>OZ014471.1:49679555-50279555 GCA_963965965.1 Trididemnum nubilum
AACGCGGACACCCGAACTCTTTCGAGCCCCCTGACTCCAGGCCCCCCTAGCCCGGGCCTGGAAACGATGTACCCCCTGAACCCCCACATGCAGGCTCTGGGTATATCACGTATATCACACCCATGACCTTTCGCAAAGACGTTGTTCCCACGGTTTTTTATTAGTTACAATAAGTTAAGGCAGCACAAACGTTAAAAATCATGGCAGTGAATAAAGTGCGATTTATGCACACATACTTAGGTACCTAGAAATAATATTACTATTGTTGTATTTTACCCCAACAATTGTAGCCAGTTTGAAAATCCGAAACCGCCTTATCTTGAAAAAATTGCTTCCGCTTCCAGTTCTTTTTCAACCCTATCGCTTACGAGTTCGCTTCCGCTTCTAACCTCTCTCATCAAAGCGCTTCCGCTTTCGCTTCCACAAAAAAATAACCACTTGCATCGCTTCTGCTTTCACTTCCACATCCCTGGTTTGGTTATGTTTGTTTTGTGGTCAAGTTACAGTCAAGTGTATAGCCTACTGTACGGTACATGTTACAATTCAAATACATAATTGCTGCAATTAAGAAAAAAAACAAAAAAACAAAAGCAGGTCTCGAAAAGATAACAATGTATTGCAGAAGCATGCATATTTTCATTTGGGCTTTGATTGTTTGTTCTGTTCGGCGCTGTTTACTTTCAGCTAAAACGTTACCTATTAAACGAATAAGACTACAGCCAAATAGCAAGACTGCATTCATACCAACTTGCCCTTTCGCTGAAATTTTGTTGCATTTTTGGAGGTGAAAAAAGTTACAATATCTTTCAGCAAGCGCGTAAACAGAAGGAGGAAAGAGAGAGCTTGAACTCAAAGCTGAAATTTTTTTGCGCCTCATAGCAGCGTTGTAAACCGGTCGACTAGTTCAGGCCCGAAACTGGCCCGAACCTGAAAACTAGTTTGAAATCATGCCCCCCCCCCCCCAAAAAAAAAAGCAAAAGTAAAGTTAGGTCTGAAAATTTTCATCAATTTCGCCAAGTTAATTTGATAATATTTTTGTTCACCTAAAACAAAAAGTACTCATGCCCGAATTCAGTCCGAAATTTTTGTCAATTTTGAGCCCTAATTCGGCCCGACTTACAACTCTGCCTCCCATTAACAAAGGATATCAATATCGCAATCGATAAGTATAAAACTTGTTGAAGGTGTTCAAAATAAGCAATAAATTAGCGTGGAGCATATTTGTCACATTAAGTAAGCCACAGCGCAAACCGCAATTAACAAAGAAAATTGAATGTGTTGCCTCCTAACAGGCTACAAGTTCAACCAGGTGTTGCAGCAGACAACCAAAGCGTTTAGACTTTTGCCGGGTAATCCGTTCATGAAAGTTGCTTTGCACCTAACAAGAATAAAACTGCGCATTTAACCGAAAAAAAAATTGAAATCGCAACGCAATTCTCCGGAACAAATTTTAAAGACATTATTCCGTAACGCAACTTCCGAAGTGTTCCAACGCCCCAACGATTTCCAAAAGTCACGTTAGGAGTCTCATAGAAAATGAACGAGGCGGATGGATCTATGGGATGCGGGCCGCATGAAATTTCTTGGTGGCCGGATCCGGCTCGCGGGCGGTAGGTTACCGATCCGTGGTCTAAAATTACAAAAATGCGGAGATTTGCAATTTTTTTGTTTTTTTTGTAAATTTGGTTGTGGAAAATAGGTTGCGCTTTGACTTGCTGGTACAAAAATTGCGGAATTGCGATGCACTTCAAGCAAAATCAAAAAATTTCAAACTGACAACTAGTTACAAATTCCGTTACATATAAAACAGTAACTACATTATAGGATACAATAAATAACTAGTTACTGTACAACATTGTAACTTATTTACTGTCCATTACTGCCCAAATTGATACCGTTTCAAAACCCCTAAGTCAAAGTAGTCGGGTGCATTTATGATAACCCCTAAATAATGCAACAAAAACTTTTTTAACGAATTTTAATAGTATTGCGGCTACTAAATAAATACTAAAAGTCTACAAAAATCTGAATATGAAAACGGTCTTTTTCTTTGATGACGTCATTTCCCACATTTGGCTAGACTAATACTTCGAAGAAACTTGTAAATTAGCATCAAAACGTATATTTTGTTTTCGGTAGAGATTAATATGATAGACCATTAACTACTTCACTT
This sequence comes from Trididemnum nubilum, assembly GCA_963965965.1. Classification (NCBI taxonomy): domain Eukaryota; kingdom Metazoa; phylum Chordata; class Ascidiacea; order Aplousobranchia; family Didemnidae; genus Trididemnum; species Trididemnum nubilum. The sequence goes on from OZ014471.1 coordinate 49,681,729, forward strand.
TTATGATTAAATTACTGATGACGTCAGAATTTAATCATGACGTCAAAACCAATAAAACTGTAATTTTGGATTTTTGTTGAAACAAAAAATCAATTTCATTAACAATAAAACAAGCTCTGCAAACCAAAACACAATGTTTGAATGAAATGCATAACTGTAAAATAGGTTTACGAAATATATGAAACACGTCATAACTATTTAATTGACATACCTTCTTAGACCTAGATTTATTATTGATCTTGTCAAAGTAATAATGGAATTTGTAATTTTGGAACGCTTAAAATATTTTGACAGTTCTGACCTATCCAAATATACTAAGTTTGATGTCACTATGACATCCTTGGAACATTTGACTCGCGTGCCCCTGTTTTTACCTACATTTTTTTTATTTCCGCCTAGCAAATAAAATCTAGAAAAAGATATTAATATTCAGCTTTTTTTGCTCAGAATTTTATTCATACATAATATTGTAAGTATTGACAATAAATCCCAACATGCCCAGTGTTCACAAACGTTAAATGGCAAATGACGTCATTTAAATGCAAAAACATCAGAAGAAAATGAGATGTGCAAGTTCGATAAAAAGCGCAAGTTCAATAAAACCTAATTTTTTTACGTAAGAGCGAGTTTGATTTTTTTGCATGGTGGTCAAGTTTCAATTTAATAGTGACAGCTTGATTTTTTTGTATTTGTCGCAAATACAAATATTTTTGAGATCACATTAATCTAAACTTGCTAGATTACCATACGCAATAAAACTGAAAGCGTTTTAACAATCTATTTTCCTTAAGAAGGTTATTTAAGTGGATCTTTTTAGTCTTCTAAAATGCAAAATGATATAAAAAACTAAATTATGAAAATAAAGTAAGGTTTTTGATTGAATTTTCAAATAAGTTGAGCAAACGTTTGGGTAGAAAATGAGATGAACATCCGAGATAATGAAAAATTTTGGTGACTTTTTTGAAAAAGCTCATTCGTGTTTCAATTTTAATGATGCTGGGAAAACAATGACTGGATAATAGTCGAGCTTTCACAAAACTAAATCTAATTTCTGCTTCATATACATATTGTAATAAAAATCACAAAGTATCCATACTGTTTAGTTGAAAAGTTGATTTTAGCACAACTCAATATTTTTAACAAACCTGAATTTGAAACACAAAATAAATACTGAATTATGGAGCCATATCCACGCAAAATTTTTTTGGAATACTGTTGGGTATTTAATATAATCATTTGAAAAACTATTGAAAAATTAGTGGAAAAAATATGTTGATCAAGGTAAATACCTTCAATCTTAAGCCAAAATTAAGTTATGCATGGTTGAAACGTAGTTTATCATAAGTTGGCCGTGAAATACCAAGCCAACTAAGTCCCCATGAAAAACTTGTGTATTTTGACAATGGCAATTTCGATTTTTCGTCGGTTTATCATTGGCAAAGTTTACGTTCAAACCATAATCTAGCCTATACATGAATTGTTTTTCGGCGTAGGCTGAAGTCTCTATTAGTTTTAGTTTTTAGTAATTTAGCTACAGGTACAGGTTAGCATTTAAACGACAAAAACGCAACAGTAGTTTTTGCATGAAAAAAGAAAAAAAGTAAAGAAACGGGCAGAGGCAAATGGCAGTTTTACTTGTAACGCAAGGTACCCTTTTTGCAGAATATATGGGTTGGCATGTGTTACGCTTGCAGTCGAAAACAATACCAACAGCAAAATGCATCAAACAGTTTTGCATTAATGAATCACCAATAAAAGTTTGTTTCTAGTCATATATTTTATTAACCAGGAACACAAAAACGGCAAAAATACAAAAACTAAACAATTTTATTTTTGGAAAAAAGCTATTATTTTGGTCATTACATCTGGATAATCATTCATCCGGCTTCATCTCATTAGCCATCTTCCATGTTTTCAACACAATATAAATTGATTTTTGCATAAAGATTACTTTCAACTATTTTGCAACATTTGTTACATTTTTTTTTACATTAATCTTTAAAATATGCATTTTCATTTGCAAACCAAAAAAAGAATTAACATATTGATTTTAATGCTTTATATTTCCGTAGAAAAATACTGATTAGATACTGCACAACAACAACCACCTTCTGGTTTCGATTTAGACAAAGTGGAAGCTTAACGCAATGAAGCTAACATTAAAACAAGCAAGATTTATTGTCGCTGGATTCTTTTACTTTTAAATCAGATAGAAAACATTATAGTATCAAAACTTTCTATTCACTACCTGTAAAGTAATAATTATACATATTGTCCTTTCTTTTTTTTTAAATTGGTTTCATATTGACATGTTTCCTCTTAATCTGCAAATCTCTCGGTTCAAAACCACCGCTTCGAGTTGATGTATTTTGCTTGTGGTGTTTTATTGCACTTTAGTAAATACTAATTTTTGGCCTTATTGACCTAAGGATTATCAGCGCGATAGTCCCGGGGAAAACCAACAAATTGGCGGCAATATTACTAACAGAACGGACGCCAAAAATAAATTAAATAACATTTCTGTTAATGCATAAAATATTGCTATGCGTAAACTGTAAAGGCAAAAATATGCTTTTATTTTCACCACTGGTAAGTTAATATTTGAATATAAGTTCTTCTCACAACCAACACGAATAATAATTGGTTGCAAAAATTTTTAAGTTTTAATTAAACCTGCTGTGTTCCTGATGTATTTTTGAATTTTTTTTTATCACTAAGCGGAGTAAAGATTTAAACCAACTGATTTTTAACGTGGTTAAAAGATGTATATTGTAATTTTTTATCATTAAGTGGCATTATAATTATAATTAACCCATTAGATTCCAAATTAACAGTTTTTGATATTTTTTTAATTTAGTGCCTTGCTTGTGGCTTATATTCGACAATTAAGACATATTTCACGTAAAAATTTTTTTGAGTCGCCCCAAAGTGGTTTTTTGTATGGGTCCCAAATGGGGATCCTAAAATGTACTGTTAGCAAAATACGCACAAGTTCGCAAACTCGTGTGCAATACAAATTCTTTGGTAATTGGATTAGTTAGCGGCAGCTCTTCACAGAAAAACATTGCAAAACACCAATTCGTAAACTGAATTCGATTTTTTGTTTTTTGCAGTGAAAGGTCGGGGTTCAATTCCCGGACCAACCATAAATTTTTAGACTGTTTTTGAATGTATTATTTATTCGTTGCGAAACTTTTGCTCAGTAATTTTGTTTTGTTGTATTGTTCTGAGGAACTGAAAGTGCAAGTTGTCAGAAAAACATTAAAAGTTCACGTTTGTTGACGAAATGCTTCACGCTTCAATAAAATTAACAAAACAATGAACGAAATATGATGCTGGTAAAGAATTGTGAAACCACAAAAATGTCGGAAATGTAAAGATTGTTATCACTTATAGTGAATTTTAGGAAAGTTTTCATTACGTCTGTAAACAATAAAAGCGTATACTTGAAACCACTCTCTTTTACATACGGTATACAGCGATTTTAGTTCAATCATTTAAAACGTTCCATCAAAACCAACAGTTTTGTTTGACAAGTAGCTCAGGCTACTGGTGAAATTGATTGAAACATTCTACATGAAACCTGGCATCGCAGGTTGAACACTGCTTTCTTGCATTCTTTTTACAGTGCCTGCATTTTCTTTGCTTTCTTCCTGGTGTTCTTTCAATACGGTGATCCCCTGCAAGCATCAAAACTCTTTGAGGAAGATGAACAACTTTTCTTCCTCTCGCTAAAGGCATGGATGGCGTTGTCATTTTCAAAAGACACAAAGTAACTTCGGTTCGAAAATTTAACAAATCAACCGCTTCATTGCTGCCATGAATCATGTTATAAATTGCGTGAGCATTTACCAATGCTACATCGAGAGCATGTGTAAAAATGGAATAATACCATTTTTTGCTTTTGATTCCAATGCGGTATTTCTGCGTTTTCCAGTCAGATAAGTCCACTCCAAGCATGCCTTCATTGTACTTAGCAATACAATTCGGCATCATCACACTCTGCTTTCCTCTCTGTGCTGTCTTGAGAGGCTCAACTCCGTACACATTAGATCCAACAGTAACGATATTGTTGTCTTTCCACAAACAAATCGTGATACCAGAATTTTCATCTGTGGCAGAGACCATAAATCCTCGCGGTTTCTTCATCAACTTTTTTTTTTCTCCGAAGGGGTAATTTGGAACTCTATTCAAACGAATTGTGCCAGTTGCTCTGTATTGCTTGGCAGTGAGTTGCTGAATAAAAGAAATGGAAGTGAAAAAGTTATCGAAATAAATTGATGCTCCAGCCGGGGTGTCATTCAGCAGATCCAGTACAACTTGGCTCCCTAAAGGTTGCTCTCTAGGAGTTGCTGAGGCACCTTGATCCACAGAAAATTTGTATGTGTAACCAGTATTGCTGCACAATGCCCACTCTTTAAAGCCAAAGCGAATTGGCTTACCTCGAATAAATTGTTTTATTGGATGACGACCAAAATATCCAACTATTTTCTCATCTACAGAATAATTGCTGTGAATGTAGCCGAACTGCATAAAATTTTTGTTGAGGCAAGATATCAAAGGACGGATTTTGTAGCATCTGTCGGTGCAATTTTCTGGAATTTTAGAATTATCATTGAAATGTAAATGCTGCTTCAACGCCATAAACCTATTTTTCGGCATTGCTTCTCTTGCCAAAGAACATTCAAAGTTTTCGGGACTGATTGAACGGCAGTTTTACTTAATTTGATTAAAAACAGTAAAGCCTTATTTAAAATAATGAAATTTTTAAACGTTTCGGACTTAGCTATGTCCATCATCAGTAAAAAGTAAAATCTAAAACAGTAAAAAAGTAAAGAACTAGTCTCGAATGAAAGTAGACACATTTCAGTAAAAGTTATACATAGCGCTGCAATTGAGTAAAACCTGCTGATGTAAACAATCTGCTGTTCCTCTGCCAAACACACTAAGTAATTCTGTGATACTAGCGTAGTGCAATGAGTGAGAAAAAAGGAAAAAACAAAAAGCAATCACGTGTTGAACAGATACAAAGTTATCGATGACTGATCAACGTTTATGTCCGGTTTCAGTTTGTCAATGCTTAAAGTTTCTAAAATGAATAGCTTGGTTCGGTTCCTGGCAGTTCCAAGTATTTTAGGTTTTGCAAAGTCAATTTTATGGTCGGAATTTTTGTAGATGTGGTTGGTAACGTCAGTGTTTTTACATTTTTTGGAGCCGGGGTTGTGTTCGTTCAGTCGTGTAAGCAAATTTCTGGCAGTCTCACCAATGTAGTTGCTGCCGCATGAGCAATGAATATGATAGACCACATTTGACCGATGTAGTAGTGCTTGACCTTCTTTGACTCGAAAAAAACTTTTTAATTTGAATGTGTCGTGAATAACTCTAACTTTGATTTTCCCATTTGTATTTTTTGCAAAATAGTTGCCGATTTCATGCTGTACTTGCATTGAGATTGGTCCCAGAAAAGGAAGCCTGCAAGTCAAATGCTTTTGAGTAGGTTGAGTAGTAACTTGGTTTATTCTCTTCGTGTCCGTATGTTTGGAATTTAAAAAATCTCGAATGCAATTGTCAACAAATGTCCAAGGGTATCCATTTTTTGCCAGCATTTCTTTAATTCTCATGAAATCGCTGTGGATCAGTTTGTATGAAGATCCAATTTTGTAGGCCCGTTGTAGTAGTGAGTTCACTAGATTGCGTTTGTATCGGTACGGGACAAAACTGGTCCACTTTAAATACAGTCCGGTATGAGTTTTCTTTCTAAAGACGGATGTTTGTGCTACATTTCCAGTATTTCTTGAAACGAGTACATCAAGAAAGGCAAGTTGTCCGTTGCACTTTCAAAGTTTGGATCCAAGCTCCAATACAAAATCTGTCTCGGATACTTTCTATGCCCTGACAGCAACAAAATACCTGTGAATGCCATATAATCTTTCTCGGTGCATTTGAAATCGAGATAATTTTTTTGTTGTGCGTATAACAAGCTTTGTTCAGCCATGATATCATATATTCGTTCCGTCAAAAGTAAAAATATTTCAAATTTTGTTTTGCCACCATGATCGTTGATTAGTTGCTCTTGCATTAAAACTGGATCATAAGGATCGCTGGGAACAGAACAATCTGGTTTGTTTTTGGATTTGTTCCAGTTTCCTTTTGGTCTTGGGTTCCTTTTGGTTGTTCTTTTTTTTTGAAGGGGCAGTTTTTTGCTTCTTAGAAGCTTGGTTGGGTGTAGCCTCAGCAAGGTTTGTACTTGCTGAATCAGACTCATTACTCTGTACTTGGGAAGAAAGCAAATTTTCATCACCAGCAGAAGGAAGTGGAGCCAAGTCTACAGCAGCACAAGAAATTTCAACATAACCTGGGACAGATATAATTTCATTATCGCCAAAGCCAAGCTCCTCCTCATCAAGAAACTCTTCCTCGTCGCTCTCAAGATCAGCTTTTTCCGGGGGTAGTTCAACAATATCAATAACATCAACATCGTCCAGCATTTGGTAATCAAGTTCCTCGATGTAATCAATTGCATCGTTTGCAGAAAAAAATGCTTTCGACATCTAAAAAAACAATACTTGGTTGACAAAACTGCATATCGTTTGTTCCATGATCCCCAATTGGGACCAAGTTTATCATTGTTACCATAGCAACCAAACAAACAAATATTTTCATAATAAAACTTTACTTACTTGCAAATGAACTTGTATGCGATGTAGTCAAGAAATTTCAGATCAAAAAAATAATTTCTAATACCAGTAAGTACAACACAAACCTGAGAAAGAAAAATGACGTCATTTTGGCAAATTTCTGTAATATAAAAAACAAACAAGAAAACATTCGTTTCTCAAACCAATGCCTTAGCAGTCAATACTGGCACCACGCGAACATGTCTACAACTAATTTAGTCAACTCGCGCCCGCAAATGCAGCAGAAAACTGCTAGCAAAAAAAGATCCCCATTTGGGGATCACGGAATGAAATGGGTTAATTATTTGGAAACATTAGATTAGAATTGAAAGCATGTAGCATTAGAAGCATGCAGCATACACACCAGCGCCACCAAGTCCAAATAGGAAAGAAAAAAACAAATCCACCGATCCATACGTGGATATCGAAAGGACGAAGGTAGAGCAGTTGAGTTATGATCGATTTAAGGGGGAGAAACTGGTGCAAAAACAATTAGATGCGGGAGGAAAATAATGTGAAGTTAATTTGTGACCAGTGAATCTAGGCGGCACAAACTTTGGTAAACACAAAAGGATGGTAGAGGATTCTCTAAGTAGAAAGACCTCCGTGAGATTTTTTTTTTTATCAGCTGACCACAGACTTTGAGGCAAAGCTCTGAGAGCGGATGAATCGTGCAAAAGACGCAAGGCAGGTTTATAACAGGATAAAACGTGGTATTCAAAAGTAGCTTTCAGGGGGGTTAAGCCTATTGGATTTTTTAGAGCAAGAAAGTTTTGCTTTGATACATGACGTTGTGACGGCTGTCACTTCGCCTAGAATCGAAGCCTTGTTCTGTTCAACCGGCTTGTGATACTAATCATGTGACTTCGCGTCGCTGTTGGTGTTTGCAAGAAGGTTGCTTAGAGCATGCGCTGATTGGTGGTGTGACATTTGCCTTTTTCTCACTGTCCGAACTCAGACGCAGAAAACTATTTTGAGTTCTCTTTTGGTTTTGGATCACGCAACAACAACAAGCAACAACAACAACATCAGCAGCAATATTTTTTCGACGTCGACGTTTTTATTTCAAATTCAAATCAAGTATTTTGTTAATCTTTATTTACAGTTAAATCGATTACGTTTATTTTTATTTTGCTTAGTTTAGAGTTAGTGCAATAAAATATATTTTTATTTACAGTTTATTGTGGCGTGTGTTTTTTTTTCTATAATTAACGGAGTTAATCTACACTTATTAGAACCACACGTCACAAATTGGTGACCCCGTTTTTTGTATTTTTGGCATTTTCAAGACGGTTCATAAAGAGATTAGTTTTTGTTTAAACTGGCTACCGGGACTAAACCTTTTACTAGATCACAGGCTAAATCAAATAATTTCGATTCGAGTAAATTTTGTGAACTTTCGGCTTCAACAGCACACTCCAAGAAGAAGACTCGCAAACAGAGCGATATGTCTAATACTGAAGAAACTTCAGCAGCAACAACTCATGACCAGGTAAAACTTGTAAAAGTAAATCTTAAAGATGAAGCTTTACCCGCAGATGAATCTGGTTCATCTAATTCGCATTCTCATCAACGTGATACTAATTGCGACCAATGCTGGCAGCATCGCTTGTATAATGCCACTCGTAAAGTATTTCGTGATTTCGATAAATCTATGCCCACTATTTGGTTTAGTTTATTTGAACTGAAGTTGCAACAGTGTGGACTTTTGGCAGATGAACAGCGAAAAAATGCTTTAACTTCTTGTCTCCCGAATGACGTTTTGCTAATTATACACGATCTTTTGATTAATCAGGCTTCGTATCAATGTATTAAACAGCGTTTGTTACAATGGTTCGAACCCAACCTAAGCAGCAGAGTGACCGAACTTCTCAATTATTCTTCCGTTACAGCCGAGAAACCTTCTCAATTTTTGTTGATGTTGAGGACCAAATTAGCTAAAAGTGACATGTCTCAAGAAATGATTCGTGAGTTGTTTATTGCCAAAATGCCTGAAAACATTCGAAATTGTTTGATAGCAGTTAAAAACTTATCTCTAGATGAATTGGCTATAACGGCGGACCAGATGATTAGTAGTGGCAAAGAGTCGGCCGTCAAAAATACTCTTTTTGCTATCGATCACAAGAAATCTGAACAATCAGCTGCGTCTAACGACAGCGAAATCCTTTCGAGAATGGACTCTTTAGAAAAAAAGTTGAATAATGTCTTAAATTTAACTAAGTCTGATAAATCAAATAAATTCAATAAGCAGCAGCCCTTTAATCAATTTAACAAAGGTAGTAAGTGGAAAACTCGTGAACAACCAGATGTTTGCTGGTTTCATAAAACATTTGGATCTCGTGCAAAGAAATGCACCAAACCCTGCAATTTCATTGCGGGAAACGAGTGAAGTCCACCTCAGTAGCGGTCAAGGTGGATGAGGATCAAAGTCCGCTGCCTCATGTTTTGGACATTAAAACTGGAACGAAATTTTTAGTTGATACCGGGGCTGAGGTCTCGATTGTTCGACCAACACGAATTGACCAATCATTTAAATCGTATGACAGATCATTGTTTGCAGCAAATCACTCGCCGATTGCAACGTACGGTAACAAACCTCTCACACTGCAATTAGGTTCTCAGCAAAAGTTTAGTTGGATTTTTATTGTCGCTGATGTCAAGTACAACATAATTGGTTCCGATTTTTTAACTCATTTTGGCATGACTGTTAACTTCAATAAGAAATGCTTAGCTTTTGAGAATACCAAAAGCATTCCGTTAGTTTTCCAGATGGCTTCCAAAGTTGATTATCCTATTTCATTTGTGTCTGAAAATAAGTTTTCGGATGTGTTGTTAAATTACCCGGAAGTGACTTGTCCTCGGGATAAGCTGAACAAAGTGAAACACAAAGTGACTCACAAAATTGTTTTTGAAGGTTATCCGTGCTCTGCGCGAGTACGACAGCTATCTCCTGAAAAACTAAAATGTGCTAAGAAAGAAATTGACGAATTATTAGAAGCTGGCATAATTCGTCGTTCTGACTCACCTTTTGCATCAGCACTTCACATGGTGCCAAAATCTTCTGCTAGTGGTAACACTTTCAGGTTATGTGGAGATTATCGCCAGATTAATCGAGGCACAGTTGTTGACAAATATCCTGTGCCTAACTTACAAACTTTATTCCACAGATTAGGCGGATCCAGCATTTTCTCAAAAGTAGATTTGGTAAAAGCCTATCATCAGATTCCAATGGATGAGGATTCCATTGCCTTAACTGCCATTACGACACCTTTTGGACTTTTTGAATACTTGTACATGCCGTTTGGTTTAAGGAATGCTAGTGCAACGTTTCAGCGGTTTATTGATCATGTTTTGCAAGGTATGTCTAATGCAATAGCCTATGTGGATGACATCATTGTGTTTTCTAACTCTCCTGATGAACATGTTAAGCATTTGAATGAACTTTTTAGTAGACTTAAAAATTTTGGTGTGATTGTTAATCCCACTAAATCACAGTTTGGACTTTCGAAACTGCAGTTTCTTGGTCATGTTGTGACTGACAATGGTATCAAACCACTACCTTCCAAAGTTGAAGCCATTCAAAAGTACCCCTTACCTAAGGATGTTAAGCAGTTGCGCACTTATTTGGGAATGATAAATTTTTATCACCGCTTTGTACAAAATTTAGCTTTTTATCTTGCTCCCCTTAACGAATATTTGAAAAAGGAAGGCAACAAAAATTCTCGTGAAATTGCATGGACCGAAGAAGCCAAAGCCGCTTTTCAAAAAAGCAAGGATTTATTAGCTGAATCAGCATTATTGGTTTATCCTAGTGAAAATTGCAAATTGAGCATTGTAGCAGATGCCAGTGACGTTTCTGTTGGTGGTGCTTTACAACAAGAATTTAAAGGTACGTGGCAACCTATTGCTTTCTTTTCACGAAAACTCGATAAAACGCAACAGCATTACAGTGCATTTGATTGTGAACTATTTGCTGCTTATGCCGCAATTCGACATTTCAGGCATTTTGTTGATGGACGCAGTTTCACCTTGTTTTCAGATCACAAACCCTTTGTACATGCATTTTATTCTCGTGGCGAGCCAATCATTCCTAGACGAAGCCGACAAATGAGCTACATTTCAGAGTTTACTAATGACGTAAGGCATTTGCATGGTGATCAAAACGTAGTGGCCGATGCTTTATCACGAGTTGAAATAAATAACGTGAAGTTTTTTCAGGAAGGTTTAAATTACAATGAAATTGCCAAAGCTCAACAAGATGACGCGTTCATTAAATCTTTGATTGAAAAACCTTCCAAATCAAGCTTGAAAATTTCTGAAGTGAAAATTGAAGATTCAGATCAAGTCATTTTATGTGATGTTTCTACTGACAAAGTAAGACCTATCATACCTGAACAGTTTCAAAAAGTTGTCTTTGACAAAATTCATAACTTGGCACACTCCGGCATTAAAGCCACTCGGAACTTACTACAACGTAGATTTGTTTGGAAAAATATGAAAAAAAATATTCGAGATTGGGTTAAGTGCTGTGTTTCATGCCAGAAAGGTAAAATCATTCGCCACAACAAATCTCCGTTAGGCCAGTTCAGCATTCCTTCGGGTCGTTTCGAAAATTTGCATGTTGACCTTGTTGGACCTCTACCCTCAAGCAATGGCTGTAGATATCTTTTGACAGTAGTTGATCGTTTTTCCCGTTGGTTTACAGCCACCCCCATGAAAGAAATTACAGCAGAGGCTACAATTGAGGCATTCGTTAGCGGTTGGATTCAATATTTTGGCTGTCCGTTATCGGTCGTAACGGATCAAGGTGGTCAATTCACAGGCTATCTTTGGAAAAACCTTATGAGCGTTTTAGGAATTAAGCATGCTACTACCACCAGTTATCACCCTCAAGCCAATGGGCTGGTTGAAAATTTGCACCGACGTCTGAAAGATGCTCTGAGAATACAAAAGTTTCCAGACATGTGGTACTTCAATCTTCCTATTGTTTTATTGGTTCTACGCACTACCATGAAGGAGGATTTTCCTCTTTCCCCAGCTGAATTGGTGTATGGCCAAGATCTTCGTTTACCAGGTGAGTTTAAAACTCAGAATATGCCAAGTGTTTTACAGAGACAAAACCTCGTTCAACATTTAAAGGATTTTATTAGTGACCTGAAACCTGTTCCACCTCGAGTTCATTCTGAAGTGTCTACTTATCTTGACAAACAGCTCCAGCACTGCAAAATGGTGCTCGTTCGAAATGATGCTGTGCAACCACCCTTGTCACCTCGATTTTCTGGTCCTTTTGAGGTTATCAAGCGGTGTGACAAATATTTTGTGTTAAAGGATCCAAACAATGGTTCAGAAAAGTCAGTATCTGTCGATAGACTTAAAGTCTTCCATACAGCCCCTGAATCACCATTCGATGAAGCAATTCCCGTCGAACCTTCCACTGAAGAAAAGATTGCTCCAACCCATGATGATGATTCAATACCTGAACAAGCTGCAAAATCTTCCGATCAAGTTCGAACCAGGTATGGCAGGGTAGTCAAGACCCCTCAACGCTTTACGATGTAAGTAGTGTTTCTGCAGCGCTGAATCAACGTGTTCTTTACATTTCAGCACTACGATGGTACGACATTGAGTTGACAGGTTCCGGAGTTCTACGTTGACTATTCTAGTTTGTGTATGTTTGTTGTTGTGGGTGTTTAAGAGTGTATGAAGCCCTGGCCAGGCAGTCGTGTGAATGGATGTCGTGTGTTGCTTTCAGGTTTGGTTAATTTAACTCCTGTTCTCTTGTTTTCACTTGTCGTTCCAGCTACATCACTTTAGCGATCAGTTTCAGAGTTGTCATCGTTGATAGTACGTCATCACTCATCGGTACTTGTTCTGGTTCAGCAACTTTCTTCGTGTTTTGTTCTGGTTCGGACGGGTATAGTATACCTCACAGCAGGTAAACATTTTTTACTGAAACATTTTTTTTTCCTAAATTACCCTAGGGAACCGTCTTGAAGATGCTTACGCGTGTAAATACTTTTGTGTACTGTAAACGTAAACATTCAACATTTTTAATTTTGTTTCAGAATCTCGTTACGATCGCTTCATAGATCATAAACGACTTGTTATTTGTCTACAGTCTATATGAATCTATCTTGTGCTATTTTGTTTTCATCACTTGCTTGTGGTCCCTCACTATTTCGTTAATGTATTATTATCATAATTTATTTTAGTATCATATTTTTGTAGTAACTCGCTCACTGGTCCTGACATATTTCTAATCATTCATTTTTCTTTTTAGTCGCAACACTCACGGATTGCTGCTGGTTGACAGGAGAGTGTGCCGAGAAGAACAACAAAGCAAGATCCAGCGAATGAACTTTCGTCCAATAAACGCAAAGTTATTGTTGCTGCATGCTACATCGAAGTTTAAAACAAGAAATCTACCAAAGTCAAGTTAATTAAATCAAATCGTGCGTTTTCCCTCTCAAGAGTACATCTTAGTGCATTCTGAGAGCACATGCTTGGTGCACAGTTTACGTCACTGTTCATAAAATGCTACTGTTTTATTATGACTTGATCGTTACAATTGGTACGACCACAGTTCATACAACAACTCGTTAACTTGCGGGCTTAAGCATTTTATTCAACGCAAACCTCAATCAACTCGAATACACGCACGAAACCACCATACCGTTTTCAACATTGATTATATGCTTGTTCTTTATGGTAGCAGCAACATTAAGTCGAACTTTCCCCCTCAAGATCACCGGTTGTGGAAAGGGTCACACTCTTCTGAACACTCCTAGGCAGTTCGTGTTAGGCTAAGTTCTTTGTATGCATCATTTTTTGTGTTTTATCGCCTCGTCTCTCGTCTGGGGGCGGGCTAGTGTGACGGCTGTCACTTCGCCTAGAATCGAAGCCTTGTTCTGTTCAACCGGCTTGTGATACTAATCATGTGACTTCGCGTCGCTGTTGGTGTTTGCAAGAAGGTTGCTTAGGTTGTGCATTTGTGGGCTTGTGGAACGCGCTCCGATTGCGGTTAACCGGCTCGGTTGTACAACCTCCAAGCAGGCGTGAGTTGTTGATTGGATAGTGGCTGTTGCTAAGGTTGTGTGCTTGAGGGCTTGGTGGAACGCGCTCCGATTGCGGTTAACCGGCTCGGTTGTACAACCTCGAGTGAGCAGGCGTGAGTTGTTGAAAGGATGTAGGTTATTGCGCTGATAGCGGCTTACGTCGGGGTTACCAGTAGTGGCGGGTCAGAAGGGAGCGCGCTCCGATTGCGGTTAACCGGCTCGGTTGTACAACCTAAGCAACCTTCTTGCAAACACCAACAGCGACGCGAAGTCACATGATTAGTATCACAAGCCGGTTGAACAGAACAAGGCTTCGATTCTAGGCGAAGTGACAGCCGTCACACTAGCCCGCCCCCAGACGAGAGACGAGGCGATAAAACACAAAAAATGATGCATACAAAGAACTTAGCCAAACACGAACTGCCTAGGAGTGTTCAGAAGAGTGTGACCCTTTCCACAACTCACGCCTGCTCACTCGAGGTTGTACAACCGAGCCGGTTAACCGCAATCGGAGCGCGTTCCACCAAGCCCTCAAGCACACAACCTTAGCAACAGCCACTATCCAATCAACAACTCATGCCTGCTTGGAGGTTGTACAACCGAGCCGGTTAACCGCAATCGGAGCGCGTTCCACAAGCCCACAAATGCACAACCTAAGCAACCTTCTTGCAAACACCAACAGCGACGCGAAGTCACATGATTAGTATCACAAGCCGGTTGAACAGAACAAGGCTTCGATTCTAGGCGAAGTGACAGCCGTCACACTAGCCCGCCCCCTGGTGACCAAGTTGTGACGTCGGACCAATTTGTGACCAATTTGTGACGATCACGTCGGGGTCACCAATTTGTGACGTGTGGTTCTAATAAGTGTAGATTAACTCCGTTAATTATAGAAAAAAAAACACACGCCACAATAAACTGTAAATAAAAATATATTTTATTGCACTAACTCTAAACTAAGCAAAATAAAAATAAACGTAATCGATTTAACTGTAAATAAAGATTAACAAAATACTTGATTTGAATTTGAAATAAAAACGTCGACGTCGAAAAAATATTGCTGCTGATGTTGTTGTTGTTGCTTGTTGTTGTTGCGTGATCCAAAACCAAAAGAGAACTCAAAATAGTTTTCTGCGTCTGAGTTCGGACAGTGAGAAAAAGGCAAATGTCACACCACCAATCAGCGCATGCTCTAAGCAACCTTCTTGCAAACACCAACAGCGACGCGAAGTCACATGATTAGTATCACAAGCCGGTTGAACAGAACAAGGCTTCGATTCTAGGCGAAGTGACAGCCGTCACACTAGATCAGTGTACACGACCATAGGAAGACATGCCGTTTTCAGTCAGTACTTTTTTTTGTGGACCGACATTCAATCTCTCTTTCTCACCCCTTTTATATATTCTAACGAAGTTTTTTTGCACTAATGCATTTCAGATTTTAGAATGGTTCCATATGCACTGCTGCTTTTCATATTTTGCTAGAACCGAGGCTGTAACGGTTCTCTAAATTTAGCTACCGGTTCTTTCGAACTAAAAGTAAAGCTAGGTATATACGAAAGCAATAATTCTTAACGACCGGTCTCTTTAAATTTAGCGACTGGCACGCGCAAACCGGTGTTAATCGGCTGAATTGCTTCGTTACTCATTTGCCACCTTCCTCTTTGACTTTGTTATCCTCAATAATTCCTCAATCCCTGTCTCTGCATTTGCTGGTTTCTTAGCCAAAGATGGAGATTTTTGTTTGCCGATGTATTTCTTTTTCTTCTTTCCCCTGCCATTGCCAAAACCAAGTACCAAAATTCGGTCTGTACTACACCCTATAGACGCAAAATTTGCATTTGTACGTCAAGGTTTTTCAGTCTTTTTTGAGGAAATAGTTCTGTTTTACCCATTTCGCCGTAATACATTTTCGGCCTTCACTGCCATAGTCACAGCCTCGAACTACTCTCTCATCTATGAAGGTTCAATTGTAAGAACTTTTTCTGCGACGACTGTGAACACCCTCTGCAAGATATCAATCATCTTCGTTTCTATGTGTCCTGCGTCTAAACCTACAGTATCTGAATTTAATAACTATTTTTGGTTTTTATTTTTTTAAACCTTGATTGTCTTCTGCTCCAGATTGTGGTTGTAATCTGACTGCTCTGGCGTGATTTGAAAATATGGAACTTCGAGATTTTTGGTCAAAAACATTTTTTTTCACCATTTTTTTGTCATGATTTTCTCTATTTTTTGCTGAAATGACGAAGTTTCTTAGTGTTGCAGTTTCGGAGGTAGAAAAAATCTGAAAATATCGAGCTCGAAAGTAATCTGAAAATATCGAATTTTAATGTTTATTACGTCACAGAAAAGTTTTATTGCAATTAAAAAATCAATTTCTTCAATGTTCAAGCGACAAGATGCTTGTAACTAAAACTTCAAGTCAAATTGTTGCGACATATTGGTGGATTAAGTGACAGAGCAAAAAACGTAGACTTTGTTTTTCGAAAAATTTTGCAAAATTTTTTGAAAAATGGTTGCAAAATTTTGACCTTAAATCAACTAGCCTACAAGCTTACCCATGAAATAAGTAGGCTTGAAATAAAACAGTACGACAGAGTTAATTTCCTAGGTGGACTTCAGATCATGTGGTGGGCAATCTATGGCCCACGGGCCTAAACCGGCCGGCCAAAAAAAATCATCCGGCTGGCGATCTCCGCGATTGCGGCAATTCGTAGCAATATTGAGCTGCATTGCGAGTGAAGCACGAGATAAAAGCGAGATATTAGTGCCTGATATAAGATATGATAATATATTGAATAAAAACAAGCATGCCACGTTGTCAATGTTTGGCAGTATTTATTTAGCGTGCAAAATTTTAATCAATGAAAGTCACCAACCTACGGCGATTCGCAAGATTTTTAATCGTTTACGTGCAATCCGGCTTAAAGGATTCCGGGCTGGTAGCCTGCAGGCCAGATAGCACGTAAATGATTAAACATTGAAACTCTGGCCCCGCAAACGACAAAACATTAAATTAAATTATTAGTATCTTGCAAGATGTTTTGCTTTTACTGTTTCCAAATTACTACTGAACTTACCTTACGTAAACTTTTAAGCTCAAAATAACATCAAATATTTAACCGATCAGTGGTCGAGTGCATAGAGCGTCTGCTGCTGAAATGGTAGACTGGGGTTTGATTCGCGGTCAGGTCATACCAAAGACTATAAGAATTGGTATTCACAGCTTCCCTGCTTGACGTTCAGCAATTAAAGGGACAGTATGAAGCCTCCGCCGTGTGTGGTAGACAGGTGGGCAGGTGGCAGCTTGACTCGAAGACCGAAAGGTCCTTTTGCTGTCTCCTGGCCAAGGTAACTTGGTGAATAAAATGTAATTACAATTACATCAAATATTTAATGTTATGTTGTGACATTATTAAGGGCATGGCAACATCAAGTTACTCATATTAAAGGGCATTGAAACTGGCGAAAAAGCTAATATCAATGAAATCATTATCACGAAAAATGAATGCTTATTAACGCTAGTTTGCACAGGCTATTGGACCAACTCATTTTACATGGTGGAGAGGGCGGCAAAAATGTCCCTCTACTTAATTTTTGAACGGGAAATCTCGTGAACACCAAATTGGGCATGTAAGTTGTTGTTCACCAATTTTTTAAAAAAATCCAATTTTGGGTTGATGACGTCACCGTAATGACATCATGGCCATATTTTGGAAAAATGACGTTATCGAAGTGTATACAATAGGGTTAAAAATTATTTAGTGTTCTAAACAAGTCTAAAATTGTTTACGGAAACTTTGCCCAAGCCTTCATGTGATATAGGAAAAAAGAGATTAGGTAGTCCAATGATATGCTTTGAGAGACCAGAATTATAGCTAATGCTGATGCTTTATTAATTTTTGAACAACTTCAAATACTTTCGAAACGAAAATAAACCAACTAGTGGCGCAACCAGGCAGAGGGGAGTTGTGGAGGTTCAGTCTCTTTACCAAAATATTAAAAAAAATTAACCAAAAAACGCAAGCGTTCAAAAAGTGCTTTAGACCTGACCTGTAAGTAAACGGGAGGATGAAGGGGCTGAGTAGTTTAGTTCTTCAACTGGCTGAAAAAGCCATGCAAATAGTTCTTTTAAATGGCTCTAAAATGTGCGAAATTTGATCTGAATGACGTTAAATAAGCAATTTTTTTGAAAAAACTATAAAAGTAGCTTAGCGGTTAGAGGTTTGACTCCCTAGACCCCGATGGTTTACGGTGACTGGGAGCTCTGTCCCCAGGCTTTCGTCTGTGATACCCTTAAGTTGAGCAAGTTTGCTCTGCACCCTGCTCAAAAAAGACTTTTTTTTTGACAAAAAATTTTGATTTTGTGTTCAAACCCCTTCCTCCTCAGCAAAGTCCTGGTTGCGCTTAAAACAATTATACTTTCATCATTTTGTGCAAACGAGTTATTTATCCAAAGCTACAGAGTTTCTGTTAAATCTGCACTCAGTTAAAATACCGGAATTTTCCACTTATTATACCCCCCCCCCCCCCCCCCCCGGTTATTATACCATGGTATAATAACTGGAAACTACACCATGGTATAATAACCCGGATCGAACATCCGTAGTGTGACCAGTCACCAAAAATTTGTCAAGCATCGCAATGGCAGCGTTGCCGTATGCATATCGACTGAAATCTTGGAGATAATTAGGCAAGCAGGTTCTGTTTGCATCAATTACCGGTATGTTTGGTAAAAAATTCTTGTCAGAACCACAGGGGAAGTACCGGTAGCCGACTGCCGTTTCCGGTTATTATAGCATGGTATAATAACAGTACAATAACGGTTATTATACCATGGTATAATTCCTGTTATTATACTATGGTATTATGCCATGGTATAATAACCTGGATCAAACTTTATTCTCAATTTCGTCATTTTCTAGTTATTATACCTGGTATAATAAGTGGAAAACTCCGGTACATCAAATTATCTTAATATTATCTAAAATCAGACTTTTGAAGGATCAAATTGTTAGTAAAAATATGTTACGGCCCACGGAGACCTTACTGATTTAGCTTTTTGCTTACTACTACGTAAAGTTGTCGACCCCTGGTATATAGACTGACAACGCTGTTCTACGCTTGATAGCGAAGTTTGATGTTTACAAAATGTTTGCAAAATATATGTAAGTTACTTTTATTTTAAATGTAAGTTACGCTATACTAGCCGCCTACGGCGATACTTCAGCACCTTTGGCCGAACTTTTTTTCTGAGTCTCATGACCAATCCCAGCGCTCCAAGTTTTACCCTAGACATAAAGCCTTGCGATCCATTGCTATTGCTTTTCGTGGTCCCTTTCAAAGAATTTTCTTCCTCCTCTACAAACTTTTGTAATATCTGTGCTATAAACAGTATGCTTCTCCCGGATGCTGGTTTCTCTGCTGATTAACCAATTAGAAATTCTCCTCTGAGCTGCATTGGGTCATTACTGGATACCTCTCCTCCACCCCACCTCATTGCTTCTTTTTAAAAGCCATTTTCCTTTTGAAAATAACCAAGCACTAACGTGCTTTAAAGTTTAAACGTGTTCTGCGCTTTTTCCAGAATCATCATTTTATTCTCAAAGCGTTTGCTTCAAAGTTGGTGATCAGCCCGTTAAATAAGAAACCATCCCAAAAATATTTTGCATATCAGCGGAACCGCTTCCATCCTGAACGCTAATCAAGTTTATAATATCATCCTCCATACCTAAATGCACTGGACCCAGAAAATTCCGCCTTGTATCTCCCAGTAGGCGTTTGTCCTTTCTTTCTCCTTCAAAGGTTCATGTATAAGACTGACGGATTTGTCTTTTCCGTCTTTGGACCGGATGGTGCTGGAGTGTAAGAAGTAATTATACTTTATATACAATACCTATGACTTCTTTACCTTGTCTGCTAAACCATAGGGCCAATCGGATCCAGTGTCACAGTAAAAATCCACTTCTGAACTAAACTGGAACGCGTCTGGTGTAACAACTAAATGATAATCTGTCACTACAAGTCAGTTCTATTTCTCACTGTCTTGCACTCGTTTTTTTTAAATTATATTGGCCCCCTCATAATCTCCTGACAAAGTCCCCTTGGAGAGTTTGATGGTTATGGTAGGTTGCAGAGGTGGGCAAAGCACAATTAGAAGCACAAAGCGCAACCTCCTCAATTGCAGAGTTTGCTTTGCACTTTAATTTTTTATTTTGAAACATTGTGGAAGTTACGTGGAGGACTAAAGTCTTTAAAATTTGTTGCGCTTTAGCTGAGCTGCGCTTTCAATTTTTTTTCGGTTTCAAGCGCAGCTCTATACATTAAACTTAATTCAGTTCCATTTCGATAGTTTAATATTGATAAATATCGGCCTTATTTGCAAATTACTTACACTTTTTCTGTCTAAAATCGCAAAAAATGCGGTGTTTAAATTGTGTTGTGAAATTTCAACAGCGTAAGTTAGGTTTCACTTTAACTTGGTACAAAATTGCCGTTCCGCAATTGCGGAATTCCGTTGCGCTTTAACTGAATCAAAGGTTCATTGCGGAAGCTGCGCTGCGCTTCAGGAAATTAAAAAAATAAATTGTGCATTTTTCGCAATGCTTTTACTAGTTGAAAAGATTGTTGCGGTG
Organism: Trididemnum nubilum; assembly: GCA_963965965.1. NCBI lineage: Eukaryota > Metazoa > Chordata > Ascidiacea > Aplousobranchia > Didemnidae > Trididemnum > Trididemnum nubilum. Next base: position 49,702,099 of record OZ014471.1, read on the forward strand.
CGTTTTGATATATTGCTATTTTGTGCCCACCTCTTGTAGGTGACCATATTTTTATTACTAAAAAGAACACAGTTTTCGAAGTATTACAATCAACGTGCTGATTTAGCTTAAGCTAGCTTAAGCCTTTAAATTTAGGTGTACTGTAGAACAAAAAAAGGTTTTTACCAAGATATTTTTGCTTTTTTTTGTTAAATTTGGACGCAGACCAAAAAATGGAAGTATAATCACTTTTTGTTAAAAAGGAGGACATCTGGGTATGGTCACTTGAGTGTCTAGTCCCACGCCTCATCTTCAATCTCCAGCAACGTCATTTTAAACTTTTAATGGATCTCTCCCTAATCACGCTAATATCATAATCACGCTATAGTATCCTTGCTCTTTCACCCCTGCCATTTCAAAAATCCAATACACTAAGTATCTCTAATGGAAACGTCACATCTTGTCTGTCAATTTCCTTCAGTTTCGTAAAAAGAATTAGTCCTATCAAACCCCATACTACGTGAGCTCTCCGCTTTTGCTGTTACGGTACAGTCTATAAATTTCTCGATTTTCATCATATCTATTAATTTCTGTTATTACAATTTATAATATCTACACAGAATTAGTCATAAAGAGAACTTTTCCTGAGCGCCTGTGTAAACCCTCTATGTGATGTCATTCAACTCTTTCTTACTGTTCTGTCTCTGAGCCTACGCACAAATCTATTATAAGGTCTACTGTATCTTCAATTTTTGGTCAATACATTGGTTGGGGTTGCAGCCCAACTGTTGGGTTTCCGCAGAGTTTCTCTGCGCTTCCATTAATCGGGAAGCGGTGAAATAGCACGGCCACCATCCCAATCCAATTCATTAAAATTCGTTGGGCAATCAAATTCATCAAAATTTATTACAATAAACTGATTAAAAATTAGTGGTCAATAGGAATTAAAATTATGCTGTGAAACAAGCGCTCGATGTCTACCTCTTTCAAATATCACCAACAAAAATCTTTTTTAAGGATTAATTTGTTCAGTGAGGCTGTACGGCAGATACAATATTTGGTCTCATGGAAAATAAGCTCTGTGTGTTTTTCCATGAATACAACGACAAATTACCCGTTCAATAATCAAACGTGGAGCCAGCAACTTTTTGATTACCGCTACTATGTATCGACGTTTTAACTACTAAGCTAAAATACCAGCACACTATGAACAATTTCTTGTTTAAAGGTGTTTAATTTTTACAAAATATTGATCAAATATAACAATTAGGGAAAAAAATGTGGGTAATGGGGGTGTTTCATGATTTTAGGATATCTAAAACATCCATGGTGTCGTTTCATAACCTATTACTAAATACCTATTCTAATAACATTACCTCATGATTTATCTGCAATGTTTGATGATGCTATAAGCAATTATAAGCGAAACGTTATGAGACAAACTAGTGCTATTAAATTTATTCATTGAACCATTATTGTGTTGGGCTCGTAAAGTAGGCTATCCATTAAAATGCCACAAAATATTTTTTAAAACAGCAAAAATTGGCGGAACACCTCCAGCATACACAAACTACTGTAAACAGTTATTAAAAAGATTTGATACGTGAAATCCACTATGCTGGTCTGCTATCCTTTTTTTGATTTTACGTACTTGATAGTTTTTTCAGAAACTACCGCTTTTTTTCTCAAAATGCCTTGTGGCGGTTGGTAGCGCTATAATTTCTAACATTTTCAAATAATTTTGAAGCAAAAATAGACCGAAATGTTGTTTATTTTAAGCAGATGCGTTGCGTTGAAAACTGATATTAATTGGTAAGAAAATATTAAAAATCACAGTAAACTTATCCAATCGCTTGCATTACAGCAGTGTAGCCGTTTTAAGCAAATAAGTTGTTGGTAGGTCTAGTCAAGAGTAACGGCAAAAATTGGTTTTGTAGGGTCCAAAGACAAACCGTTTTTTCCAAAATTTTTTGTTGCATTTTTTTGCCAAATTTAGGTAAAAACCAACAAAAAAAAAGATAAAAAGTGCTTTGCGTTTTTCTGTCAATTTTTTGTCACCTTTCTGCGTCTTCGCTAAAGTTGCATTGAATTTTTCCGTCAATTTTACAGTGCTGGGCACCGCAAGTTTTTTTTTAAGTCCGCAGTCCGCAAATCCGCAACCGAATTTCAATTTTCTTAATCCGCAACCGCAAGTCCGCAAATGGACGTTTAAAAGCTTAGTCCGCAACCGCAAGTCCGCAACGACTTTTCAGGATTCTTGAATCCGCAACCGCAAGTCCGCAACTTCCTAATTCTTGAAGTCCGCAACCGCAAGTCCGCAACTTCGTAATTCTTGAAGTCCGCAACCGCAAGTCCGCAACTTCGTAATATTTGAAGTCCGCACCGCAAGTCCGCAACTTTTTATGAACCGAGTGAAAGAGTTCTGCAATTAACCACGTCCCGAAGTGAACTGCTCAGAGTTAATTGGCAAAAATAAGTCAAAAGTTGTGACATGTGGGAAGTATAGAAAACGTATGGTGAATACATTCCACGCAATAAAAGAAATTACTCACAATCGTTGATTGTAGTAAATGTACCACAGCATGACTTGTTATTGAGCTGCTTTTTCGGATGGCAAACTTAAGAATAGCCCAGCCCCTCTTACTTTCAGGTCCAACTCAAAACAGATTCAAACGCTTGTAATTTTGTTTAAAGTTTTTAAGTGACTTGGCTAAGGGTTTTTTGCCTTCAGCCCTCCTGGTTGCGCTTCTGCTTATACAGTAGGTGCCTAAACTGCGTGGAAGCATAATCCACAACCCACCGGCGAACCCTTAAAAATGTGGCAATGAAGCTAGGGATTTGGAGATTAAAAGCCATTGGATTACAGTGAGAAGCTATCAAATAGCAAAGCACGATCCGCATTTCCACTTGCAACAATATATTCTAAAAAAACAATTTTTTTCGAGGCAAGAAAACGCAAAGGCAGTAGAAGGCAAAAAAGCATTCATGTCACTAATCGTATTACTAGATTTTTAGTCCCTAGTTTCAATAAATACTCTAGGAATGAGATAAATAAGCACACGCTACAAGCAGTGCCGTCACCAGACCACACGAAGTGAGAGGGCCCTAGCCGAAAATTGGGGGGGGGCACTATAAAATGGACTGAAGTTTTGCACATAAAAACTGCTATTTTAAAGCTACAATTTTGTATTCATTTTTGGAAAAAGATACAAAGCCCGGCAGCGTTTATTACCTCGTTTCGCATGCGGCCGGTATAATCGCTTGAAAATTATGTCTACAGGAGTGAATGCGACCAGAAGCGCAACCAGGGTTTTGTTAAGAGAGGAGGCTTGAACCAAAAGTAAATGTTTTTTGCACAAAAATTGTCTGATTTAGATCCCGTGCTGAACAAACCGTTGCTACTCAAGCATGTTACAGAGGGGGCTCAGCTGCTTGGTGATTTTTGCGATTTTGCGGCAAAAATAGCGATTTTAACGCCATTTTAATCACAATTCGCACGTTTTAAAACCATTTTAATAATCACAGGAAATTGCTAAAATTCAGAAGTCATTGAACGATTTAAATTGTCAAGCCTCTTGAGCCCCCATACACATTAGGTCAAGTCCAAAACACGTTTAAACTCTTATTCTTTTTTTGGTTATATTTTCTAAATGACTTGGTTAAAGGGCATGATGACCCCTTAGCCCCTTCCCCCTAATTGTGCCACTGACTGCGAACTAAAATAAATCTTGAGTGTGCTCTAAAAACAAACAGCTGGTCTTTTAAAGAAATGTTTTCACGTATTGTTTCAGGTCATAATCACTAACGAAATACCGGTAACGCTTCTGTAAGCATACATTCCTATTCCACGACACATCCGTAAGGCGTGTTAATAAGACGGATTATTGGGTCACATTTATGTAAAGCAGTTGGTGGCCAGCAATTTTGCAAACAATCAAGAAAACTTCAAACGAAAATCATGTTTGAAAATTATTATTCCTTTTTCCATTATTGCCTGTTGTCTTGTAGTTACGCGATGCTCCAAAAAAGCATTCTGAATGAATCAAAATGGGGGGGCACAAGCAGTCGTTAGGGGGGGACGGCGCCCCTGGCCCCACCGTAGCGACGGCACTGGCTACCAGTACAAAAAAATGATACCCCAGTGGCTAATTTTGGGAACTCACGGTAAAAAAACAACAAAGCCATACTTTGAACCAGGGCTGCAAATTCGAATTTAAACCCAAAAAAAGTCGGTTGTTTTGCCGAACTCGAGAAAACAGTGTTGACTCCAATTTGAATCAGGTTAGAACCTTTTGTAATAACCTGTCTCGCCGAGCGCCGTATCCTTCATATTTCTGCAGTCGTACCACACTCTGGATATAAATATAACAATGCTATTCCTCACAGAACACCAAAAATTAGATTCATCCAAAGGAGCACGGCAAAACAAGAAGTCAATTATCAGCTAGCCAAATCAATATCAATTAACTAAAATTTACTGGACCAAAATTTACGCTATTGATTATACTAACACTATGCTAGACTTGACTAGACTAATGCTATTTAAAACTGCTTTGAGGTCGCACTATAGAAATAGAACCATCAGCAACCAACTTACTACACAGCTAACTTACGAAAATTTGAAACACCATATCACTCGTACTGTCGAAGACTATCTAATTTGAGCACTAATTGCAGACTTAAAGATTATGAGATTAAAGGTCTAAAGACAATACAGTTAAAATTACCACTAAGACAGTTCTAGAAGATTCTTAAAACAAGCACAAAAGGGGCTTCTAAAATGTTCTAAAAAATCAACCAACTATTTGCATAAAAGATGAAAACGTGGCATGTATTCGTTTCTCACGTTACCAAACAGCATGCCAAAAAAAAGAAAGCGATTAAGTCGAAAAGCAGACTTAGTATTTATGTCAGCCTGAACTCGAAAAACTTGATATTTTTGCCGAACTTGAACTCGAAAAAATTAAATTGATTTCTCATGTTTGACTGGGTAAAACACGAATATTTTACGAAAACAGCAAGAAATTTCAATATTTGTATAAAACTTGCGGAATTGCGGACTAAAATTAAAAATAGTACGCAACAGCAAGTCCGCAATTTAAACTGCCAAAGTCCGCAAGTCCGCATGTCCGCAACTTTTTTCGTTAGTCCGCAATTGCGGATTTGCGGACTTGCGGACTAACTTGCGGACTTGCCCAGCTCTGCAATTTTAGGCATATAGATCCAAAAAAATTTTTCGCTGAAATTTCGTAACATTTTTTCATTTCTACGATGGAAACCAACCAAAAGTGACATCAAGTGAGAATAATAGCAAAGCTAGACTGTCGAGAGCCTACTGAGCCTGCCCTGCCAAAGAAGCTGGTAGGTCTACAGGCCGAGTATACCCTTGATGGCAAAATTAGATTAGACCCCACACTTCTTGGAATTCAAAATAAACGCACGGGCCTGCTGAGTTATGATAGACTTTTTAGGCAAAGAATGGTTTTGCTCTTCGCTGCGCAAAAAAACAACTTTTCTTCAAACAAAAAATTTGCATGAAAAGCAATGAAATAACAAGACAAAACAACTTTGCATACAAATACGCTAAGCTATTAGAGAAGTTTTTAGTTTTGGAGCTCGAAACTTTTACGCAGCCCAGTATTTTGATGGAAAAATAAACTACTATCTTCTTATCCCACGATTTTTTCCACTGAACTATTAGGTTTAATATAAAGTGTTGCTCGGGCGCAAAGACGCGAAGATGGGTTCCGCAAACTCGTAACACGCTTTGGCGAAATACTGCATGTACAATGAAAAATTTGATTGACTTAATTAACTAAATATTCTTCCAACATTTCTTTATTAAATTTACATTCCAAGATATATTGCGCAAACAAACGTAGAAATAGGCTATCGTGTTTCAACATTATACGTTCCAATTACGTTCCTAGTAGTAGAATAAACTTAATGTACGATTTTACAAAAATAATTCACGTTGATTTTAATCAAATATGATCAGAAAAAACGAACTTATAGGCATATATTATGATGCATATAGGTCCAAAAAAATTTGCATATAGATCCAAAAAAAGTTGCGGACTTGCGGTTGCGGATTCAAGAATCCTGAAAAGTCGTTGCGGACTTGCGGTTGCGGACTAAGCTTTTAAACGTCCATTTGCGGACTTGCGGTTGCGGATTAAGAAAATTGAAATTCGGTTGCGGATTTGCGGACTGCGGACTTAAAAAAAAACTTGCGGTGCCCAGCACTGTAAAATTGACGGAAAAATTCAATGCAACTTTAGCGAAGACGCAGAAAGGTGACAAAAAATTGACAGAAAAACGCAAAGCACTTTTTATCTTTTTTTTTGTTGGTTTTTACCTAAATTTGGCAAAAAAATGCAACAAAAAATTTTGGAAAAAACGGTTTGTCTTTGGACCCTACAAAACCAATTTTTGCCGTTACTCTTGACTAGACCTACCAACAACTTATTTGCTTAAAACGGCTACACTGCTGTAATGCAAGCGATTGGATAAGTTTACTGTGATTTTTAATATTTTCTTACCAATTAATATCAGTTTTCAACGCAACGCATCTGCTTAAAATAAACAACATTTCGGTCTATTTTTGCTTCAAAATTATTTGAAAATGTTAGAAATTATAGCGCTACCAACCGCCACAAGGCATTTTGAGAAAAAAAGCGGTAGTTTCTGAAAAAACTATCAAGTACGTAAAATCAAAAAAAGGATAGCAGACCAGCATAGTGGATTTCACGTATCAAATCTTTTTAATAACTGTTTACAGTAGTTTGTGTATGCTGGAGGTGTTCCGCCAATTTTTGCTGTTTTAAAAAATATTTTGTGGCATTTTAATGGATAGCCTACTTTACGAGCCCAACACAATAATGGTTCAATGAATAAATTTAATAGCACTAGTTTGTCTCATAACGTTTCGCTTATAATTGCTTATAGCATCATCAAACATTGCAGATAAATCATGAGGTAATGTTATTAGAATAGGTATTTAGTAATAGGTTATGAAACGACACCATGGATGTTTTAGATATCCTAAAATCATGAAACACCCCCATTACCCACATTTTTTTCCCTAATTGTTATATTTGATCAATATTTTGTAAAAATTAAACACCTTTAAACAAGAAATTGTTCATAGTGTGCTGGTATTTTAGCTTAGTAGTTAAAACGTCGATACATAGTAGCGGTAATCAAAAAGTTGCTGGCTCCACGTTTGATTATTGAACGGGTAATTTGTCGTTGTATTCATGGAAAAACACACAGAGCTTATTTTCCATGAGACCAAATATTGTATCTGCCGTACAGCCTCACTGAACAAATTAATCCTTAAAAAAGATTTTTGTTGGTGATATTTGAAAGAGGTAGACATCGAGCGCTTGTTTCACAGCATAATTTTAATTCCTATTGACCACTAATTTTTAATCAGTTTATTGTAATAAATTTTGATGAATTTGATTGCCCAACGAATTTTAATGAATTGGATTGGGATGGTGGCCGTGCTATTTCACCGCTTCCCGATTAATGGAAGCGCAGAGAAACTCTGCGGAAACCCAACAGTTGGGCTGCAACCCCAACCAATGTATTGACCAAAAATTGAAGATACAGTAGACCTTATAATAGATTTGTGCGTAGGCTCAGAGACAGAACAGTAAGAAAGAGTTGAATGACATCACATAGAGGGTTTACACAGGCGCTCAGGAAAAGTTCTCTTTATGACTAATTCTGTGTAGATATTATAAATTGTAATAACAGAAATTAATAGATATGATGAAAATCGAGAAATTTATAGACTGTACCGTAACAGCAAAAGCGGAGAGCTCACGTAGTATGGGGTTTGATAGGACTAATTCTTTTTACGAAACTGAAGGAAATTGACAGACAAGATGTGACGTTTCCATTAGAGATACTTAGTGTATTGGATTTTTGAAATGGCAGGGGTGAAAGAGCAAGGATACTATAGCGTGATTATGATATTAGCGTGATTAGGGAGAGATCCATTAAAAGTTTAAAATGACGTTGCTGGAGATTGAAGATGAGGCGTGGGACTAGACACTCAAGTGACCATACCCAGATGTCCTCCTTTTTAACAAAAAGTGATTATACTTCCATTTTTTGGTCTGCGTCCAAATTTAACAAAAAAAAGCAAAAATATCTTGGTAAAAACCTTTTTTTGTTCTACAGTACACCTAAATTTAAAGGCTTAAGCTAGCTTAAGCTAAATCAGCACGTTGATTGTAATACTTCGAAAACTGTGTTCTTTTTAGTAATAAAAATATGGTCACCTACAAGAGGTGGGCACAAAATAGCAATATATCAAAACGCACCGCAACAATCTTTTCAACTAGTAAAAGCATTGCGAAAAATGCACAATTTATTTTTTTAATTTCCTGAAGCGCAGCGCAGCTTCCGCAATGAACCTTTGATTCAGTTAAAGCGCAACGGAATTCCGCAATTGCGGAACGGCAATTTTGTACCAAGTTAAAGTGAAACCTAACTTACGCTGTTGAAATTTCACAACACAATTTAAACACCGCATTTTTTGCGATTTTAGACAGAAAAAGTGTAAGTAATTTGCAAATAAGGCCGATATTTATCAATATTAAACTATCGAAATGGAACTGAATTAAGTTTAATGTATAGAGCTGCGCTTGAAACCGAAAAAAAATTGAAAGCGCAGCTCAGCTAAAGCGCAACAAATTTTAAAGACTTTAGTCCTCCACGTAACTTCCACAATGTTTCAAAATAAAAAATTAAAGTGCAAAGCAAACTCTGCAATTGAGGAGGTTGCGCTTTGTGCTTCTAATTGTGCTTTGCCCACCTCTGCAACCTACCATAACCATCAAACTCTCCAAGGGGACTTTGTCAGGAGATTATGAGGGGGCCAATATAATTTAAAAAAAACGAGTGCAAGACAGTGAGAAATAGAACTGACTTGTAGTGACAGATTATCATTTAGTTGTTACACCAGACGCGTTCCAGTTTAGTTCAGAAGTGGATTTTTACTGTGACACTGGATCCGATTGGCCCTATGGTTTAGCAGACAAGGTAAAGAAGTCATAGGTATTGTATATAAAGTATAATTACTTCTTACACTCCAGCACCATCCGGTCCAAAGACGGAAAAGACAAATCCGTCAGTCTTATACATGAACCTTTGAAGGAGAAAGAAAGGACAAACGCCTACTGGGAGATACAAGGCGGAATTTTCTGGGTCCAGTGCATTTAGGTATGGAGGATGATATTATAAACTTGATTAGCGTTCAGGATGGAAGCGGTTCCGCTGATATGCAAAATATTTTTGGGATGGTTTCTTATTTAACGGGCTGATCACCAACTTTGAAGCAAACGCTTTGAGAATAAAATGATGATTCTGGAAAAAGCGCAGAACACGTTTAAACTTTAAAGCACGTTAGTGCTTGGTTATTTTCAAAAGGAAAATGGCTTTTAAAAAGAAGCAATGAGGTGGGGTGGAGGAGAGGTATCCAGTAATGACCCAATGCAGCTCAGAGGAGAATTTCTAATTGGTTAATCAGCAGAGAAACCAGCATCCGGGAGAAGCATACTGTTTATAGCACAGATATTACAAAAGTTTGTAGAGGAGGAAGAAAATTCTTTGAAAGGGACCACGAAAAGCAATAGCAATGGATCGCAAGGCTTTATGTCTAGGGTAAAACTTGGAGCGCTGGGATTGGTCATGAGACTCAGAAAAAAAGTTCGGCCAAAGGTGCTGAAGTATCGCCGTAGGCGGCTAGTATAGCGTAACTTACATTTAAAATAAAAGTAACTTACATATATTTTGCAAACATTTTGTAAACATCAAACTTCGCTATCAAGCGTAGAACAGCGTTGTCAGTCTATATACCAGGGGTCGACAACTTTACGTAGTAGTAAGCAAAAAGCTAAATCAGTAAGGTCTCCGTGGGCCGTAACATATTTTTACTAACAATTTGATCCTTCAAAAGTCTGATTTTAGATAATATTAAGATAATTTGATGTACCGGAGTTTTCCACTTATTATACCAGGTATAATAACTAGAAAATGACGAAATTGAGAATAAAGTTTGATCCAGGTTATTATACCATGGCATAATACCATAGTATAATAACAGGAATTATACCATGGTATAATAACCGTTATTGTACTGTTATTATACCATGCTATAATAACCGGAAACGGCAGTCGGCTACCGGTACTTCCCCTGTGGTTCTGACAAGAATTTTTTACCAAACATACCGGTAATTGATGCAAACAGAACCTGCTTGCCTAATTATCTCCAAGATTTCAGTCGATATGCATACGGCAACGCTGCCATTGCGATGCTTGACAAATTTTTGGTGACTGGTCACACTACGGATGTTCGATCCGGGTTATTATACCATGGTGTAGTTTCCAGTTATTATACCATGGTATAATAACCGGGGGGGGGGGGGGGGGGGGTATAATAAGTGGAAAATTCCGGTATTTTAACTGAGTGCAGATTTAACAGAAACTCTGTAGCTTTGGATAAATAACTCGTTTGCACAAAATGATGAAAGTATAATTGTTTTAAGCGCAACCAGGACTTTGCTGAGGAGGAAGGGGTTTGAACACAAAATCAAAATTTTTTGTCAAAAAAAAAGTCTTTTTTGAGCAGGGTGCAGAGCAAACTTGCTCAACTTAAGGGTATCACAGACGAAAGCCTGGGGACAGAGCTCCCAGTCACCGTAAACCATCGGGGTCTAGGGAGTCAAACCTCTAACCGCTAAGCTACTTTTATAGTTTTTTCAAAAAAATTGCTTATTTAACGTCATTCAGATCAAATTTCGCACATTTTAGAGCCATTTAAAAGAACTATTTGCATGGCTTTTTCAGCCAGTTGAAGAACTAAACTACTCAGCCCCTTCATCCTCCCGTTTACTTACAGGTCAGGTCTAAAGCACTTTTTGAACGCTTGCGTTTTTTGGTTAATTTTTTTTAATATTTTGGTAAAGAGACTGAACCTCCACAACTCCCCTCTGCCTGGTTGCGCCACTAGTTGGTTTATTTTCGTTTCGAAAGTATTTGAAGTTGTTCAAAAATTAATAAAGCATCAGCATTAGCTATAATTCTGGTCTCTCAAAGCATATCATTGGACTACCTAATCTCTTTTTTCCTATATCACATGAAGGCTTGGGCAAAGTTTCCGTAAACAATTTTAGACTTGTTTAGAACACTAAATAATTTTTAACCCTATTGTATACACTTCGATAACGTCATTTTTCCAAAATATGGCCATGATGTCATTACGGTGACGTCATCAACCCAAAATTGGATTTTTTTAAAAAATTGGTGAACAACAACTTACATGCCCAATTTGGTGTTCACGAGATTTCCCGTTCAAAAATTAAGTAGAGGGACATTTTTGCCGCCCTCTCCACCATGTAAAATGAGTTGGTCCAATAGCCTGTGCAAACTAGCGTTAATAAGCATTCATTTTTCGTGATAATGATTTCATTGATATTAGCTTTTTCGCCAGTTTCAATGCCCTTTAATATGAGTAACTTGATGTTGCCATGCCCTTAATAATGTCACAACATAACATTAAATATTTGATGTAATTGTAATTACATTTTATTCACCAAGTTACCTTGGCCAGGAGACAGCAAAAGGACCTTTCGGTCTTCGAGTCAAGCTGCCACCTGCCCACCTGTCTACCACACACGGCGGAGGCTTCATACTGTCCCTTTAATTGCTGAACGTCAAGCAGGGAAGCTGTGAATACCAATTCTTATAGTCTTTGGTATGACCTGACCGCGAATCAAACCCCAGTCTACCATTTCAGCAGCAGACGCTCTATGCACTCGACCACTGATCGGTTAAATATTTGATGTTATTTTGAGCTTAAAAGTTTACGTAAGGTAAGTTCAGTAGTAATTTGGAAACAGTAAAAGCAAAACATCTTGCAAGATACTAATAATTTAATTTAATGTTTTGTCGTTTGCGGGGCCAGAGTTTCAATGTTTAATCATTTACGTGCTATCTGGCCTGCAGGCTACCAGCCCGGAATCCTTTAAGCCGGATTGCACGTAAACGATTAAAAATCTTGCGAATCGCCGTAGGTTGGTGACTTTCATTGATTAAAATTTTGCACGCTAAATAAATACTGCCAAACATTGACAACGTGGCATGCTTGTTTTTATTCAATATATTATCATATCTTATATCAGGCACTAATATCTCGCTTTTATCTCGTGCTTCACTCGCAATGCAGCTCAATATTGCTACGAATTGCCGCAATCGCGGAGATCGCCAGCCGGATGATTTTTTTTGGCCGGCCGGTTTAGGCCCGTGGGCCATAGATTGCCCACCACATGATCTGAAGTCCACCTAGGAAATTAACTCTGTCGTACTGTTTTATTTCAAGCCTACTTATTTCATGGGTAAGCTTGTAGGCTAGTTGATTTAAGGTCAAAATTTTGCAACCATTTTTCAAAAAATTTTGCAAAATTTTTCGAAAAACAAAGTCTACGTTTTTTGCTCTGTCACTTAATCCACCAATATGTCGCAACAATTTGACTTGAAGTTTTAGTTACAAGCATCTTGTCGCTTGAACATTGAAGAAATTGATTTTTTAATTGCAATAAAACTTTTCTGTGACGTAATAAACATTAAAATTCGATATTTTCAGATTACTTTCGAGCTCGATATTTTCAGATTTTTTCTACCTCCGAAACTGCAACACTAAGAAACTTCGTCATTTCAGCAAAAAATAGAGAAAATCATGACAAAAAAATGGTGAAAAAAAATGTTTTTGACCAAAAATCTCGAAGTTCCATATTTTCAAATCACGCCAGAGCAGTCAGATTACAACCACAATCTGGAGCAGAAGACAATCAAGGTTTAAAAAAATAAAAACCAAAAATAGTTATTAAATTCAGATACTGTAGGTTTAGACGCAGGACACATAGAAACGAAGATGATTGATATCTTGCAGAGGGTGTTCACAGTCGTCGCAGAAAAAGTTCTTACAATTGAACCTTCATAGATGAGAGAGTAGTTCGAGGCTGTGACTATGGCAGTGAAGGCCGAAAATGTATTACGGCGAAATGGGTAAAACAGAACTATTTCCTCAAAAAAGACTGAAAAACCTTGACGTACAAATGCAAATTTTGCGTCTATAGGGTGTAGTACAGACCGAATTTTGGTACTTGGTTTTGGCAATGGCAGGGGAAAGAAGAAAAAGAAATACATCGGCAAACAAAAATCTCCATCTTTGGCTAAGAAACCAGCAAATGCAGAGACAGGGATTGAGGAATTATTGAGGATAACAAAGTCAAAGAGGAAGGTGGCAAATGAGTAACGAAGCAATTCAGCCGATTAACACCGGTTTGCGCGTGCCAGTCGCTAAATTTAAAGAGACCGGTCGTTAAGAATTATTGCTTTCGTATATACCTAGCTTTACTTTTAGTTCGAAAGAACCGGTAGCTAAATTTAGAGAACCGTTACAGCCTCGGTTCTAGCAAAATATGAAAAGCAGCAGTGCATATGGAACCATTCTAAAATCTGAAATGCATTAGTGCAAAAAAACTTCGTTAGAATATATAAAAGGGGTGAGAAAGAGAGATTGAATGTCGATCCACAAAAAAAAGTACTGACTGAAAACGGCATGTCTTCCTATGGTCGTGTACACTGATCACGTCATGTATCAAAGCAAAACTTTCTTGCTCTAAAAAATCCAATAGGCTTAACCCCCCTGAAAGCTACTTTTGAATACCACGTTTTATCCTGTTATAAACCTGGCTTGCGTCTTTTGCACGATTCATCCGCTCTCAGAGCTTTGCCTCAAAGTCTGTGGTCAGCTGATAAAAAAAAAAATCTCACGGAGGTCTTTCTACTTAGAGAATCCTCTACCATCCTTTTGTGTTTACCAAAGTTTGTGCCGCCTAGATTCACTGGTCACAAATTAACTTCACATTATTTTCCTCCCGCATCTAATTGTTTTTGCACCAGTTTCTCCCCCTTAAATCGATCATAACTCAACTGCTCTACCTTCGTCCTTTCGATATCCACGTATGGATCGGTGGATTTGTTTTTTTCTTTCCTATTTGGACTTGGTGGCGCTGGTGTGTATGCTGCATGCTTCTAATGCTACATGCTTTCAATTCTAATCTAATGTTTCCAAATAATTAACCCATTTCATTCCGTGATCCCCAAATGGGGATCTTTTTTTGCTAGCAGTTTTCTGCTGCATTTGCGGGCGCGAGTTGACTAAATTAGTTGTAGACATGTTCGCGTGGTGCCAGTATTGACTGCTAGGGCATTGGTTTGAGAAACGAATGTTTTCTTGTTTGTTTTTTATATTACAGAAATTTGCCAAAATGACGTCATTTTTCTTTCTCAGGTTTGTGTTGTACTTACTGGTATTAGAAATTATTTTTTTGATCTGAAATTTCTTGACTACATCGCATACAAGTTCATTTGCAAGTAAGTAAAGTTTTATTATGAAAATATTTGTTTGTTTGGTTGCTATGGTAACAATGATAAACTTGGTCCCAATTGGGGATCATGGAACAAACGATATGCAGTTTTGTCAACCAAGTATTGTTTTTTTAGATGTCGAAAGCATTTTTTTCTGCAAACGATGCAATTGATTACATCGAGGAACTTGATTACCAAATGCTGGACGATGTTGATGTTATTGATATTGTTGAACTACCCCCGGAAAAAGCTGATCTTGAGAGCGACGAGGAAGAGTTTCTTGATGAGGAGGAGCTTGGCTTTGGCGATAATGAAATTATATCTGTCCCAGGTTATGTTGAAATTTCTTGTGCTGCTGTAGACTTGGCTCCACTTCCTTCTGCTGGTGATGAAAATTTGCTTTCTTCCCAAGTACAGAGTAATGAGTCTGATTCAGCAAGTACAAACCTTGCTGAGGCTACACCCAACCAAGCTTCTAAGAAGCAAAAAACTGCCCCTTCAAAAAAAAAGAACAACCAAAAGGAACCCAAGACCAAAAGGAAACTGGAACAAATCCAAAAACAAACCAGATTGTTCTGTTCCCAGCGATCCTTATGATCCAGTTTTAATGCAAGAGCAACTAATCAACGATCATGGTGGCAAAACAAAATTTGAAATATTTTTACTTTTGACGGAACGAATATATGATATCATGGCTGAACAAAGCTTGTTATACGCACAACAAAAAAATTATCTCGATTTCAAATGCACCGAGAAAGATTATATGGCATTCACAGGTATTTTGTTGCTGTCAGGGCATAGAAAGTATCCGAGACAGATTTTGTATTGGAGCTTGGATCCAAACTTTGAAAGTGCAACGGACAACTTGCCTTTCTTGATGTACTCGTTTCAAGAAATACTGGAAATGTAGCACAAACATCCGTCTTTAGAAAGAAAACTCATACCGGACTGTATTTAAAGTGGACCAGTTTTGTCCCGTACCGATACAAACGCAATCTAGTGAACTCACTACTACAACGGGCCTACAAAATTGGATCTTCATACAAACTGATCCACAGCGATTTCATGAGAATTAAAGAAATGCTGGCAAAAAATGGATACCCTTGGACATTTGTTGACAATTGCATTCGAGATTTTTTAAATTCCAAACATACGGACACGAAGAGAATAAACCAAGTTACTACTCAACCTACTCAAAAGCATTTGACTTGCAGGCTTCCTTTTCTGGGACCAATCTCAATGCAAGTACAGCATGAAATCGGCAACTATTTTGCAAAAAATACAAATGGGAAAATCAAAGTTAGAGTTATTCACGACACATTCAAATTAAAAAGTTTTTTTCGAGTCAAAGAAGGTCAAGCACTACTACATCGGTCAAATGTGGTCTATCATATTCATTGCTCATGCGGCAGCAACTACATTGGTGAGACTGCCAGAAATTTGCTTACACGACTGAACGAACACAACCCCGGCTCCAAAAAATGTAAAAACACTGACGTTACCAACCACATCTACAAAAATTCCGACCATAAAATTGACTTTGCAAAACCTAAAATACTTGGAACTGCCAGGAACCGAACCAAGCTATTCATTTTAGAAACTTTAAGCATTGACAAACTGAAACCGGACATAAACGTTGATCAGTCATCGATAACTTTGTATCTGTTCAACACGTGATTGCTTTTTGTTTTTTCCTTTTTTCTCACTCATTGCACTACGCTAGTATCACAGAATTACTTAGTGTGTTTGGCAGAGGAACAGCAGATTGTTTACATCAGCAGGTTTTACTCAATTGCAGCGCTATGTATAACTTTTACTGAAATGTGTCTACTTTCATTCGAGACTAGTTCTTTACTTTTTTACTGTTTTAGATTTTACTTTTTACTGATGATGGACATAGCTAAGTCCGAAACGTTTAAAAATTTCATTATTTTAAATAAGGCTTTACTGTTTTTAATCAAATTAAGTAAAACTGCCGTTCAATCAGTCCCGAAAACTTTGAATGTTCTTTGGCAAGAGAAGCAATGCCGAAAAATAGGTTTATGGCGTTGAAGCAGCATTTACATTTCAATGATAATTCTAAAATTCCAGAAAATTGCACCGACAGATGCTACAAAATCCGTCCTTTGATATCTTGCCTCAACAAAAATTTTATGCAGTTCGGCTACATTCACAGCAATTATTCTGTAGATGAGAAAATAGTTGGATATTTTGGTCGTCATCCAATAAAACAATTTATTCGAGGTAAGCCAATTCGCTTTGGCTTTAAAGAGTGGGCATTGTGCAGCAATACTGGTTACACATACAAATTTTCTGTGGATCAAGGTGCCTCAGCAACTCCTAGAGAGCAACCTTTAGGGAGCCAAGTTGTACTGGATCTGCTGAATGACACCCCGGCTGGAGCATCAATTTATTTCGATAACTTTTTCACTTCCATTTCTTTTATTCAGCAACTCACTGCCAAGCAATATAGAGCAACTGGCACAATTCGTTTGAATAGAGTTCCAAATTACCCCTTCGGAGAAAAAAAAAAGTTGATGAAGAAACCGCGAGGATTTATGGTCTCTGCCACAGATGAAAATTCTGGTATCACGATTTGTTTGTGGAAAGACAACAATATCGTTACTGTTGGATCTAATGTGTACGGAGTTGAGCCTCTCAAGACAGCACAGAGAGGAAAGCAGAGTGTGATGATGCCGAATTGTATTGCTAAGTACAATGAAGGCATGCTTGGAGTGGACTTATCTGACTGGAAAACGCAGAAATACCGCATTGGAATCAAAAGCAAAAAATGGTATTATTCCATTTTTACACATGCTCTCGATGTAGCATTGGTAAATGCTCACGCAATTTATAACATGATTCATGGCAGCAATGAAGCGGTTGATTTGTTAAATTTTCGAACCGAAGTTACTTTGTGTCTTTTGAAAATGACAACGCCATCCATGCCTTTAGCGAGAGGAAGAAAAGTTGTTCATCTTCCTCAAAGAGTTTTGATGCTTGCAGGGGATCACCGTATTGAAAGAACACCAGGAAGAAAGCAAAGAAAATGCAGGCACTGTAAAAAGAATGCAAGAAAGCAGTGTTCAACCTGCGATGCCAGGTTTCATGTAGAATGTTTCAATCAATTTCACTAGTAGCCTGAGCTACTTGTCAAACAAAACTGTTGGTTTTGATGGAACGTTTTAAATGATTGAACTAAAATCGCTGTATACCGTATGTAAAAGAGAGTGGTTTCAAGTATACGCTTTTATTGTTTACAGACGTAATGAAAACTTTCCTAAAATTCACTATAAGTGATAACAATCTTTACATTTCCGACATTTTTGTGGTTTCACAATTCTTTACCAGCATCATATTTCGTTCATTGTTTTGTTAATTTTATTGAAGCGTGAAGCATTTCGTCAACAAACGTGAACTTTTAATGTTTTTCTGACAACTTGCACTTTCAGTTCCTCAGAACAATACAACAAAACAAAATTACTGAGCAAAAGTTTCGCAACGAATAAATAATACATTCAAAAACAGTCTAAAAATTTATGGTTGGTCCGGGAA
This sequence comes from Trididemnum nubilum, assembly GCA_963965965.1. Lineage (NCBI taxonomy): Eukaryota > Metazoa > Chordata > Ascidiacea > Aplousobranchia > Didemnidae > Trididemnum > Trididemnum nubilum. The sequence continues at coordinate 49,720,081 of OZ014471.1, forward strand.
TTGAACCCCGACCTTTCACTGCAAAAAACAAAAAATCGAATTCAGTTTACGAATTGGTGTTTTGCAATGTTTTTCTGTGAAGAGCTGCCGCTAACTAATCCAATTACCAAAGAATTTGTATTGCACACGAGTTTGCGAACTTGTGCGTATTTTGCTAACAGTACATTTTAGGATCCCCATTTGGGACCCATACAAAAAACCACTTTGGGGCGACTCAAAAAAATTTTTACGTGAAATATGTCTTAATTGTCGAATATAAGCCACAAGCAAGGCACTAAATTAAAAAAATATCAAAAACTGTTAATTTGGAATCTAATGGGTTAATTATAATTATAATGCCACTTAACCCTTTAATGCCCAATGTAGCCAATTGGCACACCTGTTTTTCAGCTTTCCTTACGCCCTCCCCTCCCCAAAAAATAACATTTTGCACTTTTGTAATGGTAGCTGATGTTATTTCGCACATTGTTTGAAGAGAGGAAATTGACAACTCTTTTTTTTTTTCTCCCACAATGCTCTGCAGAGTTAGACGTTCATCTGAGCTAAAATTTTCTAAAAAATGTTAATTTTAGAGTTTTTACACAATTTTTCTAAAACTAAAACCATTGTGTTATTATTATTTTTCTTTTTATAAAATGGCGAAGAATTGCTAGTATTTACAATATTGGTTTGCAAAATGTGCAAAAAGACACGTAAAAACCGAAAAAAAAGGGAACGAAAATTAAAAAACGAACAAAAAGTTACCTTATCTGCCCAATGTTGCCAAATGGCAACAACAATTATTTTACGATATAAACACGACATAAACATAAATTTGGTGAAAATGTGTTGAAACGACCCCTATCAATCAGGAAATGCAAAAAAAATAATTTTTTTTAAACTGCTTCTGGGTCCGGGCATTAAAGGGTTAATGATAAAAAATTACAATATACATCTTTTAACCACGTTAAAAATCAGTTGGTTTAAATCTTTACTCCGCTTAGTGATAAAAAAAAATTCAAAAATACATCAGGAACACAGCAGGTTTAATTAAAACTTAAAAATTTTTGCAACCAATTATTATTCGTGTTGGTTGTGAGAAGAACTTATATTCAAATATTAACTTACCAGTGGTGAAAATAAAAGCATATTTTTGCCTTTACAGTTTACGCATAGCAATATTTTATGCATTAACAGAAATGTTATTTAATTTATTTTTGGCGTCCGTTCTGTTAGTAATATTGCCGCCAATTTGTTGGTTTTCCCCGGGACTATCGCGCTGATAATCCTTAGGTCAATAAGGCCAAAAATTAGTATTTACTAAAGTGCAATAAAACACCACAAGCAAAATACATCAACTCGAAGCGGTGGTTTTGAACCGAGAGATTTGCAGATTAAGAGGAAACATGTCAATATGAAACCAATTTAAAAAAAAAGAAAGGACAATATGTATAATTATTACTTTACAGGTAGTGAATAGAAAGTTTTGATACTATAATGTTTTCTATCTGATTTAAAAGTAAAAGAATCCAGCGACAATAAATCTTGCTTGTTTTAATGTTAGCTTCATTGCGTTAAGCTTCCACTTTGTCTAAATCGAAACCAGAAGGTGGTTGTTGTTGTGCAGTATCTAATCAGTATTTTTCTACGGAAATATAAAGCATTAAAATCAATATGTTAATTCTTTTTTTGGTTTGCAAATGAAAATGCATATTTTAAAGATTAATGTAAAAAAAAATGTAACAAATGTTGCAAAATAGTTGAAAGTAATCTTTATGCAAAAATCAATTTATATTGTGTTGAAAACATGGAAGATGGCTAATGAGATGAAGCCGGATGAATGATTATCCAGATGTAATGACCAAAATAATAGCTTTTTTCCAAAAATAAAATTGTTTAGTTTTTGTATTTTTGCCGTTTTTGTGTTCCTGGTTAATAAAATATATGACTAGAAACAAACTTTTATTGGTGATTCATTAATGCAAAACTGTTTGATGCATTTTGCTGTTGGTATTGTTTTCGACTGCAAGCGTAACACATGCCAACCCATATATTCTGCAAAAAGGGTACCTTGCGTTACAAGTAAAACTGCCATTTTCCTCTGCCCGTTTCTTTACTTTTTTTCTTTTTTCATGCAAAAACTACTGTTGCGTTTTTGTCGTTTAAATGCTAACCTGTACCTGTAGCTAAATTACTAAAAACTAAAACTAATAGAGACTTCAGCCTACGCCGAAAAACAATTCATGTATAGGCTAGATTATGGTTTGAACGTAAACTTTGCCAATGATAAACCGACGAAAAATCGAAATTGCCATTGTCAAAATACACAAGTTTTTCATGGGGACTTAGTTGGCTTGGTATTTCACGGCCAACTTATGATAAACTACGTTTCAACCATGCATAACTTAATTTTGGCTTAAGATTGAAGGTATTTACCTTGATCAACATATTTTTTCCACTAATTTTTCAATAGTTTTTCAAATGATTATATTAAATACCCAACAGTATTCCAAAAAAATTTTGCGTGGATATGGCTCCATAATTCAGTATTTATTTTGTGTTTCAAATTCAGGTTTGTTAAAAATATTGAGTTGTGCTAAAATCAACTTTTCAACTAAACAGTATGGATACTTTGTGATTTTTATTACAATATGTATATGAAGCAGAAATTAGATTTAGTTTTGTGAAAGCTCGACTATTATCCAGTCATTGTTTTCCCAGCATCATTAAAATTGAAACACGAATGAGCTTTTTCAAAAAAGTCACCAAAATTTTTCATTATCTCGGATGTTCATCTCATTTTCTACCCAAACGTTTGCTCAACTTATTTGAAAATTCAATCAAAAACCTTACTTTATTTTCATAATTTAGTTTTTTATATCATTTTGCATTTTAGAAGACTAAAAAGATCCACTTAAATAACCTTCTTAAGGAAAATAGATTGTTAAAACGCTTTCAGTTTTATTGCGTATGGTAATCTAGCAAGTTTAGATTAATGTGATCTCAAAAATATTTGTATTTGCGACAAATACAAAAAAATCAAGCTGTCACTATTAAATTGAAACTTGACCACCATGCAAAAAAATCAAACTCGCTCTTACGTAAAAAAATTAGGTTTTATTGAACTTGCGCTTTTTATCGAACTTGCACATCTCATTTTCTTCTGATGTTTTTGCATTTAAATGACGTCATTTGCCATTTAACGTTTGTGAACACTGGGCATGTTGGGATTTATTGTCAATACTTACAATATTATGTATGAATAAAATTCTGAGCAAAAAAAGCTGAATATTAATATCTTTTTCTAGATTTTATTTGCTAGGCGGAAATAAAAAAAATGTAGGTAAAAACAGGGGCACGCGAGTCAAATGTTCCAAGGATGTCATAGTGACATCAAACTTAGTATATTTGGATAGGTCAGAACTGTCAAAATATTTTAAGCGTTCCAAAATTACAAATTCCATTATTACTTTGACAAGATCAATAATAAATCTAGGTCTAAGAAGGTATGTCAATTAAATAGTTATGACGTGTTTCATATATTTCGTAAACCTATTTTACAGTTATGCATTTCATTCAAACATTGTGTTTTGGTTTGCAGAGCTTGTTTTATTGTTAATGAAATTGATTTTTTGTTTCAACAAAAATCCAAAATTACAGTTTTATTGGTTTTGACGTCATGATTAAATTCTGACGTCATCAGTAATTTAATCATAAAAGTGAAGTAGTTAATGGTCTATCATATTAATCTCTACCGAAAACAAAATATACGTTTTGATGCTAATTTACAAGTTTCTTCGAAGTATTAGTCTAGCCAAATGTGGGAAATGACGTCATCAAAGAAAAAGACCGTTTTCATATTCAGATTTTTGTAGACTTTTAGTATTTATTTAGTAGCCGCAATACTATTAAAATTCGTTAAAAAAGTTTTTGTTGCATTATTTAGGGGTTATCATAAATGCACCCGACTACTTTGACTTAGGGGTTTTGAAACGGTATCAATTTGGGCAGTAATGGACAGTAAATAAGTTACAATGTTGTACAGTAACTAGTTATTTATTGTATCCTATAATGTAGTTACTGTTTTATATGTAACGGAATTTGTAACTAGTTGTCAGTTTGAAATTTTTTGATTTTGCTTGAAGTGCATCGCAATTCCGCAATTTTTGTACCAGCAAGTCAAAGCGCAACCTATTTTCCACAACCAAATTTACAAAAAAAACAAAAAAATTGCAAATCTCCGCATTTTTGTAATTTTAGACCACGGATCGGTAACCTACCGCCCGCGAGCCGGATCCGGCCACCAAGAAATTTCATGCGGCCCGCATCCCATAGATCCATCCGCCTCGTTCATTTTCTATGAGACTCCTAACGTGACTTTTGGAAATCGTTGGGGCGTTGGAACACTTCGGAAGTTGCGTTACGGAATAATGTCTTTAAAATTTGTTCCGGAGAATTGCGTTGCGATTTCAATTTTTTTTTCGGTTAAATGCGCAGTTTTATTCTTGTTAGGTGCAAAGCAACTTTCATGAACGGATTACCCGGCAAAAGTCTAAACGCTTTGGTTGTCTGCTGCAACACCTGGTTGAACTTGTAGCCTGTTAGGAGGCAACACATTCAATTTTCTTTGTTAATTGCGGTTTGCGCTGTGGCTTACTTAATGTGACAAATATGCTCCACGCTAATTTATTGCTTATTTTGAACACCTTCAACAAGTTTTATACTTATCGATTGCGATATTGATATCCTTTGTTAATGGGAGGCAGAGTTGTAAGTCGGGCCGAATTAGGGCTCAAAATTGACAAAAATTTCGGACTGAATTCGGGCATGAGTACTTTTTGTTTTAGGTGAACAAAAATATTATCAAATTAACTTGGCGAAATTGATGAAAATTTTCAGACCTAACTTTACTTTTGCTTTTTTTTTTGGGGGGGGGGGGCATGATTTCAAACTAGTTTTCAGGTTCGGGCCAGTTTCGGGCCTGAACTAGTCGACCGGTTTACAACGCTGCTATGAGGCGCAAAAAAATTTCAGCTTTGAGTTCAAGCTCTCTCTTTTCCTCCTTCTGTTTACGCGCTTGCTGAAAGATATTGTAACTTTTTTCACCTCCAAAAATGCAACAAAATTTCAGCGAAAGGGCAAGTTGGTATGAATGCAGTCTTGCTATTTGGCTGTAGTCTTATTCGTTTAATAGGTAACGTTTTAGCTGAAAGTAAACAGCGCCGAACAGAACAAACAATCAAAGCCCAAATGAAAATATGCATGCTTCTGCAATACATTGTTATCTTTTCGAGACCTGCTTTTGTTTTTTTGTTTTTTTTCTTAATTGCAGCAATTATGTATTTGAATTGTAACATGTACCGTACAGTAGGCTATACACTTGACTGTAACTTGACCACAAAACAAACATAACCAAACCAGGGATGTGGAAGTGAAAGCAGAAGCGATGCAAGTGGTTATTTTTTTGTGGAAGCGAAAGCGGAAGCGCTTTGATGAGAGAGGTTAGAAGCGGAAGCGAACTCGTAAGCGATAGGGTTGAAAAAGAACTGGAAGCGGAAGCAATTTTTTCAAGATAAGGCGGTTTCGGATTTTCAAACTGGCTACAATTGTTGGGGTAAAATACAACAATAGTAATATTATTTCTAGGTACCTAAGTATGTGTGCATAAATCGCACTTTATTCACTGCCATGATTTTTAACGTTTGTGCTGCCTTAACTTATTGTAACTAATAAAAAACCGTGGGAACAACGTCTTTGCGAAAGGTCATGGGTGTGATATACGTGATATACCCAGAGCCTGCATGTGGGGGTTCAGGGGGTACATCGTTTCCAGGCCCGGGCTAGGGGGGCCTGGAGTCAGGGGGCTCGAAAGAGTTCGGGTGTCCGCGTTAAGTTTTGGTGTCGCACCCAGTGGCGTATGTATGGGACTAAATTTCAGTGAAGACCTTTTTTATTTTTTTTGCCCTTCAACTAATTTTGGGAAAAAACTCGGACTAAATTTCGATGAAGATCTTTTTTTTTTTTTCTTTTTTTATGTTTTTTTTTTTGTTCTTCACCTAATTTTGGGCAAAAAATTGGACTAAATTTTAGTGAAGACCTTTTAGTCATTTTTTTTGTGCTCTTCACCTAATTTTGGGCAAAAAATCGAACTAAATTTTAGTGAAAATCTTTTTTTGTGCACTTTACCTAATTTTGAGCAAAAAATTGGACAAAATTTCAGTGAAGACCTTTTTTTTATTTTTGATCTCACCTAATTTTAAGCAAAAACATAAACAAAAAATTTTGAGCAAGTTTGGTGCCCGAAGAGATTTGGGGGTCCGTTATCGAACTTTGTACCCCCTGGAAAATTAGTATTATTCAATTACCAATCACTTGTCTCTATAAGTTTTTTCTTTAATCCCTCCCCTTTCCAATTATTTTTCTCTATAAAATATAGACAAAATTGATTACGCCGTGTGAGTTTTCTTGAACTATGGAATTTTATGATTTACCAACATGTAAACAAAAGAGCCAAAATTTTACCATTAGCCACCTCCCACATAGGCCATTTAGGCAAACAGCTTAATCAAGTTTTCACTACGAATTTTTATGCCACGTTTTAAAAGCATTATTTTTTATCAATATAGCCCTAAAATTAAGTTGGTTGTGAAAAAAATGCAAAATTTTCAAGCGATGGGGTAGTGGCGTTGCTAGGGATGGTGGCAACAGGGGCAGGATTTCGTGGCGTCACCCCTTTTCGGTCCGAAAATAGGTAAAGATCGAAAAACAAAAACAAAAAAAGGTCATTGCCGTCAAATTAGTGAGTTTTCGGCCCAGAAATGTAAAGTCCAAAACAAAAAAAGAAAAGATCTTTGCCGCTAAATTGGTTGGTTTTCGTTCCAAACGAGAACGAAAAAAAGATCTTCACCACAAATCATCAGAGATATGGTTTCTCTTCATAATATGGTGTACCCCAAAATGGTGACACATGGGGCTGGCCGCCCCCCTGCCCCTCCTAGCAACGCCATTGCGCTGGGGTCTCCGCCTCCAGACCCCCAGAACAGCTCCCCATTGTGAATTTCCGGCTACGCGCTTGCATCAACACAGTGGAAATTTTCTCAAAGGTTAAATTCAAACAATACAGGGTGTTTCAAAAGTCACGCCCGATTTTATACAGTTAAAAAGTCAATGGATAACACAAGTCAATGGATAACGCAACGAAGCTGGTTTAACACAAGTTGAAAATGAGACACTGGAAAAACTGAGCAAAGACAAATCAATGGATATTGTTCTATAATATTTTCTATATCTATGCTTTCTTTAATCATTTCTACTGTTATGTAGTTATACTATGTAGTTATACTACTTATCAGAAATATAAATTCGTTCTTTAAGCACGTTTTTTCATATTAAAAATCGGGCGTGACTTTTGAAACACCCTGTATATATGCTTTTAGACATTTCTTGAAAAGATACAAAGTTTCAATTTCACGTAGAGATAGTGGCAACGAATTCCATACTTTGGGTGTTGCATACGAAAACATAGACTGGGATTTAGTAAAGTTTAAAGGGGACCTATAATGGCCCTTGGAAAATATTTTAAAAATAGCATTAATTACTTTTGAACCTAGCAACATAAGAATTTTAGGCATATAGATCCAAAAAAATTTTTCGCTGAAATTTCGTAACATTTTTTCATTTCTACGATGGAAACCAACCAAAAGTGACATCAAGTGAGAATAATAGCAAAGCTAGACTGTCGAGAGCCTACTGAGCCTGCCCTGCCAAAGAAGCTGGTAGGTCTACAGGCCGAGTATACCCTTGATGGCAAAATTAGATTAGACCCCACACTTCTTGGAATTCAAAATAAACGCACGGGCCTGCTGAGTTATGATAGACTTTTTAGGCAAAGAATGGTTTTGCTCTTCGCTGCGCAAAAAAACAACTTTTCTTCAAACAAAAAATTTGCATGAAAAGCAATGAAATAACAAGACAAAACAACTTTGCATACAAATACGCTAAGCTATTAGAGAAGTTTTTAGTTTTGGAGCTCGAAACTTTTACGCAGCCCAGTATTTTGATGGAAAAATAAACTACTATCTTCTTATCCCACGATTTTTTCCACTGAACTATTAGGTTTAATATAAAGTGTTGCTCGGGCGCAAAGACGCGAAGATGGGTTCCGCAAACTCGTAACACGCTTTGGCGAAATACTGCATGTACAATGAAAAATTTGATTGACTTAATTAACTAAATATTCTTCCAACATTTCTTTATTAAATTTACATTCCAAGATATATTGCGCAAACAAACGTAGAAATAGGCTATCGTGTTTCAACATTATACGTTCCAATTACGTTCCTAGTAGTAGAATAAACTTAATGTACGATTTTACAAAAATAATTCACGTTGATTTTAATCAAATATGATCAGAAAAAACGAACTTATAGGCATATATTATGATGCAATAAGTACTAAAAAGTTTGCCCAGGACGAACAACGGAATTTATTACGTAACACTATCGAAACAAAGGAAGTTAAAAAGTTGATTTTCTCAGAAATTAGAAAAAAGCAAAAATGCCTGCAGTTCGATATTTACAAATCACGGCTGTGCAGGTCTCGGTACAGTTCTTTGGCGCCCCCATCCCATGTCAGGGGTTGAGAAGCACCACCACATGGCAAACTACGTACTAATATACATTAAAGGCTTTGTACTATAGTTAAGATCATTTTTTACGAATTTAGCTTTCAAGCCTTACAATTTAACTTTCAAGCCTTACACTAACGGCCGCTACTACAGTTAAGATCATTTTTTACGAATTTACATTTCAAGCCTTACAATTTAACTGCACATGCTAAAGATTAGAAAAAATCAAATTTTCAACTTTGGAGATTTTATTCATTATAAGTTACAAAAACGCTTGATCTGAAAAAAAAAATCATAAAAATATACAGGGTGTCCATAAAGTCTTGAACACTTTTCAAAATTGTATTGCTAAATAACTAAAGCAGATAAAATCATACAGTTTTCTGCAAAGTAAAGTTTGTTTATTAAAGTTTTACATATAAAAATTTCTAGCAGTTTAAGTAATAGCCATATTTCAAGAATTTAATTTTCCATGCTATTCATAGACTTCAACATGTGCTCCATTTGTTGCTCTCAATATGTCAAGGCGATACTCAATTTCGCGCCAAGTGTTCTCCAGCATTTCTTCGTTTACTGTGGCGAGAACCTCAATTATTCGTGACTGCAATGTTTCGACGTCACGTACTGGCGTTCTGTAAACTCTGTCTTTTACATAACCCCTCAAGAAAAAGTCTAAAGGGGTTGATATCTGGAGATCTTGGCGGCCATGGTGTTGGGCCATTTTTTCCAATCCATCGGTTTGGAAAAGTTTCATTTAAAAAGTCACGAACTATCAAACCCCAGTGTGGAGGGGCACCGTCTTGCTGAAACACAACCCTCGGCTGGAACTCTTCTAATTGAGGAACAACGTAATGTTTTAGCATATCCAGATAAATGTTTGCTGTAATGGTGGATTCAGCAAAAATAAACGGACCAATAATCTGGTTGTGCATTAAACCACACCAAACATTGATTTTGGGACTGTCTCTTTCTATTTCTAAAACCTCGCAAGGATTTTGTGAACCCCATATTCGAATGTTATGCTCATTGACTTTCCCGGATACATGAAAAGTTGCTTCGTCAGAAAAACACACACCGTTAAGGTAGCCATTGTCATCATTAATGCGAAAGCCATTGTCATCATTAATTTCTTCAGCGAAAGTTTCTCGGCGAGGGCGATCATCTGGCTTAAAAGCTTGAACAATTTGTAACTTGTAAGCATGGAGCCGAAGTCGTTTATGTAAAACTTTGTGAACTGTGCTTCGAGGAATAGCAAGTTCATTTGATGCAATACGAATTGATTTCCTTGGGCTGCGATGAAATGCTACACGGACAGCATCAACAGTCTCTTCATCAATGCTTGGCCTACCTGATCGTTTGCGATCCAAAATGCTGCCGGTTTCCATAAAATTTTTGAACCATCTCTTAATGCTGTTAGTGTGTAGAGGGTCTTGTCCAAACTCATTTCTAAATTTACCTGGTACTGCAGTTGGTGATTTCAATTCATTGTACCAAAGAACACATTGTGCTTTTTGTTGAATGGTCAACATTTTTCATAATTTGTTGCAAATTTGTTGCAACCAGTGTGCAACTGGCGGGTGGCTTAGGGTACATTACCCGTCACTTTTAAAACTTGGCCCCCAAATACAAAATGCCTTTAAGCGTGGTTTTGGACTTGACCTATAAGTAAGGGGGGCTGAAGAGTTTAGGCGATTTGATTCGTTGAAATGACTTCAAAATTTTAGCAATTTATTGCTTTTCAATGCCCTCAAAAACGTACAAATGTGATTCAACTAGCTTTAAAATTTCTATTTTTGCCAAAAAATTATAAAAATTGCCCCAGACTTTTGTATGCTTAAAGTTGCACCAGTTTGCGCAGTTTCTCCACCTAACTAATGCATGTTTGAAACAAAATATTTTAAGTTTTGGTTAAGCCATTCCTTACCTAAATCTTGGTTGCGGAACGAAATGTAAATTTAGTTGGAACTTTGCGTGCTTAGGACTTTTGTTTTTACTCGGCCATTTTAATCAATGAACATCAAAATTTATTAATTTGCTTATAACGGTCAAATCTGGAAAATTGAATGTCGGACATATTGGGAATAACTAAAACGACATAAATGCCGATTTGGGGGATATTAGGTCATGTGATCGAGATTCACGAAACTACAAACCGCGTGAAACGACAATTTTTGGGTCCAAAAATTTTTAATTCGCTAGTAATCCAAAAACCACTGGGCACGAAAAGTGTAGTGGTGAAGGCGCCATCTCGGCGTCTGACATGTCTGGAGTTCGATTGGCTCAGCGTTCTTTTCTTTAATTCTTTCCCTTCAAAACCTTGTCTTAGAACTATAGGGTTCGGGCAGCAATGCCAGTCTGAGAGATTTTTAATCAAGGTTCTGAAAGAAAGGGTACACTTCAAAAACATGCCGCACCGTCATGTGACCGCAATTTCAGAGACTCAAAATCTGCCAAAAGCCGATGCTAATCTCAATAAGTACTGATGTAGATAAAAATTATTTGTGTCTTTGAACACCCTATAGGCCACCTTTTATTTGTTTGTGTCCTTTTAGACTACTTTTTTTTTTCCTTTTTTCTTTATTTCTTTCGTTTTTGTTATTTCTTTCTTTATCTTACTTTTAAACCGGAAACTCAGAGAGATCAAACTTCGATCGATAGTAGAATAGATATCACAAAGAACTGGAGACCGCCTGAAATCGGGAGTGAAATGCTCCTCAAACGGGCGTTCAAGAATTTTGAACTTTTAAACCATTCAAGCTGTAGATGGCCTAAATTCTCGAAATAGGTGGGAATTAAAACTACGTAAAACAAGGAAAAACTGGGGTTGCCGCGATATGGGGTTTCTCTCAAGCGGGTCCTCCAAAATTCAAAAATTTTAATCACTCGATATGAACAGAAGATGAATTTTCAGGATAGGAAAATATAAAGAAAAGGTAAAATTTTCAAAATTTGGGGTTATGCCGCTATGAGAATGATTCCTTTTAAACGGGTTCCACAATATTCAAAAATTTTAAACTCCCAAGCTAGACAGACGAAACGTTTAGAATAGGTAAATAATAAGAATTTAAAACATGAAAAAATTTGTCGAAGCCACGTTAATGAGGATTCTCAAAATGTCCTCCTTCGAAACTTAAGACATTTTAAACCCATCAGCTAAAAAGATAAGGTTTTAGTGATATATAGTGAGTTAGATATACATGAAAATTTTTAGTGAATCCGCGTTGGTAAGTTTCCCGCCAAAAATGCCTCCAAGATAGAAAAAAATTAATTACTCAATTTAAACAAGTTAAATTTCTAATATAAAATCAATATAAAAAAGATGAAACTCGGCAAAGTTTTTGGGTTGCCTTGTTTAGGAGGAGCTTCTCAAATTTTTTAATTTTTACCTACTTGTGGTAAACAAATAAATTTCTAAGATAGTTTAGTATAAAACAAATATGAAAAAAGTCAAAATTTGATGCTGTGCTACGTTGAAAGTGATTTCAGCTAGGCAAATTGAAGTACCGTAGGCTAATATACTGTACAAGAAAGATAAATTTTGACAAAGTTGGGAATATTAGGTTGAAAGATCTTAAATAGACCCAACCGAAAGTATAAGATTTTTAACTGCCGTAAGCTAGATGGCTAAAACAGTCATAATGAGTTGATACCGACGGACTTGCGGATTTGAAGAGGGGAGATTTTCTCCCAGATGGACTTCCAGCATTTAAGGTGGTGAATGAAGTACTTGAGCTCACTGGCTTTAACAGATTTGAGCTATAGATTGCAGAGGTTTTTAATAAACTGTCATCTATTACGTTAAAAAAACTTCTTCTAGCATCTCGAGGTTTTTTAATTAGGAGAGTTTTAGCACTAAATAATCAACTTAACCCATTAGTGCTCAGCGTATGATTTATCATACACCAAAGTACCCTTCATAAATTATAAAATGAACAAAAAATAAATAAAAATTTTTTAAGCAGGGTTTGTTGTTATGTTACTACCCATAGTAAGTTTTACAGTCCATAATGAAGAAACTTTGTAATCTAATGCAAATTTGGCTTAACTAGAAGAACAAAATTAGTCAATATTTTTTAGCGCCCTTTGGGGAGGGTATGCAGACTTAAGGAGGTTTGTTAACAAAAACAAAACACTTACGCAAAAAATAGCGACTGTTTAAACTCGCCATTATCCTGAAAGTAATTTCTGCACAAAAATTATCTTCGCATGATTTAAAAATTTTGATGTGGAAACACTGTTTTCTCAGCGTATGATATATCATACGTTGGGCGTCGCAGTTTATTTCTGCTAATGTTTTCACGATTTACATTGCATTTACACAAGTTGAATTTGGACCTGACTTAGGATAGTAACTAATTGTAGTCGCAATTTCAATTAAATCAACAATGGAAATCCCTAATCAGATGAGGTAATACTTGCATAGCTTGTTGAATAATATATTTGGCAACATTGTACAGTAAAAAAAAGTGGCGGCTAAATGTGATGGATCTCAGAAATTGTTTTGAGCCTATTCAAAAAGCATCTGTACGGTAGAGTTACCAATACTGTAAAAAGTAAGACATTCTGGCTTAGCTTATTTTATTGGGAGTTCGTTAAGGCTTAAGTTATTTTTGATGGTATTTTAATTTGTATCAGTAGCAGGTGTAAACGAGCAGCCCATTGAGATGTTTAGCCACCAGTAGCTTACGTATGGGCAAGTATAAAACAATACTATTACAGTCTTGGACCTAGAATGTGCTACACTGTTACGTTAGACTTAGGCTAGACATAATTTTAAGATTCAGTCTGTCCATATGTAGCCTATGCAACTAGGCCTAATCTATACTGGTAGCTTAGCAGTACCCAGATATCGTGATAGCTGTTTTATCCGAGTTAGCTCCCGGTACTCTGTGTTGGTACGGGTAGGCTAAACATAATAGCATGAGTAACAATAAAATTTAGCCTATCCACGTGTCCACAGAGTATGCGATCTTTCATTTGGCATGTGGATAGAATGGCGTTCAGATTATTTTGTTTGCCATTTAGAACTTGTAGACCAATTGGCAGGCAAAGCAACCATGTCTACTTGATTAGTGGAACTAATAAATTGCCTAAGCTTATAAACACTGAATTATAGATCAAGCGTCCTCTACCCCAGACAAATAGACCTACTTCAGGTTGCAGCAAAATTGTAATGAAGAGCCTTTAAGCCAGATCTACACTGGGCCATACCAGGCTGCGATTTGCGTTTTTTGTTTATTTTAGTATGAGTGAACACGATCGGACATGGACATGATCCGACATGTCCGGTCATAATAAAATAAACAAAAAACGCAGCCTGATGTGGCCTCAGGGTAGATTTGACTTAATCCTAGACAGTTTATATGTCTACACATAATAGAGAAGCATCTAGTAGATTACCCTCACTGCTTGCACTCGTTAGTTTCTAGTGCTGCTAGGTTGTTTGCTATAGACAATGATTCACTAATACCAAAGTATTTTTTGGTTTACAGATCATGATAATCCTTTAAATTTTTATCTATTCAACCCTATTGGCTCGCGTTTTTTGAAATAAATAATGGCTAAGAGAAAAATGATGACTGTTGAAAAAGATGCTGAAGAAATATTCAACATTTTGTACTCTGAACAAAACTCTTCAATATTAGATCATGAACTTCAGGATGTTGATGAACTTCAAATGATTTTTATGCCTCAAAAGATGGTTTAGATTCTGACAAAGATGATGCCCCAAGTGGTGCTGAAGAAGGAACTGCAAATATAAAAAATATTGGTAGAGGAGTTTTGTCTCAGGTAGCTGAAGTAAGAGCAATTGTTGAACAGAGAAAAAGAGATGTAAGCATTGATTCTAGTCAGCTAGAACCTACTACATCAACAACAAAGCGACACAAACTAAAGAAAACAACCAAAAAGTTAAATCCTTCTCGTCAAGCTTACAAATGTTCAAACAGTACTAAAGAACCATCTTTTCGATAAGTTGAGAGGGCTGATCGAATTCGCACCCGTTCAAAAAAGTGGTATTGGCCATTGTTTCGTTTTTTGTCTAAATGGTGCTGTCGTGAATTTGTGGTTATTGTACAGATATGTTGATAAAACAATTTCCCTGTTGGAGTTTACAAGACAGGTTGTAATTGCTTTGCTAGCAGCACTAAATATGGAAATACGAAGAGGAGTTCGCCCTAAAACAAAAAAACAAGTGCTGGATGTCACTAAACTAGATGGTAAGAACCATCTAGTGAACAAAAATAGCACAGATACGCAAAGACGGTGTGCTGCCTGTGGAAAATGTACAAAATTTTTGTGCATAAAGTGCAATGTGGGACTGCATCCGGACACGTATTTTGTTAAATATCACAGATAATTACTGATAGTGTAGGCCTGTGTTGTGTTACCCTTATACTATGTGAACTTGATGTTTTCTTAGCTGCAGTCATTTTTTACCACGTACTTACACTACGCTTTGTTTACTTGAAAGTAATATTTGCGTATATTTGACTAAAATATTTTTGAAAGGCACTTTCTAGTGCCCATCGTATGATAAATCATACGCCCAAAAATGGGGGGGTAAAAATGAAAAATCCTGAAAAAAGCTGTTCCGTCGTTATTAGGTGATCATAACAACCTCAAATTTTGAACTAATTAAAAGAATTTAAAGATTTTGAATTTCGGGCAATAATGGGTTAATACGCAAGTTCCTTTGGTCTTCACCTAATTTCCGGCGGAAAAACACTTCAGTTTACTGCGAAGACTATTTCTTTTTTTGGTCTTTGTTCAATATCGTCGACGAATTTACGTAATCTTCACTAAGGATTAGTCAAGGCTGTAAAGCGTCCCCCCATGCAAAATTTTACAATTTAAGTACTGCCCGAACCCAACCCGAAAAGCCTGGCCCGACTTACAACTCTGCATCGTACCCACTTATCAGATTACTCTGATCGAAGTTTGACAACAAGATCACAAATAGAAAATGCTCGACCAGTATCACACTAGCACTACACTGAGTTCAACCGCATTGCGCTAGCATCGCTAATCAAGGACACCGTTTAACACCACGTAAGTAATTTACAACAATCGTTGGCTTTATGCATATTTCAAACTTGTTTTCTATCTAAAAAGTTACAGTATTTATTTTTACATCAGGCATTTGAAACACGGTAACCTAAACTTCAAAAGTTTTTTTTTTGCATTTAAGGCCAATTGCGAGAGATTACTATAGTTAAGAGAAATCATTATAATTAGTTTTTTGGCTTAGGGTAGTTAGTTTGTTTTTGAGTTCGTTAATCACTCGTAGTTATAGTTTTTGAGAAGCACTTTAGTGATATCTCTGAACTAGCCAACAATACCAGAAGAACTTCAAAATTTTAAGTTGCTGTCAAGCATTCGTGTTCATTTTTTTGCGCATTTTCATGCTAAAGCAAGTCCAATTTGCAACTTTGCATCACTCCCTTGACAAATAACAAATAATACCAGCACTCTACTGCTGTAGTTGTTGAAATCAACTACAGCTGTAAGAGTGCTGGTAGCACGTGTTCAAAGTTATTTTTGTTACTGCCCCCCTTGGCCTCTACACATCTCCGATTCTACAACCAAATACGATCTATGAAAAGTCTAGCAGCAAAAAATAATCTCTAATAGAACCAGATTAAAACTTGATTGGTTTTTGATCTCAAGGTTTTGCATTTGTGGCAAAACGATTATGCAGCATCGGTTTATTGTTATGTCGGCACATTTATGTTACTCATCAGTCGTAACATTATTTGTCTCATTTTCTCACGCTTGAAAGTGATTGAGTAATGGTCGCAGAATAAAAGACAGTGTGCAGTCCTTGGCATGTCCATTGTTGATGAGTATTGTATTTGATAGTTTTTACGCTTTTCGCCTAATAGTAATAATGTTATCGCTCTGAGGTAGGAGTGATCGCTACCTTTCTGGACATTTTTTGACATCCGGCCTGCGCTATATTTTTCAGTGACGGGCATTTTCCAACAACAGACGTAGCCGTTTCTGCATTATTTTTTTAAATCGAAGGACAATTGCATAGATAAGGGTTGAATTCTACTAAAGGTATAGGGTCTGGCAGAGGTACCCAAAACCTTGTGGTCAAGTGCTAGTGACTCTAAAAACTGTTGTCAAAAATGAAGGACCACACTAATTATGTTTAGGGTCAGGCATTATTTTGGAGTCATTGGAACTTGTTGACTAAAATCAAAAAATAAGTTTAAACTAGCCCTACAGTGACGAGAAACAATTGTTGACGAAATTTGTTAGAGTCAAAGCAAATCTGAAATCTCACTTTAGGTTCAGCACTTGGGTTTAGGAATTAAATTTATTGGAGTAAAAAATTGCCCAAATTTTAATGGTATGCTAATGGATCAATTTTTAATCAAAGTCAAGGGGCAATTTGAATTGCTCTATGCGCTAATTTCAAGTTGATTATAATTAGACAAATTTGTTGTTTTAGAATTGTTAATAACTTGGAGGATCATTGTTTAGGGTCAAGCTTAGCTGAAGTAGCAAATTTAAGTTAAAAGCATTTTTTTCATTCTTCAAGACTATACAATATTTTTTGTTTTTACGCAGCCATTTTCCAACTAACTAGTGCAATGTTTCAGACTTTTGCTTATAACTCGAGAACGGTTGAGTCTAGCTTCATAAATTTAGACGTAAGCTTGAAATTAATAAGTTTTTGTTTGTGCCAAATTTCGAAGCAATAGGTCACGTGACTTCGATTTTAAGGCCCGAAAATTGCCAAAAACGTTTTGCGTAAAAATCGGTTTCATTTAAAAATGGCTTAAGTAGGGCAGAAATAATTCACTTGTTTGTTTGTAAGTCTTAAGATTCCCCCAAAAACCTTTTTGGCGACAATAATTTCCTTTTATTTTTTCCTTTTTGTTAAAACGGTTTTTTGCGCGGCTTAAGCTAGGCCCTATTTTTTTTTTGATATCTGTTGATATTTGAGGGGCAATTTTTTGACATTGTTTAAGAGTTCCACCCCCTTTCCGGAAATCCCCAAATAGAACTCCAAAAATCAGTTGTTTGAGCGGGTCAAGCTAGAATGGTAATTTTTTTTTTGCTCTCAGTTGATATTTAAAAAATAAATGTTTTAACGTAGTTTGGGGATGTCATCTCTCGGAACCCACTCCCCAAATGGATTTCACAAAACTCAATTTTTTGAATTGCTTAACCTAGAGTTATAGTATTTTTTGCTCTCATTTAATATTTAAAAAGAAAAATATTTCGAATTAGTTTCGGTGTGCTACCGCTCGGAAACCCTTTAAACAGACACAAAAAATCATTTTTTTAAACGACTTAAGATAGAAAACTAATTTTTTTGCCCTCAATTGATATTTATAAAAGACAAACATTTTTGCATAGCTTATTAGTACCACCAGCGGTAACAACCCAAATCTACCCCCAAAATCAATTTTTAAACGGATGAATTTGGAACGCTATTTTTTTTTGCTTTCAGTTCATGCATATTGGGGAGGGCCCTCCCCAGGAACCCTCCTACTGGACTACCAAAATCAATTTTTTTAACAACTTTACCTATGAGCCAATTGTTTTTTTTGATATTAATGAATGTTTACAACGTAAACACTTTAGTCATATTTTGAAGGTGCCACCCGCCTAAACCTCTCGAATGTGTCCCCAACTTTGAATTATTAAGTTTGAAATTTTTAGTTCTAAACCCTTCAATTCTTATAAATTTATAAAAGATAATGCAGAGTCTAACTTTACGATTACTTCACATTGAAAACTTATATAAATTTACGTAAGTCTACACTTTCCAAAACCCAAGATGTAATGTTTAAAATCAAACAACTATTTACCAAAAATGATCTACTCCTTTTGCACAATACGCCCTTTTTAATATATTTTGATAGCTTTGAGGTTATTCGTTCTCAAAGTTTAAAGGTCTCATAAAGTTATAAAAATAATCAAGAAACCTCAATCAAAAAGCACATATTACTAAGCTAAAACTCAGTACTTTTTAGGAATTCCTGAGTGTTTTTCATGTTTTTATGAAATAAAATAGAACGTTTTTGAAATTCCAGCAACTTTTGAGCAAACCATTATTTCATTAGCCAAACTTAACGCTAACGACGGCTTGAAATACGCACGGATTTTACAGCTATTTAGCATTAAGACTATAAGAACGCTATGTAGCAATGGGACCTATCGGCCAACATGTATTGGATATTGTACAGTATACATTATGTCGTATTACATCCATTATTCCGCACCAAATGTTTCTTGATAAAATATTGTTCAAAAACTTTGAAGAGCAAGTACAAAGTTTTCTCAACGTCACAGGTGACAGTTTAGTACACAAAACTCGGCCATCCAGCATAAATATAAAAAATTCTTTGCAAGAATTCATCTTGTAGTTTTGAAGATCCATTTAATTGCAAATTGTCCAAGGTGGCATCCCCAAATTTGGTGTGTTTCATCTTTCCTTATATTAACTTATACCAGTAGTCTTAGAAATTTGATATGTCTAGCTGGAGTACTTTGTCGTTAAAGAATTTAACATTTCAAGGGGTTTATGTGCATGGTCTCCTCAATGTGGTCCGCTAAATTTTGTTACCTTTATAATCTTTGATTCATATCAAACTATTCAATAGATTTTATTCGTTTAGCACTCGTGGTCAGTGAGGGTAGGTGTTAATAACTGAAGAATCCCTATATTATGGCATCATCGAATTTTTCCGTATTAGTCATTTTGAAAATTTTATTTGTCTAGCTTGAAAGGTAAAAAAGTTTGAAGGACCCGTTTGAGAAGGACTTCCCAATTCTGGCACCTGAACTTAGTCATATTTTATATTTCTTTCGCGTTCACCCTATCAGAAAATTTCATGTGTCTAACTTGAATGGTTAAAAGGTTTGTATTTTGGAGGACGTAATAAAGCAGGGGTGCACAACCTTTTCACTACAACCGGTCGCAAAACATCCTAAAAATGCGCTGACGGCCGCTACAAGTCAAATCTATACATTTCAAGCCTTACAATTAAACTGGTCATGCTGAACATTAGAAAAATCCAATTTTCAATTTTGTCGAACAAATTTTCAATTTTTCAAATTATTCAATCATAAATCTCAAAAATGCTTGTTCCGAAAAAAAAAAAAAGTAAAAATATATACGAGAAAATGCTATAGATCCAAATAAAATTAGCTAGATTTTAATTTCGAAAGAAATATGCTAAAAAACTACTAAATATATTTTATTGCTTTTATTTTAAAATCCGAAACCAGACAGGAAAAGGGTCAACTAAGTATTGCACTGTTTGCTGACCAGCCAAAAGCAGGCGCGTAGTTAAAAATCTACAATGGGGGGCGTGACGGGGCTTGTAGTAATTTTTAATTTTTTTTGGCAAAAACAACTTTATTTTAGATCAATTTGATAGAAAATGATGCTAGTAAGCAGAGGTGGATTCGAGGACACAAGGCTCAAGGCCAAGGACACAAAAAAAAATCCGAGGCCAAGATCAAGGATCGATCTTTAGTGAACAGACCCCGGCGAGGCCAAAAACATGAATGTTTAGGCAAGTACACAACGCGCAAGTGCTCTCCAAAAAAGAACAAATCTTTTCTCAAAAAATTGCAAATTTTCCGAAAAACTCAAGCGTTTACCAAAAAAAAAAAATCTTCGCTCAAAAAAATCGCAAATTTCCTCAAAAAATGGTCGTTAAAATTTTTTCGCGAGATTCGTGGCGTGCTTGAAGACAAATAAAACAAACAATCCTTGGCCTATTTTCAACAAATCAAAAAATATGGCTGTCCTCGAGCCCAGGACAGGACATTTTCGAGAACTTGCAGGTTTTGATCGAGGCCAACTCCAAGGACTTCAAACTGGTCTTCCAGAACTCCACCTCTGCTATTAAACTTGGCACAGAATTTAGCAGTGCAAAAACATGATTAACTATTTGCCTAAAT
Source organism: Trididemnum nubilum (assembly GCA_963965965.1). Lineage (NCBI taxonomy): Eukaryota > Metazoa > Chordata > Ascidiacea > Aplousobranchia > Didemnidae > Trididemnum > Trididemnum nubilum. The sequence goes on from OZ014471.1 coordinate 49,740,617, forward strand.
GGGCTATGATGGCAGATAGCTATTGCTAGAATTTTAGCTCCCCTATTTACAAACTGGTAAAGCATGAAATTCTGTTCTGGTAGTTTAATAAAAACTCACAAGAAATAATTTATTTCAACTATATTTTATAGAAAAGATTCAATTAGGGGGGCTAATGGAAGGAAGTTTGAGAGAAGTGATTGATAATTAACTAAGACTGATTAGCCCCCCTACATATTTCTGAGCTTATATATTTTTTGATGAAACACATATTTTTTGATGAAACATATATTTTTCGATAAGCGATCAAGTTTGAATAACAGTTTTTGGCCAATTCTCGCTTTTTTTAATCTATGAATTTTATTTTTGACAAATTGTACAACCCTAAACAAACGTTTCAAAATATGCTTCCCCCTGGCTATACTAGTTAGTGACTAAAGGGCATAGGTCAAAACGTCTTACCTTCAATATATTCCATAATTATACAGAAATTTAGCAGAACTACAATTTTTTTTTTTACATAACTTAGCAATTAATTAATCCTAATCCTAATCCTAATTAAGCGGCGTAATTGGCTAATATTTGTAATGCAGTTTAACAGCAGTTGCACGTCAAAACTTATTCTCACTTTTATTCCCTAAGAATATTCACGTGATTTAAGGCAAAAAGAACACTCCCGAAAAATGTAAGGAAAACTAACTTGTATGTATAAAGTTCATATCATTGTAACGTAACGTCACAGTCAGAAATTGTACGCTGCTTTAAACCATAGTGTAATTGTGAAATAACAAAGATAAAATTTCTGAAAATAAACCAGTTAAACTAATTGTGACGTTGAAAAGTCACGCAGCAATCGAATTGGAAGTTTCTGGAAAGGACACTGCTAGGCCAACTGTAAGCGATAGATAGTTACGCATTGGTAAATAAACAGCATTGGCATGTTATCGTCTTAAGCAGCGGTCTTAAGTAAACAGCAGTCTTAAGCAACCCACTTTCATCATATAACTTTCTGTTAAATTTACCTATTTTGAAACTTTCATTTGCCTAGCTTGAGTGGATAAAAAGCTTTAAATTTAGCGGCCTTGTTTGGGAGAACCTTTGCGCTACCCCCCAAATTATGTCATTTTTTTATTGTTTCTGTATATACACCCATGCTGAAAATTTCATGTGTCTAGCGTGAGTGGTTAAAAAATTTGAATTTTGGCATCCTCGTTTGAAGAGGACCCTCTAATTTCGGTACCCCCAACTTTTGTCTGTGCCTAGCGTAAGTGGTTAAAAAGTTTGAATTTTGGCGGCCCCTTTCGGGAGGACCACTGTTGTGATAACCCAAAGATTGGTCCAATATAATCTTTTTTATGCCTACCCTGAAAATTTCATGTGTCTAGCGTGAGTGGTTACTATGTTGTTTTTGCGTGAGGGGTTAATAAGTTATATTTGTCTACCCTCCATTTTGTTACCCCCAAATTTTGTCAAATTTTATCTTTATTTTATATTTGCTTATGTGAAAAAGTTTCTTTGTCAAGTATAAAAGATGGAAAATTTTGAATATTTTAAGGCCCCGTTTGGGAAGGACCCCCTATTGTAGCACCACAAATTTTTTTAGAATTAGTTTATTTTCAATATCTACTCATTGCGAAAATTTCGTTCATCTATCTCTAACGGATTAAAAGTAAAAACTTTTTGGAGGACCCATAACGTGGCACCTCCAATTTCAAGCGAGCAGTAGTCTCCTTAGATATCTTCAATCGCTCTTTGAATACTGTGCGTTTAGCGGTTTGAAAATAGATAGCTTGGGAAGAAAAAGAAAAAATGTTGTTAAGAAAAAAAAAAATCAGTATTCAAGTTGGAGAAAACAAACATAACCCAAAGAAACGCGTTTGAAAGTGTTTTCAAAAATCACAAACCGTTTTTCATTAATATTCGCAGTATTACCAAATGAATTCATCCATTTTTTGCCAATTTTTGGCCTGTAAAAATCTGGTTACGTGACCGAGCCCCCCCGAACTTAATAAGCATCAAGCCATTATAAGCACCCATGTTGTGTCCAAATTTTAGCTTCGCACGTCCAGTGGTTTTTTCGGAAGAATTAATAGACGACGATAACTTAATGGTAGAGCATCGGGATAGTGGTATGAACACGTTGTGTTGACTCAGACTGACGAAAGACTTGTAGACAGATCCCAAAAATGATTTCTGCATTGGTGTAGTTAGACAGACTCATAGTCTCTGGTTCTTGCGAACGAACGAAACGAATTAATGAATTTCAAACCAAAAATTGCCGTTTTTCCAGCTGTTTTTTGTCCTAACTCACTATCACGTGATCTAGGATTTCCCAAATTGGCACACATGACGCTTTTATTAATTCTTATGTTTAGTTCAAATTTCAACTTTTTAGATTTAAACCGCCTACAATTTATGAGCAAAGCAATATTCATCTATCAAAATGGCCGAAAAAAAATTGTGCGCGCTTGCACGAAGTGCCAATTAAAAGCAACATGGAAGCAAGAAGTTTAAATGGCTCTGGCACCAAAGCGATAGAAACTGCAAAATAAAAACTTTTGATTTTAATCCGACAAAGGATTAACTTTAGTGCTCACGTTTAAAGTTCTTTAAATGGGACTCCGCGATACTTTGCTCCGAAAGTCTCTGTTTTCTGAATAAACACAAATGATTTTTCTGCTACCTAACAGCAATAAAATTATCATAACTTCAAAAAACTGAAAGTATTAGAATATCCAGAATTGCCATGCTTCCCGTTTTTGCCTATGCCTTCCCGATTTTCAGGCTTTGTCCCAAAGTCTTACCTACTTTTTTTGTTAGTTTTTTAGATTTGAGGTTAATATATTTTTTGGGCTTCATCTCAAATTAGCCAAAAATCTAATTTTCTGCTTCTGTCCCGGTTTTCTGATTAAAAATATAACAACCTAATACAAGTAAAATCTTGAAATTTGAAAATTGGATGGGACAAAACATGGAACAATACGTTTATGTGAATTTTTGCGACAGTCTGTTACGTGTTTTAAGTTCCCAGTCCAAAAAATAGAAAAACCGTGTGAAGATCTAAAAAACTTTAGCCTCATAGCAAGTTTGGCGAATAAAGTTTTCTGATATAAAAGCGACAGCAATAATTTTTTTCTAAGTCAGCCCCAAATTTGTTTGCGCAATAAAAATAAAAATCTAACTAGTCGGTATAAAAAGGCGTTAAGCCTTTAACAGTTTTGAAAATAAATTCAATCTTTTATGAATGTAGTGGTAGCCTCCAGTAAAACTGAGTGACAACTGACAAGCAATAATTACTTGAATTAATCATAGTTCAAAAACTTTTTAAACTTCATATTCTTGACTTTACAATATTTTTCATACTACGCAACTATAAGTGCGCTACTGTACAATACCCATCGCTATGCTGAGTACAAAAGAACAGCAGCATCTTTTGTTTTTGGGTAATAGTCTAAAATTCGAAAGTCAACTTTTTTTAAAGTAATGCGCAATGCACATTGACAAACTAAGTTCAATTTTTGAACCAAAATCACATTCAAACTCGAATATTGTCCGATTTTTCCAAGTAACCAGCGCATAATAACGTAAAACCAGCGCATAATAACGACGATAACTTAATTTGCACAGATTTTTTATGTGGTAGTAACATTTCATTCTGTTGTACAGATTTTTATGTGATTCTTCGTTTATTTATGTAATAATACAGCACTAGGTTCTATATATGTTACAGACCTACATATTTTGGATGCTAAAAACGCAATACTAAATTATTTTAGAAATCGGTTTCCAGGGACTTAGTCAGAACCTAGAAAAGAATGGAAGCTGTTTGAATCCTTTTGCCGTCCCGAAATTTAGACTACTAAAAACCAGCCATTTCTTGCTATTTGCGAAAGCAGCCCCAAAAATAAATTTTTGAGGTCTTTGTTACGCTTATGGTTTAATCGATTGTTTTGCCCTTCAAAGACTTTTTCTACCAAAATACGGCAACATTTTGTTACCAACGTCGGAGGTTTTGGTGGCCATTACATATGGACGTCATTGTAAAAGTGATGCTTGCATACATGCATTTTCGTAACAAAACAAAACAAAAAAAACGATTTCAAATAAAAGTCTGTACTATATTTGCGTTTGATGTGCATTGATGAAATTTATTTTTCTGCTGGCACACACTGAAGATGTTATAACGTTTTAAGGTAAAATTTATCTGTTTGGTAATCTTGCAAGTTGCTGCTTGGTCTTTTGACGTTTACTTAATTGAGTTCTGACATGTTTGTTGTTTCTTTTTTTTACTGCAACGTTTCTTTTGATGGGTTCAAAACTTCATAAAATTTTGATTTTTTGTTTTTACAAACAATAGATCACACTAGCTGAAGAGGGATAGTTCTTAAGAATATTAATGATTGTACAAATTAGTATCTCTTCAATCTTGCTTTGCAGAATCATTAACAAAACTAAGCATAGAAATGAAAATTTAACGAATATTGGAAAACATCTGCAAATCATTTTTGTACGGTCTCATTCCTGAGAAAGGGCTAAAAGTAAAAGACGCAAAAAAAAAGGAAGTTGAAGAACTCAAAAACGCGTAATTAATGTTTGAAATAATTGTATTGCTTTTATTTCTAATCTTGTTTTGGTTTTGCATGAAACCAAATCCCATTGTAAGTTTTGTGAAAAGATTTTCAGGAAGACTACTTTAAATGCTACAAACGTCGAAGCCATTTATATTTATTTGCGGCATTTCTAACTTTTCCAGCGCAGCAGCCAAAAGGGAAGAGCAATCAAAACTTTTTTAGGAGAGTTAAAACATCACGATTAAACTAAGCGTCAAAATCACAGTTAAAAACCTGGTTACGGTGCTTTTAAACAAACTGTGTTGGGGGTCTGAGAGCAAATTTTTCCAGCGGATAAGCAATTCTAGAAAGCAGCAAATAGCCAGTTTACTCGTTTTTGTTTGATATCGATCTTTGATCAAAAATTTAACAAAAGTTATTTAACTCTTTTTTATTAAAACTGTAAAACAAAGGTGTTTTGAGTCTTTTCAACTCTTGTTTAGAGCAAACAAACCTACAGACAGAATTAATTTATTCGTCAAGTTGCAGAAAACCAACTTTATATCAACAGTTAGAACAAAAGAGCAAAAAACAACAACAAGGTATTTCAAATAAACTAAGCACTACGATCCCGACAGGAGACTGCGAAGTGACCAGTATTTCAGGTCTTCGAGTCAAGCAGCGACCCTAAAATCGCAGTCGCTTGAAGTGACATTATTTTTGAGAAAATTGCTTGCTATTTGATTATGATGATAATATAAAATGTGGCAAATTAACAAAAGCTTTCAAGTAATTTGTTTTTGTGCTCAATTTAAAATTTGTTGAATGCTAGTTGTTTAATTTCAGTTGGGATCGAGTTCCATTATTTAGCTCCTTGATATTTAAAAGATTTTTGGAAAAGTGCTGTAAACAATTTCGGAATGTAAAATTTGTTTTCGGTTTTTGCTCTGGTAAATCACTCACTGTGGAAATAGGGTAAAGAACGTAGAAAATAGTTAAGAAAGTGTATGGTGGGATTATTGGTGCATAAGTTTAGCTATTTCTAAAGTGTAAGACTCGAGCAGTTTCAGTATTTCTAGTTTGTAATATTTGGAGCTAGTAGACATTCTTAACTTGAAGTCAGCAATAATTCGTAAAGCTTTGTTTTGCAAACGTTGTAGTCTATTGAGGTAAGATTGGTTGGCGTTTCCCCACAATGGGAGACCAAATAAAAGATGAGAGTAAATAAGAGAATAATATAGCAAAAGAAGAGCAGAGGTGTTAAGTTTTTAAGAAAAAACATTTTTTAAAGTCATTACAAGCGTGTTTAGTATTTCAAGTGACGTGATGAAAGTGTGGGGACTATGTCTTTTTGGTTGTGCATCTGCAACACAGTATAATAGTAGTGTGATTTGTGATATATATAAATAGGTAAAGAGTCGACAGAAAGAACAATCAAACTACCAAAACTAAGTGTTTGAGTAATTCAAAAAACAAAGTTTGAAACCCTATTGCTAAACATGAGACAGCCACTTCTGAAGATTTTCCCATTTGTAGTTTAAGAATTTATCGAAAAAAGACACAATATAAATTTTAGACGCTTTGAAAAACAAAAACTTGGTCTTTTTGGAGTAAAATTGTTTCAAAGAGTTTAGTAACACGTCACATAACTAAACTTGAACTTTTTTTTTTAACTTTTTTCACAATCGAGTATCTATCATCAAATCATACGGCCAGTTGGTCGAGGGGTAACGCCTTCGTCTCTGGGGCGGAAATCTGAAATTCAAGTCTCAGGCCGGTCAAATCGGACAGAGTGTTGCCAACAGCTCACCACCGTTGCGACATTTCTTAAAAAAAGCTCTGTTGTCTACAAGCGCAATGACTCGGAGATGGGTCCCGCAAACTTGTTACACGCTTCGGCGTGATATGACGAGTATAATGAAAGATTTGATTTGAGTATTTTTCATATCCGTACTATCCAGACTGTTGTCGTTCTATTGGGTATGTGACGTTTGCAAAGACCATTATTTATTGTAGATTATTTTCATGAACGGCAAAAAGACGGGTATGCACGAAACTCATGTTCAGTGGCGTAGGCAAGATAATTTCATTTCCAAGGGAGGTCTAAGACTAAGGACAAAGCTGCGTCACGGACCTGCAGAAATTTAACAGAGTCCCTAGCGATCAGATATTTTTACGACTGTTCAACAAAAATAATTCAAATATGAAACTGTTATTACCAAAACAACGATTTGAGCTGCAATACAAAAAAATTGTAATTTTGGTTGTTATTATTTATCTAAACGGTTTCCCAGCGATACAAAGCAGAGTCATTATCGATTGCGTCTTTGTTGTTAATGCCCCAATGACATTATTAACACTAGGTGGCTGCTTTACTCGAAGACCGTGAGTTCCATTCGCAGTCTCCATATTAGTGCTGGTATTTCATTTTATGCTACAACTTTTTTGCATGGTTTTCTAGTAAGTTTTCAACTCTGAGTTACGCACTTAAATAAATTGGATTGATTTGACTTGAAACTTTTGATTTGACTTGAAGCTAAACTACACCTTGATTTGACCAAAATATTGCAGTTAAAAAGTTATAAGTAAAAGAGTATGGAAATAACACCACGTAGGCTACTCGTTTCTGAAAAACAATATTTCAAAAAAACGAAAGTTTTTGTTTGATTATTTATTAAAGTACTTAAATCACAAAAGACTTAATCTGGTAAGGTCCCTTTCTTGATTTGTTTTAAGCTGCATTATTATGAATTTACGAGATTGCGTTTCAAAATTACAAATTTTTAGTATTGAAAGATTGCTAAGAAAAGTGTATAATACACCTCGATTTGTCCAAGATATTGCAGTTCAAAATGGATTAGATGTATATAATAATATGTTGAAGCTTTATAATTGTAGTACTGCTATCATTTTATTGCTTTGTTGAATTAATACTTCTGTATTTTGCTATTTTATTGAACACAATGTACAGATCTTTATTAACTGCTGGTTGCTTTATTAAGCTGGTTTGTAAAATCATACCGATTTCTCTTGCATTGTTTTTATTTGACTAAAACTTGTTTCGCAAAAGATTTTCAAACTTTTTGGCTGCGGCACACCACAGAACTTCAAAGTTCATCGCGGTAAATCTACTCTGCATTGGGTCTCAATGGCAAAACTAGCTCAGTATGTTACTGTTTCAGTGGACTTTAAAAAATTTGACAAAAGGCCAACCTTTTTTTAGTCGCGAGCCAAAAACAAATTAAGAAAGTTTCCTGTGGGCCGGAATAAATTTTCGCTAACAATTAGGTCCTTAAAAAGTGTGGTTTTTGGCATTTTGAAATTATGACATCTTGACTTAATTTATCTCTTTGGCTATTAAAAAAAACTTTGATGCTATAATAAAAAACCAATAAAAGGTAACTACCGCCAAATTTGTGTTTAATAAAGAGAGACAAATATGCTGACGCACAACACTGGCTGGGGGCCGAAACCTCAGCAGCCACAGACCAAAAAAAGTTTTGGAATTACCGATATGTAAATTTTGTTTGAAAAAAAATAGAATTTTTTTTAACCGAAGCCAGCAGGGGTAATCGCATCTAGTTAGAAAAATTTTGTTCCACACTTGCGACCTCTGGCGGCAAACGGTACTTCTGTGATATACGCTGTAAATTACGTTATTACACCAGTATCTAAGCAATGCTGATGCTTGTTAAATTATTCTTTTATGTTGGTATTTATTGCATTTGATAGTTAATAATACAGATATCTATTGCAGTTATACTCAAGTTATTTGGCACATGTTGTTTTTATATACAGGCATCTCCAAATTGTAATTCATTAAGCCGTAGTGTTTAGTTAATTATTTAATTAGTAGATTTTTAGTATGCTATTGAGTAAAGTAAATACTATTGAAATCAGTCAAGAAGTCTTTTGTAGCAATTTTTTAGGAATAGGCCTACTTTTTCATAAATGCATTCAACTAGAGCTACCTTTGGAACGAAAAACAACAAAATAAAACATTTTGACCTTTTTTATAATCTAACAATTTTTTAATTTCTAAATCTATTCAATTCTATTTCGATTAAACAGCGGTTTCAATCCCAAAACGTTGCTCAAATATTAGTTTTGTAATTTTTGTTAAAGATTGTTTAATAGTTATCGCTTACGTTTCCTCATTTTTCCACCGGCAATCTGTTCTTCCATCGCCAACGTTAGCACGCGGCAAACAGTAGAATGGATCGGCACAATTCTCACCAAGTTCGCAACCATTGCATTGAAACTGATTGTCGGAACAAATGCAATTTACTTCGTCCGATTTGTCACTACAATCGGGTGCTCCATCGCAGACATCCGTCCATTTGATACATCGCGATTCGGTTGTAGGATGTGTGGAGTTGCTGACACTTTTGCGGCAGTCGCAATTGAAGCTGCTACAAGAACTACGAAGATGACACCTCCCTAAACACATCATTGAATGAGTTGAAAACCAGTGCGATGATCGAATCGCTTTTAGCGATCCTGCACAACATGAATCGGATCCAATTTTCGGGTTCTGGATGGGTTCGGAATGGAAGTTGGTAGAATATTGATGAAATCAATCGGGTCTCATGTAGGATAAAATACTGTTTATAAGGGCCTCTGAGTTTTTACTAATTTTTAATTTTTTTGGGGAATACTGACAAAATATTGTCAATTAACAGCCACAAGCTTGACCATGCCAATTTGAGCCTTTGAAATTGTTATCGTTAATCTCCTTCAGAGGCCAAAATTACCGACAAATTTCTGTTTTGAACTTTTCCCCGATATTTTGTGCAAATGACCTTTTTATTGCGTGTACTGCAGGAGACATTGTTTAACAACTAATTGACAAAAACCTCTAAATGATTGATAAAGATTTTTAGCTGCCTTAAATATAAATTATTAGATAATTTACTTTGGAAATTAGCAATTCCCATTTTTTTAATTTTATTTAAGAGCAAGTTTGCATATGTTTGCTTTTGAATATAAAGTTTCTGCCGTCGCATAGATTTTTCAAGGTTTTGAAGATAGTGAAAATCATTTACAATAGATTTAGGAGGTTTTCATCTGTTTCCTTCAACATATATTTGCAATTTGCCATCTGATCAATTGAAAAATCGGTTTCAGAAAAAAACTTAGTAACAATTTTATTTGAATAAAAGATTGAAAATACGGAAGTTTTCTTTGTTTTTCAACTTTTGCAATTTAGAAGGACTAACTTTAAAAATTTCAAGCTCACGAAATTTTTAGGAAATTGACAATTTTTTTTTACTAACCTCTTAAATGATAAAAGTAAATAAATAATGGCTTTACCGTTTGTTGCAAAATAATTCAAAATAAACAAAATCTTTTTTTTTTTGCTGAAAGTTTATAACAGACAGCGTGTTTGTTATTTTGGCTTGGTTCAGTTATCTCATGCTGAAAGCGCCACTCTAACAGCTGGAAAGGTAAACATAAATTAGCGGAGCAGCCGTTTCTACAATCAGGACTTAACGTTTTTATCAAAAACTCTTTAAAAAGTAATACTTTAGGTTGAGCAGGTATTAAAAGTTTCCACAATTCTTGTTTTGGTAAAATCTTATGAAACCAATCTAAAAACAGCCAAACATCGGGTATGAATTTCTGGGTAAAATAATCAATTGAATAGAACATAATTTAACAAAACTAAAAAAATTAAGCATTTAATCTTTTGCGCGCTTTTTGGCCTAAAATCTACAATTAAATGAATCAAAGCAATAAAAAGCTATGATTTTATATTAAAGCACGCAAATGATAAAACAAATCTGGCAATTACGTCACTGCAATAAAAAAATGCAGCACATAATGGCTTGGTCGAACCAAAATCGTTAACAATTTGTAATCTATTTGACAGTTACTATGGGGAACGTTATAGTTTAAAGAACGAATTTTTACCAAATAATTATTATTCAACAACTTTAACATTTCTACTGCTGATTTACATAAGCATGACTCTAAAAACCCTTTCGTTTTCGAAAAATCGCTAATTTAGTGTTCCATTGTCTTGGTGATTATGACGACAGTGAGCCTCTACTTTTTTGGCGGGTGTTCAGTTTGGCTGGGTTTTGCCATAAGAGCGAGAAAGTGTCCAGAAAAAAAGCGAATATAGAAGCAGAAAACAGCTTGCGCGATCGGTCATATTGCTGGCGAGTACTATCAGATCAAGTACGAGTAAGCAATATCGTTTTCGCGATTGTAGGCAGTACTGGTATAGTTTTTTTGGGGGAGGCAAACGATAGGTCAATATCGGCAGCTTAAGCTTACCGGTACCGTCTACCTGGTATAGCCTACTGCATGGGCGAGTCGTATCACTTTCAGTAAAATAGGTTAGGTACGCGTGGCCGAAAATAAGACGCCTGAAAGGAAGAATCTGCAATTTGAAATAACATAAGCAGACTTAGAGCAAAGTTATAGGCTTTTGGACTCAGACTGAGATCCCTGTGTTACCACGCCTTGGTATACAAGGCTAGATCTGAGATTCAATGTTAGCAAGCAGTTGGTATAATTTAAAGAGCAATTGCTTTCCTATTTCTATTTTTGATGTTATTACTGTTTGAAGTGGCCAATACTGTAGCTTAACCAATTGTTTATTTTGTTGCTGCCAAGTGTCTGTGATATCTACTAAGCTAGGCCTATGTCTAGGTGAGCATATTTGTTTCGAAATTTTAGTTTATTTTTATACCGTATTGCTTGTATGCTGCAAGTGCAACAGTTATAAAGTTAGGAAAAATCAATTTTAAGCATTTTTCTTCTGCCACTGTGGTCAGATGGTACAACCAGGGTGTCGAACCGAACCTGAACTGTAAATCCGAATGAACCGTTTCATTTTGGTGAACTCGAACCGAACCTGAACCAGCAAAATTTTACTTCAGTGAACCTGAACCAAACCTGAACCCTCAAAATTATGCTCAAGTGAACCCGAACCAAACCTGAACCCCTAACAAAAGTAAGAATATATTTTTCTATATCCAGATGCCGCTGGTGGCGGTACACGCACAATAAGAGCAGTGGTTATCATCAACAGAATCAGCAATTTCTCCTTTTTTTTCTTTGGACGAAACGAGTAACGACAGTTAAATTTTAAGTTAATGAACCCGAACCGAACCTGAACCAGCAATATTTTACTTGAGTGAACCTGAACCAAACCTGAACCTCAAAAATGGTGCTCAAGTGAACCCGAACCAAACCTGAACCGCTAAAATATTTTGAGCAGGAGCTAAACCTGAACCCGAACCGTTATTTGAAACGGTTCGACACCCTGGGTACAACTGCTTAAAAGTCGGGGGCCTCAGTGAAATCTTTAGGCTATGCGTGTTACACGTTGTTTTTTTGCATATTTTTAAAGTTTGTAGGCCCAATTTGAATTTTAGTTGGTGCTGCAATTTTTTGGGTGACGTCATCACCCCCAAATTGGGGAATTCCCAAAAATCCAATTTTCAGCCTTTCTTGTCCCGTTTTGATGACTATACATAGATTATTTGCCCACTTTTAAGTTGCATAGTAGCATAATATGAACAAACAAAAATAAAAGATTGCTAGGCATTTTCGGTGACGTCAAAATGACGTCATCGAATTAGTTTTACATCGTTTTTGCTATGTTTTTTGTTGTTTTTAACAAATTTCAATTGCTGTAATAAAACTACTTGCTGCTTAACATCCAAATGTTTTGGAGAAGCTTGTTACGTCACTGATGACGTCATCATGACGTCATTGAAATACCGTTGCTTTAGGTTTTTACATTACTGTGGCGATTTTGTTTGCAATATTATAGCAGGTCTCAAAAGGGCATGCCTTAATTGACAAACAAGTTTGGCAGTTATGAAAAACGAATATTTTGAGCTGAGCTAATGTAAGTAGCAAAGTCTCGTGCATCGTTTAATCACGTTTTCACGTTAACGATTCTAGAAAGTCAAAAACACTTCTTGCAGTGTCCTCTCTTTGATGCTGTGATGACAAAATGTTCTCAGAGTTACAAATCTCGAAATTGCACGAACAAAGACTGGTGCATTTTAAATACTTTTTTTTACACGAGCATCGAGAACAGCATGTGGATTTGCAGTAACAGTGATGAATAATTTCGTGAATTGATGCTGCTGACTGAGCACTGGACCAAAATGGAATCAGTTCTTCAGAGTCATTAACAGTCCAACCCCAATCCAAAGGAGATGGTCGATTTTGAATTTTTGTAAGACAGCTTTTCCATATTTCAGATTGGTACATTGCTCTTCTTGTATGCTCTGCAAGAGCTGCAGATGTTGGTGGCAATTTCTCGACAGGATAACCACTGCTAAACATATTGTAACGGCATTCATCAACATTTTGAGCATCCGAGTTCTTGCAATAGAGGGTAATCACAAATATTTCCAATGCATTAAAAGATGATGGCAAACTCAAAAAATCTAAACTTGAAAATAAGTCACAAAATTTGGAAAGATTGAGCATCCAACAATCCCATGCCTTTTTTTACCAAACCCAAAAAAGGAAGAAACTGTATCGCATCCGGTGAATGCATGGAAGAAAGGAAGAGAAGCACACAAAGTTTGAGGCTAAGAAGGTACTATTTTATGAATTGCAATAAATCTAGTTTTATCCCCAATTCCGAACTCGATCCATAAACGGTTGATTCCCAAATTGTGGAAACAATAAATTGCAATCACCACAACATCGGTATCTACAGTCCTAATTATTGATTCCGATTTAGCATGTTTGACATGAAGAAATATGCGAGTGTCTACTTCCTCATGATCGCAAGGGAAATATCTGACAGATCGAAGGTGTCATTGCTTAGTACTGTATCAAATGAGGATCAACTGCAGTAACCACATGTTTTTGGACTAAAGCAAACAATGCAGTTTTGTTTTTATCGTTCTTCAGAAATTCAGACCAATTTTGAGGAATTTGCGTACTAGCTGTAACTGCCACCTGTTGTCCGGATTCTCGCTTGCTTCTGATTGATGCTTTAATGCTGTTTCTAAGATAAACACCAAACACGATATCAACCCGTTTGTAGATTGCTGCTTTGTTGATAACAAAAGGTATTATAGTTTTTGAAATATATTCTTCAAATGTGGTAACGCTTCCTCTTGGTTTCAACATTTGTAAAAGTACTGGTCCGTCTATAACATAAACATCGCATGTAGGAGAAAAACTTTGCGAAAATCCGTAGCTTTCTAAAATGGGAAGAAGTGCTGACTTTGCCGTGGTTCTTAAATTGCCATTCGACGATTAAGTAGTTTTGACAAAAAATTCTACCGTTTAGAATGTGGCTAATCATGAACTGAATTGATGTATAAAAAATTTTGTAAATCAGAAATCACACTTACTAAAATCAGAGGTGGATGTAAGATTGGGCAACATTTCTTTTATATTGCAGGGCTAATTAGTCATCATTGCAAAATTATTAACTTCATGCAGGGTGGATCTTCCATCTCAGAATCTGCACATTTTTTTGACATAAATGTGGAACATATAGTAGTACATTTTGATATAAAAGTGACACACTGGTATATTTTCTATCCAGACACATATCTTCGTAACGCACCGGTATTTTCGTTGTACTGTCACCCAACGGTACTTGGTATTATTTTAATTCATCTTTTATTCAATACCATGTGCACACTGCCCAGTTTATGACTTGATCTTGATTCAATGTTCAAGTAACCACACAACTGTCAAGGATATAAAATAAATGTACATGCACATTAGGTAAAACACAAATAACTTAGGCTATTTAACAAATCTGAAATCTGTAAAACATTTTACTAAGCTATAAAGAACAGAATTTGTACCTGATCAAATTTTTAATAAACTATTTATTCAAAACTATTTTTGCAAAGCTTAATGCAATCTAGAAAAAGATCATCCAGCTCAAACTTGTGCTTTGTATGAGGGTTTAGAAAGCCATAATTGTGCAGGACAGCACGTTATTGCAGATTGGGAAACAAAAATTTCAGCTACCGGTATTCTTTCTTTCCATTTTGTTTTTTTAAACAATCAGAATTTTAACGTAGACCAGTAAGTGAAAAGTTTGCTCACAGCAACTTGCTACAGACTAAGATAAATCTGAAATATTAGTTGGTTATAGACATTAGTGTCGCAACAAATCTATGAATGATTAAGGCCTGCAAGCCTACCGCAATTCACTTAGCCTACACAGTAATTGTAGAGTAGTGTGTCGTGAAACTTGGGTAGGCCTAGTTCTTGTCAAAACTATTTTTGCAACTGGTTGGCAGTAGACCTATCGTTTGTAGGAGAGGGAGGTACCATTTCAAAAAATATTATACTTCATCTGTGGGTAGGAGTGTGATTGATTTCTAGAAACAATGCAATAAGTAATACACTTCACTTCAGCATATTTTAGGAGAAAAAAGCTAGCATTGGTAGCAACAAAACGATCAATTCAGAATTGGTTAGTTGTTTAGGCCTAGGAGTAAGTTTTTGGCCAAATTTTCTAGGCCTACTTCAAATGTAGAGACAGGTAACACAGGGATCTCAGTCTGAGTCCAAAAGCCTATTAACTGTCCAAAAGTCTATAAACTGTCCAAAAGCCAATGTAGTCTGAGTCCAAAAGCACTAAGTCTGCTTATGTTATTTCAAATTGCAGATTCTTCCTTTCAGGCGTCTTATTTTCGGCCACGCGTACCTAACCTATTTTACTGAAAGTGATACGACTCGCCCATGCAGTAGGCTATACTAGGTAGACGGTACCGGTAAGCTTAAGCTGCCGATATTGACCTATCGTTTGCCTCCCCCAAAAAAACTATACCAGTACTGCCTACAATCGCGAAAACGATATTGTTTACTCGTACTTGATCTGATAGTACTCGCCAGCAATATGACCGATCGCGCAAGCTGTTTTCTGCTTCTATATTCGCTTTTTTTCTGGACACTTTCTCGCTCTTATGGCAAAACCCAGCCAAACTGAACACCCGCCAAAAAAGTAGAGGCTCACTGTCGTCATAATCACCAAGACAATGGAACACTAAATTAGCGATTTTTCGAAAACGAAAGGGTTTTTAGAGTCATGCTTATGTGGCTGGGTTCAAAAGTAATTAATGCTATTTTTAAAATAATTTTCTAACGCCATTATAGCCCGCCTTTAAGGTAGTTGCCGTTTGAAGCAGTCAATTATCATCATTAACAAGCAAGGTATATATCTTGCCGAAACCGAACGAGAGTTGATTAAATTTTTCAAATGTAAGAGCATAACCATGTAGGCACTTGTGTCCTCGAATTTTGTTTTCAATCATGTCTACAGAAAAATCTCTATCAAAAGAAAAATAGCACTGCACATTATCAGCATATAAATGCACACAAAAACATTTCCTTACATCAAAGGTTGAAACCGGTCGGGTCGGGATTCTTTAATCGGCCGGTCAAGCCGGTTGAATCACCGGTCAAATTCTTTCTTGTAACTAAAAGACATCTAAGCACCAACCGAAATATACGTATATATTTTGTTGTAAAGGAAAATTCTTATAAAAAAAAAACAGTATTAACAAACCACAACTTTCGAAAACACTTGTTAAGTGGTTTCAAGCAGTAACTAATATGCTGTGACCATTAAAACATGCACATCCAGGGACGTATTTAAAAGGGGGCATTGTGCCATGCCCCCAGGGGCGTATTTAGGGGGGGCTATTGGGCCATGGCCCCCCCTTTGGGTCGCCAGGATTGCAAAATTGCATAGAAAAGTGAGCAAAATTGAGGCATGGCCCCCCCCTTTGCAAGTTGGGCATCAGGCTTTGGGCTCGAAATCACCTGATTTTGGGCGAAATACGGGACGAAATTTGAGTGAAGACCTTTTTTTTTTGCTCTTCACCTAATTTTGGGCGAAAAATGGGACGAAATTTGAGTATGACAATTTCAAATTCTGATCTATGCTCCTCTCAAATTTTCTGAAATTTCTGCCCCCCTTTTCAAAATCCTGCGTACGCTACTGCATGCCCCCCTCCCCCTGTGGGCCACGCCACAAAGCAAAAAAGTGCAAAATATACCTTAAAATTGCCTAATCAGATTATAGTAAAGCATGCACGTGGAAGAGGCTTACGCTACCTGGCATTTTACCATCATTTTAATCAGCTTGAGAGTAGAAATGGCGCAGATTTCAGATTTTTTGGTACATGCTAAAATCTTGCCGCTTTGAAAAGCTTTTTTCAACTTAAATTTACCACACTCTACACTGAGCAAGGAAGATATAGCTCTTTATTTTTTTATATCTCACTTTAACCATGCTTTGTTCTTAGGTAGCAGCATTTCAACAAACTGCTTGGGCTCATTATAATTCGAATATTTTCTAGCCAATGTCATAACAGTTTACTGTTTGCTGCTCGGCAAATTGCAAATAATCTGTCACCAATAGCTAAAAAATTTTAACTTCTTTTCTTGGCCTTGGACATATTATCATTAGAAAGATCGTCTTATAATTTAGCATGTGCCTCCAGTTCTTTTTAATTTTTTCTGTGCACGATTTGCGCTGCTCGAAACAGGTCTTTCAAACCGAAATTTAATCCAAAAGGTCTTAAAACTGAGCTTCTTTTTGCAAAAAAATGCTAAAATTTTTCGCGTTTTTTTCCTGATACCGCCGTCCGGAGTCACAAATTTTAACACCTCACCCATGACCCACCTTTCGAAAAATTTTATTAGATGCTTGTAACAGTGTTAGAAAATATATAAGCGTTAGAAAATCTATGGTTAATGCACTGTATAAACCGTGGATTCAGTCTGCCGCTGTTTCTAAATTTGAACTCAACTTATAACTTATGTAATTTTTTTCAACATTTTGAACAAAAGCGACGATTAACGTCATTATTTTGGTAGAAAATCAAAAGAATTGGTTATTGGCTGATAGCGAAGCCCTTGGATTTTTGCCGGTGATTGCAGCTATAGAGTTTTTTGGTTATGCTTCTTATCTACAAACAAATCCAAGATTTTTAACAACTTTTCAAGCATTAGAAGTTGACCGGCCTGTTGGTCGAGCAATAACGCCTTCGTCTCTGGAGCGGGAAGTCTGATATTCAAATCTTGGGCCGGTCAAATCGGACTCAGTGTTGCCAACGGCTCGCCACTGCTGCGACATTTCTTCAAAAGAAGCTGTGTAGCCCGGGCGCAATGACGCAGAGATGGGCCCCACCAACTCGTTACACGCTTTGTCATAATACAGCAAGAATAATAAAAAAGTTGATTTCATTAGAATCATCGTGCACCATACCAAGGATTTATCGAAACTGCAAGCAGTTTTATTTCATTCTAATCTCTAGAGGTTTAAGTCGCGCAACCAATAGGGATAGACTATTACGTAAATTAAGCTCTCTTAGCCAAGTCACTTAATTAAAAAGAAAGTTACTCAATTAAAACCAAACATGCAAGTTTCATACGTGTTTTGGACTTGACCAGTAAGTACAAGGGCAAAAAGATGTGCAAAATTCTTTCATAAATTTAATTGGTTTCTAAACATAAATTTGGTTGTTTTAAATGGCCCTGAAAAACGTGCAAAATAACATCCAAGTGTTTTTTGTTTTTTTTAATCACAAAACCACAAAGTTTTATTGCGACTGGGCTTTGCTTCCAAATTCCCATAGCGTCCGATGGCTTGGACTCGGCTCTTTGGTTCAGAAATTTGGCTCAAGCTCCTCACCCTTAACATAATCCTGTTTACGAGTTTGCACATTAAGTGCTCCAAAAAAAGTCTTTTTGGTTTGAAAGTCGTTCATAATGCTTCTTTAGCCAAGAATTGTTTTTTGAAACAAATAAACATAAAAACGAGGACCAGGTCGTTCATTCCATCATCCGTTTTTTTCAGGTAAAATTTACCGAAATTTTCTAACTTCTTTATATGTTACCGGTTTTCTAACTTTGGTAACCGGTTCGTGCAAACCGGCTAAATAGCACCACTGAATCCATCCATAGCCACTGAGCAATTTGGTTATGCTTTGGAAAAAAAAACATTTAACGTCTCTAGGATGACATTTGGCTCGTTATTGAAGTAACTTAAAAGTTTATATTAAAAACCATTTGCAAAAATTAAGTCGCTAAAAACGCTGTGGGCAACGGCTATTCATGCAAGCAATCGACTACTTAAAAGTTCAGCAAACCTATAACAATCACTATAAATGCCTCAATTATTATGTATTTACTGTTCTACTGTAAGTATATAATTTCTTAAGGAAACCTAAATTACTTGTTTGGTACTTTTTAAGCAGTAATTTTATGTAGAATGTTGTATTCATTTAAGCGAAACGTTTCAGACGTAAGATCAATTGTTTGGTTTTGGTTTTCTCTCATTCAACTAATAAATTTTTTAGTAGTTTAGACCAGAAGTTCTCAATTTTTTGGGGGCTGTAACACACCAAAGAGCTATGGATGTTTTTTTACTGCGCTGCGGGAATTTGGAAAAAATGTTCAAAGATAGAAAAAAGAAACCTGGAAGCAGAAATCCCAGTTTTGAGCCATTTTAAGATTTTTGAATAACTTAAATATAACTTATTCCTAAGCGTATTTGGTTAAATACTTGCTAATGAACAACATTTCCTAGGTGGTAAAAACCAGAGTTGTAAACGGGCCGACTAGTTCAGGACCGAACCGGCTCGGACTTGAAATTATAAGCCCGAACCCGAAACTTAATTTGAAGCCCAAACCATGCCCGAAAAAACCCGAAACTTAAGTTTGGGCTGAAAAAATTCGCAATTTTGCCAGGTTATTTTGATTAAATTTTTGTGCACCTAAGACAAAAAGTACTTCTCAGGCCCGATTTAAGCCCAAAGTTTTTGTCAATTTTAGGCCCGAACCCGAACCCTACCCGAAAAGCCCGGCCCGACTTACAACTCTGGTAAAAATATTCCAATAAATCACAAAACACAACCAGAGGGTGAAAGCAGTTATTATGGAGCGCCTTTTGTGTACTCTAATTTGTGCAATGTTTTTTTGCATATTTAATTAAATAGTTATTTTAATTAAATGTACAAAAATAAATATACAAAAAAAAACACGTGCAAAACTAATCATGCAAAAATTTTTGAATATTTATTACGCCATAACTTGCGCAACGTTTTTTTGCTTATTTAATTAAATAGTCATTTTAATTAGATGTACAAAAATATATATACTGCAGAATAAACCCTTGCAAAAATAAATAAACTAAAAACTGTTACACAAAAATATTTTGCACAAAAATTTTTGACACAAAAATTGTTGTAACAAAAACAAATCCACAAAAATTTTTCTGGTTTTATTTTTGCAACATCACTTTTTGCATCAAAATTTTTTGCATTACAATTGTTTGAACATTTATTTTTGATAGCAAAGTAACAACACACGTCAAAATAAATGTGCAAAAATTTGTGACGCAAAAAATGTTGATGCAAAATTTCTTGTCGCAAAAAAACGCGTTCAAAAATAAATCGTCAAAAATATTTGACTATTTAGTTCGCGTCCATTATGAGAAAAGGGTTGGAATTATATGGGCGGGAAGGTACCAGCAAGGTGTAAAACTGGAACTTCAAAACAAAAGCTTTGGGATGTACGGCAGCCTATAGTAAGGTACTAACTCGCTTACGAGACCTCTCGTTGGGCTGGAAAATGAAGGTTCATTCACACGTACCTTTCCGCTCGCATAATTCCAAACCTTTATCATTATGGACACGAACTAAATAGTCAAATAGTTTCGACGATTTATTTTTGCACGCGTTTTTTTGCGACAAGAAATTTTGCATCAACATTTTTTTGCAACGTCAAAAATTTTTGCACGTTTTTTTCGATGTGTGTTGTTACTTTGCTATCAAAATTAAATGTTCAAATATTTGTGACACTAACAATTGTAATGCAAAAAATTTTGATGCAAAAATGATGTTGCAAAAATAAAACCAGAAAAATTTTTGTGGATTTGTTTTTGCAGCAACAATATTTGTGTCAAAAATTTTTGTGCAAAATATTTTTGAGTAACAGTTTTTTGTTTATTTATTTTTGCTAGGGTGTATTCTGCGGTATATATTTTTGTACATCTGATTAAAATGACTATTTAATTAAATATGCAAAAAAACGTTGCGCAAGTTATGGTGTGACAAATATTAAAAATTTTTGCATATTTATTTTTGCACGTGTTTTTTTTGTATATTTATTTTTGTACATTTAATTGAAATGACTATTTAAATAAATATGCAAAAAAACATTGCATAAATTAGGGTACACAAACGGCGCTCCATAAATTATTATTAAGCTTTTTCGCTTATCGTCCCGCTAGTAAGGTTAACTGGCAATTGAACTATCATTTATTGCTGTTCTAAGACCTTGTTTTACAACTTACAAGGCCGCAAATCCTTTTGCATTGCTCAAATCATTTGAAATCTGCCCACATCAACTGTTTGAATTGCTTTCTACGTTATATATTTTTACAAGTGTTCAAATGCCCTACCAACACCATGATTTCAATGTTTTTATAGGAACTGTTTCATATTATGCGATGATTTCATATTATGAAGTGAGAACTGGGCAAGAATGGCGCTTTACAGCTCCGCAATACGCTAGTGACGCAGCAACGCCTTTACCATTTTCGCAAAGCTGCTCATTTTTTAATCGAAGTTTTTAATCAAACTCATTTTTAATGAAGTGACAATTAGTATTTGGCGGTGAAAGCCGCCTCTTGAAAGTGAAAGTGCCTCCAGGAAGTTTTGCTCAATTTTTTTTCAGTAACATTTCAATTTGTCCCGCCGCTGCGTGTAATGTTCAGTTGCGAAGCTCTACTTGCAGTTGTAGACCAGTCTTCCGTTAAAACCTAATATAGCTTTTACTATTTTAATATGCTTAGAGCCTATCATGTTTCAATTTTATTTTCCTAACATTTTATTTTATTACTTCAGAAAAATTAAATTTTACAAATAAAATAAAATGTTTTTTATACAATAAAATGTTTTTTATTTTATATTTGTTTTATTAAATTTTATTTTAGTGTTTATTTTTCACACACATTAAAAATAAACAAAAACTCCGGTAAAAAAATATTAAAACTTTCCGGACAGTGCTATCGCCAAAGCAAACAAAGTGATGAGGCACTAGCTGAAAGTTAGGAGCCACCAAAATAGACTAAACTTTGTACATTAAAACTGTTCTTGTGCGGCTGCAAATTATGTGCAGTTTCAAAATTTTATATTCATAATTAATAGTGAGACATAAAAAGGCCGGTAACGTTTCTCACCTCTTTTTGTTTCCGGCTCATAATCACCACTCAAAAAGTCTATATGCAGCAGTAACTGCGATATAAACAAGCTTGAGTTAGATCTAAAAATAAATACAGCTGTTTTAAAAAAAAGAAGAACTAACGATTTTGTAGGTCAACATCTCTACTCTCCAGCACACCCAAAAACAGGCGTGCAACCAAGATTTTACTAAAGAGGAAGGGGGACCTGAACCATAAGTTAAAATAATTTTTTTGTTTGGAAAATGCTTCAATTTGGTGGCGAGCTGAGCTAAATGGTGCCACTCAAGCAAATTGAAAGACGGGGTCTGGTGTCAAAGCTTTCGGAGCTGGCAATGTTATTTTGATTTTTTGAGAAAAAATAGTCATTTCAGTGCCATTTGAATTACATTTTGCACGTTTTCAAAGTCATTTGAAAAGAATTAAATTGCTAAGATTTGGAAGCCATTGCCCAGCCCAGTCAGCCCTTACTTTAATTACTTACAGGTCAAGTCCAAAACACGTTTAAACGCTTGCATTTTAGAATTAAATTTGTAAGTGACTTGACTAGAAAGGAGGGTCTGAAGCTCCTTTAGCCCCCATAGCTGCGCCATTATCCGTAAACGCTTAGCGGCTTGATGTGCGTCCCGATCCATGGTTCTTTTTGCATCCTTGTCTTTTTGCATCCTTGTCGATTGTTTTGTCGTTACGTGATGTTCCAAAAAAGTGTTTTAGTAAACCAAAATTGGGGGGCACAAGCAGCGTTAGCGAGAAAGGCCCCCCTGCCCACCCCATTGCGACGGCACTGCTTCCGGAAGCCTTGATCTATTCCTAACGGTATATCATTTGCTGTATTTCTTTAAATGCAATACAGCAGCTGTCTAATGTGAAGTTTGCTTTTGTCAGTCTTTTACGGAGTCAGTTAAAAATAAAATTATACCCAAAGTTTACGTTACCGTCACGTCTTATGACGGTTTTATTGCTTTTGTTCGTTATGAGCGCAGCTGGCTGAACGATTGCTCTTTTTAATTTTTTATGACTCTGCTCCACTCAGCTTAACTTCTAAAGCGTCTGAGCAGAGTTGAAGCGAAATTATAAGAACAACCCACTTCAGCTTCGCTCTACTGGAACAAAGCAATTAACGCATCTTTTCATACTGCTGGTAATTTTGACAGCAACAATTAAAACACAACACTGCAATAATAATACATTTTAAAACGCTTATTGATTTAACTAAATTTTTTCGTGTTTGTTCTTTTTTCAATAAAAAAAAAAAATAGTAATAAACAAAAAATATTTTTTGTTAGTAAAAGTTTTTAAGTGGAAATATAAGTAAAAGGTAAGCAAACATCTAAAACAATCTTCACTATCCAAAGCAACTGGAAACATAAATTGATGTTTTGTGAAACAACTTCTCACCAAGGTTGGAAAAAGTACTTGTTTTTGCTTTAATTACAATTACAAATACAATTATACTCCAAAATCTTCAATTACAATTATTCAAGTTCAAGTATTTGTAATTTAATTACAATAAAAAGATTCTCAAACATTGCGACCTATTCACTTACATACGAAGCATCGAGCTTTGCTTATGTCAACTATGTGGATTTGTTTTGTATTTTTGTATCAGACCAACTAAAGCGTTATTTTTCTTTACCCTTATTCCTCCATCAATCTTTGTCTAACTTTAATTTTTGTAGAACATAATTTTGTTTCAAAGCAACTGTTAAGTATGCTATTGAATTCATATTGCTTCCAGCAACGTTATGGTTTCAGCTAAACCCAGACATGGAAACCGGCCTGGTCGACCGGCACAGGTCAGGTTACCGGTCGGGTTGAGATTTTTCGACTGGACGGTCAAGCCCGTTGAAACACCATTCAAATTCTCCTTTCTTGCAACTAAAAGACATCCAAGCAGCAACTGAAGTACACATATATATTATATTATAAATAAAACTTTTTATAAAAAAAAAGAGTATTAACAAACCACAACTTTCAAAACATTTGTTGAATGGTTTCAAGCTGTGATTAATATGTTGTGACCATTGTGCTATGCCCGCTCCCCCTTGGGGCCACGCCACAAAGCAAAAAAGTGCAAAATATACCTTAAAATTGCCTAATCAGATTACAATAAAGCATGCATGTGGAAGAGGCTTACGCAACCTTTAATTTTTACATCATTTTAATCAGCTTAAGAGTAGAAATGGCGCAAATTTCAGACTTTTTAGTACATGCTAAAATCTTGCCGCTTTGAAAAGTTTTTTTCAACTTAAATTTACCACACTCTACACTGGGCAAGAAAAACATAGCTCTTTATTTTTTTTATATTTAACAAGCCATAGCTTGTTCTGAAGTAGCAGCATTTCTACCAGGGGTTGAGTCGATAACGCAAGGCTCGATGCCAAGGACAACCCTTCCGAGGAAAGATGTTCTCAGGCCAAAGACAGAAATGCTCGAGACCAAAGCCAAGGACTAAGGACACAAGCGGAAAGTGTTCTCAAAAAAACACACACACAAAAAAAAAGTCTTAAAAAAAACTTTTTCATTCGATCTCCAAAAAAGAAAAGTCTTCAACCAAATTTTTCATGCGATCTCCAAAATAAACGGACTTTAAAATTTTTTTTCAGACGATCTAGAAACTTTTAACGACTCAAAAAATAGTGCTGTCCTCGAGCCGAGGACAGAGCAATTTTTGAGGACTTGGGGCTTCGAGACCAAGGACTTGAGCTTCGAGGCCAAAGCCAAGACCAAGGATTTCAAAATCTGTCCTCGAAGACGTCCTCGAGGCTAAGTACATCCTCGAGGACTCCACCTCTGATTTTTACAAGCTCACTGCTGAGGCACATTATATTTCGAATATTTTCTAGCCAATGTCATAACAGTTTAGTGTTTACTTCTCGGCACACGGCAAATAACCTGTCACCAATAGCTAAAAAATTTTAACTTTTTTTTCTGACCTTACGCATAATATCGTTAGAAAGAACGTCAAATAATATAGCTTTTTCCGTCCAATTTATTTTATGCTAGTTTGTACACGTTTTGCGCTGCTCAAAACAGGTCTTTCAAACCAAAATTTAACCTAAAAAGGTAAATTGAGTTATTTTTGAAAAAAACGCAAAAACTTTTCGCGTTTTTTTCTGAGACTCCTGTCCAGAGTTGTAAGTTGGGCCGGGCTTTTCAGGTCGGGTTCGGGCCGGGTTCGGGCCGGGTTCGGGCCGGGTTCGGGCCGGGTTCGGGCCTAAAGTTGACAAAAATTTCAGGCTTAATTCGGGGGACGTACTTTTCATCTTAAGTTCAGAAAATCTAATCAGAATAATTTGGCAACATTGCTAAATTTTTCAGACCTAAATTCATTTTCGGTTGTTTTTCGGGTATGATTTGGGCTTTAAATTAGTTTTCGGGTTCAAACCGGGTTCGGGTTTATATTTACGGGTTCGGGCCTAAAATAGTCTGCCCGTTAACAACTCTGCCCCCGTCTGGAGTCATAAAGTTTAACACCTTACCCATGCCCTCCCTTTTGAAAAATGTTTATTAGATGTATTGAACAGTGAACAAAAACCTTCTGTAAAAAAGTAGGTTGACCGGGCCGGTCAGAAACCGGTCGACCGGCCGGTCAACCAGCGTAGATTTTGAAATTTACCGGTCGGGTCGGGTCGAAAAAATCTTGACCGGTTTCATCTCTGGCTAAACCATGGTATCGTACCGCAATTATTTGTGCAAAAGAAAATAAGTTTTAATACAATTAAAAATTGTAAAAAAGTTAAAAGTGTGTGTTCTACAACTACTATTTAAAACTATTTTAACTTTTGCCAATAAAATTTAGCATGATCATACAAAAGAGAACCATAATTGTCGCTTTGACAGGCAAACAAGCAAAATAGCGCACAAAATCTTAATATTACAAATAGCATTGAAATTAAATCATAGGCGTAGCCAGGGAAAAAAGAAACAAAAAGCCCGCCCCCGCCCCCTTTATTGATATGCCATCAATAAAAAAAAATCTGACAAAAAAGTCTTATTTCTCCATTTTTAATTTTTAGTTTTTGTATGCATCTTCGTGTACAACAGTACACCGATACAATAGTAATTACCAATAATATTGACGAGCATGAGGGCCTCGGGCCCCATCAATTTGATTTTGCAAACCAATTAAAATGTATAACTGGGTGAAATTTAGGGGTTTTGCCATGAAAGTTGCTACCGCAGGCCCTCATCTAACCTGTTTATGAACGTAATGCAATAACCAGGGCTGGATTTGTTATATGACACAGTACCAGGTCCCAGTGCTCAGATGGTAAGACTTTTCTTGGTCTTCACCTGTACTTGGCAGAAAGATGTTGCAAAAATCTCCAAAGTACCAGGCGCCTCGCGCAATGTAAATCTGACTCGGGAATAACATGATTAGTAAACGTAACCATCTAATGTACATTTTTCCATAACAATTCATCTCCACCTATAGACCTCGTATTTACGCTCAAAATATTTTAAAGAAAAATTAGCAAAGGGAATTTCTCATTGAACAAAATATTGATTTTGAATTGAGGGGTCCTGGGCCTCTTGGCCGTACATGTACTCCTATAACTGGTTAATTTCACGACAAAACAAAAATCTCTGTGAAAAATCTTTGAGTGGATTATTATTTATTGTCAATATATTGCAAGAGGCAATGATTCTTACTTCCCCCTATTTGGGCCAAATAATCACTTCAATGAACATTCAACCACAAATTGCTAAATTTTTAACGTGTTTTTGACTTAAATTGCAAGTAAAAGGAGGATTGAACAATTTAATGTTTTTGATATACTTTCAAACGTTAAAAATCTATAATATTTTTAAGTAATGTGATCCAACGGCATTAAAATTGCTTCTATTTCAAAAAAATTACAAAAAATTGCAGAGCGGCTGGGGGCTTCGCCTACAGACCCTTAAAGCCTCCAATGTCTGTGTGTCGGCCCCAGAACTCCATCTGAGATATTTTTAAGTTACATTAGCTTACTCAACACTTCTCTCGAGTTAGACAATTGCACTTTTTAACTATTAGTTTACCTCTACCTTTAGCAAAATTCAGGTTAAATTCCAACCATTGGCACGGTTTTCGATCTCATACTCTGCAATATCTTTGCCCCACAAAAAGTTCCTCCTTTGAAAATTTTTGATCACGTCATTGCATGTGATTTGTGGTTTGTCCTCTCCCCTCAATCAAAAATCCTGGCTACGCCTATGGTTACAATGTTACTTGCCGTCGATTATAGTCACATCCAACCAGAGCTGGGCATCCGCTATACTTGAAAAAGTTGTTAGGCAAAAAAGTAAGCGGTAAGCGGCAGCGCTGCTTACCGCTACTCAAGTGAAATAGTAGCGCCTCGGCCGCTACTTGCATGCAAAACAGCGGCCCCCTCCGCTTGTCGCTGCCGCTACTTTAAAAAAATAAAGAGAATAAAAACGATGACATTCAAATACGATATCTAATGGTGAAATTTCAATTTTATTTGCGAAAGTAAATTATTCAAGCTTTTAAAATACTGGTACAGGTTAAAATCGGCATTAACAGGCTTAAATGGTAGAAAAGTAAGTAAAAGTTTGGCGCAAAAGTAGATCAAGCGTTTAAGATATTGGTGTTTACGAAGTCGAAGGAGATACTTAGTAATGACGTACATGTTAAGAAAAATATGCTCAAAGCGATATTAGTTACACTAAGTATTTTTTTTACAATTATAATTCCATAACTAAGTTGTCTTTAACGTTTATTTATTACCCGGTTTTACTTGTTTGTTCTATTCTCAGCCCACTATTAATTCAATTCTTAATTTTACTATTAACTGTTGAAGCAATTTTACTACGCCTTGATGTAACTACTCAGGCCCGGCACCACGGGACATAGGTGCAGCCAGAGGGGGGGGCATGGAACCCGGGCCCCCTCCAATTGAAATGCGACCAATGATAAAAATGTGACAAAAAAGCTTTTCGTGACGCCAGTTTCAATATTTTTCAGCATTTTTTCGTACAACAGTACACGCGTACAGCGGCAATTAACAATAATATTGACAACCAGGGGGCAGGGCCCCCTCAATTTAATTTTCGCAAATCAATTGAAATGAAAAACCTGGCTGAAATTAGAGACCTTTTCAAAAACGTAATGCAATAACCAGGGCGTGATTTACCATATGGCACAATTGGCACAGTACCAAAGGACTGCACTCAGATGGTAAGACTTTATTTTTGGTCTACACTTTTTCTGCGAAAATCTCCAACGTGCCAGGGGCCCCGCGCAATGTAAATCTGGCCCGGGCAATAACATAGCAATTAGGCGTAACCATCTATTGTACGGTGTTTAAGAACAATTCATCTCCAACTCGCTAGTTTCTACGCAAAAAAATACTTTTGAAAAAAAATAGCTGGGAGAAATGCTCATTGAACAAATTATTGAATTTGAATGGAGGGGCCTGGGGCTTCGTGACCGTACATGTACTCTTATAACTGGTTATTTTCACATCAAAACAAAAATCTCTAAGAAAAACCTTCGATTAGATAATTATTTACTAGTAAAATACTTACAAAATTTAACCCCTAAAGCAAAATCATAAACGTATTTTTGACTAAATTATAAGTAAAAGGAGGATAGAAACAATTAAATTTTTTTCGATTGGCTTTTAAATGTTAAAAATCTAGTTCTTTCAATTGCTTCTGAACACATGCAAAATGTGATCCAATGGCATTAAAATAGCTTTTTTTCCAAAAAAATGCAAAAAAATTGCCAAGCAGCTGGGGCTTCGGCCCCAAACCTCCATCTGTGATACGTTTGAGTAAACTAGTTTTCTTACACATGTCTCCCAATTTACATATTTTGATTTTTATCTTTTGGATTAAGCGCTCTCCCGTTTGATAACTCTTTGTTAAGTGCCAAAGCAGGCCACAGCTTCTGATCATATAATCTACGATATCTTTGTCCCACAAAAAGTTCCTCTTTCAAAAATTTCTGATGACGTCATTGCATGTCGTTTTTGGTTTGGCCCTCCCCCATTCAAAAATCCTGGCTACGCCTATGCACGGGAGGAGGGGGCATTTTGGGCCGTGCCCCTTCCCCACATCACTCCTTGTGCCTCCCAGGAGGACCAGCAAACTTTTGCCCAAAACCGGTCACCACAAACGCTTTTTTTATTGAAACAGAAGACAGATCGAGTGAACGTGATCAAATAGCCTAAGATTTTGCGATGAAGACCATTATTTTTTTGGTCTTCACCTTTAACTTTGAGAGCAAAATCCATACCAAAAAAAAAAAAACATAGGATTTGGAGCAAATTGCTGAGGCATTCCAAAGGCGTATTGGCTGCGTAAGGGTCCCCCCAAAAGTTTTTTGCCCCTTCCCTCCCCCCCTCAAAACCGTACTGTTCTACTGTACTGTTCTACTTGCAGTGCACGAACTGTACTCTGGTCTGCGACCAGATAGAGAACAAATCATCTTCATTCGTTTTATTAAATGCTTGCATTTTAAGGAAATATCGCGGAAAACCGTCTTTGCGATTTGCAAGTTTTCAGCAATTTATCGAACTGTAATTATCGCATTTTTGTTAAAGAGATGCTGCTCAAAATTGGCTTTATTGAAATCGTTTTTATCAGTGCAAATTGGCCCGCTACTAGCCACATTATTTGTTCAATTTTGGTTCAGAAAAAATAGGACCACGTGCGATAAAACTTGCCTAAACATATGCGAGCTACGACAAAACATCACAAAGGTAACCTTATATGTTCTACTAAACTAAAATAACGTGGTAACAAGAGCAGAGTGAAAGCAAACGGAGATTAAAGACTCCAAGCGGTAACGTGTGAAAATGTGAATCAAAACAGTCTTGGAAGGAGTGTATTAGGATGTCACAAACTCACTTACACTAATGCCCCAGATGGCAAGAAGAAGCGAAGCAAGGACGGCGGGATCTTTAAAAATGCGAGCTCGTCGCAGCTGAGGTCTTTCAAATTCTCATACGCCTAGTTACTCCCACAGCGGTACATATACCCTTATTCAAATAGAATCAAAATAAAGCATAATTAGCGCAAATATAAAATATATCAAAATAATCAATTAAAAGATATTTAGTAAAAGTAATCAAAAGTAAAATCGAAAGTATTAAGACAAACTTATGGCAACCAATTTACAACTCGCACTTCAGATGCGACAAATATGCTAAAATCCCAAACTCAAAATATTCTTATTTCTGCATTCTCTAAATCAAGTTACACAACAACACAACAACACTTATAGCTCGACTCGTAGACTGCCATTTACGAATAATATAATCTCGAACAAGATCATGGGGCAAAACAGCAAGACTTCAATAATTTCTACACTCTCACAAACATTACAGTTTTTCAAATTTGTCGCTCTAGTTAACATATGTGGTACCAGTAGTACAAATTAGATTTAGAGAGAAAAAGAGCTCGTCATATGAAATATGATATCACCAAAACAAACTTTTATGCAACTTTAAACCACACGCTGACAAGCTTGATAATTATAAATGACCACGATAATAATAATTAGAGCAAACCTGGCAAAAACAATTCGAAAAAACAACTCATTATCATTATTATTATTATTGTGACGAAGGAGTTGCGACAGCGGCAGAATATTTGCTTAAAAAACAGCGCTGAGGAGCTGCCACTTTATTGGTTAAAAAAACAGCGGCGCTGCCGCTTGTCGCTGGTGACGAAAAAAAGCAGCGGCGCTGCCGCTACGGCTACCGAAAAAGTAGCGGCGCTAGTAGCGCCGCTGGTGAACAGCGCCGCTGTGCCCATCACTGCATCTGACGTCCTTGGCCATATCTCTATTAGGTTATTTTTGGCTTAGAGTTATTGCTAGTTATGATTAGAGTAGGTGCTAAGTTTAGGTTATGAATATGTTTAACTCTATCTCAAAAACTAACTTTAACTATCTCTAACCTACTTCGATAATCGGTTCGTCACTTCAAATGTGACTGCAACCGATGGAAAATTTTGATATCGATTTGCAACCGGAGGAAAATTGATGTTGTTCTAACAGATTTTGCTATTATCTCAGTGATTAATAGAGTAATTGTAATTGAATCGATAGAAAATTTTTCAATTACAATTACAATTATTGACTTTTGAAAAATCTCAATTACAATTACAATCACAGTAAAGTCATGTAAAATTACAATTTTGTAATTTTAATTTTAATTGCAACACTTTGTCAAAAGTAATAATTTGACAATGAGGAAAATTTTTCTCCAAACTTCAGTGTTTGATATGGCTTATCGTTTCCAAAATATTTTATTTCAAAAATAAAACTAACTTCTTTGCAGGTTTTCAATAAATACAGTTACTAATTTACTTTTACTTAAGTTCAGCTCTTATCGACACTGTAATTTTACTAAGTATTTTTTGTAACGCTGGCCACTGCTGAATCCTCGCAAGCACATGCATTCAAAATGCTTGTGGAAGTTAGCCGTCATAATTCGAAAAACAATGTTACACTTATCTGGCAACACTGCAGGAAAGGATTTTAAACTTTTGATCGGAGTCTATCGAAAAAATAAATACATAGTAAAAAGCTGAAATTAGACAAAAATATACTTGAAACGCTTCTTTAGTTTCCGCAGGTAATCCTAGCTGAATGTTTTATCCCCTTTATTTTGCCGATAGCTTTGCTTTGTCAATATTCATCAAACACGTTGAAATGTTAAAGAACAAAAAGCTCCTCGCGCCTCGCAAGTGATTAATGTTTTATGCAGCGGCAGGAGTTGCGATGAGTCGCCGTACTGCGATGGATGGATAGATTGCCCGTGGCTGACACCGAATGATGAAGCGAATTGCACGAGCTGTCCGTCATGGCCGTCCAACCGATGCGATTGCAATGTTGAAGGAAACTTCACTTGCGAGTGGGATGGTGATGAAATTGATCGATTCACATGTTACGAAGATGATTGTAAGTAAACTTGTCGTAGTGAGATTGGGGATGAATGACGTCATGCATTGTGTGCTCGATGTTAGAAGAAAACAAAAAAACAAACAAAACAATGTTTTAAATTATACACGTTTCTGCAGAACTGTTTCGTTTTAATAAGAAGTAAGTTTTGAAATAAATTGCCATCGATATTGGATTCAATTTTGCACAATGGACGTTTTTTCGTGAGCATAAAGCAAAAGAATAAGGTTTATTTTATCTAAAGTTTAAGACAAATGAAGAAACTGTGAATTCTTGCGTCAGAAATTACAAACTAAGTCAGTTGTTTGAAATCATTTTTGAAATATTGTCAACCAATAAGTTTGTATTTGTGATGCAATTGAAATCGTATCACACGATCAGTGGTCGAGAATATAAAGTGCCTGCTACTTAAACCGTAGACTCGAGTTCAATTCCCGGCCAGGTCAAACCAAAAACTATAATATTGGCATTTACAGCGTTCTTGCTTGAGGTTCAGCAACTAAGGGGACAGTGCAAAGCCTCCACCGTTTGTGGTAGACAGGTGGCAGCTTGACTTAAAGACTGTAAGTTCCTTGGCTGTCTTCTGGCCAAAGCAAATCGGTAAACAAATTGTAATTATAGATGAAATTAGATGGAGTCATTTGCTTAAAAATTAATTTTTCTTTTTGATCCCCCACGTGGTAGAATTCCAAACAGTATCAAAACATATTTATCCATTACGTAGTGACTGATCGTAAGATGTAGCATTACCAGTATACCAACTTCGTCCTCTTAAATATCAATTGTTGGGGGCCACTTGTCTCCAAGAGGTGGCACCTCAAATATTTGTCTCTTAAATTTAAGCAAACAAGGGCTTTAAAAGCAATAAGATTTTGAGCTAAAGCGATTATGAAAATCAGTTTTGGGGATTCCATTTTTTCAGAGTGGCACTTCCAAAAATGATAATGTAGTTGAGTTTTGAATATCCAGTATTATCAATAAATCAGCTTTTTAACTTTACTTTTAAAAAATTCAGTTTAGGAAGTTTATTTTGGGGAATAGCTTTGGGTTAGCATCTTCAAACTACGCTTACATAAAAATATTTCTTGCTTAAATTTCTACTCAAATCAAAAAAATTATCTCTCTAGCTAACGTTGTTCGAAATTGATTTTTCGGGAGTTCATTTCGGGAAAGTTTCCGTTACAAATATCAGCAAAACATTTCAGAACACATGACTGCGTTTGTTGATTGACTACTTTAATTAGACAAAAAATAGAATTTGGTGTTTTTCAGTTTAGGAGAAGGAAAGCGTACAAGATTCAGAAAGAAAAAACAAATTGATAAATATAAAAAAAATAGAAAGGTAAAAAGAAAAATAATTTATCTCTGCAAAAAGTGGCTTAGTAGGGATAAAAGAGTATTTTAAAATACACATAACCATGTAAACTGTTTTTGCAGTACTTAGCCGTTTTTAAATGACACAACTTTTGTCGCTAATTTCTGAGGCGGCTTTGAGGCTCTACCAAAGTAACGTATTGTTTCAAATTTTGCCTCAAAGAAAAACCTTGTTTGCTGTCCAAATTTTTCGTCAATCGATCTAATTGTTCTTGAGTAAGCAAAAGTCTACAGTTTCGCTGTCACTAGCTGCAAAATGCCCGAGTAAAAACAAAAGAAACACGCAACGCAAGAGTCAGTCGTTTCAATTTCAATTCTTTGTGACTCTCAACAGCAAAAATTTGGTATGGAAGTACGCAGGAAACATTTTCTTCAGGTGTAGAAAGGGTCTCTTGATTGCATATGGTGTTTCAGGATTTTTCAACTCAATATTGCAGTATTTTAACTGCTTTTTACTCAGAAGGACTGCTATCTGGGATAGACTACATTGGCTTTAATCCCTTCTAGTCAAATACGTCCATCAAGCCCAACATTTTGCCAATCTTAAGCCCGAACCGGGCGCGAATGCAATCCGAAAAGCACGGCCCGCCTTACAACTCCGACATATAAACTCACGCACTATTGTCCGCATGTAGACATGGGTTTTTGACTTGTACAGTATTACGCATTGAAAAGAAAACTGAGTGGTAACTGCAGTGTTTCATTCTGTTGTTGGTGTGCTTTTGCTAATATGCATAAAACGTTTAAACAAGGCTGATACCAGCAATCGAAATACCATCAGTTTTGTTTTATTCACGATCTCGCATTAGAATGGTGGTTCATGCACCTACTGAGCCAGGCTCGGATTAGTGATAGCATCTAGGCTGCATTGCAGTCGCAAGATTAGACATTGCATCACGACTGTGAAAATCAGGCTAATCAAAAATTCCAATACTGCTGGCAACTGTTGCTAATAAAACGAAAGCAATAACAAAATAGAACTGGTTAACTGGTTACATCATAATTACTTGCAACCAATTTATTGCATGGTGAACGTTTCCACTGCCAGTTCATTGCTGGACTGGTAAAAGATAAAAGTGAGAATGGACCCTTTGTTTAAGTTACTGCTCAATACAAAAAATATTAAAATTGTGTTAATGAAATAACCCTAGTGCATAAAAGTTAGAAAGTTTTCTAATTACGGTAATTTAGTGGCGTTTCAATCAGCTATACGTACGTGGGAAGGAGCAAATTTCTATTGACATAACAAAGCCTACAAATTGTAATCACGGAAATTTTAGAAGGAGTTATGTCGTATCAAACTCTATGTTGGACACAAAAAAATACGAAACCTTAAAAAGTTTTATAATGACGCATTATGTGAAAGAGTGCGAAGCTGCTTTGAGCAGGGGCCAAGCAGTAGCCAAATCGGGTTTTAGAGTGGGTGCAAGCGGTGCTTAGTCAAGCGTAAAATCGCCGAAACCTCACTTAAAACCTTACACTTTTTTATAAAAATCAATAAATTTGGGTTCGGGCTGGCTGCTCTTAATTTTTTTGACAATTTTGAGCTTGATTTGTTCTTAATTTGTGAACTTATTTTGTGAACCGAGTAGAAGAGTCTTGCTGCAGCAATTAACGTCTCGAAGTGATCTGCTCCGAGTTGATTTGCAAACATAAGTGAAAAGAAGTGACTTGTGGGAAGTATAACAAGCGTATGGTGGATACATTCCACACAATAAAAGAAATTACTTACAATTGTTCATTGTAGTAAATGTACCACAGCATGTCTTGTTTTTGAGCTGCTTTTTTGGATGGAAAACTTAAGAATTGCCCAACCCCTCTTACTTTCAGGTCCAACTCAAAACAGATTCAAACGCTTGTAATTTTGGTTAAAGTTTTTAAGTGCCTTGGATAAGGGGAGTAGTAGACCCCAGCCCTCCTGGTTGCGCTATGGTTTATACAGTAGGTGCCTAAACTGCATGGAAGCATAATGTGCAACCTACCCACAAATCGTTAAAAATGCTACAAAAATATTAGGGATTCGAAGATTAAAAGCCACTGGATTACAATGAGAAGCCATCAAATAGTAAAGCACAATCCACATTTCCGCTTGCAACAATATATTTGAAGAAAACAATTTTTTTCGAGGCAGGAAAAGGCAAACGCAGTAGAAGGCAAAAAAACATTCATATCACTAATCGTATAACTAAATTTTTAGTCCCTACTTTCTGTAAAATTGTAGGAACGAGATAACCACACGCTACCAGCAGTGCCGTCGCCAGACCATACGAAGTGAGAGGGCCCTAGCCGAAAACGGGGGGGCACTATAAAATAGAGTGAACTTTTGCACATAAAAACTGATATTTTAAAGCTACAATTTTGTATTCATCTTTGAAAACAGATACTTATAAGCCCGGCAGCGTATATTAGCTAGTTTCGAATGCGGCCGGTATAATCGTTGAAAAATCTGTCTGCAGGAGTGAATGCGACCACAAGCGCAACCAGAGTTTTGCTTAGAGAGAGGGGGCTTGAACCAAACGTAAATATATTTTGCACAAAAATTGTCTAATTTAGGTTCCGTGCTGAACAAACCGTTGCTACTCAAGTGTGTTACAGAGAGGGCTCAGCTGCTGGGTGATTTTTGCAATTCTGCGGCAAAATTAGCAATTTTATCGCCATTTAAATCACGTTTCGCGCGTTTTAAAACCATATCAATAATTACAGTAAATTATTGCTAAAATTCAGAAGTCATTGAACAATTTAAATTGTCTGGCCTCTTGAGCCCCCATATACTTCAGGTCAAGTCCGAAACACGTTGAAACGCTTTTCTTTTGTTGGTTATGTTTTCTAACTGACTTGGCTAAAGGGAGCTGATGGCCCCAATGCCCCTTCCCCCTGGTTGCACCACTGACTGTGACCTAAAATAAATTTTGAGTGTGCTCTAAAAAAAAACAACTGGTCTTTTAAAGAAACGTTTTCACGTATTGTTTTAGGTCACAATCACTAACAAAATACCGGTAACGCTTCTGTAGGCATATATCCATATTCCGCGACTCATCCGTAAAGGCGTGTCAATAAGATGGATGATTGGGTCACATTTATGTACAGCAGTTGGTGGCCAGCAATTTTGCAAGCAATCGAGAAAACTTGAAACTGGAATTATGTTTGAAAATTATAATTCCTTTTTTCATTATTGCGTGTTGTCTACTTGTCTTTACGTGATGCTCCAAAAAAGCATTATAAATGAACCAAAATGGGGAGGCACAAGCAGTCGTCAGGAGGTGACTGCGCCCCTGGCCCGACTGTGGCGACGGAACTAGTTACCAGTACAAAAAATGATACCCCAGTGGCTAATTTTGTGAACTCACGGTAAAAAACAACAATGCCATACTTTGAACCAGGGTTGCAAACTCGAACTTAAGCTCAAAAAAAAGTCGGTTGTTTTGCCGAATTCGAAAAAACAGTGTTGACTCCAATTTGAATCAGGTTAGACCCGCTTCTCATGACCTGTCTCGCCGCGCGCCGTATCCTTCATATTTCTGCAATCATACCACACTTTGGATATAAATATAATTATGTTACTTATCACAGAACACCAAAAATTTGATTTATCCAAAGGAGCACGGCAAAACAAGAAGTCAATTATCCGCTAGCCAAATCAATATCAATCAACTAAAATTTACTGTACCAAAACTTACGCTTTTATACTAACTTTATGCTAGGCTATGCTATTAAAAAACTGCTTCGAAGTCGCTCTATAGACATAGAAACATCAGCAGGTTAACAGTTTACATAACTAACTTACTACACAGCTAACTTGATACACTAAACTACGAAAATTTGAAACACCATATCACTTCTGCTGTCGAACACTATCTAATTTGAGCACTAGTTGCAGACTTAAAGATTATTGGATTAAAGATCTAAAGACAATACAGTTAAAATTACCACAAAGACAGTTCTAGAAGATTCTTAGAACAAGCACAAAAGGGGCTTCTAAAATGCTCTAAAAAATTCACCAACTATTTGCATAAAAGATGAGAACGCGGCATGTATTCGTTTCTCACGTTACCAAACAGCATGTCAACAAAAAGAAAGCGATTTAGTCGAAAAGCAGACTTAGTATTTATGTCAGTCTAAACTCGAAAAACTTGTTATTTTTGCCGAATTTGAACTCAAAAAGTTTAATTGATTTCTCATGTTTGACTGGGTAAAAACATGAATGTTTTACGAAAATAGAAAGGAATTTCAATATTTGTATAAAACTTGCGGAATTGCGGACTAAAATAAAAAATAGTCCGCAACCGCAAGTCCGCAATTTAAACTGCCAAAGTCCAAAAGTCCGCATGTCCGCAAGTTTTTTCGTTAGTCCGCAATTGCGGATTCGCACACTTGCGGACTAACTTGCGGACTTGCCCAGCTCTGATAATAATAAAATAGCAAAAAGACAAAAACTCCGAGTTCCAATCATATACAGATGTTTATGTAAAACAGCTAACGAACCTCTGAATTAGAACCTTCCAAACACAAAGCCTACATTGTGGCGTCCCTGGGATTAGAAGGATAAGAACCAAAAAAAACAAAAGAAGGATAGGAACCAAAAAGGATAAGAACCTCTAGATCAGTACTCTCAAATACTTACATGGGCATCCCTGCCGGGACGCAAAATCCCTACATTAGCATCCCTGCCAAATGTTCGAAGAAAGCAAAGTTCAAAAAGAAAAAAAGACAAGAAAATTCGATCAAATTATCAAAAAAAAGTAAACACAAATTTTAGCAAATCATCAGCAGAAGGATTATCAGCAACCGAATCAACACTATCAGCAGACGAATCCGAAAACCAACTGTAAGAGCTATCGACTACGCAGCTATCGTTACGTAGCAGCAAAAGAAAACATAATTTTGATCTAAATGAACTTAAGCTGCCAAAGCATTCAAAAAACAGGAGTTAAAAAGGGGACACTATCTGCAAAGTACAAAGCGAAAACCAACAATGAACAACCACGGTGTTGCAGTAACAACTGCTTCAGAAATTCAACCCTCAGTTCAAATTATGAACCCGGCAAAAACATCTAAAACTGTAAGACCGAATTGATCACCACCAATCCCTCCAACCGAATTGACCAAGGCAACACCCGAACCGCCAGGTCAAAGCAGTCGCTAAATTCCGCAAACGACTCCAAACCCAACTCATTACGAACTATTTGAGTCCGAGCCAATAACTACGACGGCAACTTTGAAATCTAACGAAAAAAAATCAAGCTACGCTTGCTTCGGCAAGTAACATGTATTTCCTGCTCTATTATTAATCAAGTTTATTCGCCTGCAGCTTATAAATTACATGCTATAGTATTGCTTGCAACACATCCGTTTTGAACGGTTCCTTTCAATAACATGTACTGTAAACAGACGATTGATAATCTTCACTACATCGCAATTTTTCAGTTAAAAGAAACGCAATTTATAAAAACCCCTTTTTCATGAAATAAAGTGTATAGTATCGCAATGTTTTTGGTTGCCATTAGCAGCAACCACGATAATTTCTGTTTAGAATGTTCAAACAATGATGGATTTTCCTTTTTACTACAGTTGTTTACAGCATTTTTTCCCTTCTTGAGACATGAGCAAAACGCTATAAATATATTTCTTTCTCTTTTAATCCAAGAAAGACTAAATTAAAACATTTGCACGCGCTCAGCTAAACTTTTTGTGTTGTGTATACTGTCTCAAGCAAGCAACTGCATTGCAGCAATCAATCCTAGGGAGCACATTACCACAAATCATCACGGCGATATGCCGACACCAGACGCGAAGTTCTGGGCACTTCTATGTATGTCTTGTCCTTGCCCAGTAATCAGAGCTCACAGAATCCGACAAGCGCATGTTTTACTTCCCAAAGTGAGGGAAGCGTACCTGGTCGCATACAAACGGAAACTGTTTTTGAAAAGCTTGTTAGTGGTACAGAATTTCAAAATAGCTTTCAATAGCGTCGGAGCTACGATTTCCACTCTTTGAAATATGGG
The DNA here is from genome assembly GCA_963965965.1 of Trididemnum nubilum. NCBI lineage: Eukaryota > Metazoa > Chordata > Ascidiacea > Aplousobranchia > Didemnidae > Trididemnum > Trididemnum nubilum. The sequence continues at coordinate 49,779,647 of OZ014471.1, forward strand.
TAGCCTTGAAAAAGGCTGTTTTAGATTGAACGTTTTCGTCCAGCTCTTTTTATGAATCTACTCTGGAATGAAGAAAATCTAAAATGCAGTGGTATATATAGAGGTTGACTGCATTGAAATGACAATGGGTTACTATTGTGACGTAAAATGCTGCAAAAATCACCTAAAATTGTATAAGGTTAATGCAAAAGTATAGAAAACATAAAAAATTTCTTGCCGTTCTCTAATTGGTCAAACTTGGTCAACCTGGCAATTTGATTGATGGAAAAATATTGTTTCGGTTTCGTCGGAAAAGTGAAAAAAAAATTAATGTGAAATTTGGAGTGAATAAACGAATTCCTTTTAACAGCAGAGATTAGACTGTAAGGAGTTGATGTAAGTTGCTTCCATAACTGATAAATGGAACCAAGATCTTTTTGTAGCCAAAATGGAAAATTGTACATCGTTGAAATGTTTGGCACATTCTTCATTCTCTAACAAATGCTGTCCGATTACAGAATCACAGTAGACACTAAGGTTGGTAGTGATTTCACATTCTCAATTTGGAAGATTTTTCGTTGGTCTTTTGTCACTTCTAATGCATCTCAGAATGTGTTGATTAATTCTGTCTGGCAATGTTTGGGAAGTTCGATCCACGTACCGATCCAGTCACAGCGGCACACGCGTTGATATACGACCATACTTTGTTGAAGGGAGGGTAGAACATTTTTATGGACTGCAGGCAAAATTTTTCTTGTTGTAAAAACAATGCGATGTTCAACGACTTGGTAACATCGGTTGATAGCAATCTTGGTTTGCTTTTCAAAATTCAAAGAAATTTTGCCAATCCAAGGGAGCTTCAAGTAAACTGGACATTTTTGCGGCCCTTCTTTTGGTTTACAGTTAAAAAGTGCAATTTTCTTAAGACATGATGATTTGAATAATGCTTTCTGGGTATCCATTATTCCGTAGAATCGAGCTGATGTTACTTTTTGAACAAATCATCAATGCTCGATGCACAAGTGTTTCAATCAAGTTGGTTTTACGTTTTGTAGGCCCAAACAAATCCCAACGAAAGTACTGTCCGCCAAAAGTGGGTTTTCTGAAAAGAGAAGTTAAAAATCCCTCATTGCTTTTCTCCACGGAAATACTTTGACGCTATTAAATCACGAAAAAGCAATGATAAGATCGTAATCACCAAACCAGATAAGGGCTCAGGCGTGGTCATTCTAAATCTGACTACATTACCAAAATGAATTTAATTTTAAATGATGCAAGCAAATTTCAACAAATTGGTCCCGCCGATACCAATGATAACACTGCAAAGATTGAAGCGAAAATTCAGAGGCGTTTGTGCAACTCTCGAACGGTGGGGTAATGCACGAATTTGTTTGCAAGGAAATTCGCCCAACTGGTTCACTCAGGCCCAGACTTTATGGCTTGCCAAAAGTGCACAAAAAAGATGTCCCTCTTCGACCAATTCTATCGATGGTTGGCTCATCGCAACACGCTGTGGCAAAATATTTTGCAGCTGTTATTGATCCGGTTTTACAGCTTTACTCAAACAATTGCATAAAAGACTCATTCACTTTTGCTAAAGAGATGCAAGATCGTCAAATGCATCCAAAAGAAACATTTCTTTGCTCATTCGACTTTCGTAGTTTGTTCACTACTGTTCCTTTAGCGAAAACAATTCAAATTTGTGCGGACTCGTTGTATGGCGGTGAGCTCTTACGTCCAGATTACCCAAAAAAAACCTTCTTAGAATTATTGAACATTGCCACTAAATCGGTGGAATTCAGCTTTACAGTAACAACAACATATACAAGCAAATTGATGGCGTGGCGATGGGTAGTCCACTAAGTGTTGCTTTAGCCAATATGTATTTGTTGGATATTATGAGAGTAAGCTGTTTGAGTCCACAACCAAGCCATTTCTTTATCACCGATATGTGGTTGACACTTTTGCCATTTTTTTGTCAGAAGATGAATGCACTTTTTTTCTTGACGCCCTAAATTCAATGCATTCGTCATTACAGTACACATTTGAAAAAGAAGAAAATGATCAGCTCCTGTTTTTAGATGTTTTGGTGGAAAAAAGCAATGAGGGATTTTTAACTTCTCTTTTCAGAAAACCCACTTTTGGCGGACAGTACTTTCGTTGGGATTTGTTTGGGCCTACAAAACGTAAAACCAACTTGATTGAAACACTTGTGCATCGAGCATTGATGATTTGTTCAAAAAGTAACATCAGCTCGATTCTACGGAATAATGGATACCCAGAAAGCATTATTCAAATCATCATGTCTTAAGAAAATTGCACTTTTTAACTGTAAACCAAAAGAAGGGCCGCAAAAATGTCCAGTTTACTTAAAGCTCCCTTGGATTGGCAAAATTTCTTTGAACTTTGAAAAGCAAACCAAGATTGCTATCAACCGATGTTATCAATGCTGAACATCGCATTGTTTTTACAACAAGAAAAATTTTGCCTGCAGTCCATAAAAATGTTCTACCCTCCCTTCAACAAAGTATAGTCGTATATCAACGCGTGTGCCGCTGTGACTGGATCGGTACGTGGATCGAACTTCCCAAACATTGCCAGACAGAATTAATCAACACATTCCGAGGTGCATAAGAAGTGACAAAAGACCAACAAAAAATCTGCCTAATCGAGAATGTAAAATCACTAGCACCCAGGGGCGCTCGCAGGGGAGGGCAGGGGGAGCACTTGCCCTCCCCTGGAAATTGGGATGTCATGTACTTTCTATTCTTAAATTTGAAAAATAAGTCTAAACCCATCTATCTAAACTACGAAAACAACACTTTGTGGAGCTTTTGTACCATTTGTGTGTTAGTGCAGACGGCGGGGCAGAAGGAACAGGATTGCCATGTTATGTGAATTATCATACAGCATTTTCTTAAAAACGAGCGTAAGCAACACCCTAGAATCAGGCCTTAAATCGTTTGATTAAATAATCAATATTAAAAATTTTACCATCTGTCATTGCAGTAGCATTGCCAGAAGAGGTGGGGCCATAGCCACCCTCCTATAGTTCTAAAGGCCTGTCGACCAAAACGCAGAATAGAGAAAACACCAAGTTTTTTGCACTTCTCAGCAGAGGTGGAGTCGAGGACACAAGACTCGAGGTCAAGGCCAAGGACACAAAAAAAATCCGATGCCAAGACCAAGGCCAAGGACAGCCTTTCCGAGGGCAGAAACTCTCGAGGCCAAGTACAGGATTGCTCGAGGCCAAGGCCAAGGACCAAGGACACAAGCGCAAGTGCTCTCCAAAAGAAAAAAACGTCTTCACAAAAATTTTTCAAGCGATCTCCACAAAAACACGTTTTCCAAAAAAATTTTCAAGCGCTCCACAAAATTTTAACAATTCAAAAAATAGTGCTGTTCTCGAGCCGAGGACAGGCCAGTTTTCGAGGACTTGAGGCCTCGAGGCCAAGGTCAAGGACTCCACATCTGCTTCTCAGACAGTTTTTTGAGTATAAGCTAGTCATGCAAAAGTCACGTAGGCAGCCGCATTTAAGTGTAACCCTGTATTGCCTTTTTCTCATGCATTTAGTTTAAATATGACATTTTGTCACTGCATTGTTGCGAGCTGCGTAGTGTAGTGGTTAACACATTCGCCTTCCCACCATTGCACCCGGGTTCCGTTTGTGCTTGGATTACGAATGCGTGGAATGGACATACATGGAGTATAGATGCAGCATGCAGGAGCGGGAAAGGAAATGCAAGGAGCAATCTTTTTTTGCTTTAAAACCTTGCATTACAGTTAGGGTTGGAGCATTGATGCCAGCTTGAGGGATGGCAATTACGTTGCAGCAGCTTTTTCTCTTACGAAAGCGACGTACTGTTACGCTCTAATGCGGCTCCCTCCAGAAGTTTTGAATGACTAGCTTCTCGTAGTCTTTTGCACTGGAACGGACTCAAAATGATTTAAAGCATCATTTGAAACATATACGAGGTGTGTTTGAAAAGTAACGGGACTGGGTCTATAAATGTTCTATTTGATTTGACCATAGGCGGGCAAGTTAATGCAAAACGTTAGCTTCGTTAACCACTAGTCTGTTAACAAACTTCACACCTCCGTGAATGTTAATCCGTTATTTTTAGCTTTAATTAACGGAAGTTAATAAAGTCCGTTAATTCGTTAACATTTTGTAATTTACATTTCTTGTTACTCACTCGCTTCTAGAACACGTATTGACACTGTTGAGCAGATTGTAAGGAAATGTTTATTGCTATGGCGTTCTTTTGTGTTTTGGAAGTTACATTTTACAGTCTAACCTAATTTCAAGATAAGAATAAGCTCAAATGCACTAACGAAGCTGCGATGGGAAAATCTTTGGAAATTGTAAAAAGCGATAATTAATAGACCTGTGGTGACCGAGTGAATTAATATATTTTGTCCTTGTGCAATTATGTCTGCGGTATCCGGTTATTGGCACATATCGCTCATTGCTATGGGTGGTATTGCATAATGAACAGATATTGCGAGACATAAAGAATTTAATTAACGTGTCTTTGTTTTTGCTTTTCTTTGTTTGCTTGCTGTATATATACCGCTGCTTCGCTGTGTTAAAAATTAATTTGAAATATTACGTGTGAGGAGCGCCCGAAGGGGCGCTCACCAAATTGGTGCCCCGAGTAAGTCTGCGCTGAACCAAAACTTCAGCAAGAAGCTTTCAGAGCATTCAAAAAAAAAAAGTGAGAAGTGAAACAGTAATATTAAGCTGATAATTGCTCAACCTCTCGAAAAGAGTTCGCTAAAGAATTCGAGTGAAGAGTTTTAGAAGAGTTCCAAAACAGGACAAGAACTTTTCAAAACTATTCGTGCGTTGTTCAAAACTGCCCAGCTATTCGAAGAAGCGTTGTTCGAGTGGCCAGAAATCGAAACCTGAAGAAGAAACTTCTGACAAAAAAAAAACGGTACAGACTTTTAATTCATTTTTCTCGCATATTTACTAGTAAAAGTTTTGCTTATTCACCTGTAAAAATTTTTTTGCATATTTACCTGTAAATTGTTTTGCTTATTTATGTGTAAACTTTTCAAAACCCGCTCACCCGGTAATGCACAAATTACCAATAATACTGTATAATTTGAGAAAACGTTCCACGAAACAAAAACCTTCAAAACTAAAACCTATGACCACTCCAACCTCAACTACCTCCAACCTACAAGACGCAATAATCCCCACAACTAACTCTCTCCCATCACCAACCAGCACCTCGCAAAATATCCAGTTATCACCCCCTATCTCAACATCCCCATCGGTGAATCCACCCAACCCTCCTACCACTAACTTTTCTCTAACACACCCCAAGCCCACTGTAGCACTCTCAAGTTCTCCTCAAAACTTATGCACCGCTCTTCCGACTGTAGAAAATTTGCTGGCCTCGGAAGACCAGTATGAAAATGAATTTCTGCAACATGAAAATGAAAAATGAAAAACCCTCGGCCCAATTGACAACAACTTGATATTATTGCGTTTATTACTAAATTGTTTTGTAATTATCAACCGCCTGTAAAGCGTTTAATTTGTAATGAATTGAATTTGTAATGCGTCACGTCTGTGTTATCATTCCTGACTCCTTATCTACCACAGTTAAGCTGTGCTAGAAATGTAGACGTAGTTGTACTTATAATGGGTGTCCGATAATTGACCTTTCCAATGCATGACTTGCATTTGCATATTTTCCTCTTACCTCTGTATAAGCTGAATTTTTTCGCGTTATAATCAATGTTACGGCTATTCTATTAATAATTCTGTGTCGAGTAGAAGAAGTTTAAAGGACGCCATCACTCAACGAAATATATCTCGTGCGACCAGCAGAGTTACTGAATGTTTATTTTATATTGTTGTTTTCGCATTTATGAAACTGTTTAATTCCGAGCAAAGACTCGATTTTATGTTACTCATATTATGTTAAAGGGCTAGAGAAAAGCCCTCAATATTGTGTTATTTACATTTTCCGCGCCAAAATGCGCAATGTCATCCTGCGAGGAATGACCAAGTCACTTATTTCTGGTCGCATGGACGTAGAAAATAGCATTTCTACAGTCATATTTCAGATTTTAACGCGTTAAACATTTTATCCCCAGTTTTGGTGTTTCTGCTTACTCCTTTTTAACCCATTATCGGTTTTCTATGTTGCAGTTGTGGAAGAATTACGTGTCTTTTTTGTCATGTTTTTACTCGAGTCCGCATTTCTTTTTGTCGACTGATGTGTATGCTGGACAGCCTTTGGGGGCTTTGTCGTCCATCATTCTGAGGGGAAGGTCTGTGGTGACCGAGTGAATTAATATATTTTGTCCTTGTGCAATTATGTCTGCGGTATCCGGTTATTGGCACATATCGCTCATTGCTATGGATGGTATTGCATAATGAACGAATATTGCGAGACATAAGGAATTTAATTAACGTGTCTTTGTTTTCGCTTTTCTTTGTTTGCTTGCTGTATATATACCGCTGCTTCGCTGTGTTAAAAATTAATTAAATTATTACGTGTGAGGATAATAAACAATTACGTTGGTTTTGAGACTCGTTTGCGCACGAAGTTACCAAAGACCTATGAGGCTGCAGGTTATTATTTGCCTCAAAAAAGAGCTCTTTTCTTTCTTCACTTTCTTCTATAAAACTCGTGCAAATACGCAACAAGTGCTACCAGTGCAAACTGGCTTGTGCTGGTACGATGTATGAATGGTGCAAGATATTAACGATAAAAACCTTAACGGAAGTTAACAGAACTTAGCGGAAGTTACTTTATTCCGTTAACAGAACTTAACGGAAGTTAATTTAATCCGTTAACATGAAAAAACTTTTCAACGGATTAACGAGTTAATGAAAAAGTTAGCTTCGTTACTAACGGATTAACAATTAACGGACTTGTGCCCACCTATGGATTTGACAAGTAAATTTTACAACATGTCGTCTTTAAAGTAGTCTCCTTGGGCTCGAATGCACTTTTCCAATCTCCTCTGCCACGCTTCCACGCACACCTGGAAGGATTACTCCGAGATCGCTCGGAGCTCTCTCGTCACGGCTGTTTTAATGACTTTTAAATCTTGAAAACGAGTTTCTTTGATGACTTTCTTGAGTTTGGGAAACAAAAACAAGTCACAAGGGCCAGCTCTGGAGAGTAGGGTAGTTGCTCCAGTACAGCAATGTTATTTTTGGCAAGAAATTCTCCAATTTCCAAGGCATTTTAAGCCGGAGCATTGTCATGATGAAACAGCCCTGACCTCGTTTCCCACAGTTCTCTTCTTTTCTCTCTCACTGAGCGCATCAGACGTTGCAAGATGTTTTTGTAGATGTGCTAATCAATAGTTCGACCTTGTGGCAAGAATTCTGCGAGGACAATTTTATGGACATCAAAACAAGCGATCAGCATCACCTTGGTTTTGGACTTGAACACCTTGCCTTTTTGGGTCTTTGTGACAATGCACTCTTCCATTCAAGGCTCTGCCGTTTGGTGAGTGGATCATACTCGAAGATTCATGTCTCATCGCCAGTAACAACTCTTTTCAGCAAGATGGGTTCAGTTTCGAGTTGCTCCGAAACGTCTTGACACACTTCTACACGCCGTTCCTTTTGTGCTTCATTCAGCTACCTTGGTACCATTTTTGCACAGATCTTCCGTAATGATCCTCCATACCCTCTCGCTATTCATACCTTGCTTATCTACTACCATTCTGACAGTAAGACGGCGTTCGCTCTGCACCTTTTGTCTCACACGCTCAGCATTTTTATCCGTTCTGTTTGTGGATGGCTTCCCACTCCTGTGATCATCTTCCACCTCCTCTCTTCCCTCTTTGAACCTCCTGTGCCACTCAAAGAGACGAGTTCTTGACATCGTGTCATCACCATAAACTTCTTCAAGCAACTTTAGTGCTTCAGTTGGAGTTTCTGCAAGACGGACAAGAAATTTCAGGTTGATTCGTGATTCGACGCTCATCCTTCGCACCAAACAAAAAATTGCCAAAAATTCTTATTTTTATCAAATCTTCACAAAAACGGTCACAGAGAAAGTGCCTTGACAGAAAAACGTGCAAAAGAGAACGTAGTCGTTGCAGAATGTTGAAATTTGGTTTTTGAAACCATAAGACATTGTGACATCATAGAAAGCAATGCTTTTTTTCTCTGCGATAAAAGTTGTTGGTGCAGCGTGCGCAGTCCCGTTACTTTTCAAACACATCTCGTATTCAGACGGTGGGGCTAATTTGTCAAAAATAAAACTCACAAATCACTGAAAAGTTTAAAAAATGGCCAAAAATAATCAATCAAATTTGATCGCTAATATAGATTTGATCACTGAGCGTTGGCTTCATAAACAAATATACTGTAAACTCAGGATTGGAGGGGTAGGAGCTATTCAGTATCAGTTAATTACCAATCACTTCTCTCAAATCTCTTTCTATTAGTCTCTCCTAATAGTTTTTCTGCATAAAATCTAGACGAAATCGATTATTCCGTGTGAGTTTTTTTGAAGTATACAACTTTATGATTTACCGGCATCTAAATACGACAACTAAAATTCTACCATTAGCCACTTCCCATGTGGCCCATCTTTGCAATAAGTTTAAGCATGTTTGTTCTGCCAATTTCTATGCCACGGTATAAAAGCTTTTTTTTTATCAAACTAGTCCTAAAATTAAATCATTTTTGCAAAAAAACGCAGAGTTTTTGAGCGCTGAGGGCTTCGCCCCCAGACCCCTTTGCGGATTTTTTGGCTGCGCGCCCGTGTCATTGAGCTCTTATCAGGATCTAAATACAATACAGCGTTTGATATTTCAAATTCATGCTGTGCTTATATAAACACTAAAATATAAAATACTTCGCCATTAAATTAATTTTGCTCAGAAACCGAAATCAAAACCAAACTTGTAATCAATAGCGTAGTCAAGAGAGCTGTGCCCTCTTGGATTGATCTGTAGACCAAAGTGCACGATAAGAAAAATACCACAACTTTTGCCTTTCATAGGCAGTTTTTTGTAGTGATATAGTCTCTAAAGTGGTTTAAAGCCACTTTTGAAACATTTATTATAATTTTTTTTTGGGGGGGAGGGGTATTAACTTGTTTGTTAAAATTACCGCTTACAAAATAATTGATAAAAACTTCAAAACATCGCTAAAAGTAAGCAGTCAAAATTGATTGCTTAACACAAAATGATTATTGTAAGCTTCCAAAAAAAAAAAAAAACAGTATAGGGGGGGCTATTCAACTACCGCAATTTAATCTATTTAATTACAACGAGTTTTGGAGTTGACCTGTAAATAAAGTAGGGAATGGAAGAGGCTGAGCAATTCAAATCTTGTAAGGCTTTTAAATTGTATTTATGTATTTTATTTAATGGCATTAAAATGATGCGACATTTGATTCGAATAACGTTAAAATGGCTTTTCTTTTTTGAAACATCACAAAAAGTGCCCATAAGTTAGGGTTTTGCCTCCAGACCTTGGTTTGTGATATGCTTAAGTTGCACCTGTTTGCTTTTTTAAACGCTTTTTTGAAGCAAATTTAAGGCATTTTTGAAGCAAAAACTCTCAATTTTTTGGTAAATCAAACCCCATCATCCCACTCAGCAAAATTCAGGTTGCAGTCAGTGTAGCAACCGAGGAAGCTTTGAAAGCTTAGCTTCCCCTTCTCCTTATCCAAATCATTTGGAAAACTTGACTCACGCAATTATGCGAGCGTTTAAACATAGTTTGAATTCGATCTGGAAATAAAGAGGACTGAAAGGGATAGGCAATTTAAGAGTTTCAAGTAGATTCCTAATCTCAGCAACTTTGTTCTTTCCGATGGCCTAAAAAACGTGCGAAACGTGATCCAAATGACGGTAACATTGTTATTTTTTTCAAGAAACTGCAAAAATTGCCCAGCGACTGGGGGCTTTGCCCCCAGACTCCCGTCAATAATATGCTTGAATTGCACCAGCTTGTTCAACATGCCGCCCAACTGCAACATTTTTTGAGCAGGATTATTTTAACTTTGAGTTCCAAGCTCCTTTTTAAAATCCTTGTTGTAGCTGCAAGGATTTATTTGATCTGGTAGATATTGGATACGTCCCTTGCCCCCTGGAAAAATATCTGCGGGCGCCTCTGCTAGCACTCCTAGTGTCTACTGGGATTCTGTAATCGGACAGCATTTGTTAGAGAATGAAGAATGTGCCAAACATTTCAACGATGTACAATTTTCCATTTTGGCTACAAAAAGATCTTGGTTCCATTTATCAGTTATGGAAGCAACTTACATCAACTCCTTACAGTCTAATCTCTGCTGTTAAAAGGAATTCGTTTATTCACTCCAAATTTCACATTAATTTTTTTTTCACTTTTCCGACGAAACCGAAACAATATTTTTCCATCAATCAAATTGCCAGGTTGACCAAGTTTGACCAATTAGAGAACGGCAAGAAATTTTTTATGTTTTCTATACTTTTGCATTAACCTTATACAATTTTAGGTGATTTTTGCAGCATTTTACGTCACAATAGTAACCCATTGTCATTTCAATGCAGTCAACCTCTATATATACCACTGCATTTTAGATTTTCTTCATTCCAGAGTAGATTCATAAAAAGAGCTGGACGAAAACGTTCAATCTAAAACAGCCTTTTTCAAGGCTACCCATATTTCAAAGAGTGGAAATCGTAGCTCCGACGCTATTGAAAGCTATTTTGAAAACTGTTTTCGGAATTTTTCAGCGTTTGCAGATTCCTTTACCCTGTGATGAATAACACATTTTTATTGAATTTTGCAAATTAACTTACATGTATTTTTCATGAAACCGCATAGGGTAGTAATATACATACTGTATATCGTTGCTAATACGCAGAACTGTCGTAAGTCCAAAATTTCCGAAATTGCTTTTTTTTATATTTTTCTGCTAATCAAATGATTCTCTACAAAACTAGCTAGGTTTTACGTTTATATCGTATTTAGTTTAAGAGATATAAATTTAGCTGAACTGTCGTAGTTTAACTTGCATTTTTCAGAATTGTCGTAAGTCCCACTTACGACAGTTTAGAAAAATTTTAAATGTTTTCGTTGTAGAGTTGCGACTGTTTAGTGTAAACAAAAAAAATGAGCACTTTAGATTAAATATGGTGTGATACAATGTACCATAATATATTGATGGCCCTTTTTTTATCTTTCATACACTTATTAATCGTAAGTTTATTATCTTAGTAATCTCAGGAAGAAGTACCACCTGATCACTTTTGTTATGCAAGCAATTAATTGATCGTTTAATCACGCAACCATTCAATTAAATAGTGTTCTTTTTGGAAGACGTTTTGTTTGGCATGTAATAGTGCTAATAATTGATGTAATTTGCGATAAATGGCTGCAGATAATACGGATACTATTTTTTTTTATAGTTTATCAGCTTTTATGTGGCAACTGCAGCTGTATGTGAAAGATGCAAGGATACCGAAAAGATCTAATTACTGAAGTTTTGACAGAAGAGCTCCTTCCAGCTGCTTACTTAATAGCATTAAATTGATTTACACCTTACAGCATAATGTGACAGGTTGATTTGCAGCTCACATCAAGGGATTGAGGCACATCTTGATTGTTATAAACTGATGGTATTTGCAGCACCAGTTTAAGAAGCTATGCGCAATTGCACACGCTGCATTATACAGAGACTTAAGGTAGTGACAAGCGGCAGAAATAGATTTTCCCTAGTAGGCCTACTAATTACTATATTTTTGGATATTTTCAACAGAATATTGGTGCTACTAAAATATTTATTATTCCTTACGTAATAGTATTATGTCAAAAGATATATCTGCTAGTAAGGTTGCAGAAAAGATACTCTTTGACAGTAGTGATGAACACGAAAGCTGGGATGATAGTGACTGCGATCCATCTTTTGCACCGGAAGAGGAAAATGAGCAAACAGAACTTGTATTGAAAATAATGAACAACGAAATGAAACATACGAAAAAGAAATTGACCTAGAAGTTCAGAAAGAGAACGAATTTGAATCTGATGAAAGACTTCCACATGCCCCGCTACATGCGGAGTGCTCTTATGAAAACGAAACTCGTGTTCAAAATCGAGCAAAACCGTGCAGAAAACAAACAAGTCAACTTCGGAAGCAGGAAAATAAAACAAGAAGAAATTCAGAATTATCATACCAAGATGAAAATGGAAGAGTTGTTTCGGCTAAAACTATGAAAAATAGTTGCAACTGCAAACGTTTAAAATGCAGTTTCAAAATCTCTGCAGAGAATCGCCAGATGCTCTTTGACTTGTATTGAAAATTGGGTAACATTAACCAACAACAGCAATACATTGTAAACACAGTTACAACAGCAGAAAGAACAGAGGGCAGTCACTCACGAAGAAAGAATTCTCTAAAAGATTTTTTGTAATTGGTGGTACAAAGTTGGAGGTGTGCAAAACGCTTTTTTTGAATACTCTTGCAATTAGCGAAAGAATGGTCACTACTGCGTTCAAGAAAAAAATTGGGGATGGAATTGTTTCACCAGATTTTCGAGAAAATAATAGAAAATAAGATGATGCGCCATGCAACAGCGGAAAAATGAACTTAGAGAGCATATTTTATCATTTCCACGAATGCCAAAGTCATTACTGCAGAGAAAGCAGTAATTTGCTTTATCTTTTTGCTGACTTGACGTTGGCAAAAATGTATGAGCTTTACACTAGCCATTGTCAAGAAAAGAAATTACAACCTTTAATTTGCACGATTTATCGGAAAACTTTCAAATCCATGAATTTAGCTTTCCACACTCCCAAAAAAGATAGATGTGCAACTTGCAAAAGATTTCGCAATTTAAGTCCTCAAGAAGAGGAGAAAGTTACTTATCAACAACATCGGCAACGAGCCGAAAAAATTCGCGCCATAAAATCAGATTTGAAAAAAGAAGTAGACAAAAGCAAACTAAATGCTGTGTTTGATTTGCAAAAAACGTTGCCCACTCCTAAGTCGGAAGTGTCATTATTTTATTATGCCAGAAAACTTTCGACCTATAATTTTTCTATCACAGACTTGACCAATGACAAAATAACCTGCTTTGTGTGGCATGAGGGTGTGTCCGCACGAGGAAGCAACGAAATAGGAAGCTGCTTACTGTACATGCAACAAAAATGGGATGAACAGGGAGGCATCAAAAAAGTGACTTTCTTCAGCGACGCATGCCCTGCGCAAAACCGCAATTGGAACATTTTGGCTTTGCGTAGCAGCTTTCTGAGCTTCAAATCCAATAATATTCTAAAAATAAACCATTACTTTTTTGAATCCGGGCACAGCCAAAATGAGAACGATGCAGTCCATTCCGTCATCGAACGTGCCGCTAAGTGAGTGGAGGTTTTCGTTCCCGATCAATCGTACATGCTGAACAAAACTGCCTCCAAAAAGCAACGATACAATGTTGTGGAACTGGACAACTCGCTAATTTATGATGTTGAAAATATTTTTCAACAAACTATAGCACATAAAGGCAGTTCAAAAATTTCAAAAATGCAGGTTATGAAATATGAAGGAGGAAACGTTTTCTACAAAAATTCAGCGCTTGAGGAAGATTTATCGGCAGTAAACGCTCGATTCAAACGAATCACGCGGTTCGTGATTAAAGCAGTGAATGAAGAAGTCGGGCGAGTCATTGCAAAAAAAAGAAGGACGATTTATTAAAGCTGTGCATGAAACTTGCAATACCAAAAAACTATCACACTTTCAACCAAAAGTTAAAAGTGTATGATGATGACCAAACTGAGCAAGACCAAACAGATTAGAAGAGTATGAAGTGATACTTAGAAATAGTTTGGAACTTATTTTGCTAGTTTTCTGTATTTTCATTTTCATTCTGTGGTCTCTACCATTTTAGCAACAAAAAAAAGAACAAAAAAGAAAACTTAAAAAAATTAATAATCACCTTAGCACAAAATTTAAGAATAATGATTTTAGATTGAAATTTGGTTTGTGGTGTGTTTTTTTAAAGCCTTATGTTTGGCTTGATTGACTTGTGATAGGCTAAGTTCATTCTGAATTGCTTCTTCGTGATTTTTTTGCATGAAAACATTGAAATTGAATTTATTAAAGCTACCTTACAACCTTCTACAGTTTTGATAAAGTGTCGTAAGTGTTAGTAGACTCCAACTAAAAAAAAAATAAGTGTCGTAACTCCAAGTATGCATTACACACCGAAACATTTGGACCCTTTATTAAACTTGCAAATTAGTAAATATGTGTTCGAATTCTTCTGCAATACATAGGTCAACTGTAAATCAGCAATTAACGCCCTATCTGAAGAATTGCACAAGTCAGAAAAAATAAAGTAATTAATGACACGCAAAGAGTTAGAAGAAATTTAAAAATTCTTAATTAAAACGTTCTTTTGCCACTAATATCTCAAAGCGCAAAGAATAATAACATTTTTTATTTTCAAATTTTTAGAAAATTTTTCAAAAATTTTGATTCGCAGATTATAATAGCTGATAACTTTTCAAGTTACTGCAGGATTATAACATTGATCGCTGGATATAAATCTTAATTTGACGTTCTGACGGGCTTGACAATTGAATTGGTCACTTAAAAAGCCGAATTTAGAATTTTGCGCTACTGTACTCGAAATATTTTAAAGTTAATTTTTTCCAATAAATCTATTAATTTGTTGTGGAACTGCTAAACGTTTGGACGCATTGAAATTAGACTATTCCGTGTTTTGTATTTTTACACAATCAATATCTCCTTATTGGGGATTCGAACTCTTGTTTGCTAAAAGTGCTCGATTGGCGTCATGTGAGATGTGGAGTCTCTCGTTTCGCTTGAAACACTTTAAGCGATTGTTGACAAAGCATTTCATTTAGCATTTCTTTGAGAAATCAAACGTTTGATTAAAAAAAAAAACATATTTTATTCAAAACAGGCAGTCATTTTGCGGTTAATTTAAGCATTTTAAGCTATCAACAATCATACACAACCAAACACATATTTAATTATTGTGAATAGCTGGTAATTGAAAAGATTTATCTTTTAAGTGGAAACTTATTAAGGTAGTAGAGAAAACTAGGTCAGCCCATACCAATGAAAGAATGCTTAGAAGAAGAGTAGGAGGAATATCACATTACTTTTTCCCTAAAAATAAATATTTAGTTTAATAAAATAAAATTTCCGGAAAAGTAGAATTAACATCTAGTTTATTTAGCGATACGGAATCACAAAATGTTTAAGTCAAAATGGTCTTCTTCTTTCTTCTATTGCCCGCTATTTCTTGAGGGTTGTGGGAGCAACAACTCGAGATTAAGCCGCCACACTTCACGGTCTTCTATTACCGGATCCTTTACACCTTCCCGAAAATCACCTTCGAGAAATTACATTTCCCCGAAAAACATTTGGCCGAAACAACATTAACCCGAATGTACATTTCCCTGAACGTGCACTTGCCAGAATTTACATTTCCCTGAACGTGCACTTGGCAGAAATTACATTTTCCAGAACATGCACATGCCAAAAATTATATTTCCAAAAGGCTCATTTGGCAGAAATTACATTTGGCCGAAATTACATTTCCCCGAAAACTTATATTCCGGAAATTGTATACATCAGCCCGAAATTTCATTATTGAAAGAATTTAAATTACGAAAATAAGTAATTATGATTGTTTGTTTTCAAAATTTATTAAGTTACGGCCTACGTGTAGAACAAAATAGCAAACGAGGGCATTCTCTCACGTCTTGTAACTAACTTTGAAAAACAACGTTAGATTTAAAATACTTTAGGTTTATGACAAATTTAAGCGCCATTTTCAGAACTATTCTTTCAAAGTTTGTACTGATATTTTGATGTTTTCAGATTATTGATAATATTACGGTATTTCGGAAGGATCTGAAATTCACAAAAGTATATCAGCAAAACAAACGTTGTATATTTAAAGTATCTTAATCAGGCGCGTGTCCAGAAATTTCTGCATTAGGAAGCTGTTTCGCAGGTCTGATCGCGGAGCCCCAGTCGCCGGAGGCTATTGTAGGTCTAGTGGCAGAGCGCACCAGCCTCTGGAAAAGTTTGTATTTTTTCCAAAAATGACTCAAGTTTAGGCCTATTTTGATGAAAACCACTTTTTATAAAACATGGCATAAAAAATAGCAGTGCATGAACTTGATTTAACTAGCTGCAGTGATGGGCTATGTGTCCGGTAGCTAAAAATGGTAAAATTTTGGTTTTTAAGATAATTGAATTTCAGTTCTTTAAGGTTAAAAAACTTGACTTATGCCGCTCTCACATTTTGTCGAATTTGACTGCGACTTCACTGCGAATTGAACATTTTTCAGTTTTCAGAGTCCCCTCGCATTCGCCAAACATTCGCAGTGAGTCTTAGCGCATTCGCAGTGGAGTTGCCAACCAGCAAAAATTTTTCTACCGGTTCAAAAATATTTCAATTCGCAGCGCAATCTTCGTGGAGTCGTACTGCAGCCTCTATGGGTTCGCAGTGCATTCGCCATCAAATTGACGGAGACTGCGCTGCAAACCCACGGAGACTGCAGTACGACTCTGGCGAATGCACGGAGACTGCGCAGCGAATCATATTAGGTATAACGGAAATGACGTAGTTGATTGTTTTGTAATAAATTTTATTTTGCAAAATAATGAATGGTGGAAAGGTAATGGTAAAATAACTAATTCCTTGAATGTCAGCAATAGTGATGTAGTCGAGACCCTGATGGTCTAGACCGAGACCAAGACCGAGACTTGGAAAAAATTTGAGTCAAAGACCTAAGACCAAGACTTGAAAAAATTTTCGAGACCGAGATCGAGACTTGATGAGTTTTTCGAGACCGAGACGAGACTTCGAGACCCGAGATTTTGGAATCAAAAGTTATTCGTATTGACTATTGACAACCCTTTTCATGGTTTTTCCTTAAACAAACGGCCAATCGCAATGCAGTAGAACGACCATAAACCAAAAAACGAACTTGGGCCACGTGCTATTCACAAGGACATGAAGAGGTGACGGAGTACTTCTACTACTGTCAAGCGCCCGACCTTAAAGTAGAGAAATTGCCGTTCGATACCAACTGAAACTGGGCAATGCATTCCTGTGTTCAAACTATCGCAGTGATCCAGCTTGCAGTAACTAGCCAAAAAAATTAGTAACAGAGCCAAAAAATCTTGAATGGCATATTATTGCAAGCAAAAATAATCACGAAACACAACGGAAAAAATTAATGCAACCGTAAAAAGTAAGCCTATACCAAAATCACACGATAAAATTGTGATTGCATTTTAATACAACCAGCATTTCTAGATTAACTGAAGAAAGCCGAGATCGATGAGGTCTCATGATCAAACCTCCGGTACCAAAAATACGCTCCACAGGAGCCGATGACGCTGGCACAAAAAGAACTTGCATCGCGAGTTTGTACAAGGCAGGTAGTTGGTTTTTCATGGTTTCCCTAAATTCGAAAATACTTTCGTTAAAATGTTCACCATTGGTGGTGATTTCGAGATACTTTAGCAACTGTGACCAAACGCTTGTTGATTTTTTGAAAGTTGCTTTATTTGGAATTTTCGAATATTTGCTGAAAAGACGTGGAATGTTTCTTAGCTGTGCCGTTTCTTCCTCCGAGCGTCCACGATTCGCCAACTCGGATGTGCTTCCCTCCACGTTCATATCATCTATTAAATTTTCGGCCGCTCGGATAATCTTTTCTGCAAAAAATATATAGCCTTTTGACAATTCAATTTCAATAATGACATAAAATGCATCGATTTAACCGTTATCTTGTTGCATTCGAAACACAGACGGACGTAAGCTGAGGAAGACCACTTGCAGCCGTCATGGATTTCGAGTCGCTTAGCATGCACAAGCCCACAGCTAGAGCCGCTACTTAGTGCTTTCGATCTATATCAAATTTCACTTGCGATTTCTTATTCATTGGGCTTCGAATCACATTAGTTTCCGGCTTTTTATTTTTGTGTTTGGGCCTGAACTACAGTTGTTGACCCGTTTGCAGCTCCTGGCCGAGAGCAAAGTTGTAAAAATTGATATAAAAGTTTACTCGCAAATAAAAAACCTTACAACCTGGGTCGATGCAATATATATAGCTGTACATTGTAAAGTTGTTGTTGAGTTACACGTCGCTGATGGGGTTACGGGTATTTGTTATCTTGTAGAATTTTTTACAACAGCAAAAAAAACTGAAGTGGTGATACTTTAAACTGCACATTGATTTTAAACCCCCAATTCACCTACACTTTACCTTAAACTTTGTATTTTATTCTGTTGCGTATACAGTTGGTAGTCTCGTCTTCTCCATTCAATTGCACATCGAGATCCAGCCATCGAAGTGAGAACTTTGGATCCAATGTTGTTGAGATTAAGTACACATCATCTTCAAACGGCTGCTCTAAGTGTATAGCTTCATTGGGAACGCTACCCATTGCACAGTTTCTGAATCCTTTTTTGAAGAGAATTTTTTAAAGCACGAACCATATTTTTGCAAGCGACTGAAGCAGCGGGGCTGGTGAGATCTAAATGTTTTCTTAAGCAAAAATTGATGTCCAAAACTGTAGGTACAACTAGACAGATGGTCACTGCTTCCTGCCCTGCAAAACGTAGCGTAGCGTTAGAAAATATTTCATTTAGAATCGAAATAATTAAAGGCATGTAGGCGGAGCTTATTGAAGTGCCACCAGACCAACAACAAAGATTAGCTAATTATTTACCGCCTCGTCTTATTGGTACCATGTTCAACTATTAAAAGGCATTTTCCGGTACAAGTAATTTTGTGACTAATCAATGCGCATACGTTCGGTCATTTCTGTTGCTTCAGCAAAAGGAGCAAGAATATCTTTCAGTTCTTGTAAAAGGTTCCATTCTCGTAAAGTAAACACTGCTTCCTTAAATTCCGTCCCACATACTTCAGAAAGAGTGCTTAACCGCAATTTTAAAATACATTTCACTTGGTGAAGAGTTGAATTCCATCGAGTATTATTGGTTGCTGGAATTGATCTATTTGTTCCAAAAGCTTTCTCAAATCTGCAAATACCATAAACATTTTATAAGAAGTTTGGCAAGCAAATTCATGTTGCAATAATGCTTTTTTGCTCTAAAACAAAACTAAAAAAGTTACAATAATGCACATAATTGGCAAAATGCTGTGAGGTATATATTTACCTTTCTTTGAAAATTGTGCTGCGATGCAGCAGAGTTGAAAGACGGCTTGCTTTCGATAAGGTAGCGGACAAATTTCTAGCTTCTTTCAAGCCATCAGCGACGACTAGCTGCAATGAGTGGGCAAAGCAGGAAATTCTTCGCCTTGTAGTATTCTCAACTGCTGCTGGTATATCTACTTCATCCGCTTCAGATAATCCTTGAAAGATATCATCGTCCACTTCTCCCAACTGGTCGCCGTCCGCCTCAGTTTCCACGCAGGGAAATCGAGTTTTGAATGCTGCTCTCATGTTTGCAGCATTGTCCGTTACCACATAGGTCACTTTGTCCTTTATTTCATATTCCTTCAACGTTTGTTCGAAAGCCAACCCTATGCTTTCACCAGTGTGGGAACCAAGGAAACGCCGAAATTTTAACAGCAACGAGGAGAGTTTCTTCTTCCCTGCTGGTTGAGCAACTTCTTTTCCAGCAAAATGTGCTGTAATCCCTAGGTAGCTGCGCATTGCTCGGTCGCTCCATATATCTACTGTCAAGCAAACGGATTTTTGCTGTGATAGCATGTGTAAAATCTTCTTTTTCATTGTTTCGTGCATATCTGGTAAAGTTTTTTTTGTTATTGTCGACCTTGCGATTGGATTGTATCTAGTGAACAAAAAATATAATTCGTTATATTCTTTAAAACAATTCTTTTTAAAAGCAGTTTAAAGGTTTTTTTTTTTAATATTTAGTATCAGCCTTGCACTACATTTGATTAATCCTGGTACTGATTATAAAAAATTAACTTAAGCTTTTCGGATTGACAATTACCTTGGTTCAAGATCAGCCATG
Organism: Trididemnum nubilum; assembly: GCA_963965965.1. NCBI lineage: Eukaryota > Metazoa > Chordata > Ascidiacea > Aplousobranchia > Didemnidae > Trididemnum > Trididemnum nubilum. The sequence continues at coordinate 49,799,607 of OZ014471.1, forward strand.
TATCGGCAAAAGTGATCATTTTCTACAATTGACAGCGGTAAGGAGCATCCAACTACCAAATTCTTGACAATCGAGTGGGAAATAGATTTTTGTCGCGGATGTTGCTGGGTAAAATTCAGCTGCGGCGAAAGAAAGTTCTCAATACCGGGCTGATCAGATGTTCCGGTTTCATTGTCTGATCTCTTCCCAATGCTTGCTTGCTGATATTCGTAGTAACTATAAAACAATAAAGCTAAATTTACACTACACTACTACAGATTCAATAAAATTACTAACAGAAAATGTTAGAATCATTTTGACAAACATTAAATACCGATACGGCATATGTGTTGCCACAGTTGAAGCTGAGAGCGGATCCATAATCAAAAAATAAATGTACAACGGTATTGACTCTCTGCTGAATTAAGCCGTGTTCAGCATCGCCTGGTGAAAACATGTCACACAAATTACGCGCAGAAAATAATGTGCATAATGAGAGGGAAATAATTAAACAAGCTGTGTTTAATGCAAAAAAAGATCAAAACTACAGTATTGTTAAAGATATCACTAAGCCAACAGCAAACATCTCGTTGTATGACCTGGAGGTTCGTCAAATATGACTGTTAGTTTTTTTTTACATTGCTTTAATTTTAAACCATTGAATTTAAGCCGGGTTTACAGTAACGACCACCATACTAGCACCCTCCAGTGCCGGGTTAATAATTCAAGAACTTAGAATGCAAAATGCCATCAGGTTGAGACGTGCAGTACATTAATTTAGCTTTGATTTGGAAAGCGTTTCATAATTATACTTGTTCACTTCGGCACACAACCGTTAAAAATACTAATAAATAACATACAAAAGCACACAATTATTATCCACTATTACAACCTAACAAAGTTAGTGTCTTAAATCATTCTTTCAAAAATAATGCAATAGCTTACCGTGACTTGTGGCATTTCTTCATGAGCCGAACAAACGAAGAGGTTGTGCCTGAACGATCAGAGATTGTTGTCGGTGTTGGGCAAAACTTGCATTTCGCAGAATGTTTTTTATTTCCTGCTTTTTCATCGTCGTACTCTTTATGATGACTATACCCAAATTTTATTATGGCTGAATTACGAGACATAATGCAAATTGTTTCAACGTAAATAATGAAATAATACTTTATAACGAATTAACTCAAACTAAACACAACTGTCACTCGTATTACAAAGATATTCTTACAATATGTATTACAAAGATATTTCTTATAAAATGCATCTCAAATTTGCTTAAGTTTCATTACCAAACTGCTCGTGGACCAATCTAGGGGAAATCGATTTCGAAGCGAGTTGCTAAACCAAATTAAAATAAAAGCTTTCATAAACTCGCGGCTTAGTGCATTGGCATTGATTGAGCAACACTGCACCAAAGAAACATCGTAGAGGGGCGAGATGTTAGAGACACTGCGTCCGAGTTTGACCGGACCAAGAATCGAAACGCAGACCTCACGCTCCGATGGCGGTGTCTTTAACTACTAACGCTGAACGGTCGTTTAAATCTAAAATAAAGCGAGCTTGCTAAAGCAGTTGCATTCAGAGAGTTATTTTAATGACAAGAAGGCTGTGGTGGAATGTGCAATTGTGTTTTCATAAACAAGACATCAAGATGAATGATTCAGTAACCTACTGGTCCTAGAACACGGCAAACACCTTAATGTATCACAAATATCTGAGTTACGGTATTATTTTTTATCAAGACTTTATTTCTCCGATACCGCCCTAAAAATCTTTTGGGGTCTCGCGTCTTCCCATTCGGTGGCCCATGTTTATACCTCAGGTTTATACCTCAAGCTATTTTAATCTTCACTGGACGTACTTGTTACTACTAATGTTTGATATTTACAAAAAAGCAGTGGTAAACTAGACCTAAGTTCATCATTCTGAGTCTGCAATCTTAACTGTATCATACTACGAAAGATCTGTTTAACAAAATGAGACTGAAAACAATCACTTTGAGGTCTGAGCTGTCCTGATTAACCTTCCTTGACCAAACCTCATCGCACTGCTATGCTACCACCTCAAACTCGGTCCACGTGCAAGGAACCTGAACGAGAAAAAGGTTAAGAGCATTTACTACCAGAAAGCAAAAATGTAGACAGCGGCAATTGGCACCTTCAACAAAGATCAACATCAAATAATACCGCTTAAGCGGCTTCTTTCCCTCCAGACTGTTTTACATCACACCTTTCATAAGTAAATAACAAAGATAATAATGAAAAGCAGGTCGAGCAGTTTTCTCCCACGGCTCTACCTGAGTTTTTTCGAACCTCAAGTATCTCCCACTGAGTAGCCAATTATCAAAAATTGAGGTTTTATTGCAAAACTTTGTTTCTCACGATCTCAGTTTAAAAACATTGACGGAATAAATGAAAATTGACCGAACTGAATAAATGAAGGAGATCGTTGGAAAGCAATTAAAAAGGTGTTAAGACCTAGAAAGTCAATCAAATCTTTGTTTGCGTTGCTTGCATTAAGTAATTAAATTCAAAATTTTACTCCTACGCCTAACCAAGATTTTGAGTCTCGAAACTTCTCATATTTCGAGATCATGACTTTTCGAGACCAAGACTCGAGATCGAGACTTGAAGTTCAAGTCCGAGGCGAGACCGAGACGAGAATTTCAAAAATGTATCTCGAGACAGTCTCGAGAACCGAGACCGGTCTCGAGAACTCCAACACTAGTCAGCAATTAGGCAAAAGTAGGGTCTAAAACTAAAATATTCTTGCCTGAAGCTAATATAACTATTAAAATATGGATGAAAATTGATAAAGTAACGTTGATCAAAATCAATAAAATCGGAAAACTCTTGAACAAAATGTTAATACGGAGTTGGATGGCACAAAAACTTGGGTTTTTAATAGTCGTAGTCATTATTTTCTATGATTTTGAAACTTTTAGTAATTTTAGTAATTTTAGTAATTTTGGAATTTGCTTTCAAATTTTTTTTTTAAAGTTCAGAGATGGTGCGGTTGACAACATAAATGTCAGCTAATATGTCTACGTAAATATGGGGCTATGTTTGGATCAAGTAGTGTGTCTGAAATTGGGGTCCACTGTTTGATTCTGGCAGTGCAGTCAGTAGATAGCCAATATAGTGCTGGTGATACGCTAAATAACTAATTGCTGAGATCCATTTCAATTGATGGGTGACTGCTTGGGTTTTTGTAGTGCTGGCTTGACTTTCGCTTTGTTTTTAATCAAATGTAGATTGTAGTTGACGGCATCAGGATGTGGATAATTTTAGATTGAATGAATGAGTGTCGTTTGATGAGACTTGTAATAGTGCAATTATAAAAGTTATAGTTTTAGTAGAGAGTTTACTTTCAGTAACCATACTGCAACACAATTCGAAAACACCACTCTGTTATATTGTTACAAGGCTACTACAAGCTAAGCTAGCTTTATATTTTAATTATACTTAATTGAACTTCTAATTTAATTTATCTTATTACTAGGAATTGCCTGAGCCGTAAAATACCAGTCTAGCCGGATGCAGTTGGAAATCCTAATTGTATGTTCGTAAAATGTTGTTACTATTTAGAATTAAATTTTGACAGTGCACTGATTATTACTTTATTCATTTGCCATGTTTTTAGTTTTTTAATGAAGGCGCTCAATATTACGCCGAAAATGTTCGAATTCAATTAAAACACTAAGTTTGCCTACAGCTATTAATAGCCGAGTAGTATGATAAATGCAGTGGTGTTGCAAAATACTGTAGTTATAAAATTATTACCTTATTCGTTTGACTTGTGCTTGTTTTTGAAACCAATAATGCCTTATACCGCAAAACAGCAATTAGTTAAATTTTGATTTATTTTGCTTTTGTGTTAAACTTGCACTTTGCAGGACATCTAATCCTTTTGCGTGTTATTTGCAATTTGATAAGTAATGATCGTTAAAACGTCTTTCAAAAAGTTTTAGACTGCTTCGGCTATCTTATTTTTGGCAAAACTATTCCTTAGTCCAGTTTTTCTGCTCTAAAGCTGGATATCTTTAACTTTTATGCTTACCACAAAATGAACATTAAAGTAGCAGCAATGTCAAACGACATTAAAGTTGCATATTTTAGTAAAATTTACTTTGAGGGCAATCTGTTTAACAAAAAGTGCCCATTTGCAGAGTATTCGCTTCAATCACAGAAATAATACGAAATAATAAAGACTTGAACAAAAGCAAAAATAATAGTAATACGCACAATAATAAAGCTACCGTAATTCGACGGCCAAAGGGTCCAGGCCCCTTCAATTAAAATTCAGTAATTTGTTTAATGAGCATTTTCCGTAGCTATTTTTTTAAAAGTATTTTGTGCGTAAACACTGGCGAGGTAGAGGTGAATCGTTATTGAAAAATGGTGCAATAGATGGTTACGCTTACTAAACATGTTATTCCCGAACCGGATTTACATTGCGAAGGGCCCCTGGCGCTTAGGGGATTTTTGCAACATTTTCCTGCCTAATATAAATGAAGACCAAAAAAAGTCTTACTATCTGAGGGCAGGGCCCTGGCCGTAAGCCATATGGCAAATACGGCGGTGGTTATTGCATTACGCTCATAAAAAGTTTAGATGAGGGCCTGAGGTAGTAACTTCTAGGACAAAAACTATTGATTTTACCCTGGTTATGCGTAATTTGTAGGAAAAAATATAATAAATTGGTAGGAAAAAATTGAATTAAGGGGGTGCACCGAGCCCCCTGGTCGTCAATATTATATGTTGTTAATTACTCTTGTACGCCGGTACTGTTGTACGCAAAGATGCTAAAAGAAACTGAAAATGAAGAAGCAAGGTTTTTTTGACAAATTTTTGCCATTGGTGGCATTTTGATTGGGGGTGCCAGGTTCCCTCGGTCACTTCCACGCTACGCCAATGATTATGAGACAAGATCCCTCCCCTAAGTTCTTTCATAAAAAAAAACATCTAAAGCAAATTAAAATAACTTCTTTTCCAAAACGTGGAGGACTTGAGTCAAGTCAATGAGCAGTTTTTTGAAACGTCCAAGAATTGCACGACATTACCATGAGGTGGATATGTGGTCATCATTATTGTTGCTTAGTTTTGTTCGCACAAATCCTAAACTAAAGAAACTGCAATTCCGGACAAGGACAACATATAGCCTGTTTACTTGTGCACTTTTGGGAACCAGTTATTAGTTCTAGTGCCTGAATTTTGCTGAGTCAAACACAAAAGTTTCTGAATCAGAACCTTTTTTGTGTGTGACTCAGCAAAATTCAGGCACTAGAACTAATAACTGGTTCCCAAAAGTGCACAAGTAAACAGGCTAATACTGGCTATGCTCTCATTATATTTATTATTGGTAGTATTTCAATTGGGGATTTGCATTACCGCCTGCGTTATAGCATTAAGTTCATAATAACGTTAAACGAGGGCCTGGGGTGGCAACTTTTCGCACAAAACTCTAAAATTTCTCACAGGTTTCGCATATATATTGTTAAAAACTTGAATTAAGAGGCCCTTGGCCCGGGAACCTTGGTCGTCAGTCAGGAGCCCTGGGGCTCCCTGGTTGTCAGTTAGAGGCCCCGGGGCCCCCTGGTTGTCGGTTAGAAGCTGCGGGCCCCCTGGTTGTTAATTAGGGGTCCTGGGGCTCCCTGGCTGTAAGTTAGGGGCCCCAGGGCCCCCTGGTAGTCAGTTAAGGGCTCTGGGGCCCCTAATTGTTGGTTAGGGGATCTGGGGCCCCCTGGTCATCAGTTTAGAACTCCGGGGTCCCTGGTCGTCAGTTTAGGGCTCCGGGGCCCGTGGTTCTTGGTTAGGGGCCACAGGGCCCCTGGTCGTTAAGTAGGGACCCCCTGGTCGTCATTTAGGGGGCCCCAGGCCGCCCTGGCTGTCGATTAGGGGCCCCGGGGCCCCCTGGTTGTCAGTTAGGGGCCCGAGGTCTCCCAAGTTGTTTAATCAGTTAAAGGCCCCGAGGCACCCTGTTCGTCAGTTAGGGATCCTGTGGTTGTTGGCTAGGGGCTCCCTGGTTGTAAGTTAGCGGCTCGGGGCCCCCTATTTGTCAATTAAGGGCCCCCTGGTTGTTGGTTAGGGGCCCCGGGGCCCCAAGGTCGTCAGTTATGGGCCCCCTGGTTTTCAGTTAGGGGTCCCGGGGCCCCCTGGTTGTTGGCTAGGGGCCCTAAGTTGTTAGTAGGAGCGCTCTGGTTGTTAGTTAGGGGCCCTGGGACTCCCTTGTCGTCATTAATATTATTGTTTGTTACTGTTATGTGCGTAATTACTAAAAAAAAAACTGCAACAAAACATTGCTAGGCTATGTTGTCATAATTTTTTATCGTTAGTGGTATTTTGATTGAGAGAGACCGGGACCCCCTGGCTACGCCCATGATCACTAACCACTGTACAGTAGGCCTACGTAGATTTAACGTTTTGAATCCATCTGCGATCCATGGATGCAAACACTTCCAAGTTTTTGGATGACATTGACATTTAGTTCAAAATTAACATTGTTTTTATAGCAATATTTTAGTACCAGTACCTACGTTCTGTTCTTTCAATGGCCTATGGTTTGATTGCATTGATTCCGCCGATTACAATTCCAAATACGCACCCATGTAATCGATTTTCCATTGCAATTATTTCACCTTTAATTATCGCTATTACGATTACATCGCTTCGCCAAAATCTAAAAATAACTTTTTGTAACAGCACTTACTAAGTCTGAATCTATTCTGCATTTCTGCTGCAATTTACCCAGCAATTTTGTTTCGCATTATCATTAGTATTAAGCTGCTATTAATAATTGCCATCATGCATGTCTTGCACTTGCATTCTGTTGTGTAATTGGTCAACGGTACCACTCCCACAATACAGTTTATACACTTGTATCATCATTCAGGATTTTGTTTGGTACTGGAAGCCTAGCCTATAGTAGTAGCCAGCCATGGCTCGATTATTTGCAATTCGTAGATTACGATTCTTCGTAATTAATTTTTGTTTACGATTATTTGAAAATTGCTTAATCGATTACAAATTAGTGATTACAGATTACAATAATAATCGAGATCATTTCTGCTATTGGTTAGGCCATAGAGATGAGCAAGATCACCACCTTGTGGTGATCTTAAAGATCAAGATCAGATCATACAAAAAATGTGATCTTAAAGATCAAGATTGTGATTCTGAAGATCAAGATCACTTTACTTTTAGTACTTGGAGATAGTCGTAATTATGGGGAGAGGTAAGCTATAAATGTTAAATGCTGTATCAGTATTGACTATCAATGTGCAATGGCAGTGCTGATTTCGCTAACAACGTAAGGCATTTGACACTCACGAAATTTTTATAACTATTTTACTAGTTTAAATAATCACAAAAAACCAAGAACAAAATCAAATTAAACATATCAAGTTTTCATTATACTCGTTTAATACCTTTTACGAGTGTCGCGAGTTTGTGGCCTTGCGGGGCCCATCTCCGCTTCAAAGCGCCACGGGCACACATTTTAAGGTCGCAACTGTGGCGGGCCATTGGCAACTTGTGCTAGATCTAATTTAATTTATTAGATTTAATCAATTTTTTTAACACAGCTGAGTTGTAAATAATTTTCTCCTCAAGTTAGCAGGTTAGGTACTGGTACTGCCTTATTGGTTCGTACCTGTCCTGTCTGTACCACGGCAAATGCGGATTACTTTTTTCCGTTTAGACTCCATTTCGTGCCGGAGCCATGAAATAGCTTCTGAATATCACACAACCTGGCCTCGGCGATGCTTCCCCTAACCGACATTTAAAACTGAAAGTGACCTTGATCTTCAAAATCAAGATCACTCAAAAAATGTGATCTTGAAGATCAAGATCACATCATTAAAGTAATGTGATCTTGAAGATCACGATTAGATCTCGATCTTGATCTTCAAAATCACGATCTGATCTTGAAGATCAAGATCGTGCCCATCTCTGAGGTTAGGCTAACTAACTATCCTTGTCCACTTTCCTTGCTAACGCTGCCATGCTAGTCACTTTTATCTTACCACCAATGACAGATTATTCATGGGTGCATCATGGACCTATCGCAGTATCACAGTTCAACTCATCTAAGATTTAAATCTAACCCACTTTATACTTGCATGATTAAAATTATACTTGCAGCATTTCTTATCACGCCTGCTTATTTGATCCCGCGCTTGCTTTTTTATCTTGCAGCTCCTTCGCTTTTTCTATAAAACTCGCGCTAATTACGCAACAAGTGTTACCAGCGCAAACTGGTTTGTACCGGTACGATGAATGAATCGTGCAAGAAATTAACGATGAAAACCTTATGTTAACGCAACTTAACGTAAGTTAGTGAACCATTGCCGTTAAGTTAACGGGCATTTTAACGAAAGTTAATTTAGTCCGTTAACATGAAAAAACTTTTTGACGGATTAACGAGTTGATGAAAAAGTTAGCTTCGTTATTAATGGATTAACGATTAACGGACTTGTGCCCACCTATGCATTTTACTCTTTTATCCTATATGCCATTTGCAACTTTGCTCGGAAATATCAAATGTCATTAAATAAGCGTTAAAACACTCACTGTTAAAAATTTTTCCCGTAAATATTACAAAAATCCTGGCAGCAATTTGAAGGTCCACCCGTACGTAAGAAAACGGATTTTTACCAGTAACTTTTCAATCTAACAATAGCTAGTAAAATTTACTATATGGCTTGGCAGCAATTTGAAGGTTCACCAGTATTTCAAAAAACGGGGTTTTACTAGTAACTTTATAACATAAAAATGTTTAGTTAAATTTAATGTGTAGCTTGGCAGCAATTTGAAGGGACACCCGTATTTTAAAAAACAGGGTTTTATCAGTAACTATTTAACCTAAAAATGCTGAGTTTAATTTACTATATCGCTTGTCAGTAACTTAAAGGTACACACGTATTTCAAAATACTAGAATTTATTAGTAGTTTTCACATACCGGTAACAATTAAGCAGTTGCATTTACAGTATCTCCAAATTTATAACTGTTTACTACCAACTTGAAGAAATATGAAAATACACTTTGAACTATTATGCTTTCACTTTGGACTCGATCAATTCAACACAGTGATAACTTTCTACTGGCACAAGCTTTCGCGGAGTCCAGCAGGTTGTAGTACACTTCCTAAGTGAAGTTACAGCTGCTTCTATTTGGTTCAATTTTTCATGGCAAACCGAAGAAGCAATTGTAATATTGCTTAGGAAGTCGAGTACAACCTACTGGACTCTGTAAAAACTTGTGCTAAAAAAAAGTTATCACTTACACGAACTGATCAAATCCAAAGTGAAGAGAACAAATTCAACAAAAAACAAACAGATGAACTATAAAGTACAATATGCCAATATTTTCTAATGACTGTTAGAGATTAAATAAATGGTGAAACACAACAACATGCACAGTGATAACTAAAGCACAAAAAATTTCAATAAAAATGAACCCCATAAGAAAGCCAGCGATGCCTGGAAGACTTAAAAGGATATTTAAGTCAAGTTTTTTACTTTTGACCAAAATGTTGAAAAAAGCCCGAAACACATTCCTACCAAATTTGATCTTTCTACATCTTGCCGTTTTCGAGATATTACTGTTCAAAATTAGCAATTTTCCGCTGATTTCAGTGTTTCCATTTTGTCAGTATTGAGACAGAAGATTAACTTTTGGAAAATTTGCTAGAGTTTACTTGAAAAGCAGCTAAGTTATAATTCTAACCGTTTACATTGTTTTGGCAACAACACTGCCGAAAGCACTAATTGAGAGTTACGAACATGCAGTAACTTTTTGAAATTTTGTTTATAGCGTTGCAATGTCAACCCTGGCAAAATTTTTAAGAAGAAAAAGCCTTTCGATGTGGAAATATAAACTGTTATAGCTCAAAAATGGAAGGGTATAGAAAGCTCAAATTGGGTGAAGTTAGTTTTCAGATAGCCAAACTATTTAGAGAAAACAATTTTTCGACTAGACTGCTCTTTTAACATTTTTTTTTTTGTATACACAGTTAGTAGTTTAAGATGAGCCAAAACTATACGGTTTGGGGTGTTTGGGGTGTGGGGTGTTTGGGGTGTGGGATGTTTGGGGTGTTTGGGGTGTGGGATGTTTGGGGTGTAGGATGTTTGGGGTGTGGGATGTTTGGGGTGTTTGGGGTGTGGGATGTTTGGGGTGTTTGGGGTGTGGGATGTTTGGGGTGTTTGGGGTGTAGGATGTTTGGGGTGTTTGCAAAATTAGGGCGTCATCCAATTGCGGCGTCTTAACTTTAGATCTAACCCTAGCTAGTTGTTTGAAAGTTGACCCTGCCTGAGTATCGAACCACCGCAGGTGGTTTGCCTGGCTTCAAGTCTAAAGCTTGAAGAGTGTCTTGCTCAAGTACCGAACCACCGCAGGTGGTTTGTCAAGCCACCGCAGGTGGCTTGCTTCAGAGTAGTCAGTTAAAAGTGAAAATATCGGTAGTTTCTAAGATGTTCTAGTTAATGCTATGAAGTCTATTTTGTACATTTAAGCTCTGTGTAACTTGAAACGTTTCCTGTCGCGCTGCAGTTGAATTTCTGCTGTCGTGTCAAAATCGTGACAGTTGTTATCTAAGGTTTAGCTGTGAATCGCTACCTTTTTGTTAATTTTTTTCGAATATGGAGCGAGCATGGCGCAATACAACATGTTTAATTCTGATGATGTCAGGGTTTGTTAATTTTTCTTCGAATATGGAGCGAGCATGGTGCAATATAACTTGTTTAATCCCAATAAGTTTAACCCTTTGATATAAGATGGCACAATATCATTGCATATAAAAGGTGGTCATCAAACTATGTTTTCATTCAAAAACAAAAGCAACATGGCAGATGCTTGTGATTCCGTCCCAGTACGTGGGTTAGATGTCCCTCCACCTACTTTTTCTCAGTTCCCGTGTAAACAACCGATGAACCCGCACATGCGTAGCATTGGCGACCGCTATGAGACGTTTGTAGAGTATTGGCCCAGAGAAAGGGTAGCAGCTGATCCCAAGTTAATAGCAGATGCCGGATTTTACTATCTCGGTGACGGCGATTGGGTAAAATGTTGGTACTGTAACAGAGGTTTGAAGAACTGGGAACGTTTCGATGACCCGTGGATAGAACATGCAAAATGGTTCCCGTTCTGTGAATATCTGTTAAAAAATAGAGGGGTAGATTTTGTGAAAGATATTGTGAGGGGTTTTGTTACTTTGAATCGACCGCCTGTTCCCAATCCACCACCCAAAAGCAAGCTTCAAGGTTTGGAAAAATTAGTCAACTATCCTTCCCTTAGAAAACACCAACCACCGTTCCCTCCCCTCATCGACCCTAGAGGTGGTGTGGATGTAAAAGAAAAAGTCGAAAGAGAGATGTTGTTGGGAAGGAATGTAGAAATGGCGAAATTGCTAGGGTTTGAAGACCGAAAAATATCTCGGGTGTTAACCAAAAGATTTCAAGAACACAACAAAAACTTTGTTACCTTTTACGATTTTATGTTAAAATTAATGGAAGAACCCGATGTTATTTTTAAACCCAAACTAACAATGAAACGTGCAAAAGAAATTTTGGATGAAGTGAAGTGTTTGAAATGTGAAAAGGAAGAAAGATGCATGGTATATCTCCCATGTGCTCACATCGCTCATTGTTTTTCATGCTCCAGGAAGTCGCAACTGTGTACCATTTGCGGTGAAGTTGTTGAAGAAAAAATCCGTTCGTATCGAGTGTAAGACCAGGATTGCGCCATATTCACAAAACTGGCGTACTTTCCCGTTATGTGCAACCGTGGTGCAATAACACCAAAAATAGCTGTGGACTTATTTCCATTTTGTGGTGCAATTTCTTTTTTCTCGTCTATAAAAAGAGCTGCACTCGAAAAACTTGAAATCATGCAATCTTACACCAACAGAGCAGACGAACTTTATTTAGAGGCTCAAAACGTACAAATACCAGACTACATTCCCCCGGTTACGAGCTGCTACGAGACTCTTTACCAGCAAGAAGAATTAATTGAACATGCTAGAGCAATGGAGGACTCAGCAAGACAAATCCGTCAGCAGTTTCAAACCATTGCAGACTCTGGGTTCCCGCTACCCACCTCGACTCTGCTAAGAAAGGCAGTGGTCTCGGTCAAAAAAGGAAAGTTTATGTTCTCCACAGAACAACTTTCGCGCGTGGTACAAATGATTATGGAAAACAAACCCTACTTGTAGTTTCGACCAAAAAGCGACACAAAGGACTACGTTATTCTCGTTTTCTGGTCTACTAATTTTGATGACACGCTTTGCAGTATTCAAGAAAACGCAGAGGTAATTAAACAGGAAGTTCTAGCTGACGGCTACCAACTTTGCTTTAAAGTAGAAAACATTCCATCACCGCGAAGATTTACCCTTTACATGCTCAACAACTACATCACGTTAGCAGTTCAAAACGACGACGATTGTCATCTACCCCCAGTGGACCATAAACAATTGGAGTCTTTTTTGACTCTTTTGGAGGCAAACAACATCGCAACACCGAAGAAGCGTAAACTTTCTGACACCGCTCTTCCTACCATCTCTGAATTACCTCTCACTCAAAGTTTAGAGACATATTTGTAATGAAAAGTGTACATTTTTCTGACTATGTGACTATTCGCTTGCTGTTTGAATCTGACGCCTGTCGCGAAGCTCGGCGCAGTGATTGGATGCGTGCTGCCCGAAATCGCCAACGTTTTCGCCGGCGAATTGAAGCTTGTGCTAAAGTAATTGAATTTTGTCTCGAACCTGTACACAGAATGAAAATCAGACGTTTGTTTTCTTTGTGACTTTTTATTGCAATAAAACACATATGAAAAAAATTTGCGTGTTCGATTTACATGAAAGCACGAATAAACAGGTTAATGTTACGATCATTTTCAGTAAGATTCGATGAGAAACGAGAAACAATATCACGCATGCTATAACCACGACAACGATACAAAATAAAATACACACAATAATGACCACACGTTGTAGAAAACAGACTTTGTACAGTTTTGTTGTTGTAAATCCAACTGTTTGAGTTACGCTCCATAAAAGCAGTAAAACCGTTCATGCTAGGGTGCAGACCGTAACTGTCAAAATATTCACCCTTTCCACGCTTATCAAAATACACCGCGATCCAATGCTCTCCAGGTTTGGAGCTTGGGTGAGAATTAATGACGTAAGCAGACGGGTAATCAACGCGAAGTAGTTGGTTTTTGGCACAAGCCTTTTTAAAAATAGTTTTAGTAAAAGGGTCTTTTTTCAATAAATGTTCGATCTGAATCGTGTTCATGCTGTATAGTCGAAAGCTACATGTCTTTGGTCATCTACTTGCAAAAGATTATCGTGCTCAGCAAGAACAACAGCAGTCAAGGTACGCGGAGTTGCTGCAGCGAAATGAACTTCCAATCTAATATTCCCGCTTTTTATTAACTCGAAAGCAGGGTCGCTCGAATTTAACTGGGGGGTTAAATCGAAAGCAAACAGCGTGTAACCACCACCAAAATCAGACCTAGACAAAGCTAGACCTGTGTCAGCAAAATATTGGGAAGTCTGCGAAAACAATCTCAAGTAACTGCGAATAAATTTGTTGTTGTTAAAATCCGGTTGAAGGGGTGACGAAGGGATTTGCACCCCATCACGATAAACACACACAAAATTAATATCATAATTCTTAAAATTGAAGGGTGATTTTGCGATGTTTTCGTTGTAAGCGTCGTTGTGAACAAAACCGACCACGATTCGGGTGGGTAATTGCCCCAAAAACAGACTTTCTTTCGAAAAAGAGCGATTTCCTTGAGGGATAGTGAAAGTTTTTACTTCTACACGTCTCAGGGGATATTTTGCAGTCCCGTGTTGTAGAGCCTTGGCGTGTGCTAGTTGAATGGACGGGTTTGGTTTCACTTTTCGGCAGAATAAAGAGACCTCTTTCAATGAGACCTTGTTTTCAGCTTGGTCGGCGTTTCCATGCAAGCAAAAACTATCCTTTGCTCTAATCAACCTGTATTTGATTTCGATTCCATTAAGAACGTATCTAGACTGGAAACTCATGTCTAGATGCAAACGTCCCATCATATCAAATTCATGACTTTGCGCTGCAATCGCTTTTCGTTTCGTATAACCGGCGTTACCGGCACCACGCGTATCAAATGAACCAGAAGAGTTTTGATACCACAAAACCGACGATAATTGCGAATCTTTAGCGTCTTTTCCAAATGACAGCAACGTTTCTATGTAACTGCGATAGCCGTAATTGTTGTTCGACTGGGTCACCAATGTATCGTTTAAGTATAGATCACACTGAGACCACAACGTATGTAAAAAATTACGTTCTGGGGTGATTTCGGTATCTGCTGCAAGAGCGGTGCCATCTACTTTTGTCACCGACGCTCTTACGTACAGAAAAGTGTTGGCTAAATCAATGTAGTTTGAGCTTTCAGCAGCGATACAAAACTCCACCGGACCGCCTGAGGTTAAAACAGAAATGGGTCTGTACTCCGTAAAAAATCCATCTTCTAAACTAGTCTGAGTTGGTGGCACTGAGAATAGGTCCAATTGACTGGTCACAGACTCCGAAGAACTGGGGTGTATCAAGGAAGCCATCCTAACTGAATATGTCGTTCGTTCGCTTGCGTCGTTTCTTTTGTACCCGCCCTGGAGCTTTGCGTTTACGACCTGCAGCTTGTCGCAAAAGGGAAGAACCAGCCATCTTTGCACGCTCGACAGCTGCTTCCTTTGTGTTTTTTCCCGCTAAAACGTCTGAGGCAAAACCAAGACCACCCTTTAAGGCTTGTTTACCTATCGCCTTTGCCCCTGACTTAATCAAGGGCATAATCGACTTTGCCAGACTAGAAAAAATTCCACCAAGACCGTACCCATTTTGAAAGGGTGCACCGCTAAAATACGGGCCACCGTGTCCAATTTGGTTCAGGTAATAAGACTGATAAGCCTTTGAATCACAACAGCACCTTACATGCATATTGCTAGGTCTAAATGAATGCAGTGTAGAATTGATGTTGATTTTAAAGAGGTAGTTTCGCTCTTCTCAAATGTAAAGTCACGATTACTTTTCCCTTTTCAAAACGAATCGGTTCGCCTTGATCATCACGTAAAGAAATGTGGATGTCGGAAAATTGTTTTCTCAAAACAGGTTTGTAATGTGGTTTGTCGAATCTTCTACAGACCAGATCTCCAGGTCCACCTTGGACAGCAACAACGTCTAGAAGAGGTGTCAGGGTATCACCAACGATTTGTGGTTGAATTAAATCGTTATAAACGAATAGAGCATGAGTGTTGTTTAAATCTACAACTCTTGAAGCTACAAAAATCCCCGGTCGTCTGTAATTCATAGAACCAAAACCTAACATGCGTGCTAAGGGCGGAGAAATTCTAACTCTCATATTTCTGAGCTGAGGCTCATGGATTTCCAACGACGCTACTTGAGCATAAGGGTCGAAGCGTAAATGTGTCTTCAATTGCGGGCGTGTCGTCATTTCTGACGTAGGGTCCGCCATTTTCTTGTCTACCACATATGTGAAAGATCTTTCTAAATCACGATTGAGCTGATCGATCACATTGCGAGGGTCTTGGTAGTATCCTTGCGATAAGAAACCCATCGCCTCCACGTTACCCTGCCGGCATTGCACCCAAAGATCCAAAGATGACGGCATTGTATACCAAGATCGTGGGTACTGTATCTCAGCTAAACCACATTCCCAAGAACCTTCCAGACTCACAGACTTTGGTAATTGTACTTTAAAGTCTGAAGTTTTATTGTCAGGAAAAACACCAATCGAAGAATTACTGGGTAGCACTAGAAACATGTTTTTTTGTGAGTATGGGGGTTGGCAGCAAATACCCCACACTACTCGACAGAAGGCTCACCCAGAGCTCTTTATTATCCGAACCTCGTGTCAGGTTTAATAGACTTATAACGATTACAATGTAGACAGCAACCACTTGAAACAAAAAAGCGATGATGTCAGCCGTGTTTGAGGAAAGATTAAGCATAACGTACAAGATCTCGTTCGCGTATCCAACTGTTAAACGAGTCTGAGTATCCCAACCACTTCACAAAATACTCTTGATGTTTCTTACGTTTCCGTTTTTTAAGAATGGACTCGATTTTGTAAATGTTATCGTTTTTAACTACTTTTTGAACTTCTTGCTCGTAAAAAGTCTCTTCCAAAACAGTACCCTTTAAATCTTTGACCTTATAATAGGGAGGGTCGTCTGTGAATGTCTCGGCAATCTCAAACTCCTCCTCGGTCCACCCTTGATAATAACTTTTTTCAAATCGTCTACGCATCATTGAGATCCTTACTCGATCTCCTACTTTTAATTTCGGTGTTTTAGGGTGCAGACTTCCGTATAATGTCAGCCAAACCATTTCCTGATTAGAAGGGTTAACCTCCGCTGGTGAACGTTGAATCGAACGGTGAAAGGTATGATTGTAAGCATGCACTAATTTTTGAATCACATGGGTATATTTTCGTTTGTTTTCATGCGTAAAATAACGCCAAAGTTTTTCTTTAATAGTACGAATAAAACGTTCCGCTATGCTAGCCTTAATTTCGTGGTTGTGTGTGGTAAAAAAATGAATATTGTGTTGTTTGAGCCAGCTTTGAAACGCTTTATTTGTAAATTCGGTACCCAAATCGGTTTGCAAAGTGGAAAAATGTCCACTTCGTTTCAATATTTTAGAAAATGCAACTATCACACTTTTGGAAGTTTTATTCTTTAAACATTCTACATAAGCGTATTTCGAAAACACATCAATCACAACAAGAATAAATTTAAATCCGTCATTGTATTTCTGTAAACGACTAAAGTCAATCAAGTCTGCTTGAAATTGTTGTTTCGGACCAGCCACAACGATTTTCCGTCTTGGAAACCGCCTTCGAACCGGTTTGTGAAGAGTGTAAGCGTCTTGGGTTAAAAGCCACTTCTTTGCCTTAGGGTTTTGCGTGGTTCTTTGAAACGCCGCTGCACCACTAAATGATCCAGGTTTATTTTCGTTATAATAATCTAAAAACTCTCCCATGGTAAAACGCTATCGAACGATTGCCACCCTGGAATATTCGGTTCTTTTTTCACTACAGCTGAGCGTAGCAGTTCTGTTATGTTGCTGGAAGGGATCGGGTGGCCGTCAAGAACCAAGTTTCCGGCATCGTTCCAGCTAATATTTTTGCGTTCCTCAATACCTTTCAGAATCCGTTTCACCTTTTTGTTTCTAGCTTTTTTGAAATGTTTCAAAATTTCTTTCTTTGGTAGCTTTTCTTTTTTCTGTACACGTCTAGTGCGCCGCTTTTGTTCGTATACTTTGGATTTACCAAAAATATTGTTATATAATAACATTTTTTCGCTTGGTGGTTTTTGAGAATGTAAAATGTTTTGCATTTGCTGCTCAAAGTCCGCTAATATTCGATCTTCTGTCGCTTGCGGTTTACCATCCGCAGTCTTTTTTTCGTACCGCGCCGCTTTTTCCAAAATCGA
Organism: Trididemnum nubilum; assembly: GCA_963965965.1. Taxonomy (NCBI): domain Eukaryota; kingdom Metazoa; phylum Chordata; class Ascidiacea; order Aplousobranchia; family Didemnidae; genus Trididemnum; species Trididemnum nubilum. Next base: position 49,817,081 of record OZ014471.1, read on the forward strand.
GTTATAAAGATTAATTTTTCCATGTTCGGGTTGCTGGGACTGTAAAACCGTTTGCATTTGTCTATCCAAGTCACCAAGAACACGAGACTCGATTCGTCCAGCTCCCTCCTTTAATTTTTCGTACACTGCTGGCTCCAGTGCCACTAATTTCCTCATTTTGCTAGACCAAACAAGCTACCCAAAACAGGTATCGCTGCGGCCAATAAAGCTGAGAGAAAACCGCCACTTTGAATCACTTTTCTCTTTTTTTGAGGGACAGTTTCCGGTCAATAAGTTTACGTAATGAGCTTTTGTGACAACTGAGGCGCTTTTTATGCTGTTTTGAAATCGGTGCAGTACCTTTCAGAACGTTGAAACTTAAATCGCAAACGCATTTTACAAAATCGTCTTTTGATTTTTTCAAAACAGCTTTTTGGAAAGAAGGTTTTGCGCCATGCAAAAGCTTGAGAGTAGAAGCGTTTCTTTTTAACCGATCCATGTGTGAAGGTTACTGATAGATGTAATTCACTTCGTTTGGAAAAATTCCTGTCCGAATCCGCTGGGAGTCGTACGTATCCGGTCTGAAGTCTAGCAATAAATAACCCCTTGCTTCCGATGTTGCGTTTTTATATGCCTGAAACGCATTTTTTGCGTTTTCTTGGAAAGCTTGGCGCATGAAAGTTTGGATTTGAGTGGCATCACGACAGTTTTTAAATAAAACCACAAAATGTGAATTCAATGATATTTCACGAATGCTTTTATTAAAAAGATTTTGTGTGGTAAATATAACTGAGAAATTATAATGATGGGAATAGACAGTAAAAATTTTGCTTATTACGTCTTTGGGGTAATGGATCAAGTCATCAAGAACTACTAAAGATTGACTTGCGTCTTTCAATATTTCCAGACTGGGTAAACCCTGAATAAATTCTATAGAGTCGACGAACTGGTCAAATTTTTTCTGATATGTGTCATAGAAATAAAAAATTTTTTCGATTTTTTCTGTAAAAATTTCATTGCGATGTTCAATAAGGCGAAAAATCCAATGAGATTTCCCAATTCCTGAAGGCCCTGAAATCAAGAAAGAAGCGGGGTTGTCTACCTTCAACGCCATATTTACAACTGAAGAAATCGCCCCCTTGCACGCATTTAAAAAAAAAAATTTCGCGACGATTGGCGTGGCGCGTGGTTCTTTGCGTTGGTTTTGCAACGTGGTTGTGTGATAAAGATTGCTTAGGTAAAGAAAGAGAGTAAACACAAATTGAAAATAGTAGCAGAGAATTAACTTTTAAAACCTATTTTTTGAGAGTGTTAGCAAAGAAATTTACTGTTTGAAAATGGTAGCCAAGAATTCACTAAGAAAAGGTTTAAACTCTATTTCAAAACGGCAGCCAAGAATTCACTAAGAAAAGGTTTAAACTCTATTTCAAAACGGCAGCCAAGAATTCACTAAGAAAAGGTTTAAACTCTATTTCAAAACGGCAGCCAAGAATTCACTAAGAAAAGGTTTAAACTCTATTTCAAAACGGCAGCCAAGAATTCACTAAGAAAAGGTTTAAACTCTATTTCAAAACGGCAGCCAAGAATTCACTAAGAAAAGGTTTAAACTCTATTTCAAAACGGCAGCCAAGAATTCACTAAGAAAAGGTTTAAACTCTATTTCAAAATGGCAGCCAAGAATTCACTTAGAACTGTTAAGGTTTAAACTCTATTTCAAAATGGTAGCCAAGAATTCACTTAGAACTGTTAAGGTTTAAAACCTAGTTTTTGTGATAGTTTGTAGTAACGTGTTAAAACTTAACTAAGAGCTAAGAAATTTTTTTAACCCTATTGTTTAAAAAATATTAGTTTGTAGTAAATTTGTTTGAAAATGGTGGTTTGTAGTAAAGAACGTTTATTCGCGAAATATTGATTAATTCACTGTGGAACAACTTTTAGTGGATAATAGTGTGACCGTTGCAACCTTAATAATTTGCAGGTAAGTAAATCTGTTATGTTTTTCATGATTGGTATTCTTTCCAAAGCAAAAGACACGTAAGCAATTGCTAGCGCGCAATTTTTCACGCTTGACTGGGTGCACGGTTCAGAGACAAAGAGATTCTAGCTGCACAATCAACGCGTCACAACTCGCAGTGACGTCATACGCTTAGACAAAGTTCTTTGTGATCGAGTATGCGACATTTTGCGGTGACGTCATCGTGACTACTTAAATTCTCTATGGTTAAGCTCGATTCCTAGCTAGATCTGAAATAACTTTCACAACTGAATTTCTTGAATTGATTTTATTATTATTATTATTATTATTTTATAAAACACACAAAAAAACATTAATTAAATTTCAATAATAAATCCGAAAAAAGTAAATAACTCTTTGTCGACAAACCGGGCAGTTTCGATTCCCGCCCTCTTCATAAAGTTGGGCACAATTTAAACACAGGCAACAATGCCCGCAAAATAAGGAGACCATAACGGCCTCCTGCTCCATGCATATTACGCATGGGATGCGAGGGGTTTCCATTCCATCTTCCAATGGGGGTTGCACCCCCACATTTGCGTCAAACCATTCAATTATTTCTTCTTCTACTTCTTCTAGATCCTCGAATGGGAGAATGATGTTACTGTAGAAATAATGATAGTTCTTAGAAGAAATGGAGGTACGTTCCTTATTTATTTTACTAATTTACACAATTGCTCGAAATTTACATTTTTTTTATGGTTCAACTAACCTTACTTTTCTTTAAAATAGTAAGTGTATTTTTTATTTATTGTTCAACTAACCTTACTTTTCTTTGAAATAGTAAGTATATTTTTTATTATTCAACTAACATTACTCTACGAAAAAGAAGCTGTGTTCCCTCTAACTTCATGATTAATCGGTGTTCGAATTTTCTTTACACCAAAGCTCTAAAATAGTATTTATGTACTCTAAATTTTGTGCCAATCTAGTATGTCATATTTTTACAAATTTTCTAAAGCTTTGTTTACTGTATCGAAATCATTTACCATTGCTCCAACACAGTTCGTCTTAGTGGAAATACTAAGATAAATTGCTAGACTTGATAAATAGTTAAACAAACTCACTTTTCTTGTTCCATGTTGGCGAGTTTCGTTTCTTCAATTTGTTCAAATAAATGTGTGAAAATATAAGTTTGAGCCTTTTTAATACTTCTCATCCCCCACTTTTTTTTCTTTCAACTCTAGGTTGAATTTGTTAGTTTGTTTAACTTGCAAAAAAGTACTGCAAAGCGTGCGAAGTTTCCCCAGGAACCGCATGTTCGAACGACCTTGATGTAATACGAGTTTGCCATAAAGTAATTGATCGTGATTTCCCCCCATGCGATTTGGTGCAGTATTGATTATTTTTTACTTTATTTTTTATACGAATCGAGAGCGGGACTTGTGTGTTTGATAATCAGAGTGTGAACGGAAACAACAGAAAACGGCGCGAAATAGTCTGCAATTGATCATAACTTCCCCCATACGATTTGGTACAGTGTTGATTATTTTTTAGTTTATTTTTTATACGAATTGAAAGCGGGACTTGTGTGTTTGATATTCAGAGTTAGAGTGAAACAACAGAAAACGGCGCGAAATAGTCTGCAATTGATCATAACTTCCCCCATACAATTTGGTACAGTATTGATTATTTTTTAGTTTATTTTTTATTTGAATCGAGAGCGTGACTTGTGTGTTTGATATTCAGAGCGTGAATGGAAAAAAACAGCAAATGGTACAAAATAGTCTGCAATGAAACTGTTGAGTTTTTTCTTAGTTCCTAGTTTTTTACCGTATAGCATTGAGTGTGTTTACCTACTTGTTACTGTGCAAACAAGTTAGTTACCTACTTTGTTACACAAACTCTTAGATCTGAAAAGTTGTTTTGCAATAAAACAAAGGTAAAATCTGATTTCATTTTTATTCCAAATCGATATAAGACATACACATTTCCAACAATTTCACATTTGCAAAAAACACATTTTCACCAATGAAATAACAGTTACAATGCACTGGTTACAAATCAAGGGGAACTGTTTCGATTCCACAATCGAGTACGCGCCGTTTGCAGTAAAAAGAAAAAAGACCCCGTTTATTTTGCTTGCAGGAATATACACTGTGGTTCTTGGTTCAAAACCCCCTGTTTGCTATTGACAGTGTGTCATCTGAAGTTAATATTTGGAAGTAATCGTCGAATGTAAGTTTGTTTTGTTTTGTGTTTACTCCCTTGCATGCCAATTTATCCCCTTCTGGCCCACTACAAATGTAACACTTTGGGGACAAAAGGGCCATTGAGGTGGAAAAAAATTCTAACTTAAATTTTCCGGGCATTCGCTTCATAAATGTTTGTCTGGCAACACAGCAAGGTTCTGGGTTCCATTCTCGCCCGGCTACTTTGGTTTCAACGTAATTTTGTTTGTGATTTTCACAAACGGCCACAATTAAATAATTTGGTTTTTGGGTAAACTATTCCCGCCTTTTTTCAGCTTTCACACATTCATCAAGATCAGGTTCAGCTAGAGCACAGTAAAAACTATCAGTATCTGTTTCCAATAGAGATAATTTCTCTTTTTGGCAGAATTTGAAAAGAAAATTGTACAAAAATTGTAGCATGGTCAATTTTGCATTCAAATACACAAACAGGCCGATTTGAATTGGCAAGTCGTTAATGACTTTCTTCTTCAAAGATTTAACCTCGTAAACGCCGGGTGAAACAACTTCCAAATTAACAAATCTTGGATTATTGATCTCCTCATTCACTGTGCTGTCATCGCAGTAAGTAACTACCCTGTGTTTGTCTTTATTAATTAGGGTAGCCGAATAGAGGGAGTTGCCCGCAAGTTTTGCCGTTAAAGCAGCTATTTGCGAATGTGGGTTCAAATCCCCGAGTCGTCTGGCGTCACATATCCGATTGCCTAAATCCTCAAAACATTTTTGGGGGTGAAATTCAATAAATTCATAAATTTTGGTAATTTTTAGTCCCTTTTCCAAATAAAATTTTCCCATTTCTGAGGTGATTAACACCTCCTTGTCAAAATGACTGCAAATTAAAGCTCTTTTTGATTTTTTAAGAAAACCATGTTTTTCAGCTACACCCCTCATATAGTCCCCATTATCCTCGCGTGAGACCATTGTGTTTTTGATAATGAGGGGGTGGTCTGCAAAAAGCGGTTTTAACTCTGTTGGCGTATGAATATCAACAATTAGGAGCCCGAAAAGAGTATCATTTTGAATCCCTTTTAGAATTTGGTCAAAACTTAGCTTTCTTCTAGGTTGGACTGTTTTTAGAGTTTTTACAAATTCAGCAACCTCTGGTCTCTTTTTCATCCTTTTCCATTCACACCCCCAAATTGATATTACCTCGTACCCGTCTTCTTCAATTTTTTGTGTGATTTCCAGGGTTTGTTTCTTCAGCTCTTCCACTTTGTCACCACGCCAGTTGAACTCCTTGAGGGTGCCGTCTCGATTTTTATTGGTCCAGCAGCGATCACAGCCATGTACGGAACAGCCATGCATTTGGAATATTTGGTTTCCTGACTTCCCATCAACGGGTAGACTTATGGAAGTCACGCGACATTCACTGCCATTAAATTGATGTTGGATGTGGATGTTTCGGCAATGTTCTTCCCAGGAAAGCCATTGGTAGCAGGATAGTCCATATCGGCAGGCAGGTAAGGGTCTAAAATCATCTTCCTCCCGGTACCGGCAAAAATAACCTGTGGGGTTCTTTTGCATGATGGCATGGAGGTACAACGCATTACAATCGTAGCCCTTTATAATAGCACATGTATACGGGTTCTCCACCTGATGAGGGCGAATTTTGGTTTGGCCAGCGATTGCTAACCGGCAAAAGACAGCGCTCAAACCGTCGGTTAACTGAGATCTTAACTTTTGGTAGAGGTCGCTATGCCTTTTTGGAAACAAGCAAAAAAAAGTCCCATTGTTAATTTCCCTCTGCATTTTGAGTTTTGCAGCACCGCTCACTGAAAAACTATCTTTAAAGAGGTCGATACCATCCTGAAAATAGGGCTGTAAAAGATTTGAAATTGCTTGGATAAAAGGAGACACATCTAACAAATTATAATAAATAAGGAGATCTTTGAGAGTTGACCAACCCTCTTTCTCCCAAGTTTCTACAACGAGAGCATATTCCTCGTTGCTGATGTTACTTTGGTGCAGCGAGCTATAAAAAACTTCATGGGGTGGGGGTCTGGGGAAGTTCAGTTTTTCAAAAGAATCCATGAATTCGTAAGGAAAAAAATTTTCCTGTCTTCAGCCCCGTATGCAATGAGAAATTTTCTATAAGAGAACCCTGGGGCTAAAAAGTTTCTAATATCTAGAAACCTAAGTTTTGTGGTTTTCAAGCAAAGTTAAGAATTTGCTTTTTTGAGCACAAACTTGATTTTACCCATCAAACAACGAACCAGAGCAGGTTTAATAAGAGCCAAATCATAATTAGACGAATTGAAACCCAAAACCGGTAGCTCTTGCAGATATAAGTGAAATTCAGAAGTCAATTTTTCCCTTCTGCAATTTGGGTGATTTTCGAGAGCTGCCAAAACATAATCAAATTTCTGTTTCAGTATCTCGTACGAAGCATCAGCCACCCCTTCTAGGTAATCGATCAATTTTGCAACGAGTTCGTTTTCGTCACCGGAACTGACGTGGCAAACACCCTCTGTGAACCCTGGAACGTTGGAGGCAACACCAAAACTCAACGGCACATGTCTGGCTTCATAGGAAAGTTGTTGGGCGTTTTGTGGTAAGTTTTGTTTGTTAAATAGACTTTCAAAATCAAAGCAGGCATAATAGGGGAAGTGACGGTCATTTGGGGGAACATTAATACCAATCATTGCTAATTTATCAAAAATTGTTTCTTTTGCTTTAAATATACCCCTGGGATAAGTTTGCCGGGTGATGACTTTACACGTTTTACAATGGCGTAAGAAATTCTTTTTGCCGTAATGCAACTTATCACATGACATGCAGTGGTACACAGCACAATATTTTTCAAAGTCAGTAATCAAACTAAGATGATTCTGGTATTTATTCAAAGCCATTGTTTCCTGATAAAGACCTCGGCTCCTGTAAACGAGTCGAGCTGATTCTTCATTAAGTTGATATATGGAAACATTGACCTTGAACAAATCCTCGATTGGAATCAAATCCTCAATAGCAACACCATTAAAATTATGTACATCAAAACTCATAGCATACTGCGTAAACAACTCTCTGGTCTTTGTTTCACAAAACCTAACACTAGAGCCTTTGAAAATTGCTAGACAACGGAAAAAACATTGATTATCATCGCCTGAAACATTGATGAGGCCACGATTATATTTAACAAAATTCGGTAATGGTAACGGTGCTCCTAGCGGGGCTTGTTTGAGATGGTTTACAAAAAACAGTAAATTCGTAATTTGATACAGCCGCCATTTTGTATCGGGTCTGGAAACAGAATCCAAAAAATCTTCATCTGCGATTTGCGCTAAAAATTCGTTTAACTCAGCTTCATTAGAAATCAGTACTGCAGCGTCAAGCATTAACGAATTATTTGAAGCATGGTAATAACGAAATTCACCTGCTTCAATATTTTTTAACACAAACCCAAAACCATAGTTAATTTTAAAACGATTTTCTTGTTTTTTCATGATAGTTTTTGCTATACGGCCAATTAAATTACAAACATCATCACTATAGTAAAAATTAAACAGATTTTGAACGGGTCCTCTACGTGAGAATGTACGAATGGAGTCCCAGTTTGAGCGGATAAATTTTTCTAAATCTGGATCTAGTTCCTGAATAATTTCGTTTTCTTCGACTTCCCGCCATTTCCTTTTGGTTTCAGCTTTCCGCGGTGGTTCAGGAAGCAATCCAGGTTTTGGTGTCAGCGGTGGCGGTGAGGGAAGATTCGAGAGCTTGGTGGGCCACTTGATTTTCAAACTTTTGCGACGTCGAGGAGCTGGTGTCAAGGGTGGACAAGTTAACACCGAGGTTGGAGCACCGCTCGGAATTGGTATGGATTGAGCTGCTGGAGGGAGTTGAGCTGTTTGCTCTGCAACATTCGTTTGAAGATTAGAAGACTCTGCTTCATTTGGTTGAGATTTCAGTGGTGACTCTGTTGGGGCCTGAACTCTTGGACACTGCACCGGTACAGCTTGTTCTTCATTTACAATTCGGGCTTTTTTCATAACCGGTTCACATACGTGACTTTTTTTCTCCTGGGGAGATTTAAATTGAATGTGACACCTCTGGCAGCGACAGCAAGTCGGTTTATGTCGGTCGAGGTGATGTTTTCTTTTAAATTTTTTTTCGCATTTTTCGCACTCAAATCGTAACTCCCATTCATGCACTTCTCGTTTGTGACGCAGCATAGCATCATTTCGAATAAACGGTTTTTTACAGTACTTGCATGAATACATTTTGATAGAATGAAAACGTAGTTTCATGACCGCCTTTTATAAGCAACGGTATTGCACCATCCTACGCAAAAATCTAACTCTATTCGGATTAAACAAGTTGTATTGCACCATGCTCGCTCCATATTCGAAAAAAAGTAACAAAACAACCCTGACATCATCAGAATTAAACATGTTGTATTGCGCCATGCTCGCTCCATATTCGAAAAAAATTAACAAAAAGGTAGCGATTCACAGCTAAACCTTAGATAACAACTGTCACGATTTTGACACGACAGCAGAAATTCAACTGCAGCGCGACAGGAAATGTTTCAAGTTACACAGAGCTTAAATGTACAAAATAGACTTCATAGCATTAACTAGAACATCTTAGAAACTACCGATATTTTCACTTTTAACTGACTACTTTGAAGCAAGCCACCTGCGGTGGCTTGACAAACCACCTGCGGTGGTTCGGTACTTGAGCAAGACACTCTTCAAGCTTTAGACTTGAAGCCAGGCAAACCACCTGCGGTGGTTCGATACTCAGGCAGGGTCAACTTTCAAACAACTAGCTAGGGTTAGATCTAAAGTTAAGACGCCGCAATTGGATGACGCCCTAATTTTGCAAACACCCCAAACATCCTACACCCCAAACACCCCAAACATCCCACACCCCAAACACCCCAAACATCCCACACCCCAAACACCCCACACCCCAAACACCCCAAACCGTATAGTTTTGGCTCATCTTAAACTACTACAGTTTTCGTTCTTTTTTAGTATACACAGAAAGCAACTGTTTTTATGTATTGTGCCTCAACACAAAGCATTAAAATACACAAAAATAATATAAACGAATGAAAACTTGAAGTTTTAAAAGGATCTAAACTCTAAAGTCAGCAATTGTTGAGGTTGATCTAAACAATCTTAAAATCAAAAATGAATTATCGCCATATGATCCCATTCCCGCTCCTAAGGTTATCATCAGAGAAGAAGCTTACGAAGTCACGTTTGTGACCCTATGATGAAAATTTTTTTAATTAAAAATTTTTTCAAAAAATATAATACTTGTTGACTGCGGAAAAGTTCATAATCATTTTTTATGCTTTCGCTGAGGTTGATTTAGTTGAAGCCCTGCTTTTTTGAATAAGGAATAAGATTGTATACACGGGACTCAATCTGACTTCTTTGAACGACTTTTCTTGGCTTTGATTTACGCGAAATACCTGAATACAAAAATCTTAAATTGGCAATTCTACTGTTTAGTGTAACATGCTGATTTGTTATGCTTTGAGAAAAGTGCTTAACGAGATTCCCCATCTTTGAACTATAGACAGATAACGGCCTGACCCAATGACAATGAGGTTACTTTAATTGTTTTGCGTGCTTCTGGCCTAAAGGCTACCAGCGCGGAAGCCTAGGGAAGAGCCACTAGAACGGCAACTACTTAAAAAAAGCAATGCGAAAAAGCTGTCTTCCCACAGGATTCCAACCTGCAGCCTTTGGATTACCCGTCCACTGCTCTACCACTTGAGCTAGAGAAGACGTCTCCTTACATAATTAATTTTGGCTATTTAAATCCAGCAACTTGCTAGATCTATAATTTTAATAATAAGTCAATTATGATGTTTTTGAAGTTTGCAGACCAGAGTTTTAATGTTCAATCGTTTCGCGTGCTTTTAAATTAAGCATGCAAGAAGACATCTGCTCTAGCTCAAGTGGTAGAGCAGTGGACGGGTAATCGAAAGGCTGCAGTTGGAATCCTGTGGGAAGACAGCTTTTTCGTATTGCTTGTTTTAAGTAGTTGCCGTTCTGGGTGCTCTTCCCTAGGCTTCCGCGCTGGTAGCCTTAAGGCCAGAAGCACGCAAAATGATTAAACATTAATACTCTGGCCTGCAAACGTCAAAAACACCATAATTGACTTATTATTAAAATCGTAGAGGTCACTTTGTCATTTAACCACCGAATTAACTAGGCAAATATTATGCACACTATAGCTATGCTGTATTGGAAGAAATATATTGGTCTAAAAAAAAACTATATCTATGACACAGACTAAGGGATACTTTCATAAAAAATTACCTCTGAAAAATTCCTGTGTCAGAGCAACAGCCGCAAGATATTCCATATTAATTACATAGTAAACCCAAAACTGATGAACAAAAACGTGGAGAAAATTGTCCATCTTCAAAACAACTTGATTTTCAATTGCAACATACACATTTTTCAATAATGACAGAGTGTCATCTAAAAATAAATACGGATCAGTTTTTTCTGTGCTAATACAACCCAAGTCAAATCTATCGGTGTCCTAACTTGAGGAAATTTTGGTTTAGGTAGAATTTTTAATTCGTAGCTGGAACACAAGCATTTAGCTCCTGGTATGGCCATTAAGAAAGAAATGTTTTGTTTCATGTTGTGCATTCGCGTGCAGACACAGCAAATCTTGAAAAGGATCAAAAATACGGCAAATCTTTAGCAATGTAGAAACAATATTTAAAGCAAGCTTACTTAACCAGCATAAATTGCCAAAAAAATAATGCAATGAACAGATAGCAAAGCCAACTTAAGTCCCCTTTCACCTTTCGACAATTAGTTTATAAATTATATCAACACTATTCTGGTTGCAAGCAGTTCTTCGAGTATTGCAAACCATTTGCAGCGAACCATAGATTGTTTCGCACACAAGGTGTATTTGCCTGCGAATTGCTACAAAAACATAACGACAAAAATAATCTTTCTTGTACAGCGACGGATCCAGAAATTTTTGGAAAGGAATCCGCTCCACGTATAACTTTTTTGCATACGTTTTTGTTCGATTTCCTTCTTCAGTAAAATAGTTTTAGGTGCAACCCAGACACGCAACTGGGGTTTTTAATTTTTTTTCAAAAATTGTTTTTTAATTGAAAAAAAAGTTTTTGAAAAACATTTTCTTTGAAAAAAAATTTTTTTTGAAACAAAAATGTTGATAATAATTTAATATGGATATCGTGACGTTTTCACCCCAGAGTTTTAATGTGTATTCGCTTGCGTGCTTCTGGCCTAAAGGCTACCCGCGCCGAAACCTAGGAAAGAACCACCAAAACAGTGACTACTTAAAACAATCATAGTGAAAAAGTTATCCTCCCGCAAGATTTGAACCTGCAGCCTTTGGATTACCATTGCAGGTTCGAATCCTGTGGGAGGATAACTTTTTCGCATTGCATGTTTAAAGAAGTTGCCGTTCTGGTGGTCTTCCGTAGGCTTCGGCGCTGGTAGCCTTTAGACAAGAAGCCCGCAAAACGATTAAAACAAATTTTTTTGAAAAAATTTTTTTGAATTTTTTTTGAAAAAAAATTTTTTTAAACTTTTTTTTATTGAAAAAAATTTTGGAAAAAAATTTTTTTCAATTTTTTTATCTCTGGCGCCTAAAAGTCTCGGCGACTAATCGGCGGCGGATAAACGTCCTGCATCCAAACGTCCGCGCCTAAAAGTCACAGTCCACACATACATGCATGGACCGAATGATGCTGTCGATAATACTGACAGAAGTTAATCACTTATTCTAACTCACTTTATATACTTGATATATCACTAGGCTATCTTCTTCAAAACACGTTGCAGCCAACTACGACCAACTTTCGTCATCACAAAAATGTTGAGCAATTTGTTTTCGTGACAAATGAGCAGCAAAAGTTGAAATCCGTTTATAAGAGTCAAAGCCAATGTAAGGACATCTTACGTTGAATCCTTCTTTGATGAGCTGTTCAAATGCGAGATAAGTCACCGTGATGAGCAAAACTTTAAACTGCAGTGCCAAAGGTTTCAATCAAAATTCATTAATAGCAAATTTGACTTATATCATGACAAATCAATCACAAACAAAAAGTAAAGTATTATGACTAGGTTTTTGTACCGCATTTTTCAGACTATAAGACACACCGATGGATAAGGCACAGAATCAATAAATGGGCTTTTTATTTTTATTATTTCTTTATATAAGGCGCTTTAAATAAAATGCATCTTATAAAGCTATATAAACTCTACAACTGTAAAGCTCTAAATAACTTTGAATTACGTAAATTATGAAGAGAAAGCGAGTATAGCATGATTCATATATCAGGCACACCTTTAGTTACTTTGAAATTTTGAGTATTTTAGGTGCGCCTTATCTATGATCCAAAACATAGGTATTCCCGGAATAGCTCACAGCAAGTCAAACTGTTAAAAACCAGGGTGGTTACTACAGTAGTTAGACTTTTCTTAAAAAAGCTGCAGCTCTATTGAATTATGCCATACTCATCTTCACCAGACACAAATATATTTTAATGCTACACGCATATCCTAATTTCTCATACGCTTCCACATTTTTCGGACTCTAAGTTGCACCAGTTTATCAGCTGCAGTATTGATAAATGACCTATATTGCTTTTATTTCCTTATATAGGACGCTTTAAATGATTTTCAACTTACAAAGCTCTAAAAACTGCAACAAAGCTCAAAATAATTCTAAATTAAATCGTAGAGAGAAAGACTAAAGAGAGTGTAACCTTATCTAGATAACACAACTTCGGCTTCTGAAGAATTTCGAGTATTTTAGTTTTACATACACCTTATGGTCTTAAACACGCGTATGAAAATTTGCCAAATCCTAATTAGTAGGCTACCCTAATCTAAACCTTAATTGTAACCAATAACCTGTAACATAACACTATCTGCTAAGACGTACCGGTAACTGTAATTAACTGCAACGTAAATCAATACAGCCCGAAAAACATTTGCCTTCCCACTCAAGAAAATTACAAGTACGGTTTTACTGGTAGGCCTATGGAAACCTGGCACCCATACTAATTTTTACTCTTATTGTTAAGTGGCAACCATACAGTTTGAATGTAAACTATCATATCGAGCAGACTAAAACTATTTAACTACCGGTACCACTGAAGGCTACCGAATAGAAGAATAAGCAGGTTCATTTTTTAATTCCTGCTAGCTATTTTTAACTGGTTCTTTGAACCTGTAATCCAAAATCTGGTAATGAAATTCTACGAGCGTCTTCGCCTGAACTGGATGAAATGCACCACTAGCCTAAGTCTAGGCTACTGATCTGGCATCTGTTAATATTCTACCCTAATCTACTAATTGTAACCTACATTCACGTAAATACTATGTCGAGTAATGAACCCCAATACTGAGCCTTAACCAACTACACTAAAACTCCACAGTCCTTCTCCCCCACTCCAACCAAGCTTCAACCGATTACTGATCAAAGTGCTAACTCTTGAAACTTTGCTTTCACCTTATTGGACTTTGCCATATCACGTGACATTCGAAAAATGGCGAGTTGGTAAAGTTTACCACATTTTTGCCGTTTCTAACAATAAGGGCGCACATAGGCGTTTGCTAAATGTCAACTTCACAAAGTTGAATTTTGAAGCTTTCCTCATTTAGATTTTGGTTTTTAGGCCAGTCGTTATTGGCTGAATGCAGCGATTTCATTAAACTCTGATTAAACAACTACTTTCAAACAAATTTATTTTACCTCTTCCGTCATGGAATGATAAGAAGAAAAAAATACACAAACAGCAATATTTTCAAACAGTTCTGGATTGCATAGCATTGGGGTTTTTCTTCGATGAATTTGTGGATTTGATAATCTAGATTTTTAATAGTTTAATTCAGACATCTCTGATTGCGATCTGAGCTGTGTAGTGTGTAAATTGGATGCAGGTCAGGATTTTTACACCTGGATTATTCGGTTGTTTTTTTCACATTGGGTTTGGAGGCAGATCAATTTTTTCAATTCTGGATTTTCATTTTTTTCAAAAATGCAGCACCTATAAAAAAGGGAAATTTTTGTTAAACTATTTTAAATGCTCCGATAAATTCCATTTCCAGCTTTTATTTAGTTTTGTAGTTATGTTTAGGTAGCACATTACGCTGTTGTTATTGTTTCATAGCCATAGCTTAACATACAAACTTACGGTATAAACTACATAAAATAGTCATGTTTTGTAATTTTTGCAAATACAATGTAAAAAAATTAAACCAATAATAGTAGTATTTTTTATTCTCAACAAACCGTAAAAATTATCTGGTAAACGAATGTTAATTTTACAAATTAGCTGATTAAAACAAACATTAAAACCGTAAAAACAACTACATGTTAACTTATATAGTATAAAGTTGCTGCAAAAGTTACTGTAAAAGCATTTACTAAAATTTTGTAATTTTTCTTACAGTTAAAAAGTTGAAACAATTAATGCAAAACTAATAGTAAAATTGTTTATCGTAAATATATCATAGTTCAAAAATTCACGATTAATGCATGCTAATTTTACAAATTAGCTAATTAAAACAAAGATTATATCCTTAAAAATAATTACGTTTTAACTTGTAGTTTAAAGTTACTGCAAAAGTGACAGTACAAAAATGTACCAAAATTTTGTAATTTTGCTGACAATTAAAATGTTTAAGTAGTTAAGGCAAGCAAAACAGTAAAACTTTTTATCGTAAATAAACCGTTCGAAAAGTTACCGTAAACGTATGTTAATTTTACAAATTAGCTAATTAAAAAAATGATTATAACCGTAAAAGTACTTACAAATTAAATTGTACTTTGAAATTGCTGCAAAAGTTACGGTACAAAAAATACCATTATTTTAGTAATTTTGCTTACAACAAATATGTAAAAAAAATACTATAAACCTTATAGTAAAACGAGATACTCTAAATAAAGTTATGAAACTTTACGGTAAAAATATGTTAATTTTGCAAAGAAACTAAGTTAAAGCTACTAACAAAACCGTAAAAAAAGTTACTAATTAAGCTGTATCCAAATTTTACAAAAATTTTCACTGCAAAATGTACCAAAACACCTGTAATTAAAAAAACGTAAATTTAATTACCCTTTCTGTTAAAGTAAATGTTACGAAAATTTTTAACAGTGCTATTTTACGGTGCAAAAAAACACTTTCTAAAATAAGTTTAATACGCATTTATAGAAACTTTTGACCACGGAAATAACCTGAAATGGAATCACGAAGCTTTGGCCCTTTAAATAAAAGTAAAATCAAACAAAAAACGCTCCCCACTAACCTACAGGTTGTTTGAAGTTGCGTGTATGTAAGAATTTTGCCATTGATTTAAATAAGCGAACTTTACTAAGATCTGCAGTACGAACCAGACAATGGGCATTGTGACGCGCTACTTACTCAGTTTATTATCTTCGCATGAACTGCGAATGAAATGTTCTAAAGTGTATGAAATGTGTATGGCGGGAATTGACATCATAATGAGCTTTCCGTAGTAGTGGCTTTCTTTGTAGATTTGAACGGAAAACTCGATGATTAAGCTTGTGGCGGAAGTTATACGCCATGGCTGTTTTTTTGTGTGTTAACAAGCCTAAGAGTGAAATCTTAGCCGAGGAATGCAACAAGTGTTGTTTTGCTGGTTTTGCATTTGATGTAGATTTTAGCTGCTTCGTACTACACCAGAGCAGTTTCAATTTTTGTCCCGAACACGAGACGAATTACGCTACTTTTTTTTATAACAATAATATTATTTCATAAAAACCCGAGACTCAATTGTGCTCAAAATTTAAGAACAATTCCAGCCTCAGCAGTAACAAAATAATTAAGAACAAAAACGAATAAATTTCAAATCTTAAAAGCAACTAACTTCTGTACTAATTCAACGATAAATTTTTTATCATTTTCCAGTATATTTACAAGCAAAATAATGCAACGGTTCCGAAATTATACAGTGTTCCTTAATTCTCACTGCGCAGGCAACTCATAAATTTTTGGATGTTATCAAGTCAAAAAAAAAAAACAGTACTTTTTCGCTTTTGCAATTTTAGGATGCTGGAAAAGCAGCAAAAACGTCTTTGCTTAAGCTGACAGAAGTATGGAATAAAATACCAAAACAGCTTTAAAAACACGGTCGTTAAAATTGACATGAGCTTTGTTCTCAGAATTCAAAGACTAATATTAATAACAAATGAAGCTGTACATTGGCAAAAAATTAAAAACAGCCAGTCTCAAGTCAAAATGTATAAGGTAAGGTAAGGTAAGGTAAACTTATTTTTTACCGAACAAAGTACACACAAAATAAAGAGTAAACGGAAAACAACTCTAGTATAAATTCCGAATAATGCGGAAGGAAGATCGCGAAGTGACATGAAGTCTTTGAGTCGAGCGGCCAACGTAGCATATAATAAAAGAGATTTATTCTCAGTCATTTTAATGATAGTACAGACATAATCGAAATAGGCTCTTTAAAAAATGAAGTGAAACCTGGATTAAAATAAACTGCTTTTCGACTTAATCGATTTCTTTTTGTTGACATGCTGTTTGGTAACGTGAGAAACGAACATACATGCCGCGTTCTCAGCTTTTATGTAAATAGTTGGTTAATTTTTTAGAACATTTTAGAAGCCCCATTTGTGATTGTTTTAAAAATCTTCTAAAACTGTCTTTGTGGTAATTTTAACTGTATTGTCTTTAGACCTTTAATCTCGTAATCTTTAAGTCTGCAACTAGTGCTCAAATTAGATAATGTTCGACAGCGCGAGTGATATGGTGTCTCAAATTTTCGTAGTTTAGTGTATCAAGTTAGCTGTGTAGTAAGTTGGTAAAGTAAAATGCTAACGTGCTGATGTTTCTATGTCTATAGTGCGACCTCGAAGCAGTTTTTTTAATAATATAGTCTAGTAAAGTCTAGCATAAAGTTAGTATAATCAATAGCGTAAATTTTGGTATAGTAAATTTTAGTTAATTAATGTTGATTTGGCTAGCTGATAATTGACTTCTTGTTTTGCCGTGCTCCTTTGGATGAATCAAATTTTTGGTGTTCTGTGAGGAATAACATTGTTATATTTATATCCAAAGTGTGGTATGATTGCAGAAATATGAAGGACAGGGCGCGCGGCGAGACAAGCTATTAGAAGCGGGTCTAACCTGATTCAAATTGGAGTCAACACTGTTTTTTCAAGTTTGGCAAAACAACCGACTTTTTTTGGATTTAAGTTCGAGTTTGCAGCCCTGGTTCAAGGTATGGCTTTGTTGTTTTCTACCGTGAGTTCACAAAATTAGCCACTGGAGTATCATTTTTTGTACTGGGAGCCAGTGCCGTCGCTACGGTGGGCCAGGGGCAGAGCCTGCAAGAGGGGGGTTTAGGGGGTATACATCATACCCGAGCGCGGGCCTAGGGGGGCCCGGAAGAGTTCAGGTTTCCGCGTTAAGTTTTGGTGTTGCACCAAGTGTGGTATTTATAGGACTAAATTTGAGTAAAATTTGCTCTTCACCTAATTTTGGGCAAAAAATTGCATTAAATTGGCAAAAAATCAGACTAAAATTCAGTTACGACCTTTTTTTTGCTCCTCACCTAATTTTTCGCAAAAAATCGAACTAAATTTCAGTGAAGACCATTTTTTTTGGCTCCTCACCTAGTTTTGGGCAAAAAATCAGAAAAAAAAATTATGCGCTGGTTTGGTGCCCAAAGTGATTTGGGGGCCCGGTATCAACTTTTGTACCATAGATGGAGTCCTCGAGGACGTTCTTGGCCTCGAGGACACATTTTAAAGTACTTGGCCTCGAAGGTCAAGTTCTTGGCCTTGGCCTCGAGGCCTCAAATTTTGTGGATCGCCTGAAAAAAAATTTTAGAAGGCGTTTTTTACTGGAGAATGCCAGAAAAAAATTTTTAAAGACGTTTTTTTTTGAGATCGCCTAAAAAATTTTTTGAAGACCTTTTTTTCTGGAGAACACTTGCGCTTGTGTCCTTGGTCTGTAGCCTCGAGTATTCCTGTTCTTGGCCTCGAGAGGGTCTGTCCTCGGAAGGGCTGTCCTTGGCCTTGGATTTTTTTTGTGTTCTTGGTCTTGGCCTCGAGCCTTGTCTCCTCCACCTCTGCTTCGTACTCCCTGAAAAAATTTCTCTCTGAGGCCCTGGCCAGGGGTACCGTCACTACGGTGATGCCAGGGGCGTCGCTCCCCCCCCTAACGACTGCTTGTGCCCCCTCCCCCAATTTTGGTTCATTCGGAATGCTTTTGTGGTGCATCACGTAACGACAAAACAACAGGCACTAATGGAAAAAGGAATAATAATTTTCAAACATGATTCTCGTTTGAAGTTTCCTTGATTGTTTGCAAAAATGCTGGCCACCAACTGCTGTACATAAATGTGACCCTATAATCCGTCTTATTAACACATGTTTACGAATGTGTCGCGGAATAGGGAAGTTTGTCTACAAAAGCGTTACCGGTATTTCGTTAGTGATTATGATTTGAAACAATACGTGAAAACATTTCTTTAAAGACCAGCTGTTTTTTTTAGAGCACACTCAAGATTTATTTTAGTTCGCAGTCAGTGGTGCAACCAGGAGAAATGGGCTAAGGGGTCATCAACCCCCTTTAACCAAGTCATTTAAAAAATATAATCAAAAAACGAATAAGCGTTTCAACGTGTTTTGGACTTGACCTGAAGTATATGGGGGCTCAAGAGGCTAGACAATTTAAATCTTTCAAATTCTGAATTTTGAATTTTAGCAATTTACTGTAATTATTGATATGGTTTTAAAACTTGCAAAACGTGATTTAAATGGCGTTAAAATCGCTTTTTTGCTGCAAAATTGCAAAAATCACCAGCAGCTGAGCCCCCTTTGTAACACGCTTGAGTAGCAACGGTTTGTTCAGCACCGGACTTAAATTAGACAATTTTTGTGCAAAATATATTTACGTTTGGTTTAAGCCTCCTTTCTCTTAGCAAAACCCTGGTTGCGCTTCTGATCGCATTCACTCCTGCAGGCATATTTTTCAAGCGATTATACCGGCCGCATTCGAAACTAGCTAATAAACACTGCCGGGCTTATAAGTATCTGTTTTCAAAGATGAATACAAAATTGTAGCTTTAAATTTTAAAATATCAGTTTTTATGTGCAAAAGTTCGGTCCATTTTATAGCGCCCCCGCATTTTCGACTAGGGCACTCTCACTTCGTTTGGTCTGGCGACGGCACTGCTGGTAGCGTGTGGTTATCTCGTTCCTAGAGTATTTATTGAAACTAGGGACTAAAAATTTAGTAATACGAGATGAATGCTTTTGCCTTCTACTTTTGATGATATGAATGCTTTTGCCTTCTACTGCCTTTGCCTTTTCCTGCCTTGAAAAAAATTGTTTTCTTCGAATATATTGTTGCAAGCGGAAATGTGGATTGTGCTTTGCTATTTGATGGCTTCTCACAGTAATCCAATGGCTTTTAATCTCCAAATCCTTAGCTTCATTGTAGCATTTTTAAGGGTTCGTCGGTGGGTTGTGCACTATGCTTCTATGCAGTTTAGGCACCTACTGTATAAGCAGTAGCACAACCAGGAGAGCTGGGGTTACAAACCCTTAGCCAAGTCACTTAAAAACTTTAACCAAAATTACTTGCGTTTGAATCTGTTTTGAGTTGGACCTGAAAGTAAGAGGGGTTGGGCTATTCTTAAGTTTGCCATCCGAAAAAGCAGCTCAATAACAAGTCATGCTGTGGTACATTTACTACAATGAACGATTGTAAGTAATTCCTTTTATTGCGTGGAATGTATCCACCATACGCTTGTTATGCTTCCCACAAGTCACAACTTTTGACTTATTTTTGCTCATCAACTCTGAGCAGATCACTTCGAGACGTTGAATGCTGCAGCAAAACTCTTCTACTCGGTTCATAAAAAGTTGCGGACTTACGGAGCGGACTTCAAACATTATGAAGTTGCAGGCTTGCGGTTGCGGACTTCAAGAATTATGAAGTTGCGGACTTGCGGTTGCGGACTAAGCTTTTAAACGTCCAACTGCGGACTTGCCGTTGCGGATTAAGAAAATTGAAATGCGGTTGCAGATTTGCGGACTGCAGACTAAAAAAAACTTGCGGGGCCCAGCACTGGAAATAGGCTCTTCAAAAAATGAAGTGAAAGCTGGACTAAAATAAACTTGCTTTCTTCAGTGCTTTTCTTTAATGCTTGCATCGATTTTTAATTGATAATTTTCATCACGCTCGAAGCATCACTTATAATGGCAAATTGACTAATAAGTCAGGTTATATCTCTCCTTCAGTAAGCTAACTGTTATCGCTACGTTTCTTGATTTCAACAAAAAGTTCGTTCTGTTTACTAGAATAACACAAACATACTATAATTTTAGATATTTCTAGAAAATGAATTTTTAAGGAAATGTAATTTCTGGAAAATAAGTTTTCGGGGAAATGTAATTTCGGCCAAATGTAAAATCTCGCAAGTGTAAATTCTGGAAAATAAGTTTTTGAGGAAATGTAATTTCGGCCAAATGTAAATAATGGCAAGTGTAAATTCTGGAAAATAAGTTTTCGGGGAAATGTGAATTCTGGCAAATGTGAATTCTGGAAAATAAGTTTTCGGGAAAATGTAATTTCAAACAAGTGTTCGTTCTGGCAGATGTAGTTTCAAGCAAGTGTTTAATCTGGCAGATGTAATTTCAGGCAAGTGTTCATTCTAGTAGATGTAATTTCAAGCAAGTGTTCATTCTGGCTGGTGTAATTTATGGCAAATGCTAATTCTGCACAATAAACGTTTTGGAAAGCGTTTTTCTGGAAGGTAATTTTCTGGGAAGTGTTTTTCTGCGAGATGTTAGGATGCCTCTATCACCTCCATCATTCGCGTAGGTGAAGTATCAAGCAATTCTTTTCAAGATCCTCAATGCAATTGGTTTATTTAGCTCTAATTTGTCTAACTGGACTTTTCCCATTTGAAGAATCTAGGTGCATAATTATCAAACTCCATTTTTTGCGATTTCTGTTTTTTTGCGCGAAATGATGCAGTTTTTTCTGTAGTTTCATATGAAATATCGTTCCAGCAAAAAAGCGACCTATATCGCTCAAAAAACGGCATAAAAAATGCGTATGCAGCGCTAAAACAATCAAACTCTACTTTTTTGTGAAAAAACGATCAATGTTTAGCAAAATCAATAAAGTGTGAAATTTTACTTGTCTCCATTGAAATCTAGGCGCTGCTCTGTGCTTAAATTAAGTTGCTACATTTAGCAAGCCAAGGCTACTTAAAAACAGTAATGCGTGTTAATAACAATAATTTAAAAAAAACTTCGAAAATTTATTTAAATTTTTTCATTCAAAAATCTTTCATTTAAAAAACTTCTAACTCCACCTTATGCGACAAAAAAAAAAACATTTGTGCACAGCTTAAATATTGCGCACTAATGACTCTCTCTAATTGGTCTTTATCAAGCCAATCACGGCTTGGCCTATTTCTATAAATAGCCGCTTCTTTTGCTGCACTTTTCAGTCTGACATTTCTTTTTGGCAAGTGTCAGATGAAAAGCTGCATCGAAGACATGAGCATTTTCATTGAAGCAATTGCTAAAATCTGTACCAACAATCACTTAAACAACTTAATTTTAAAATCACAAAAGCAATAAAATGGTAAATAACTTTAAATTTACAGCATCTTTACTCTAATTTATTATTTCTTTTATATGCAGTATATACATACTTTTTTTGTCACTGTCTTTCCCAATGCTATCTCGCTACAGTAACGTACTGTAACTGTTGCGTAAAAGATCGTCAAAAGGAAAAAATGAGAAAGTAAAGTTCAAATACGGTGTGAAAGTAGCTTAACTTCTAGTAGCCTCGTATAGTGGTGCAACTACTCGGAGGCTAAATTCAGCTCTGTTTTAGCAAATTCACTGAAACATTTTTAACCCAAAATTGAAAGCGTTTAGATATATTTTGTATTTGGCCTGTGAATAAGGGGGGAGGAGGGTAGAAGAGGATGCTGGACAATTTAATTCTTTAACTGGTTTTCAAATCTTAGTAATTTAGTTCTTTCAAATGGGTCCAAAGAGATACGAAATTTATCCAAATGGATCTAAAATGTTTTTGTTTTTTTGAAAAATTACAAAAAATACCTAGCTGAAGGTGCTTCTCCCCCAGACTCTAATATGTGATATCCTGAGTTGCACCACTTTGCTCTGCACGTTTCCCAATTATTGATAAATTTTCAGGCAAAGTAATTTCACTGTACCTCTGGGTTCTAACACTCCCCTCCTAAACAAAACTTCGTTGGAGTGCCTGTCCCAGTAATATGATGAATGGAGTTGTTGCGTTGCAATATGGTTCCTAAAAGTTACCACTCTACCAAAACTGCAAATTTTATTACTAAGTGTAATAAATCTTATTAAACGGCAACCATTCATTCATTCGCTAATGCATATCTTAGGATCGTCAGTTGCAACCTACGTTTGATTAAAAAGAATGCGAAAGTCAAACCAGCACTACAAAAACCCAAGCAATTACTCAATAATAATTGACATGAACACCAGCAATCAGTTAACCAGCATATCACCAGCTCTATATTGTCTATCAAAACAAGTTTTGTAAAGTTTTGTAAGGGTTGGACCTAATTTGCAAAGTTTTGTGAAGTTTAGGTCCTATGTTAAGTTTTGTGAACTTTGCAAAACAAGTTTTGCAAAGTTTTGTGAAGTTTAGGTCCAACCCTTGCCTAATAGCTGACATTCACACGACAATTTATCTTCAATCAAAAACAATACAGCCAAAATACTGCAGAACATATTTAATGAGATGATTTGGTTATTAACTATAAAAAATTGTCAATTTAGAACATAAAAATGATTTCATCGCTCACTCTTAAAGGAAAATTGCTAATTCAACGTGTAAAAAATTGAATTTTGTAATTACAAGACATGTCCTACACACGATGTCTGGATACATACGCGGAAAAAACGTATGTTTGCTAGGACCCCCAAATTTTTGAGTTTCTTTACTTTTCTTGTGTTTTGTGACATTTTTATTCATTTTTTTGTGTTGATTCCAAAAATGTGCTTAAAATGTGATCCGACCAACTGCCGGGAAGATATGCCGGGTTTGATTCACTATTTTTTAGTTTTTAAGTTGAAATATTGTTATAGTTAAGTACTAATATTGTTGTTAAGTTATACTATTGAGTTATTGTTAAGTTATGATAATAAGCTAAATCACTATAGCGTTTTTAGTCTTTAAGTTATAATATTGAGAGTAATATTTTATTTGAAACAGCATTTCATTTTGTGCACTTCAAACAAAAATTATTTGAATTGATCTAATAATTTTGGAAGTATGAAGTATTTTGTAAGTAATTTTTGTTACGCTTGAGTGATTCTTGAAGCAAAGTTGCTTATTACAGCTTTAAAAGCACTGCCATTGACTTAATTTGAGTCAATTTGATCAAAAAGCTCCGACTTTGCACAAATGAAAAGTCAGAAAATCTGTTGACAAAGTTTTCGAATCACATTATGCTTGAGTGATTTTTAGGAGTTTTATAATGAAATAATTTCTGAATAATGCTACACATGGGTGATTTTAACTGCATATTTTGCAGGAGCATCGAAAATATCACAAATTTTACTTACAACATTGAATAAAGATAATTTGGTGTTTATTGAAAAATATATTCACAGTAGAATCATACATTTTTGAATTGCTACAGCAATTTTGAAAACTGTCGCGAATTTTTTGAAAAGAAAATGAAATATTAAGCTATTACGTTAATGCAAAGCGTGTAGAATGTAGATAGTATTTATGACACATTTTGTAGTTAAAGTCATGCAGCTGGAAATAGCAGAGATGGGGTTCAGAACACAAAACTTGAGACCAAGACCAAGGTCAAGGACAAAAAAAAATTTAAGGCTCTAGCCAAAAACACAAATTTCGAGAACAGACCCTCTCGAGGCCAAGGGCAAGACTGCTTGAGGCCAAGATCAGGGACCAAGGACAAAACGCAGAAGTGTTCTCCAAAAAATAAGAATAAAAATGTCTTCGCTCAAAAATTTTGCTAATGTTCCGCATAATGCAGGCGATCTCTAAAACAAAAGGTCTTTGCTTAAAAATCCGAAAATTTTCCACTAAGTTCAAGCCCTAAGACAAAACAACATACAGTACATAGCTCAGACCTTGACCCATTTTCAACAAGACAAAAAATAGTGCTGTCGTCGATCCGAGGACAGGGCATTTCCGAGGACTTTGAAGGCTATGGACTTCAAATTACGTCGTCAAGGACGTCCTTGAGGCAAAAAACGTCATCGAGGGCACAACCTTTGGCATTTTGGCCAAGAATCACAGTACAACATGTTATAATTCCCAAGGATGTGAGTTGTTATAGATGTAATTGTTATGGCAAGATACTAAATAAAAATACGCAGAGTCAATGATAATCTTCACAAGTACTTTGAAAAACTTTGCTTTATTGGCTCAAGAGTAAATTTTTTAGATTTTGACTTCATGCATTGTAGCCAGTCGCCTTGTTTGGTTTGTTATAATGACACTAGTGAAATTACTCACAAACATAATAGTCGTTTCTGCAACATCGTTTACCAATAATAGTTCAAACAATGGTAGCAAGTTAGTAGTATTAATTGAGCCAAAAGGTGTCAATTGGGGTTGCCCAAATGGGGTTGGGGTTGGGCAACCCCAAATGGGCAACCTCAATTACCCAATTGGGGTTGCTGAGTTTGTGAATATTCGCAAGATTGTAAGTTCTAACTGTATGTTGGTAATCCTAAGAATCGAACTAGGTAGAGTCTAACCCTAGGTTGGTAACCCTAAGAATCGAACCTAGAACTTGGTCAAGAGTAGAAGAGTGTTTTACCTAAGGTTCGAACCAAGAGCTAACCAACGCTTTAGTATAAAATTTGTAAGATTTCTTAAAGTCGTGAGATCTACCTGGGAACCGAACCATGTTCCTGAATGGTAAGACTCTAACACATTCAACTAAGATAAATCAAAGACCTTTTGTTTATGTGTAATGTCTCTTGAACGAAGTAAAACTGGAAGATTTATATGCAAGCGGTGGTAATTCACCAGGGAAAGTCCCTACGAGATCGTATTCGTTTTAGAATGTTCAACGCGATGGAATTATTTTCTTGTTACAGATATACAGCGTAGCGACGATGTCGTCATAAATGTGAGCGCGATAATAATAGCAATGACGTAATGGTAGTGTGATAGAACCGTTCTATGGAGACAGTGGCGCAACAGTATGGTATTATTATATCTCGATCGCGCAACCTTGACACGTCTGAACCTGTCTAAAACGTGGTGGTGCAAGGTTTGTAAAAGCTTCACTTGCTGCTATAAATAACGAAGATCTGCACGATCCTTTCATTCTAAAACTTTTTTTTGAAATGATCAAATGTGAATATTGCGCAAAAACCTTTGATGAAAATTGGATTTTACAGCGACACAAGCGAGAAGTACATGAATGGAAGTTATAGTTCCAGTGTGGGAAATGTGAAAAAAATTTAAAAGAAAATATCACCTTGAGCGTCATGAAAAAACTTGCTGTCGTCGCCAAAGATGTAACACACAATTTGACACGTTCCAGGAAAAAAAGAACCATGCACGCAAACCACCTTGAAAAGTTCGAATTGTAGAGAACGAACGTGCAGAACCAGTTCAGTGTCCAGGCATTGAGTTGCAAACAGATCCGTCACCCGCACAACCTCAACCAACCGTGGTAGAAAAAATACTATTTAATCCCCTCAGAAACCAGTGTGGGAAATGTGAAAAAAAATTTAAAAGAAAATCTCACCTTGACCGCCACAAACAAATTTGCTGTCGTTGCCAGAGATGTGACACACAATTTGATTCGTTCCAGGAAAAAAAGAACCACGTATGCAAACCACTTAAAAAAAAACGAATTGCAGAAAACGAGCGCGCGGAGCCAGTTCAGTGTCCAGGTGTTGAATTATGCACAGAACTATCACCCACACAACCTCAACCAATCGTGGTAGAAAAAACAGTACTTAACTCTCTCAGGAATGAAACAGAGCAATCGCCTCATCCATCTCCATCACCTCAACTCCCAACCATCCCCAGTGGTGCTCCAGCAACAGTATTGACCTCCCCACCACCGCTAACACCAGCTCCTCGAAGACGTAAAAGTCTGAAGATCAAAAGACCAAATGCTGTTTCAAATTTACCTGCACCTCCGCCATTAAAAGCAGCACCTGGATTCTTTGCAACCTCTCCCGAACCACCACAAAAAATTCTGAAAAAAGAAAAAGCTGAAATTAGAAAGAAACGACGGGAAATCAACGACACTGAAATGATTGATGAGCAAGATCCAGAATTGAAATCCTTCATCCGTTTAAACTGGGACTCGATTCGTACATTTTCTCGTAGAGGACCTATTCAAAATCTTTTTAATTTTTATTATAATGACGATATGCGTAATTTAATTGTCGATATTGCAAAAACTATCATGAAAAATCAAAAAACTCGATTTAAAATTAATTATTCTTTTGGGTTTGTGCTCAGAAATATTGAAACCGGTGATTTTAGATACTACCACGCTTCAAATGATACATTAATGCTAGATACTGCAGTACTGATTTCTAACGAAACCGAGTTGAATGAATTATTAGTGAGTATTACTGACGAGAGTTTCCCAGATTTCATTTCGAGACCCGACACAAAATGGCGACTGCATCAAATCACTAATTTGCTGTTTTTTGTAAACCATCTGAAACACGCGCCTTTGGGAGCTCCGTTATCACTTCCAAAGTTTATCAAGTATAATCGCGGTCTGATAAATGTCTCAGGCAACGATAATTTATGTTTTTTTAGATGTTTAGCAGTGTTTAAATGTTTCGAAGATCGCCGTTGCGAGACTAAGGCTAAAGAACTTTTTTCACAATATGTTACAAATTTCGATGTAGGTACATTTAACGGTGTTACTGTTGATGATTTGATTGTAATCGAGGATTTTTTTAAGATCAATGTTACTATTTATACGCTCGAAGAAAAATCGGCTCAACTGAGTTACAGGAGCAGAGGTTTATACGATCAGACAATGAACTTGAATAAATACCAAAACCATCTTAGTTTAATTCACGACTTTGATAATTATTGTGCTGTGTACTGCTGTATGTCGTGCAAAAAGTTATATTACGGTAGAAAGAATTACTTACGTCATTGCAAAACATGTAAAGTTATCACTCGACAAAAATATCCTGGAGGTATATTTAAAGCGGAAGAAACAATTTTTGAAAAATTAGCAATGATTAATATTCATGTGCCACCGAATGATCGTAACTTTCCGTTCTACAGTTGTTTCGATTTCGAAGCTTTCTTTGAAAAACAAAATCTTCCTCAAAATGCACAACAACTCACATATGAAGCTAGGCACATCCCATTGAGCTTTGCAGTTTCGTCCAACATTCCAGGGTATACAAACGGTGTTTGTCATGTTAGTTCCGGTGACGAGAACGAACTCATCAAAAAATTAATTGATTACCTGGAGCATTTGGCAGACATTTCATATACGATTCTAAAAGAGAAATTTGATTACGTTTTTGAAGCTCTTGAAAACCACCCAAACTGCAGAAGTGAAAAATTAACCAAAGAATTCTGTGCCTATCTGCAAGAACTACCTGTTTTAGGTTTTAATTCGGCTAATTACGATTTAGCACTCATCAAACCTGCTCTACTCCGCTGCTTGATGGGTAAAATCGTGTTTGTACTCAAAAAAGCAAACTCTTTTCTTTGTTTGAAAACTACAAAGCTGAGGTTTCTGGATATTCGAAACTTTTTAGCACCAGGGTTTTCTTATAGAAAATTTCTTATTGCATACGGTTGTGGAGATAGTAAATTTTATTTCCCTTATGAGTTCATTGACTCCATTGAAAAGCTGAATTTTCCCAAACCACCTCCTCACGATGCCTTTTATAGTACGCTGCACCAAAGCAACATTACTGATGAGGAATATGCTCTTGTAGTAGATACTTGGCAGAAAGAGAGTTGGACAAGTCTCAGAGATCATTTTATTCATTATAATCTATTAGATGTAAATCCATTTGTTCAAGCAATATCGAATCTTTTGCAACCGTATTTTCAAGATGGTATAGATTTATTTAAAAACAGTTTTTCAGTGAGCAGTGCTGCCAAACTCCAAATGCAAAAAGAAATTAATCGTGGAACATTCTTTTGTTTATTTCCTAAAAGACACAGCGACCTGTATCAGAAATTAAGATCTCACCTCACCGGTGGTTTGTCCATGATTTTTTCCCGCCTAGCAATTTCTGGCAAAACGAAAATTCGCCCCCATCAAGTCGAAAATCCGCACACTTGCGCCATCGTACGAGGTTATGACGCGAATTCTCTTTATTTACACTCTATCATGCAAAAGAATCCGACAGGTTATTTCTGTAGATATCAAGAAAAGGAGGCCTACCGTCCTCAACCAGCATGTCGTTACGGTTTAGCATGCTACCAATGGCTTTCATGGCAGGAACATTGCCGAAACATTCGCATTCAGCACAAGTTTAATGGCGGTGAGGTAAGGGTTACCGATTGGTCTTTTCCACTAGATGGCGCAGCTGGGAAACAGGCCTTCCAGTTTCAAGGCTGCGTCTGGCATGGCTGTGATCTCTGTCAAGCGAATAGAAATCGCGATGGTACTCTCAAAGTACTCAACTTCTATGGAGACAAAGTCGAAGAACTCAGAAAGGATACTCTGGAAATCACAAAGAAAATTAAAGACGCAGGGTACGAGGTTATTTCAATTCGGGAGTGTGAATGGAATGTTCTGAAAAAAAGACCGGAAGTCGCTGAATTTGTAAAAACTCTAAAATCAGTACAACCCAGAAGACAGTTAAGTTTTAACAAAATACTCCATGGTATTCAAAACGATAGTCTTTTTGGTCTCCTTATTGTCGATATCCATACACCAACAGAACTACAACCAATCTTTTCAGATCACCCCCTCATTATTAAAAACGTTATGGTTTCGCGTGAGGATATTGGGGAGTACATGCAAAAAGTAGCTGAAAAGCATGGGTTTCTCAAAAAACCGAAACGAACCTTAATCTGTAGTCATTTCGGAAAAGAGGTTTTAATCACTACAGAAATGGCAGAGTTCTACTTAGAAAAAGGGTTAAAAATTACCAGAATTTACGAGTTTGTGGAATTCCACCCCGAAAAATGTTTTGAAGACTTAGGTAATAGGATTTGTGAAGCCCGACGCCAGGGGGACAGAGACCCAGCCCATCAAATTCTTGCTTTGACCGCCAAACTTTCGGGAAACTCCCTGTATTCAGCTTCCTTAATCAATAAAGAGAAACATCGTTTGATAGAGTATTCTGATGACACTGGTGTCAATGAGAAAGTGAACGATCCGCGATTTGTCAATTTGGAAGTTATCTCACCCGGAATTTATGAAGCGAGGAGTTTAAAAAAGAAAATTATTAATAACTTACCGATTCAAATTGGTCTGTTTGTATATTTAAACGCTAAATTAACCATGCTTCGTTTTTTGTATGATTTCCTTTTCAAATTTTGTCAAAAAGAAAAAATAAGTTTATTGGAGACAGATACCGATTCCTATTATTGTGCTCTAGCTGAACGTGAACTTGACGATTGTGTGAAAGCAGAAAAAAGGTTGGAATATTTTACCCAAAAACCTAACTACTTAGTCGTTGCAGCCTGCGAAAAACACAAGCAAAATTACATAGAAACTAAAGTCGCTGGAAGAGAATGGATCCCTCAACCTTGTTGCCTTGCTAGAGAGACATATATGAAGCGAATGCCCGGAATTTATAAGTTAGAGTTTAGTTCAAATTCGATGACACTTTTGGCGCCAAAGAGTTACGTCTGCAGTGGACCAGAAGGCGATAAATTAGCTTGCAAAGGTGTTAATACCAAACAAAACCGACTCACCTTCGATGATTATTTTCGAGTGTTGACTTCAGACGAACCACACTCAATCACAAATAGAGGTTTTCGAATCAAGGATCATAGGGTATACTCCTGCAAGCAAAACAAGCGTGGTCTATCTTCGTTTTATTGCAAGCGGCGAGTGCTCGATTGTGGAATCGATACCGAACCTCTAGATCTGTAATCGATACTCTCTTCCGCTTTAAATGTAAATTCAAAAGTGTATGTTTCAGTATATCGATATGTGCAACGCGTTATTGATGTTTTGTGTGTAAACTTTGTTTTGTATTTACGTTAATAAAATGGAACAAAGCTACAATATCAACCTTGTCTGTTTACTGCTGACGTCAGCAAGAAAGAACCAGTTGTTAGAAGTATAGCTTTTCACTAACTGCAAAGCGCTTCACTCGCAGAAAAGAGCAATCGATAAGTTTTAAGCGCTAATCTCGGTTTGATGACGCTTTGTTTACTGAGAGACTTGTAACTACTTGTTCATCCACATCTGGATTATCACAAACAAAAAAAGAATTCTCAAAAATTAGAGGTCGACAAAATTAACTTATAAGAATATCGACGTCTTCTTTTAACCAAAACATAGTGAGCTTAAAAATCATGAGATTCAACAACAATTTGAAACCTCTTTATCTTTCAAAACAAATATGGGGGCACCATTTGTTACTGCTAATCAGCTTGCATTGAGTTATCGATACTTCACATAAAAAAAAAAAAAAAAAAAAAAAAAAACTTTAATCGTCACTAAACGTGAAATAGAAGTTGTTTATTTCGGTACCGTACCAAACTCTACAATAGATAAACGTAACTTACCGATGCAGAGAAAAAAAGAACCAACCGGTATTAAATCACCCGTGTTTTCATTTCCACACCCAAACTATTTCGAAGTCACAAGAAACTTGAAGATCCTACAGATAGACTACAATGAATTTTCAAAAGTAAGTTTGTAATCGCTATAGTTTGTTACCTTTGATAGATGTAGAATACGTTTACAATATGCTCTTATGAAGGGGAAAAAATAAAGTTAAAATATAAATTTCAAACAAAAAACAAACTGTGAGCAATACATCAGACGTATCTAGCGACTATTACTGATCTATCTGGTAGATATTGAACCCAAACATTGTTTGTAACGTCTAAAAAATTAACTCTCACAAGTGAAGATACACTGCATAAAATACAGTAGCGACATCTACCGATCGAGTGGTGAGATTTAATCACTCACATGAGGTTTTGAGTTAACGTATGTACTCTAGACGATTAGTTTTCAACCTGTGGACTATGGTCTACAGGTAAGTTCCAGAAGTATTTTGCAGCGGGTCACAGAACGTTTCGCTCTTCGCGATAGTAGTTCATTTTACAATAGTGAAGCGTTTTCCATTAATATCGAAAGAACTTCTGTTTCATTCAGTTTTACCTAATTTGTTCAAGGGAAGTAATTTACACAAAATCTTTTAACCATTGAGTTAGATGAACTGTCGCAGGTTCGGAGTGTTAATGCTCGGTATATCGCAGCTGAATCAAACATACCTAATCGCTGGTCTAGATAGTAAGTTTATTTTTTGTAATAACGATGAAATTCTTTTACTTATTTTTTTGCAGTGTCGTCGATATGTTCAGAGACGCGCCAGCCGGCGCATACTTGGTTATTGTTGAAGATCTTTTGGCGGATCCTCCCGCTGAACCGCGAAGGCAAGCAGTTCCAGCAGTTCAAGCAGTGCTGCAACCGCAACAAGCACCGGAGGGAGGGCCGCGCAACCCTTGCGTGATTTGCTTACACGAGGAAGCTATATATATTGCGTTATTTTGCTGTCACGTGTTAGCGTGCGCAGGATGTGTGCAGGCGTTACGCGCCAATGGAATCGGTCGTTGCCCCATTTGCCGGGAACCGGCTATATATTTTTTGCGTATCTATTTTGTGTGATCCGAATTTTAATTTTACCGTTCCTTTTTTTTGTTTTTGTTTTTAAATACAACGGCTGTATTTACAAGTGTTAAATGAAAGAAAATTAATCAAAGCGGAATCGAACTCTAACCTTAAGTGCTAAACCACCTTTTCTACCGAGCTTGATGCGTATATGACGTCACCGGATATACGTGAATGTAGTCAAGTGAGTAATCACGAGATCGAAATTATCTTATCACCAGAGCATGTAACCGTTCAAGCGTGACAAATCTTCAGCAAGCGAGTAGTTACGTGACCTTTGCACCAGTCGAAAAAAAAAACATCAGCAGTTTTGACACAACAAAAAAAACTTCAAACAAGAATATTCACTCACCTCCCCAATGAAATCGATTCACGATTCAGTAACTTGTGCTCTAACGCTGTAGCTCAAACTAACCATCCAGTAAAGATGTTTCAGATCTTCTCTTGAATAGCAAATAATCCAATATCTTGCATTAACCACAAAAAACGTGATTTTGGTATATTTATTTAAAATTCTTTTCTATGTTAACGATTATTTTAGTTACAGAAAAAAAAAAAAAACTCTGCAACACGTTTCAAATATTCACTAATCCATACAAATAGATATCTTAGTTACATTTTTTTGGATACGTGTTTTAACCTCCAACGTTCTATAATCGCTATTCTAGTCGCAAAAGTAATTTCACAGACTTACTTCAAACTTTTCACTATTCCGTTACCGTTATTGTAGTTGCGAAAAGGTTTAGTAAACTTATTTTAAACGCTTTGCTGAACTCTTTGCTAACTCTCATTCTAGTTTGAGGAAGTAGACTTCGTAAACTATTCTTCCAATCTAAATATCACATTAGTAAAGTTTTAGTCACGCTCGCTCTCGGTTTTACGAACCGCCATCTTTAAGTCGTGCCACGTGTTGGAAACAGACGCAGCTTTCTTAAAGCGAAGAGCGCTCTGTTGTTCGTAAATTGAAGAGCCGCGCCAGAAATCGCTACTTAAACGCTGCAAACTACCTTTTTAAGTAGATGCAAAGGTTGATTTCTTCAGTTGTAAAAGTACTATGGCGTTGAAATTATCTTCCCCCGCCTCGTTTTTAGTTTGTGGCCCAAGTTGCTGTGGAAAAACGCACTGGGTGTTTCGCTTTATTGAAAACCGTAATGAGATATTCACAGAAAAAATCGAAAAAGTTTTATATTTTTATGACACCTATCAAAAAAAATTCGACAACTACTTGAACGATATTGAATTTATTCAAGGAATCCCGACTCTCAAAATATTGAAACTCGCTGATCGATGTTTACTAGTTCTCGATGATTTAATGCATTACCCCCAAGATTTAATTACTAAAATCTTTACTGTGTACGCTCACCATTTCAATTTTTCAGTAATATTCACAGCACAGAATCTTTTTAATAAAAACATCCGCGAAATATCGTTGAATTCACATTTTGTGGTTTTATTTAAAAACTGTCGCGATGCGACCCAAATCCAACACTTTTTAAGACAAGCTTTCCCACATAAAAGTAAAGTTGTGTATGACGCTTATAAAAACGCCGTCGCCATGCCAAGAGGTTATTTGATGCTAGACTTCAGACCAGACACTGACGACTCCCAGCGAATAAGAACAAACGTATTCCCAAACGAAGTGAACTACATCTATCAGTAGTTCTCTACCCATGGATCGCTTGAAAAGAAACGCTTCCACTATCAAGCTCTTGTATGGCGCAAATCCTTCTTTGCGCAAAGCTGTTGTGGAGAAGTCCAAAGATGACTTAATCCGCTGCCTTTGCGACGTCTCGTTTAACATCCTGAAAGGAACTGCACCGATTTCACGACAGCATAAAAAGCGACTCGCTAAACACAAGTCGTCATTACGTAAACTGATCGATCGCAAGCTACCTCTAAAGAAGAAAAGAAAGATTATTCAAAGTGATGTTTTTTTGTCTGCGTTGATCGGCGCTGCGATACCACTATTGAGTAGTTTATTTGGACTAGCAAAATGAGGAAATTAGTGGCGTTGGAATCGCAAGTTTATGAAAAGTTGAAGGAAGGTGTCGGGCGAGTGAAGACATCTATTTTAAACAACCTTGACCAAGAAATGCAGGCGATATTAAATTCACAGCGACCAGCACATGAGAAATTACAACTTTACGACGACGCGTTGCGAAAATCGGAGCAGTTTGAAAAAAAGGCTGTAGACGTTACATCGCAAGCTGTGGAAGATCGAATATTATCAGACTTCGATCGACAGATGCAAGATGTTTTGAATTCTCAAAAATCGCCTCACGAAAAAATAATGCTATATAACGATATCTTGCGGAAATCCGGTGTATATGAAAAAAAGCGGCGCACTAGACGTGTGCAGAAAAAGGAGAAATTACCGAAAAAAGAGATATTAAAACATTTCAAAAAGTCCAAGAGCAAAAAGGTGAAACAGATTTTGAGCGGGATTGAAAATCAGAAAAATATTACCTGGAACGACGCCGGAAACTTAGTTCTTGACGATCGAGCGATTCCTTCCAGCGATATCACAGAACTGTTACGCTCAGCTGTAGTCAAAAAAGAACCTACCATACCAGGTTGGTCGATGTTTGACAAAACGCTCCCATGGACAAGTTTTTGAGTTATTACGATGAAAAAAAAACCGGAGCGTTTTCTGGCGCAACGACGTTTCGGAGAACCACGCAGAATCCTAAGGTTAAAAATTGGCTTTCAACTCAAGACACTTATACTCTTCACAAACCGGTTCGAAGACGTTTTCCAAGAAGAAAAATTGTTGTAGCTGGCCCGAAACAACAATTTCAAGCAGACTTGATCGATTTTAGTTATTTGCAGAAATACAACAGTGGTTTTAAATTTATTCTTGTCGTGATTGATGTATTTTCAAAATACGTTTATGTGGAATGTATGAAAAATAAAACTTCTCAGAGTGTGATAACAGCGTTTTCTAAAATATTGAAACGAAGCGGTTATTTTTCTTCCTTGCAAACTGATTTAGGGACAGAGTTTACAAATAAAGCGTTTCAAAGCTGGCTCAAAGATCACAATATACATTTTTTTCACACCTACAATCGTGAAATTAAAGCTAGTATTGTGGAACGCTTTATTCGTACTATCAAAGAAAAACTATTTAGATATTTTACGTATTCTAGTAAGCGGAAATACGTCGACGTAAGTCAAAAATTAGTGCACGCCTACAACCACTCCTTCCACCGCTCAATTCAATGCTCGCCAGCAGAGGTCAGTCCTTCTAATCAAGAGTCGATATGGCTCACGTTATACGGCGATCAGCGGCCTAAAAACCCTAAATTCAGTGTTGGGACAAGAGTAAGGTTGTCTGTGATTCGCGGGCAATTTACCAAAGCTCATACTCAAGGTTGGACTCAGGAGGAGTTTGAGATTGCTGAGGCGTTTACCGGCGATCCACCCTACTACAAAATAAGAGATTTGAGGGGTGAGGATGTGAAGGGAAGTTTTTACGAACCCGAACTTCAGAAAGTGGTTAAAGGCGATAACATTTACAAAGTTGAGTCCATTCTTAAAAAACGAAAACGTAATAAAGGTCACGAGTATTTTGTGAAATGGTTGGGATACCCAGACTCATTTAATTGCTGGGTACGTGAGCGAGATCTTGTGCGTTATGCCTAATCTGTCGTCGGCTGTAAGCGATTTAGCTCTGTTTATTTGCCAGATTGCTGCTGTATACGTAGTGATCGCTTTTAGTCTATACAACTTGACACAAGGTGTGGAAAATAAGGAGCTCTGGGTGAGCTTACTATCAAGTGGTGTGGGTTATCTTTTACCAGCTCCCATATTGACAAAAAAACATGTTTCTAATTCTTCCTAGCAACGCCTCGATGTCTGTCTTTCCTGAAAATAAGACTTTGGACTTTAAAGTACACTTACCGAAGTCTGTGACTCTGGAAGGTTCTTGGGAATGCGGTTTAGCTGAGATACAGTACCCGAGATCCTGGTACACAATGTCGCAATCTTTGGAGCATTGGGTGCAATGCAAGCAGGATAACATAGATATAATAGTATTCTTACCGCTAGGATACTACCAAAATCCTCGCGATGTAATCGATCAGCTAAATCGTGAGATGGAAGAACATTTCACAGCTGCAGCAGACGCGAAAATGAGAGATCCTACATCGGGGTTGACGACACTCCCGCGATTGAGGACATATTTACACTTCAACCCTTATTCTCAAGTAGCGTCGTTGGAAATTCAAAAACCTCAGCTCAAAAATATGAGAGTCGCATTATCTTTCTTATTAGCACGCATGTTAGGCTTCGACACGACGGTTTACAGACGACCGGGGTTCCATGTAGCTTCAAGGATTGCAAATTTAAACAACACCAATGCTATATTCGTTTACCTCGATGTAATTCAATCGCAAATCATTGGTGATACACTTGCACCTCTTCTAGACGTTGTTGCTGTCCAAGGCGAACCTGGAGACTTGGTCTGCAGAAGATTTGATAAACCGCATTACAAACCTATTTTGAGAAAACATTTTTCCGTTATCAACATTTCTCTACGCGACGATCAAGGCGATCCTATTCGGTTTGAAGAAGGTAAAGTTATCGTGACTCTACATTTGAGAAGAGCGAAACTACCTCTTTAAATTCAATACCGTATCGTCGCTGTACTCATTCACACAACAATATGCGTGCGACATACTGTTGCAATTCCAAGGCGTACGAACGCTACTACTTGACGCAAGTTGGAAACGGTGGTCCGTATTTCAGCGGGGCGCCGTTTCAAAGGGGTTATGGTTTAGGAAGTATTTTTGGAAGTATAGCGAAGTCGATTATGCCGTTGATCAAGTCAGGGGCGAAAGCGGTCGGGAAGCAAGCGTTGAAGGGTGGTCTTGGTTTTGCCTCGGACGTTCTAGCAGGGAAAGATGCGAAACAAGCTGCTGTCGATCGTGCTCGGTCTGCTGGGTCGACACTTTTACGACAGGCTGCGAAGCGTAAACGTAAACCTACATCACGAGTTCAAAAGAAGCGACGCAAACGTTCCAGTGACATATTTAGTTAGGATGTCGTCCTTGATACATCCCAATTCTTCCGAGTCAGTTTCCAGTCAATTGGATCTGTTTTCAGTGCCCCCAACTCAAACTAGTTTGGAGGATGGTTTTTTTACGGAGTACAGACCCTTGTCCGTGTTAACTTCACAGGGACCAGTGGAGTTTTGTATTGCTGCTGAGAGTTCGCACTACATCGATCTAGCTAACACCTTTCTGTACGTTAGAGCGTCAGTGACACAAGCGAACGGTGCTGCGCTTGAGGAAAATTCCGAAATCGCTCCAGAGTGTAATTTTTTGCACACGTTGTGGTCTCAGTGCGATTTGTATTTGAACGATACGTTGGTGACTCAGTCAGGAAACAATTACCCTTATCGCTCTTATTTAGAGACACTGCTTTCTTTTGGGAAAGACGCGAAAGACTCTCAACTGTCGTCTGTTTTATGGTATCAAAACACCGCTGGCGTTTTCAACACACGCGGTGCAAATAACGCCGGTTATACTACAAGAAAAGCCTTAGCCGCACAAAGTCATGAATTTGATATGTTGGGTCGTTTACATCTAGACATGAGTTTCCAGTCTAGATACCTCCTCAACGGAATAGAAATTAAATACAAGTTGATAAGATCGAAGGATAGTTTTTGTTTGCATGGAAATGCCAACCAAGCTGAAAACAAAGTCTCGTTGAAAGAGGTCTCTTTATTCTGTCGAAAAGTGAAACCGAATCCGTCAATTCAATTAGCGCACGTCAAAGCTCTACAACACGGTACCGCAAAATATCCTCTGAGACGTGTAGAAGTAAAAACGTTTACTATCCCACAAGGAAATCGATCTTTTTCAAAGGAAAGTCTGTTTTTGGGTCAACTACCCACCCGTCTCGTGGTCGGATTTGTCGACAACGATGCATACAATGGAAACGTTGCAAAATCACCTTTCAATTTCATAAACTACGATATTAATTTTGTGTGTATTTATCGTGATGGAACTCAGATTCCTTCCTCACCCCTCCAACCGGATTTTGAGAACAACAAATATATTCACAGCTATTTGAGACTATTTTTGCAGACCTCCCAATATTTCACCGACACAGGTCTCGCTTTGTCTAGGTCTGATTTTGGTGGTGGATACACGCTGTTCGCTTTTGATTTAACTCCTCAGCTAAATTCGAGCGATCCAACTTTCGAGTTAATAAAGAGTGGTAATATTAGATTGGAGGTTCATTTCGCCGATGCGACACCTCGCACGTTGACCGCTGTTGTACTGGCTGAGCATGATAATCTTTTACAGATCGATAAAGATCGCCACGTGGCTTTTGATTACACAGCATGAACACAGTTCAAATTCAACGTTTATTGAATAAAGACCCGTTTGCTAAATCTATTTTCAAAAAAGTTTGTGCCAAGAACCAATTGCAACGTGTCGATTATCCCTCTGCTTACGTTATTAACTCACACCCTAGCTCTAAACCAGGGGAGCATTGGATTGCTGTTTATTTCGATAAATATGGGAAGGGGGAGTATTTCGATAGTTACGGTCTACCGCCTAGTGAGAACAGTTTTACAACTTTCATGGAACGTAACTCCAAAACGTAGATCTACAATGATAAAACAGTGCAAAGTTTGTTTTCTACCACATGTGGTCACTATTGTGTGTATTTTATTTTGTATCGTTGTCGTGGTTACAGTATGCGTCATATCGTTTCTCGTTTCTCATCTAACCTGACTGAAAACGATCGTAAAGTCGACTTGTTTATTCGTACACTCTCACTGATGTAAATACTTTCTCGCTTGTGTTACATTTTCTTTGCTTATTTAAATTAAGCACACGTAAAACTTTTTTTTCGCTTGTGTTTTATTACAATACATTCACAAAGAGAACAAACGCTTGATTTTTATTCTATGTACAGGATCAAGACAGTACTCAATCAATTTAGCACATAAAGCAATTCGTCAGCGAAAACGTTGACGATTTCGGGCAACAAGCGCCCAATCGCTACGTTGAGCTTCGCGACAGGCAGCGGATTCAGACAGTACACGAACGGTTACAAACTCAGAAAAACGTACACGTTTCATTACATATAGTCCTCCAAATTTTGAGCTGCTGTTTGTGTAAGTTCAGGGTTTGTAGAAGAGTCAGTTTCGGTCAATCTTCGCTTCTTCGGTGTAGTGACGTCGTGCTCCTCCAAAAGATTCAGAAAAGTCTCCAGCTGCTTATGGTCGATTGTGGGGAGGTGACAGTCGTCGTCGTTTTGAACCGCCAAGGTGAGGTAGTTGTTCAGCATGTAGAAAATGAATCGTCTTGGCGATGGGATGTTTTCCACTTTAAATCGTAGTTGAAACCCGTCAGCGAGAACTTCTTTTTTAATCGCTTCTGCGTTTTCCTGAATATTGCAACGAGTATCGTCGAAGTTTGTTGCCCAGAAAACAAGAATAACATAGTCTTTTGTATCGCTTTTCGGTCGGAATAATAAGTAGGGTTTAGTTTCCATAACCATTTGCACTACGCGTGAAAGTTGTTCTGTGGAGAACATAAACTTCCCTTTTCTGACTGAGACCACAGCCTTTCTCAGCAGAGTTGAAGTAGGGACCGGGAATCCGGAGTCTGCGATAGCTTGAAACTGTTGTCTGATTTGTCTCGCTAAATCTTCCATCGTTCTGGCGCGTTCGATTAATTCTTCCTGCTGGAACAAAGTTTCGTAGCAGCTTGAAAACGGTGGAATATAGTCTGGGAGTCTCACGTTTTCTGCCTCCAGATATAGTTCGTCTGCTTTGTTGGTGAAAGACTGCATGATTTCGAGTCTTTCACTTGCTGCCCTTTTTATAGGTAACAAAGAGAAAAAAGCGATTGCGCCACAGCATGGGAAAAAATCTATTGCTGTTCTTGGTGCCGTTGCGCCATAGTCGGGTGTAATTAGAGGGTGAGTTGATTTTAGGTTCATGACGTAATTGTTCGGACTTATACTCGATACGAGCGAATTTTTTCTTTGATGAATTCGCCACATATCGTACACAGCTGCGATTTTCTAGAACAGCAGAAACATTCGGTGATGTGAGCGCATGGAAGGTATACCATACACCTTTCCTCCTTCTTACATTTCATACACTTTACCTCGTCCAATATTTCTTTTGCCCGTTTCATAGTCAATTTCGGTTTAAAAATAACATCAGGTTCCTCCATAAGTTTCAGCATAAAATCGTAAAAGGTGTTAAAGTTTTCGCCATGATCTGTAAATCTTTTCGTTAGAACTCGGGTTATTTTTTGATCTTGAAATCCTAGAAGTTTCGCCATTTCTACGTTTCTCCCCAACAACATTTCTCTGTCGACTTTTTCTTTCACATCCTCACCTCCTCTAGGATCGATTAAGGGCGGGAACAGCGGTTGCTGTTTTGCGGGTGTTTTGTTTTTAACTAGTTTTTGCAGACCTTGAAGTTTGTTTTCTGGCGATGGATTGGGTACGGCTGGACGTTTCAAACCAGTAAACCCTTTCACGATGTCTTTGACAAAGTCCACGCCTTTATTTTTGAGCAAATATTCGCAGAGAGGGAACCATTTCGCATGTTCTATCCACGGATCGTCAAAACGATCCCAGTTCTTTAAACCACCGTTGCAGTACCAACATTTCACCTTATCACCTTCGCCAAGATAGTAAAACCCAGCGTCCGCTAGTAATGCTGTATCAGCTTCAATTCGGTGACTGGGCCAATACTCGGTAAACGACTGATGGCGGTCGATAATTCTATGCATGTGTGGGTTGATCGCATGCTTGCATTGGAACAGGGAAGAAGTTGGTGGTGCTACATCACCACCAGTAACTGCAGCTGAATCACAAGCATCCGCCATGTTTCTTTTGTTCTGGTAGAATGAAAACGTGACTCCTGGTCCTTTTTTTTTATAGCCGATGAACCCACGCCATAGGTCAGTGTTGATGTGGTTGCGCCACCGCGTTTTAGACAGGTTCAGACGTGTCAAGGTTGCGCGATCGAGATATAATAATACCATACTGTTGCGCCACTGTCTCCATAGAACGGTTCTATCACACTACCATTACGTCATTGCTATTATTATCGCGCTCACATTTATGACGACATCGTCGCTACGCTGTATATCTGTAACAAGAAAATAATTCCATCGCGTTGAACATTCTAAAACGAATACGATCTCGTAGGGACTTTCCCTGGTGAATTACCACCGCTTGCATATAAATCTTCCAGTTTTACTTCGTTCAAGAGACATTACACATAAACAAAAGGTCTTTGATTTACCTTAGTTGAATGTGTTAGAGTCTTACCATTCAGGAACATGGTTCGGTTCCCAGGTAGATCTCACAACTTCAAGAAATCTTACAAATTTTATACTAAAGCGTTGGTTAGCTCTTGGTTCGAACCTTAGGTAAAACACTCTTCTACTCTTGACCAAGTTCTAGGTTCGATTCTTAGGGTTACCAACCTAGGGTTAGACTCTACCTAGTTCGATTCTTAGGATTACCAACATACAGTTAGAACTTACGATCTTGCGAATATTCACAAACTCAGCAACCCCAATTGGGTAATTGAGGTTGCCCATTTGGGGTTGCCCAACCCCAACCCCATTTGGGCAACCTCAATTGACACCTTTTGGCTCAATTAATACTACTCAAGTTCAAGGCACAATAAGATATTGATTTATCTTATTTTAAACAGATGTTTCAATTATTAGTTCACAGCAAGATGTACTGCGCCACTACTTTATTGCCGTTTGTTTACCAACAAGAAAAAACATGTATGCTTCATAGGCGTAGCCAGGGGGGGCAGGGGGCCGCCCCCCCCCAATTAAAATATCACCTATGATAAAAAATTATGACAACATAGCCTAGCAATGTTTAGTTGCAGTTACGGACGACGAGGGAGCCCCGGGGCCCCTAACTAACAACCAGGGGACCCCGGGGTCTTTAACCAACAACCTGGAGGCCCCTAACCGACAACCAGGGGAACCCAGGGACCCTAGCTAATGACCAGGTGGCCCTGGGGCCGTTAACCGACAACCAGGGGGCCCCTAACTGCCAAACGAGGGCTCTGAGGCCTCTAACTGACAAACAGGGTGCCCTGGGGTCCATAATTGACAACCAAGGGCCTCCAAGGCCCCTAACTAACAACCAGGGACCCCGGGGTCCTTAACTGGCAACAAGGGGGCTCCAGAGTCCCTAACTAACGACCAAGGGCCTCCAAGGCCCCTAACTAACAACCAGGGAGCCCGTAACTGACTACCAGGGGGCCCTGGCGCCCCTAACTAACAACCAAGGTGCCCGGATGCCCTAATCAACAACCAGGGGCCTCGGGGCCCCTAACCGACAACCAGGGGGCCCCGGAGCCCCTAACTGATAAACAGGGTGCCCCGGGGCCCCTAACTGATGACCAAGGGACCCGGGCCAGGGGCCCTGTAATTCAAATTTTTAACAATTTATATGCAAAACCTGTGAAAAGTCTTAGAGTTTTGTGCTAAAAGTTGCAACCCCAGGCCCTCGTTTAACATTGTTATAAACTTAATGCTATAACACAGGCGGTTGTAAAAACTCCCAATTGAAATACTACCAATGATAAATATAATGAGAGCATAGCCAGTATGCTGTCTTTGCCTGGAATCGCAGTTTCTTTAATTTAGGATTTACGCGTACAAAAGTAAGCAATAATAATGACGGCCACCTGTCACGTCATAATAATGTCGTGCAATTTTTGGAGGTTTCAAAAAACTGTCTAGTGAATTAACTCGTGTCCTGCACGTTTCGGAAAAAAAGTTATTTTAATTTGCTTTAAATGTTTTTTTATGAAAGAACTTAAGGGAGCGATTTTATCTCAAGATCACAGGCGTAGCCAGGGGGTGGCATAGGGGGCCCGGGCCCCTCAATTGAAATGCCACCAATGACAAAAATTTAACAAAAAAGCCTTGTTTCTTCATTTTCAGTTCCTTTTAGCATCTTTGCGTACAACAGTACACTCGTAGAAGAGCAATTAACAATAAATAATATTGACGACCAGGGGGTCCGGCGCACCCCCTTAATTCAATTTTTTCAATCAATTTAAACGTATAACCAGGGTGAAATCAATGGTTTTTGTCCGAAAATTTGCTATCTCAGGCCTTCATCTAAATTTTTTATGAGCGTAATGCAATAACCAGCGCCGTACTTGCCATATGGTACAGTGCCAGTGCCCAGCGCTCAGATAGTAGGACTTTTTTTGGTCTTTACTTACATTTGGCAGGAAGATGTTGCAAAAATCCCCTAAGTGCCAGGAACCCTGCGCAATATAAATCCGGCCTTGGAATAACATGTTTAGTAAGCATAGTCATCTATTGCACCATTTTTCAATAACAATTCACCTCCACCTCGCCAGTTTTTACGCACAAAATACTTTAAAAAAAATAGCTAGGGAAAATGCTCATTTAACAAATTATTGAATTTCAATCGAGGGGGGCCTGGGCCTTCTGGCCGTACATGTACTCCTATAACTGGTTAACTTCATGACAAAACAAAAATCTCTAAGGAAAATCTTCGAGCGGATTAATATTTTCGCTAAAATATTGCAGGAGGCAATGTGCCTTACGGGATCACGTCAATTGACCGCGAACAAATTAACCGGCGACAATTGGTTTTGATCAACTGACCGGCAACAAATTGGCCGGCGACACAAACCAATCGGCAACAAATTAGCCGGTGACACAAATCAACTGCTTGTTGTTTCAACTAAAGTTTTTGCTAAAATCCAAATTTTCTGCTTCAAAACAAA
Source organism: Trididemnum nubilum (assembly GCA_963965965.1). Classification (NCBI taxonomy): domain Eukaryota; kingdom Metazoa; phylum Chordata; class Ascidiacea; order Aplousobranchia; family Didemnidae; genus Trididemnum; species Trididemnum nubilum. The sequence continues at coordinate 49,860,884 of OZ014471.1, forward strand.
CGAAAAAAAGAATTCTATATTTACAAATCAAATGAACATTTAACAGTTATAGTTAAAGTCGAAACTTCATCACATCCAGTGAAAAACGAAGGAGCTGTAATCCCTCTGCAATGCATAGATGTGTGGCTTGACTGGCTCGACTGAGAATCAAACTTTCGACTTGTTGTTATAATGATCTTTCTTCAGTGTTGGCTTACTTTGCCTAATTCGAATGTCACCTTTGATAACTCCGCATTGTATTTTTAGGCATTTTCAAGCATTTACAGGCATTTACACGTATTTGTTTGCAGGCATTTACAGTTATTTAAAGGCATTTTTTTAAAGCTGAACTGACTTTTAATTTACGTAACTTTAAAGCTGAACAGATTTTAAGGTCTGTAAATGGCACATGTTATCTCTTAGAAAAAAAGTCCTTATTTCTTAATATGACACATGTTATCTAATATCTCTTGAAAAAAAAAGTCATCCCATATTCACATGACACCTGGAACGTCCATGTTCGGGTGTCAAATGGCGACGCAAGAACCAACAACAAAGTTGAAGGTCACCACAATCTAATAAACAAAATGTTATCAATGCAACACCCAACCACATGGAAATTTATAGAAGCTTTGACGAAATTGTAGAACATAAACAAAAACAAGATTGAGGCACTCTGTGCCCAAGTGCCGCCTGCCAAAAGGAGAAAATATAAGGATCTGGATGCGCGACTTAAAACCATTGTTGAAGATTTTGCAAACCGTGACATATTAGATTTTCTCAGAGGCATCGCCCACAACCTACAATTTGTGCAATAAACTTCCTTATTTGTCAAATAACAGTTAATGTAAATTTTAGTGCCCTTAATTATGTAGTGCTATATGTGCTGTTTTTAAGTCTTTGTGTTCATTTAAATAAACGGTGAATTTAGCACGGTTAATTACCTCCCGGTCAATTTTGATTCGGGTTAGTTGGTTTAAGGTAAATTTACGTCACGGTCAGTTGGACCCGGTTCATGTTCGCGTTCAATTGCGCCCGGTTAATTGTCGTGAAATCGTGCCTTACTTCCCCCTACATGGACCAAATCACTTACAATTAAAATTTTACATCATAATGCAAGATTTTAAAAGTGTTTTGAAATTTAATTGCAAGTAAAAAGAGAAATGAACACTTAAAAACTTTTGATTGGCTTTTAATGTTAAAAATCTAGTTCTTTTAAAGAGCTGTGAACACTTGCAAAATGTGATCCAATGGGATTAAAATCGCTTTTTTTCCCAAAAACGTACAAAAATCTCCCAGCGGCTGGGGACTTTGCCCCCATACCTCCAAGCTGGGGGCTCCGCCCCAAGACCCCCGTCTGTGGTACGTTTGAGTACACAAGCTTACTCAACACGTCTCCTAAGTTAGACATTTACTCTTTCTAACTATTAGTTTTCCTCCTTTCTCTTTACCAAAATTCTAGGTAAATGCCAACGGGCTACAGCTTCAGATCTTCCATTTTACGATATCTTTGCCCCACGAAAAGTTCTTTTTTTGAAAATTTTTGATGATGTCATTGCATGTGATTTGTAGTTCGGGCCCCCCCAATCAAAAATCCTGGCTACGCCTATATTTGCTTGATTTGCAAAAGCTTGGAACTAACCAAAAATTGATCTAACTTAGAAAGGTAAAAAATGTGAGCTTTCATAGTATTTCTCTTGTGTTTTAGATATTAATTAGACTTGATTGGAGCGTTTTTTCTCATTGTATAGTGGCTAAAGCAGCTTAACTTTTATTGCTAATTTTGCTTGAATAAAAAGAAAAATGTATATACTGTAATACTCGTCAGAAATGAGCGATTGATTTTTTTTTAGGCAAAAAGCTATAAAAAAGCAGATTCTTTTATAACTCAATTATTTAAATCTTTTAACAGCAAAAAATGTTGGCACTGAAACAGAAAAAAAATCAGTGAAATGACTAATTTATAATATGACTAATGTTAAACCTAAAATATCATGTTATTTCTTGGAAAGTACAAACTTAAAATTTGTCTTATCCAACAATCACTCTTCCAAAATATACAGCAAAACCTTCTCTCCAACGACCAATATCAATCTAGCATTCTGAAGACTTTTCAGTGTTCACTTGTGCTTAGCATAATAAAAAATCTTCGACGTAAATTTAAGGTTGAAAAAAAGAGAAATTGAAAGTTAAAAAAAAAGAGAAATTGAAAGTTTATAATGATTTTATAATCCAAACTTTCAAGCCTTTCAAATAATAAGTCTTAACTCTTTTTTAAGCTTTCTAAAACTCTTTTAGCTGGCTTGTTAGTGAAACACAAGGAAATGCTATTCATTTTGAACTTAGCAACATAGCTTGAACTATTTAAATGGTAAACAATGCTGCAGAAGCCACAATTAAGTTTGTGGTGATTTCACAAGTAACATTAGGACAAACTGAACAAGATGACAGGCTACTATGCATGAAGTCAAAATTGAAAAATTTATTCTTAAGCCAATAAAGCAATGTTTTCAAGATGCTTGTGAAGATTACTATTGACTGTGCGTATTTTTAGTTAGCTTTTTCCATAACAACTATAGGTATAAAAAATTGCACCAATTGTAATTATGACATGTTGTACTGTATTTCTGGCCCTAAATACAGCAGCATGACTTTAACTACAAAATGTGTCATAAATACTACCTACAATCTTTACGCTTTGCATTGATGCAATAGCTTAATACTTCATTTTTCTTTTCAAGAAAGTTGCGACAATTTTTAAAAATGCTGCTGCAATTCAAAAATGTATGATTCTACTGGTGACATATTTTTCAATTGACACCAAATTGTCTTTACTTAATGTTGTAAATAAAATTTGTGATGTTTTCGATACTCCTGCAAAATATGCATTTAAAATCACTCATGTGTAGCATTATTTAGGAATTATTTCATTGTGAAACTCCTAAAAATCACTCAAGCATAACGTGATTTGAAAATTATGTCAACAGATTTTCTGACTTTCCATTTGTGCAAAGTCAAAGCTTTTTGATTATATTGACTCAAATTAAGCCAATGGCAGTGCTTTTTGAGCTGTAATAAGCAACTTTGCTTTAAAAAATCACTCAAGCATAACAAAAAATCGTTTACAAAATTGATAGATTGCAGCTACGTCATAGCTTTTTCCCACCAAAACGATTGGACGTCAAAATGTCATTAGAAAGCATTGGACGTTACCGTAAATCAACGTATAATTCCTTCAGTGGGCATATTTAAAGAATTTGATTGTAAAGTAACACTTTTGTAGATAACCTGGCATTAATTGGTAATTACCAGGAGCGATTTAAGCAGCTTACATAGCTCAGCGGATTTGAAAAGTTACGCTTTTTGTAAATTCTCATTGTCCATTGCCTACTATTGTCCACTTTGACCGGTTTTTAGCTTTTGTTTAAATCGTAAATTTGGCCATATCCTAAACTACTTAAAATTCTACGTCGCAGCAGTAACACATGGCCAATTACTGTTTAGTTTAAGCACTATTTATAAATAATATTTAACATCACTAGCTCAAGCCGAAATAAATGCAAATTAAGCCTCGATCAAAGTTACACTTGGCCAGTTAAATCATTAGTTTAAAATTTAAATGACATATCTACGAAATAATTCAATGAAAACAACTGCTAATGCATACTAACTCCTAGCAAACAATGATCATAGCGGTAAGCTGCTAACGACAACACAAAATGCAAAAAATCACCAAGATTCTGCAAAATAGACTCCTGAAATTACAATAGTTTAAAAATGCGCTAATTTTGTCACAAATAAAGAAGGTACAACTGTTTCATTATAGCGCCGTCAATAGTAAGCCACGAATTTGATTACCGCAACTAGCTACCACCATACATATTACATGATTCTAACGATTTACTTAACAGCAAGCCGGATTTACGTCACGAAAAAAAAGCGAACAAAAGTGAGTTCTTACTAATCAAAATCTTTTTCAGTTTTTACAGGCTTTTGCCTAGCATTTAACTTTAATGTTACAAAGAATCAACTCTTTTATAGCCTGAAAATACGCTCTATATCTTCACTGTCAGTGTTTTACTTAGCATCAATCTGCGATTTTGACGTCCAGCGGTTTGGCTATTAGCGCAATGACGTCACGTGCAATCCATCCATACTTCATACTTCCGAACCTATTATGTCAATTCAAACAACTTTCTTTTTGAAGTGCACAGAATTAAATGTTCTTTCAAATAAAATTACTTTCAGTGTTATAGCTTAAGAGCTAAACACGCTATTCAGAATTTTAGGCAAATTTTGAAGAAAATGGTGGATCAAACATGTCATATCTTTTTGGAAGTTGATCGGATCACATTTTTAAACACATTTTTGGAATCAGCACAAAAAACTGCATAGAGAAGTCACAAAACACAAAAAAAAAGAAAAAAGTCAAAAATCTGGGTGCCCTAATGTTTACTAAAGCGTGATGTTTTTGTATTACCATTCATCATAGGCGTAGCCAGGATTTTTAATTGGGGGGGCCCAAACCACAAATCACACGCAATGACGTCATCAGAAATTTTTGAAAAAGTAATTTTTTGTGGGGCAAAGATATCGTAGAATGGAAGATCTGAAGCCGTAGCCTGATGGCACTTTGCCAGGATTTTGGTAAAGGGAGAGGGCGAAAACTAATTGTTGAAAAGTGTAAAAGTCTAACTTGGAAGACGTGTTGAGTCAGCTAGTGTACTCAAACGTATCACAGACGGGGGTCTGGGGGCAGAGCCCCCAGCCGCCGGTGGCTATGGGGGTCTGGGGGCAAAGCCCCCAGCCGCTGGGCGATTTTTGTAAGTTTTTGGAAAAAAAAGCTATTTAAATCCCATTGGATCACATTTCGCACGAGTTCAGAGCCATTTCAAAGAACTAGATTTTTAACATTTCAAAGCCCAATCAAAAAAACTTAGTTGTTCAATCCTCTTTTTGCAATTAAATCCCAAAACACGCTTAGAATCTTGCATTATGGTGTAAAATTTTAATTGTCAGTGATTTGGTCTATAGGGGGAAGTAACAAACATTGCCTCCTGCAATACTTTAGCAGTAAATAATTCAGTTCATAATAACGTTAAACGAGGGCCTGGGGTGGCAACTTTTAGGTCAAAACTCTTAGATTTCTCACAGGTTTCGCATATAAATTGTTAAAAATTTGCATTAAGGGACCCCTGGCCCGGGAACCTTGGTCGTCAGTCAGGGGCCCTTGGGCTCCCTGGTTGCCAGTTAGAGACCCCGTAGCCCATTGCTTGTCGGTTAGGATCCCAGGCCCCCTTGGTTGTTAATTAGGGGCCCTGGGGCTCCCTGGTCGTGAGTTAGGGGCCCCGGGACCCCCTGATCGTCAGTTAGGAGGGCCCCAGGGCCCCTCGTTGTCGGTTAGGGGGCTCCTGGCCCCCTGGTTGTTAGATAGGGGCCCTGGGGCTCCCTGGTTGTGAGTTAGGGGTCCCGGGGCCCCCTGGTCGTTAGTTAGGCACTCCGGGGGCCCTGGTTGTTGGTTAGGGGCCCTGGGGCCCCCTGGTTGTCGTTTAGGGGCTCCCTGGTTGTCGATTAGGGGCCTGGGCCCCCCTGGTTGTCGGTTAGGGGCATGGGGCCCCCTGGTTGTCAGTTAAGGGGCCCCCTAATTGTTGGTTAGGGTCCCTTGGTTGTTAGTTAGGGGCCCTGGGGCCCCTAGTCGTCAGTTATGGGCCCCCTTGTTTTCAGTCAGGAGTCCCGGACCCCGTGGTTGTCGGTTAAGGATTCCAGGGCCCCCTAGTTGTTAGTAAGGGCCCCATGGTTGTTAGTTGGGGTCCCGGGACTCACTTGTTGTCATTAATATTATTGCTAATTACTGCTATGTGCGTAATTACTGAAAAAAAACTGCAACTAAACATCGCCAGGCTATGTTGTCATAACTTTTTGTCGTTAGTGGTATTTTGATTGGGGGGGCCCGGGCCCCTGGGCCCCCTTCCTGGCTATGCCTATGTTACCCATCCTATTCCCATTAAGCCCCAGCCTTGCTCAAATTTGAACAATGCTAGTGAGTAAAAAGTTGAAAAATTTTTGAATAATACTGCCCAATAACAAAATTTACCGTGCGAAAAAACGAATTAAAGTTTTATGCAAAACTTATCGAACTAAGGTGCATCAATCAATGGTAAAACTTGACAATCAAGGCAAAGCATGAATTTGGCCTACAGAACAAAATTATTTTGCTGCATTTCCTTGAATTTAAACATTAGTTTATAATTTTACAGGCACGTATTAATCACATTACGCATATTATTTTATAACATACTAGAACAAAAAAAGAGGAGAAAAGAGAAATTAGCGTCTTACATTTTGATACAAAATATCATAATGTTGAGGAAAAAAAACAATACACGCATACTCGTATACTGTAAAATCAACTATTGAAAACAAACAGTGGTGTGGATGATTCGCCTACGTTGATTGAGGGTAGTTGCTTTTGGATGAGTAGAGTTTCTTTTTTTACAGTTTTCTGGAATGGTTTGCTGTTGCAAGAATTTCTGGTTCATTAAAATTAATTGCGTGTGATAGATTTTCTGGTATTTTCTTGGTTACGTCTGTTTGTGTTCCAAATTTGTTGCCAGGATGGTGTTCTTTTAATTTGGATGTTAAATTCCGTTTTGTTTGACCAATATAGCTTCCACCGCATCAGCAATTTAACTTATGAACAACGTTACTCCGACGTAGAGTGGCTTGTTGTTTTTGAGAGAAAAAAGATTTCCGAGTTTACAAGTATTGTGATAAAAACGAATTCGATTTTTTTGGAATTTTTCTTCGGAAAAATGATCAAATTTCTGCTTTTACTTTAAGTGACGTTGATCAAATCTAAGAAAGTTTGAAAAAAATACAGCGTTAATGAGGGCAAGGTTGATAATTAGAAGTATTATTAAGATTAAAATGGTGTTTTTTGCTTAAAATTTTCCGAAATTGATTTTGTGTGAGGAAAAGTAATTCTTAGATGTAGGATAAGTAATGCAAAAAGCTTTAGATCTTCTTTACTTACGGTAAGTTTTGTAATCGTGTTGTAATAATCGAAAATAAAGAGTAAGTTAAGATGCTAACTTTAAAATAAATAAACAGCAAAACAAGAGTGACAAGTTTTTTCTAGAATATTTATTATTAAGTCATACTATCCAGTAAATTGATTACGATGTGCATTTGTTAATGGTTTGCTTAGGATTTTTGCTTTTCAGAAAGCAAAAAGTTTTAGAATTATCAACCAAATCTTTTGTTATTATAGCAGAAAATACTCTCTCTGTATTATGCCGAAGTGTGTAACAAGTTTGCGAAGCCACGCAGTATAGCGGAGGTTGCAGACGTTACGCTTTGCACTTTCAATATTTCGCTTTGCCTACTTTTGATTTTTTTGTTAATTTAACCATAACTCAATTAAATCCTAATGCAGAAAAATACAGTGTTTAAGTTATATAACATTTGAAGATGTTCAATAATTAGTAATTATAGTTTAGCTCTTTATTGATTACACTGCATAGTGTATAGTTTTATAATCATAACCGTCCTTTAAAACTTTAGGTGACGAACCAAGATTTAAGATAACCGTTAAAACTATGAACTATCATAGGACCAATACAACATAATCTACACACTATTGTAAACATGATTTGGTCCATGCATATCTGTGCAACGTTACCCAATGCGATGAAATAAAGAAAACTGAAACCGCCTCCGCAAAAAAGTCACAGCTAAACTGCCATGACACGAAACCTCATAATTCGATGCATAATACTATCTTATCATTCAATAGACATTACAATGTTGATTAATTTCAATACCAATAAAGTTCAGCAAGAAAGTTAAACACTGTAGCTTTGAATACTTCGGTCACTGCGGAAACTATGAATCGGTATAGAATTGTTATGATTTCCATTCAGCTTTTAAGTCATTAGCCTCAAAGTTGTTGTTAATACTTGCATTGACAACAAGTTTTGTAAAATAAAACAATTTCTAGATACTAATTAACCTATTTGTTATGTTAATTTGGAGCAATTTGAAATTGATCACGATAAGTTTTTACAAAAATGTTTTTTGATAATTTTCATATTTCAGAAGGCAAAAAGTATTATTATTTTTTCTTTAAAATTTTGCAAGGTTTGCTTCATAGTAATATTTTTGTCTGTTGCTGCAATATGGCTAACTAAATCAAGTACAGTACTTTGCCGAAAATTTAAATTGAAAACAATTTCAAAAGCAAAGCGGGAAATTATTTCACACAAGTTTTAGAACAAATTTCTCAATTTTGTTTTGTTTTACTTTTCTTTGATATCTGCTTATTCTGAAATATTTATTATTTGTTTAGTTAAAGTAGTTAAAATTTTGAATTTTTTGAGACACGTTTGAGGAAAACTACATAATGACATATTCCAAATATTTATTATGGTTCATCTTTCTGAAATTGTATTATTTAACTTGAATATTCAGTTATTCACAGATTAAATTTTAATTGCAACCGATTCAAAATACGTTTTGATAACGGAAAAAAGACAAATATGATTATGAATTATTATGATAAATCAAATGTTTCACCAGTGAAGTTTAGCCAGTGAAAAATATCATATTTTGGGAGTTGCTGGAGAACAACAAGTTGCAGTAACTCGAAATCTCCAAGTCTAGATGTGTTTATTTATTTATTTTTTTTTTTTTTTGAATTTGCAAGTTTTGGGATAAAAATGGAACATCAAAACTATAAAAAACTCAGTAACACTTATTGAATTTTGTATACGAAAGTGGTTGCGTTGTTTCACCTGTATGTGGCGGGCTCTAACCTCATGATGTTTTGTTGTTTCTTTGCTACTTTGACGTTATCAAGAAAATAAACTTCTGAAATAATACAATATATATAAAACTCCTATTTCGACACTCGAAATTAATCAATGTTTTACCAAAGTGAACAAAATTTACAATTGATTAGAATAGGGTTGGAAACTAATGATAACGAATAATCAAACATTTGATAATTAAATTATTCATTTCAACGACTGCATAAACTTGCAGATAAGTGTGATCGAATTGTTGACTGCACCGATGCATCTGATGAAATCGGTTGCGAGTGCGAGGATGACGAGTTTGCATGCGACTGCATTCCAATGGGAACATGCACTACAGTGGATGGATGTAAAAGCAAAAATGAACTTGTGGATGGGTTCCTTCGCTGTCCTGAAGGAAAGATATTATTCAGGAATAAAACTAGAATTAACATACACAGATTACACAATGTATCAGAATGCAATGTTATCGGTTTTCCCGGCTGCGATAATTCGACTTGTTACCGCACTAATTTCTCTATGTGTGTTGATGATAAATGTTTTGAGTCGCATATGATATGTACTTCATACTGTGATCAGGATCTTTGCTGGGGAGTTTTTCAATGCTTTGATAATCGGACAATTTTTCTTTCGCAGTTTTGTGACGGATTTGTAGATTGTTTTGACGGCAGTGATGAGTTCACAAACCAACCTGGTTTCAAATGCAATAAATGTGTTTTGCCTCAAAACAATTTGTACGATGATGTTGCGCATTGCGATAACAATGCCGATATTTGTCCTGTTAAACAATTGTTTAAATGTTTCGATAGCCGCTTACTAATATTAGATCAACAAGTATGCGACGGCGTCGGCGATTGCTATGATATGTCAGATGAATGTCTGTGTGACGCGTATTTTGATACCGAAATGTGCGAGAGTAAGTTTGAAGGCAATGATTTTCAGTGTTTTGATAATAAAAAACAAAAATTGTGGCACAGTTTTACAAAAGATAATGACTTTGTTATCACAGAAGCATCTAAGAGTGGTTTTGTCGAATGTAGAACAAAGTTCAATGATTCTGTTTTTGCAATAACATGTGATGGTAGACCAGAGTGTAGAGATTTTAGTGACGAATGCCAATGTTCAAACCCACCGTTATTTTGCAACGATTCTTGCCACTTCTACTTTCCTATGGGCAATCGTTATTGTGACGGAGTTGAAGACCCAGCTTGGCAATACATCAATAGGTCTGACTGTCCACGAGGATTCGATGAAATGTTTTGCCCGAAACGTTTCAAATGCAATGCCACTGGCAAAGTTAGCATTGACGTTCTAAACGTTTGTGACGGAGTGTCAGACTGCGATGATAGCTCCGATGAAAATAATTGCTCTACTGCAACAATAATTTCTAGTATTTTTTCATCCGACACCGAAATGATAGCGAACCTGGGAATAAAGTCTGCATTTTGGATATTGGGGATTTTGGTGATGGTTGGAAATTCTTATGTAATCATCAACAGAATTGCATTTCTTAAAACGCAGCAAACACTCGACGGTATCAGCTTCCAGCATTTCATTATACTCAACATATCAATGGCCGATTTCATAATGGGAATCTATTTGATCACAATTGCTTTTTATGATGCATCATTCTCTGGATTCTATGGTGAGGTGGATCGTGAATGGAGATCGAGTTTAAAGTGCTCGGTTATCGGAAGTCTGGCGGTTATTTCGAGTGAAACGTCTTGCTTTCTTATGGTTGTTTTAACAGGCTTTAGATTGAAAAACATCACTCAACCAGTAGAATCGGTGAATGCTTCCTCGCGTCCTTGGAAACTTTGCATCATCTTGGCGTGGCTATTTTCTTTCTTTCTCGGCATTGTTCCAATGTTACCCCAAACATCTCAATATTTTTTTCATAGCTTCTCGTATTCAAGCCCATTTCAAAATGGCACGTGGTATTCCACTAACCTAGAGCAATTTGCTTGTAGGCTTTCAGCATTAAGCAACAAAACCATTCAATTTACTGGTAATAAATTTCAGTCAGTTGAAACGTTTTTAGCAGGAAGTTTTCCCAATGATGCGTCTGTGAAACTGTATGGCTATTATGGTGAAACCAGTGTGTGCATGCCCAGGTTTTATGTTGCTTATGGCGAGAGTTCTTGGGAATTCACTCTTGCAATGATGACACTCAACTTCCTAAGCTTTATTTTCATTGCTGTTTCTTATTTGATTATTTACAAACAATCCACTTCATCTTCTGCCAAGTTGGGAACCAAGAGGCCCGACAACCAAGCCGCCACAATGCAGAAACGCATTGCTCGCATCATTGCAACCGACTTTTGCTGTTGGATTCCCATTTGCTTCATGGCCTTTGTGAGACTCGGAGTTGAATTCTCGGACATCGCCTACCAGATCAGCGCTGTTCTGCTGCTCCCAATCAACAGCGCAATGAATCCAATACTTTTTTCTCCAGTTTTAGATAACTTGATCGATTTGTGTCGACACACTTGTCAAAGACTGAAGAATGTGTGTGGCGTGTAGTTTTGTTTTGGAGTGAGATGTAAAAAGAAAACAAACTGCATGATATGAAAAATTAGCTTAAACGTGCTAACATTACGAGCTTCATTTGGTTAAGATTAAAAAACATTTGTGATGAATTTTAGGTGTCAATTTGTTTTTGGGTTTAAGAGCATAAACATTTCGCCGTTGCTTTTAAAATTCATTTATGTTAATTTGTTTGAAAACTTTTAAAGCGGAAACAATAGTTGATGAAGTGTTTTCTGTAACTTTTTTTAAAGGTTATGTAAACTTTTTAGTTGTGTCTTCGAAACGAATTTTTTTGTTAACGTAGTGTGTTTGAATGATGCTATTCGTACGTTACTGTACAAAAATTTCAATGTTTGCTGGATGTTTTTGATTTTTTTTCAAAACTTTAGCGAATTAGCTTGTAGAAAGTTTTGAAATTCTTCATTAATTTATGCTGGCAAAAACGAATTTCAAAATTATGTTTGCGAAATTTAAAAATTTTAGAAACTTTACGGAATAGTTAACTCAGTGAACTTCATTAGTATTTCGATATTCACTTGTTTGCATTTTCTCATAATTGCGTTATTCGCTGAGGAAAAAGCCAATTTGCTTTACTGTTTCCGATAGCTAATTTCATTTACTTTATGGGATTATCAGTTTACACTCATTGCGTAACGTGACTAACCCCACAATAAGTTCTTATAGTCTTAAGATTTTTTTTCTAATGGTTTTAATGTACCGGTACAACAACAAAATTCCGATACTGTTACAACCTTTAGATTTCAAAAAAACCGAACACTTATTTACCGTTTAAACTTTGTATATTAATTTCGCTTGTTCAATCGTTTTGAATATTTTTGCTTTTTTTTTTTTGCTAATGAACTTGTTAGTTTCGCATCATTTCGGCCGCTGTTTCTAACATTTACAGTAACGATTCAGTTTAAGCGAGTTTTTGATCAAGTTGTAAAAATATTAGCATTTTTATTCAAATCACGTTCAAAAGCACGTTTTTCTGCAATGTCCTAATAAAACAATTAAAAGCAACACATTTTAAAAATACCAGCTAGTTGGTCGAGCAATAATGCATTCGTCTCTGGTGCGGGAGATCTGAGTTTCAAATCTTGGGCCGGTCAATTCGGGCACAGTATTGCCAAAGTCTCATTACCGATGCGAGATTTTTTTAAAAGTAAAGCTGTGTTGCCCGGGCGCAATAACGCGGAGATTATCCTCGCAAACTTGTTGCGCACTTCGACGTAAAACAGCGAGTGTAATGAAAGATTTGATTTACCATTTTAATAGTCATACAACGCAATGCTTTAAAATTTCATAGTGTCTTTAAAAAAATTGCTTTTGTTTTGTTTGTTTATTACAATAGTATCATACAATGAACGCTGATGCGTGTCATTTGGCGAGTAGATTAGGGCTGTTATCAAACCAACAAATATTTCATTATTTGAAATTTTCAATAAATTGAAAAATCATTAAATAATTTTAAACCTAGTTTCAAACATTCAAATTATATTTTTTCTTATATCTGAATGTTTTTCTCAAAAAGGTGACTTATTATATATAAGTGGTGCAGCAGCTCAAAGACAACACGACCCCCATTTTCGACTGAAATACACACAAAAAAAGAGCTTCTCAAAGTCGCCGGAGACTTGTTTGTGAGGTTGTTCCAAGCATTTAAAGTGTAAAATATATGGGGGGGGGGGGGGACGCTTCCGCAACCGTGACTCGACGCATTCGGAATGCGGTAGCAATCTGGTGAAAATTTTCCTCACGTTCGGATGAAGACCATAAAAAAAGGTCTTCGCCGCAAATTAGTACTGTTTTCGGCCGAAGTTACGGTTTTTGCTCCCAAGCATAAGTGAAGACAAAAAAAAGGTCTTCCTTGTAGAATTGGAATAGCTTCGGCGGGTATTACGGATCCATAGAGGCTTCAGACCACTTTTTTGTCCAAATGCCCAGGAATTATCCTTTGGGGGGAGAGTGCTTAATCTCGATGGGGGGACGCTAACTCTCGTCGAGGGGACGCTAAATCTTGATAGAGGAACGCCAATTCTCAATTGGGGGACGCTTAGCTCCTACCATTTAAGCGCTGGTTGTCACCAAACGAAGTCATAGAAGAAAATGATGCTGATTGTTGCCAGCCTCGAGTTAAAAAAAACAAAGGCAAAAGAATTGAATAATATTCTTTCCAAACATTCTGACATTAGTTCAACTGCCATTCAAACCCCAAATATTTTGAATCTTATCAAGAAAGAATTAATGTTTTTTGAAGCCACCCAAGAATGCCCAAAATCTCTCAGAATTGAAAAATTGTCAAGATACATTTCCACCGTCTTCAGTAGAAGCACAAAAATGCTTTAGTGCTCCTGGACTATTTATTACAAGTTGAGATCTTCCATAAGTGACTACCTGAGTGATTTATTGTGCTTCATGCGCTCTTACTTGAATCAATAAAACTTGTTTGATTTATTTGATTATTTGATTTGAAAATCTCCAAAATATTTGTTGTTTGATAATTTTAAAAACCCTTGTTAACAGCTCTAGAGTAGATTGAATTTCCGATTTGATTGCCATTGGTTGCGAGAGAAAATACTTATCTACACATTGTGCTGCTGGTCATACCTGTGTGGATTGTGATGTAACATGGCTGACAGAAGTACACTATTACCGTACGTATTCAGAATATTATTGCTTTTGAATTAGAGTTGGCGCTTGATTGTTTTTTTTTTTAACTTTATTGCAATCTTCAGCCGTTTTTCGTTACGTTTCTGTGAACTTCAGACTTTCATTTGACAAATAACTTTCGAGTTTTGGCGGTCTTCGTTGACAATTCGCCGCCTTTGTGAAGCTAATTTAGGTCGGCCAACAATGCGGGTAAAATTGTTAGGAGCAAAGTCTGTCTTTGGTTTATTTTTAAAGATATTCCGTGCACCTTGCACCGGTCCCTCTGCCAGCAATCTGCAGTTGCTTGAATTAGACTAAGGATACGATCGTACTCTAAACATTTTACCCCCACTGTTTTGTTTTTACAATTTTTCGAAAAGTTTTTCTTTTAAATATTGAACATGTGGTATCGGCCTATTTATGCCCCCGAATGTCTCCATGATTTTTGTGTTGAACTTGCAGTATAGTAGCGGAGATTTTTTTGTAATTGTAAAAGATTTTTGTGTCGATGTAGTTTGCTGTACAATAAATTAGTGCCCTTTGTTTGTGTTTATTATCTGCAAACGATTTCTCAAAATATTTGCGTAGGTTCGAGAAATTGTTGTTTCATGTTTCCTTGTTCTGATCAATTTCGATTGATTGGTTTAGCTGAGATTATACAATGCACAAAACAGCGCAGTAGGGAATCCTCCCCTCTAAAACCAAAGATTAAATGAGTTTAAAAAAAAAAAATTACTTGCTCTAATTTTACTATACCTTGGTTTAAATTTGCATATTGGTAAAAAACATTATTTAAAACTACTAAAAAAACAAAAAAAAAAAAAGAACTCCCTTTATATGTTATACCACGTGCCTTTTATAATGGTGTATCCGCAAAACATAACAGCCTAGTTCAGCTGCTGTTTCAAGGAATATCAGCTTGGTTTAGCGGCAGTTATTTAAGGGTTGATTTTACGTAGCAATAGCCTACCTAACGAGTGGTGATATTTCTTGAAACAGCAGCTGTTCGACGCTGCTGCTGGTATAGTTTGTGTGTCTAGGCTATTATGACAGATATGGGGTGGTTCATTTTTGACTTCTTTGCAGAAACTGTTTTCCTTACCAAACGGTAGGGTTGAAAAATTTGTCAATCTTGAAAAGATACTATGTAAAATACATTCAAAATTGATGTCATGACGTCTCAAAAGTGACGTGATAAAATAAAAAAATTTGACAAAAACTAGAAAGCCGTTTCATGATAGTATTAAGTACTCAACCTTTCGACATGGTTGATAGCTCTGTCAAGACAGTAGTAAGGATTTTTTACCCCACTTCAACACCTTTTATTATTCATCTTATTTCATTAAAGCGTAATTATTTCCAAACAAATGATTTTTTTTTGGCCAATTTTAACACGAAAAATCATGTTTAACAATTAATTCGTTTTTTTTACGCAATTCAGTTTGTTTTTCTGCTCAAACTATTAAGTTTAGAGAGATGAGCCAATCCCAAAGAATTTATTTTGCTTTTACATACTGCCTTAAATTAAATTGTATTGAATATAACATTAAATCGTAAAAATTCTCAAAAAAAATTTAGTGGATAATCATGTCTGGTGCGGGAGAATTTTAAAAGCTTATTTGTGGTTGAAAGAAGTATACAATGTATTTTACGTAGATGCGTATTTTTACGTAGATATATTTTTATCTAAAAGTACATTTCTATGCAGAAGCAAACAGTATATTTTACGTATTTTTAACAGAAAACCCCGCCGCTTATGTGCGTTTAATTGCACGCAACACAACCGCGCGATTTTGCTCCCTGTCATCGACGCCATTCCATGCCATCGATCATGCCAGCATAACTCTAGTGCAGCACTGCAGCAACTATGATTGATGAAGATAGATATTGTAAGCGCTGTTGCGGCCTGAAAACCAAAAACAGCTGAAGGCGTAAAAAAGAAGGAGGTTAATTCGCACAGTAATCAAAGAATGACAGAGCGAAGTTTCTTCACCAAATTATTGCAAAAAGTATCAATCAGATTACGACTCATTTTCCAAGTATTTTTGTGGCAATCGCAAAAATTTTACTCAAATTCTCTTGTAGTTAGAGAAGATATTGCAAAGATTCATATTTCTAAAATGGTGATAAGAAACGGCTAGAGTATTTTGAGAGACTAAACAACACTTTTAGATTCAATCCTGAATCAATTATTAAAATTTGCATCTTTTTTTTTGAATTTGGTAGAGAAAACAAATCAAAACCCTTTGAACCATATTCCATTGAAAGAAAAGAGAAACATTTCGGTTAGTTACTAAAGTATCAGGATAATCGGATTGTAATAGCACTATCAACCTCATTATGCTTAAATAAATGGCGATACCGGTATTAACCAAAATACATATCGTCTATAGATTATAATTAATACTGTGTCATAACATAGACCAGTGCTTCTCAACCGGGTATACCGAATACCCAAGTGTACATCAAATCAAATTCATGGTATGCAACTGAGAAAGGGTATACGAAGGGTAAATTGCTTCGATTTGGGCTACTTCTTCAACTCAATTAAATATGATTGAGAAAAAATTGATTCTCCTTTTTTTTTTCATGGCAGATTAAATTGATAATATTGCGCAGTGAAATACCAATGTGCAAAAATTTGAAATTTTTTTTGCTTTGCTAGCTATACTTATAAGTTACAAATGCTATATAGTTGAGTAATTCCTCATCATAAAAAGCGATTGTTCGTCATAAATGTATGACGCATTGGTATTTGGTGAAAAACGTTGGTTTTAGAACTCTTTCGAAGTAGAACTGCTTAGTGATGCTAGCGCAGTCCCGTTGCTATGGGGAGCCAAAGGGCCTTGCTCCCCTTAGCGGATGCTTGTGCCCTACATTTCAGTTCACTCAAAATACTGTTTTTGGAACATCATGCAACCACAAAACAACCATCATTGATGAAAAAAGGAATAATAACGTTCAAACATATTTCTCATTTCGCTTGACGTTTTCTCGATTCTTTGCAAAATTGCTGGCAACCTACTGCTGTACATAAATGAGACGCAATAATACGTCTTATTAACGCTCCTTTACGGATGTGTCGCGGAAGAGAGACGTAAGCTTACAGAATCATTTCCGGTAATTCGTTAGCGATTATACCTAAAGCAATAAGTGAAAATTTTTTTAAAGACCAACTGTTTTAGAATTTTACAGCACACTCAAGATTTTTAGGTCGCAATCAGTCGTGCGACCAGAGGAAAAGATCTATTGGGGCTAAATCCCCCCTGTGCCGAATCACTTAGAAAATTTAACCTTAAAATACAAACATTTGAACTTGTTTTGGATTTCGCTTGAAGTAAGGGGCGGAGCGGCTGAACGGGCTAGGCAATTTAATTCTTTTAATGACTTTTGAAATTAAGCAATTTAGTTATTCATATTACTTCAAAAACGTGAAAAATGTGATTAAAACGGTGTTAAAATCGCTATTTTGTTTCGAAAAATTGCCCCGCATGTGACACGCTTTAGTTGCATAAGTTTATTCCGCTCAAGGCCTAAAGTAGATAATTTTTGTAAAAAAAATAAATAAACTTTTGATTTACCCCTTTTAGCAAAATCTTGGTTGCACGTCTGGTCGCATTTACTGCTGCAGATAAAATTTTCAAGCAGTTATGGATCGCAGACGAAACGAGCTACGAAACGTTACCGACTTATAGATCTCTTTTTTCAAACATGCATACAGAATTTTTAAAATTGCGCATAATTTTTAGCTGTGCAATATCAGTTTTAACATGCAAAAGTTTAGTCTATACTGGTGTTCATTCACTTTCGGCTAGTGCCCCCTCACTTCGTTTGCTCTGGCGATGGCACTGTGCTAGCGCAATGCAGTTGAACTAAGTGCTGTGCCATGTGATACTGGTCGAGAATTCTTGTTCTGGTGACCTTGTTGTCAGACTTTGATCACAGTAATCGGAGAAGAGGGTACAATAGCATCTACAGAAATTGCCGCCGTATGTGGTCTGAAGGTTTGGGTGGGCTGCCAGGCAGAGTTGTAAGTCGGGCCGGGTTTTCGGGTCGGGCTCGGGCCTAAAGTTGACAAAAATTTAGGATTTAATCCTGGCCTGAGATGTACTTTTTGTCTTAGTTGCACAAAAATATAATCAAAACAACTTGGCAACATTGCTAAATTTTTCAGACCTAAACTAATTTTTGGGTTTTCTCTGCCATGATTTGGGTTTCAAATTTGTTTTGGGGTTTGGAATTATATTTTCGAGTTTGGGCCTGAACTAGTCGGCCCGTTTATAACTCTGCCGCCAGGATAGGCTATGAATGAATTCAGATGCTGATGAAACACTAGCCTAATGAAAAGGGTAAAGTTAGAATGAATATTATCAACCTTTCCAGTCACATCACGTGACTTAAGATTATGGTCTTAAGATCAAATCTTGGGTCAGTCAGTCAAAATCAGTCAATTGTAGGTTTTATCAACAAATATATTATAAACTCAATAATAAGGGGAGGGGGGCTATTCAGTGTTAGTTAATTACCAATCACTTCTCTCAAATATCTTTCCTTTAGCCGCCCCCCCCCCCAATTATTTTTGTTTATAAAATATAGACGAAATAGATTACTTCGTGTGAATTTTATTGAATAATAGGATTTTACGATTTACCAGCAAGTAAACAAGAGAACTGCAGTGTTATCATTAGCCACTTCCCATACAGCCCGTTAATGCAACTAGTTGAATCATGTCGCGCTGCCAATTTCTATGCCACGTTTTAAAAGCAATATTTTTTATTAAAATAGCTCTAAAATTAAGTTATTTTTGCAAAAAAAGCAAACTTTTCGAGCCCTGGGAACTCCGCCTCCAGACCCCCGTGTCTTCGGCGACTGGGGGCTTTGCCCCCAGACGCCCAGCCTCCGGCAGCTGGGGACTTTGCCCCCAGACCCCCATTGGCCTCCGGCGGCTGGGGGCTCCGCCTCCAGACCAAAACACACACAGCCCTACCCCATTGCGAATTTCTGGCTACGCGCCTGCTGGTCTTCATTATTCTCAAATTTTCTGAATTTCTAGGCCCTCCCTTTCGAAAATCCTGCGTACGCTACTGCACCGAATCACCTGTTTTGTGCATTCTGATTTTTAGTTGTCTGGCGGTTAGACGTACTTTGCAAGAAAAGACTTTGCGGTTTTCTGTTGTATTTTATTTCTGGGAAACTTTGATTATTTTCATGCCGCGTCGATTTTATTTTAACTTAACTCAATAAATTTTTATTCAGGTCTTTTTGCTGAAAAATTATCTAGTAGAGTTGGAGCGGTTAAGACCTGGAAGATTCTTCCAGGTCACATTCAACATCTACTTACGGGTTATTCGGTAACAGTAACAGCGCTTTAATTTCTCTAATCACTCTCCCTACTCGTGTGACTTCTGCAACTTCCACAATTGTATATTGTAACTTGCATTGTATATTGCAACTTCTACCATTGTATATTGCAACTTCTACCATTGTATAGCTCATGTTATCACTACTGATTTGAAACACAAAATTGTACCTTTTATAATTTGTAGCGACCTAACCGCAGAGGTTGGCTGCGCCAGTCATAAAAGTTGCACCGCAAGCGCACGCGCAACTACTCTGAAAATCTTGCGCCGCAAGCGCTTCCGCAAGCCCAAAAAATAATTGCGCCGCTGCTAGCGCAAGTGTGACGTTTTGAAATTGTATAATTAATTGACTCACTGCTCAAACCTCACTAGGTTACAATACGAACCATAATTCAAAACAAATTATGCACGCAACCAAATTAGTAAACAAAAAATTATTGATATTACTTGAAAAAATACAAGCATTTGAAAATGCGCATCGCTTAACCTTTTTGGGCGAAAAACATCTTAATACCTAACGAAAAAAATTACTCTCAACACTTGCAGTCAAGGAACTGCGGTGTTAAAAAATTCCATTGATAAAGTCTGCATGTGGTGGTAAGCGAATGACTTTGGAGTTTCTGTTTTTTTCTAATGGCTCTTCAAGGAAATCCTTTACAAGCTTCGATACATATTTTCTGCTTCTGAAGCAATTAGCATCACGCTCTGACAAATGGAGCACGTTAAAAACTCATTCTGTTTTTGTTTGAAAAAACTGAACAATCTAAGTTTTATTTGGAAGAGCTTTACCAATGCTGTCACTCCTGTTTCAATATCTTTCAAGTTTTACCGGACTGGCAAAAAGTTATAATCAATAGTATTTTTTTTTCGAATTACCGTAGAAAAGGACATTCACGAGTAACGTGATTAATGCCCAAAGCAAGTTTAAGATTGTTTAAAAACGACTAGCGTATTTCTAAAAAGACAATTACAAAAACAAATTTTCTGTTTAAAATTTGATTTTACATCCATTTTTAAACTTACCGGTACTCAATTGCAGGCGCGTAGCCAGAAATTCGCAATGGGGGGGGGGGGGGGTTGGGGGTCTGGGAGCGGAGCCCCCAGCCGTCGGATTCCAATGGGGGTCTGGGGGCAAAACCCCCAGCGGCCGGAGGCTGGGGGTTTGGGGGCAAAGCCCCCAGCGGCAGGAGGTACGGGGGTCTGGGGCGAAGCCCCAAGCGCTCGAAAATTTTGCGTTTTTTTGCAAAAATAACTTCATTTTAGGGCTATTTTGATTAAAAAATAATGCTTGTAAAACGTGGCTTATAAATTGCCAGTGCAAACAAAATTAAACTGGTGGCATAAATGGGCTATTTTGGAGGTGGCTAATGGTAAAATGTTTGTTCTCTTGTTTAGATGCCGGCAAATTATAAAATCGAATAGTTCAATAAAACTCACACGGAGTAATCTATTTCGTGAGGGGCTAATGAAAAGAGATTTGAGAGAAATGATTGGTAATTAACAAATACTGAATAGCCCCCCCCCTATTCCTTAGTTTATAGTATACTTGTTGATGACACCTATGTTCAGCATTTTTACACCTGCGATCAAATTTGATTGCTTATTTCTTACCATTTTTCAAAGTTTTTATTTATTTGTTGGTTTTATTTTTGACAAATTAGCCCCCCTCCCCGTACATATGTTTCAAAAACTGTTTTAAATCATTATTTAGTCCACTCCAGTGCATAAAACAGTCTTAAAAGTGTTTAAAATGTAGTGTTTTTCCCATTCTGCTTTTTGGTCGACATGTCAATGGGGGGAGGAGGTTATTAGCTATTAGCAGTCTATTAGCCCCCCCCCCCCAAATAAACGTTTCAAACTATGCTTTAAAGCATTTTTTAGTCTAATCCAGTGCAAAAAAGAGTCTTAGTAGTGCTAAAAAGTGGTATTTTCCTTATTCTGCATTTTGGTCGGCAGTCCATCAGCCCCCCCAAATGAACGTTTCAAACTAGGCCTATGCTTTAAAGCATTTTTTAGTCTAATCCAGTGCAAAAAAGAGTCTTAGAAGTGCTAAAAACGTGGTATTTTCCTTATTCTGCATTTTGGTTGGCAGGCCAATTGAGGGGGCTTAGCCCCCCCCCGCCCCCCCCCTGGCTACGCTACTGCTCAATTGTAATTTTTTTTCGAAAAATCGGCAAAAAATATTTTAAAGAGAAACGTTTCAGCCAAAGATGACTCCTGCTGTAAATCCAATAAAAGTATTGCAAGCAGTAAACGAATGGAATTTCCCATGAAAAAGCTTATGTGAACCTACCTCGTCATAGGCGTAGCCAGAGAGGGCAAAACCGCCCCTCCCCACTTGAAATGCCACCAATGATAAAAATAATAACAATTAAGCGTTATAATTTTTTTCAGTTTCAGTTTTTTTAATCATTTTTGCGTGCAGCAGTATTCGTGAACAACAGACTAATATTAACAACCAGACAGGTGCCATCGGCCCCCTCAAATCAAATTTTTACCATCTAATTTAAATGTATAACCCTTATTCATGACAAAACAAAAATTTCCCGAGGCAAATATTCGATTGATTAATTACTGCTAAAATTATTGTAGGAAGAATTGTACTTTGCTTCTCGAACCTGGACCAAGCCACTTACAAAATTTAACCCTCAAATTCAAGATTTTAAACGTGTTTTGACTTGATCACAATAAGTAAAGGAAAGACTCACCAATTTGATTGTTTCAATTGGCTTTCGATTTTCAAAATTTTATTTATTTTAAATGGGTCTAAAAACGTGCGATTTGTGATCCAAACGGCATTAAAATAGCTATTTTTTTCCAAAGAATTTCCAAAAATCGCCCAGCGGCGGCCCCCTGACCCCCGTCTGTTATACGTTTGGACTAAACTAGTTTGCTCATCGCGTCTCCCAACTTAAACAATTTTGGAAATCTTTTTAACTTTAGGTTCAAGTCCTTTTTCTGTAGCAAAACCCAGGTTAAATGCCAACCCAGGCCCCGTCTTCTGATCCTCCATTTTACGGTATCTTTGTTTCGTAAAAAGTCCTTATTTCAAAAAATTTTGATGACGCTGTGGCGGTCCTCCTTCCAGACTGTCACGGGAGGGGCCACAATTTCCTTCCAGCTTGATAAATTTACTCGATTGATTGTATGTTCTTCATTTTATTGTTTGTTGCCAAAAAGAATACACAAATATCATCACAAACGCCGATTAATGCAGATGAATTCCGGTAGTTGATTATCCTGCCACGTTGGCAGCCAAAAGAGAAAGACTCATTGTTTTTCGCTGCGTCATAGAAAAAAAAGAGTTGCCCAAAAAAAAATGTAATTACGAAAGACGGAGTTAGCCGTATTCCCACAACGCCATTACCTGTGATTTGCAGTTTGCCCTCTCCCCCAATCAAAAACCCTGGCTAAGCCAAGGTTTTTGATTAAAGTTAACAAAAAAGTTTTTGATTAAAGTTTTTGATTAAAGTTTTTGACTAAAATTAAAGTTAACAAAAAAGGCTAAACCAGGGTTTTTGATTAAAGTTAACAAAAAAACATTGTCAATGTTTTTTTGTTAACTTTAATCACTCGTGATTAAAAAACAGTCGTTTATAATTGTATTTGACTTGTGCTTGCGCGATTGCGCTCAAAATTGCTAAAATACTTGCGGCGCAAGCGTCAGCGCAACCGCTTAAAAGTAATTCGGCGCAAGCGCTATTGCAAGTGAAATAGTTGCGCCGCCAGCTTGTGCCGCAATTTTTACGGCGCAAGTGCCCACCTCTGCCTAACCGATTATTATATTATAGCATGTAGGATAAAAAATATAAATCTTTACAAGCGTGCAAAAACAATGAAGTTCCATTCTCAACTACGGTATAGTCGTGAATTGTGGGTAACGACCGAAAAAGTGCGATCACAAGTGCAAGCGTTCGAAATTAGGTTTTTACGTAGTATCGAAGGAGTTACATTGGGCGGGTAGCTCTGAGATTAAAAAATCTCCGAACATCGAGCCGTTACCTCTCCGAATTGAAACATCTAAGCCTAAATGGTTTGGTCATGTAAGCAGAATTTCTGAAGAATCTCCCCAAACAAGCTTTACTTGCAAAAGCAAATGGTAGAAGACCATTTGAACCGTCACCCCAGAAAATGATGGATGTAATGGAAGACCGTGAAGTGTGGGTGGCATAATCTTGAGCTGCTGCCCCCGCAACTGTCACAGAAAAGTGAACAATGAGAAAGAAAAAAACACACGAAAAAGGAGTGTTTTTCCATATCGAGTCCGCTAGATTATTATCGTCAACATGCTTTGCTTTTGCTTTAATTGTGATTTTAAACTTCGCTGGCTTTGAAATAAATTACTACTACTACTACTACTACTACTACTAGATTTAAGTCAGAACTTCGGGAATTCCCCATGAAGTCATTGTTACGTTTCGCGCCACTTGGCTGGATTGGTCAATTGGATTAGTCTACGGTACCAGCTAGCCTTACTGCAGGTTACACTTACACGTTGCAGTCAGACAGTATTTTGGGTTGCAGTTTTCTTTCTTCTGTGTTGTTTACTGGATATGACCTGGCAGTGTGTGGTAGTGCACTTTTCCTTGTTGAGCTACTCATCTGTGCTGCTTATGCATTGCTAGAGTTATGTCTTTAGTGGCCTGGTTTTCCTTCCAGTAACGTAGGCTAGCCCTGATCTGTAGAGGTTATACCAGTACAGTATCTGTTTGCAGTCTGCTTGTTATTAAATTGTAGTAAGGTTTGGTATTGTACCTACTGACTACCAGTGTTGGAGTACTCGGGTACAGTACTCGTACTCGAGTACAACTCGAGTACCATTTTTTGAGTACTCGTACTCGGAACCCCAGGTACTCGGTTGGTACTCGTACTCGAAGGTCAATGTACTCTGTACTCGGTCAAAAAAAGAGCCGAGTACACGAGTACATTTGGTCTTTGCTAAAAGTAATAAACAAAATGAATTTTTGATAGTAAACTGCAGCCAATAAAACCCGCTAATTTATTGAGTTGCTTTTGCTGGAATCCGTGCAGACTGCAGCTGAACAAACAACGCTTTAATGGTGAGAACGGGCGAAATCAAGTGTTGGAATGTGGTAAAGTGATTGGGTCGACAGCGCACAGTATTGTTTGACAACCAACGCCTTTCTTCTGCAGAAAACGTGTGAAAGTTGCCGCAAATTTTAACTTATTTAGCAATTAAAGTTACATAGTACAGAAATCGAGCCATGCGTGTTACAAAGATGGCATCAGTTGGGTTAGCATTTTATGGTTTCACCTCAAATGTTAATAGAATATTTTCTACAGTAGATGTATTACTGTAATCTCCCAATCCCAAATAATGGTTTTACTGTGGTATTGGAAGGGGTATCTGAAAAAGCATAGAGTTAGATTTGGAGGCAATATTTTCAGTGTTAAATTTAGGTTAGATAGAGATAGTTGAGTTGCATAATTATTCTGTTGCTGAGTTGCAGCTGTAGGCAAAATTTTACTTTTTTTTGCAAGAAATTGATAAAATAATAAGTCAAGTCTTTTGATAACGCATGTAAAATGCATTTGAAATATTAATATGACTAAGCACTAATTAGAATTATTTTATAAAGATGGATGTTAGATTTGAAATTAAATAATAGAACTGGAAACAGGTAAATATACAGAATAAAAATACCGCTATAAATTACTGTTGTAGCCAGTGGCGTACGCAGGATTTTTCAGTGGGGGGGGGGGGTTCAAAAGTGACATCAAAAATTTGTTCGCGATCTATGCTTTGGCGAATAATTAACTTAGTGCAATGTAACAAGATGGAATCAAAGTCTCACAGCGCGTAATACAAATAAATCTTTTCAAACCAAATACAATTAAGCATTAAGCATTCTGGTACATCTATTATAGTTAACATCACAAGCTTTGCAACTGAACGATAAAGAAAAAAATTGTTCAAAACAAAAGCTACAAAAACTCATTTGATTATAAACAGTGCAAAGTGTGGGAGGCGCGTAGCCAGAAATTCGCAATTGAGGGGGCTGTTGTGGGGGTCTGGGGGCTGAGCCCCCAGCGCTTGAAAATTTTGCATTTTTTTTTGAAAATTACTTAGTTTTAGGGCTATATTGATAAAAAATAATGCTTTTAAAGCATGGCATAGAAATTGGTAGTGCAAACCTGATTAAACTGTTTGTATAAACGGGCTATGCGGAAGGTGGCTAATAGTAAAATTTTAGCTCTCTTGCTTACATGCTGGTAAATCATAAAATCGTATAGTTTAGGAAAACTCTCACAATCTATTTAGTCTATATTTTACAGAGAAAAATAATTGGGAGGGGGGCTAACGGAAAAAAATTTTGAGACAAGTGATTGATAATTAACTAATACTAAAAAGCTCACTACTATTCCTAAGTTAATAATATGCTTGTTGATGAAACCTATGTTTAGCATTTTTACACTAGCGATCAAAGTTGCTTGCTTGTTTTTGGACATTTTTCAAAGTTTTCATTGCTTTGTGAGTTTTATTTTTGACAAATTTGCCACACCCCCCTCTAAATTTTTGTTTCAAAAGATGATTTAAATCACTTTTTAGTCCATTCCAGTAAAAAAACCAGTCTCAGAAGTGCTAAAAACGTGGTAATTTTCTTATTCTGCATTTTGGTTGACAGGCCAATGGGGGGGGGGGGGCTATAACCCCCTCCCTGCCTACGTTACTGAAAGTTACTCTAACTCGTAACACGACTTTCCAGAGTTTCAGTATTACGTTTAGTCGCTTACATTGTTACATTAGATAACAAAAAAGTTAGTAACTATATAATTAAATATTTCGTATTACTATGAGAGTAAAGAAGGAGCTTGTTCGTTTTGCTTAATAAGACGATATTTCGAATGATACACGTCGGATCAATAGGGAGGATGGTTTAAACCCCCACCCCCGTGTGTACGCCTTTGCGCATAAGTGAGCTATGTGGGCGGTGGCTAATGGTAACATTTCAGTCCTCTAATTTACAAGCCGGTAAATCATAAAATCTTGATTTGAAAAACTCACAAGCATTTATATTCTGTAGTTTATAGAGTGAGACAGTTGGAGAAGGTGGAGGGGGGCAAATGGAATGAGATTTGAGTGGATTATTAATTAACTAATACTGAAACCCCATCTTTGTATTTTTGATGAAGCCAATGATAAGCATTTTTAGCGGTTAAATTTGCTAATTTTGCCAATTTTTTGAAGTTGCTATTGGTTTGTAAGGTATATCTTTGACTAATTAACCCCCCCTAAGAAACTCTAAATGCTTCAAAAGTTGCTTTAAATCATGTTGGAGTCCGTGTCATTGCAAAAAAACAGGCTCAGAAGTGCTAAAAACGTGATGTTTTCTTTATTGTGCATCTTAGTAGACAGACCAATGGTGGGGGGTTTGAACCCCCCCCCCCCCTTGCGTACGCCCTTGGTTGTAGCTGGTAGCTGATAATAAATGGCAGCATTATTTTACTGAGGTGGAGTTTTCGAGGACACATTTTCAAGTCCTTGGCCTCAAATCCTCAAGTCCTCGAAAATTGCCTTGTCCTCGGCTCGAGGACAGCACTATTTTTTTAATGGTTAAAATTTTGTAGATCGGCTGAAAAACGTTTTTCTCGACCGTTTTTTTGGAGATCGACGGAAAAAAATTTTTAAGACCTTTTTTCTTAGGAAAACACTTGCATTTGTGTCCTTGGTTCTTGGCCTCGAGCATTCCTGTTTTTAGCCTTGGCCTTGGATTTTTTTTGTGTCCTTGGCCATGGCCTCGAGTCTCGTGTCCTCGACTACACCTCTGTTATTTTATGCTCACATAACTTAGTCACCTCCTTTGAAATGCAGCATTATTTCGAGAACATTTACTCCTACGTCATTTGCAGTTTAGTGTTACAAGTTTTAGATAGTCTTTAATTAAATGCATAGGAGAGCACAAGTCCATTAATTGTTAATCCGTTAATTACGAAGCTAACTTTTTTATTAAATCGTTATTCCGTTAAAAAGTTTTTTCATGTTAAAGGACTAAATTTACTTCCGTTAAGTTCTTTTAACTTCCGTTAAAGTTTCTATCGTTAATATCTTGCACCATTCCTTTATCACAATGGTACAAACCAGTTGGCACTGGTAACACTTGTTGCGTATTAGCACGAGCTTTATAGAAGAAAGCGAAGAAAGGAGCTCTTTTTTTGTGGCAAATAATAAGCTGCAGCCTCATAGGTCTATTAATTATCGCTGCTCGCAATTTCCAAAGATTTTCCAATCGCAGCTTTATTAGTGCATATGAACTTGTTTTTGTCTTGAAATTAGATTAGACTGTAAACGTAACTTCCAAAACACAAAAAGACCACCATAGCAAAAAATTTTTCCCTACAATCAGCTCAACAACGTCAATACGTACTCTAAAACCGAGTGAACATAAAGAAATGTATATTACACGCAAAATATTAACGAATTAACGGACTTTATTGACTTCCGTTAATTAAACCTAAAAATAACGGATTAACGTTGACGGAAGTGTGAAGTTTGTTAACGGACTAGTGGTTAACGAAGCTAACGTTTTGCATTAACTTGCCTACCTATGATTAAATGTTAATTGAATATAACATTAAATCGCAAAAGCTCTCAAAAAATTGTTGTGGGTAATCATGTTTGGGGTAGAGGATTTTGAAAGCTTATTTGTGATTGAAAGAAGCATATCCCAGCGGGCACATTATCGGTTGAATAGACGTTTAAATAGGGTCTAGATTTATCTCCAAGACGTAATCTAGACGGTCTAATTATCGTCTGAATGTTGTCTATTTTGCAAAAATCCGCATAGTTGAATAGACGTCTTACGTAGAGGTCAAATAGATGAAAACCCAGCGACGTTTTTTTGACGTTTATGTGTATCTCATATTTGAACTAATTCTAAATGTAGTTTAGACGTTTATTCTGAGTCGTTTAATCGACGTTTATTTGAAACCCTAAAACAGATAATTTATGGTTGGATGTAGACTTAAATTAGAGGTTTAATAGATGATTGAATACTAATGCTTTTTCAACGGATAGCTGCAGATATCTAATAAACGACTAACACAGGCTAGCTATACTGCATCTTATGCTAAACCGCTAATAAACGTACTTAGAAAGACGAATAAAAGATTTCTATGTTTGGACTGCTACCTGACGTTTCACAAGATGGCTATTCTTTTTCTCATTTTCGACTCCTGATAAACGCACGTATTTAAACGATAAAAAGGTGCTTTATTGTGAGCATGGAAGGCAGCTAAACAACAAAGAGCGCATCAGTTTTATTCACATTGCAGAGTAAAGTAAATAAAGTTTATCAGAGTTCTTGAAAAATTTCCAAATAATTTTGACTAATTTGGAAATTAAAAAAAAAAAAATTGTAAACAGCAACTCACATTTACCCTTACAAAAATGCGGGAAGCCGACTAGAATATTCTTTAGTCGAGTTACAGTAAAAAAAGAAATAAATTTTGGGCGTAGTATGTTGTTTTACTTTAATGTAAATAAACAATATAGCTGCTATCAGTATGATTCAGTTTCCTAAAATGTACCGCGTGAACACCAAACTATAAATTATATAGTGCAAAATCTTAATCACATGGCAAAACAACAACATTTTGGCTCAAAATAATTTTATAATAAGCGTAATATTCCAAAACTTCTGTGCGCTGAAGATCAAGTTGAACAGAAAATGTTATAATCTAATAAAATCAACGAAAAAAATATGATAATTTATTTGTTTCGCAAAATTTTATTTTTACAAAACTGTGTTCTGCGTAGACGGGACATTTTGTTGTGTTTTAAACGCTATCTGAGAATACTCCAGTCGTTCAGGTAGTAAAAAAATTGCACATTGAAAAAACACTCAAACGTAAAAAATATCCATAAACTTTAAACTACAGATTACTTGTGCATATGTGTTTGAGGTCTAGCATGACATAAGCAACAACACAGAAAGTTTTAAGACAGCACGATAGACTAGAATAATTGCGATACAAAATGCCGCAAGAAGGCAAGCAAGAGCTGGAAAATGCATAGCACTATGGTTGAAAAAGTAACACTATTTTCCTTCGTAACGGCTAGGTATATACACATCGGTTTTTCGTAACAGACAAAAATAGGCATGAAAAAAAATTGACATTTCTTAAATGGTGATACATACCAGGCTGGGTATGTACGCGAGGTAAAATCGTAAGCTTACTTGTTCCTAATTTCGCGCAAATAAAGTATTACGCTTATAAATTGGTACGCTGAGCACACCGGATTTCTGTTAAAAATAAACCATGGAACCTCGTACCCTCACGGCTTTACGCCAAGTGTAAACTTAGATGAAATACATTGAAAAAACACTCAAACGTAAAAAATGTCCATAAACTTTAAACTACAGATTACTTGTGCATATGTGTTTGAGGTCTGGCATGACATAAGCAAAAACACAGAAAGTTTTAAGACAGCACGATAGACTAGAATAATTGTAATACAAAATGCCGCAAGAAGGCAAGCAAGAGCTCGAGAACGCATAACACTATGGTCGAAAAAGTAACACTGTTTTCCTTGCGACCAGTGCTTAATAGCGTGACGGCTAGGTATATACACATCGGTTTCTCGTAATAGACAAAATATGCATCAAGCAATAAAAATTGACGTTCCTTAAACAGTAGAACATACCAGACTGGGTATGTACTGAAGGTAAAATCATAAGTTGTTCCTAATTTCGCGCAAATAAAGTATTACGCTTATAAATTGATACGCTGAGCACACCGGATTTCTGTTAAAAATAAACCATGGAACCTCGTACGCTCACGACTTTACGCCAAGTGTAGGCCGAATTAAAATTCAGAACACGCCAAATCAAATGTTTTGAAATCTGAATAAAAATTGCTGTATTAACAAGCATCAAATAACGAAGCTGAATTCGCGCTTTTAGTACAGACCTTGGAACAAAATAATGACTTTTGCCTTGTAATTGCAAGTTTTGCGCAGCATCAGAAGTTGGGCCTTCTCCCTTGCCAGAGCAATTAAAGTAACACCCTATTTTTTTCCAATTAAGATGACTTACCAAACACCATTAGTCCGGTAAGCCATCTTAATTAAAAAAGAATAGGGGTGTTTGATGTATGACTGATATTGATATACTGCAAGTAACATTTAAGATGTATATAAAGTTTTCGTTTTTAAATTTGATGGTTTCGTATAACCTTGAGTTTCATTTGTACAAATTTTCAACCGCAAAATTTTGATCTTATTCTTAATAATAATGTTAAATACTTACTGTAAACTATACGGCAAATGGCAGTAGTAACCTGCCAAGGAGCATAATATACTAGGACTGTGAGGTTCACAAGTCTCAACAGATGTGTTGGACCTAAACTTTGAACGAGGATTAAAGCGAGGACTAAATTTTAAATGAGGACTAAAACGAACTTAAACGAGGACTAAAGGCAAAATCAATGGGGTATCTAAAGTTAAGCCAATCGCGTAAGACTAGATTGGCTTTGACTCTATCATTTTTGAGGCCGTTCCAGAGATATTTTACTTCACGACGTAGGGGCCTACAATGTTATTAACTTTCATAATTTTTGTTGGCAACCCTGACGTTGATAATCGTAATGTCGTTGGCGACTTTTTCCCCAGCAGTTCTAACCAGTGGCGGCTTTAGGGGGGGGGGGGATGGGGGATGCATCTCCCCCACCAGCCTAAACATAACGTGCCTTATTATGAATAATATTAAACCTATTTGAAAAAAAGTAATCAGTGAATAGTCGATATGCTGTGTGACTGTGTACTATAATTTCTAAAGCCATAGAGAGGGGGGGCAGCAAAATGTTATTTTTTACGAAACAAAACTTAATGGTTTACAGCTCTGATTGATTTGAAAGCGCAAAATTCACAACTTGCACTTTTAAGCAATCAAGGCATAGGAACACGACGGTAGTTCAACTATAGCGCGTTTTCGCTCGAACATCACGCAATACACTAGTGCGGTTTTGCACAAAAAATGTGTCGGTTTGACAGAACAACAAATTAAATGTCTTCTGGAATGTAGTTTTGTTACATAATTAGTTACCAAAGGTGGAGTCGAGGACACCAGGCTCGAGGCCAAAGCTAAGGACACAAAAAAATCCGATTCCAAGGCCAAGAACAGCCCTTCCGAGAACAGAACTCTCTCGAGGCAAAGGACAGGAATGTTTGAGGTCAAGGCCAAGGACAGCCCTTTCGAGAACAGACTCTCTCGAGGCAAAGGACAGAAATGTTTGAGGCCAAGGACCAAGGACACAGGCGGCAAGTGTTCTCCAAAAACTAAAAAAAGGTCTTCAACCACATTTTTAGGCGATCTCCAAAAAAAACGGTCTTCAAAAATTTTTTCCAGCGGTCTACAAAATTTTAACGTTTCCAAAAATAGTGCTGTCCTCGAGCCGAGGATAGGGCAATTTTTGAGGACTTGAGGCTTCGAGGCCAAGGCCAAGGACTTGGAAATGTGTCCTCGAGGCCACGGACGATGTCGAGAACTCCACCTCTGTTAGTTACGGTATGTTGAACGAACACTTGACCAGAATAGATTTTTGGCAATAGAAATATCATAGTCCGATGCAGATAGGTTTTACTCATTCTTTGTAGATGCAGATAATTATGTAGGCGAAAGTTAAATAAATGCGTTGTTGAAGCAAGAAGACGAAAGAGCTTTTATTCTATTAATTTGAATTGCATTGATTAAATTAAAAAATTTATAAGTTTTAACTTTTTTTTGGGTGGAAGGATCAAAAACAGTAGCGTAGCCTGGGTGGAGGGGGGTTATAGCTTCCACCATTGGCCAGCCGACTAAAAGGCAGAATATGGAAAATACCACGTTTTTAGCACTGCTGAGACTGTATTTTGCACTGGAATAGAGACCAAAAATAATTTAAAGCATAGTTTGAAATGTTTATTTAGTAGGGGAGGGGCTAAATTGTCAAAAATAAAACTTGAAAATGGCAAAAATTGGTATTAAATTTTGATCGCTTATTGAAAATGCGTAACATAGGTATCACCAAACAGTATATGAGATCTGGAATAAAAGAGGATTACTGTTCAGTATTAGCTAATTACCAATCACTCTCAAACTTCCTTTCATTACCCCCCTATTTATATCTTTCTCTATAAAATATAGACGAAATAGTTTACTCTTTTGACAGTTTTATTGAACTACCGATATAGGATTTTATGATTGACCAGCTTGTAAACAAGAGAACCGAAATTCAAGCAATCGCTACCTCCCACATACCCCAAACCCCATATATGCAACTAGGATAATCATGTTTTTGCCCAGTTAATTTTGTATGCCACGTTGTACTAGATTTAATTTTTATCAAAACAGGCCTAAAATTAAGTTATTTTTGCCAAAAAAATACAAAGTTTTCTAGCGCTGGGGTTTGCGCTTCCAGAGCCCCGCGCCTCCGGCGGCTTTGCCCGCAGACCCCCAACTCTTCTGGCCGCTAGGGGCTCCGCCCCACACCCCTGTAACAACCCCCTCTCCACTGCAGATTTCTGGCTACGCGCCTGATCGATAAAAATGCATAATAAGTTTGCGCAAGGTCAAGAACTTTAATCTTAAACCTCCTAAACTTTGAGACTTACACAATTTGTGCTTATAAATTTTCTCATCCCCCCACCAAAATTTTCTGGATACGCCACTGGTTCTAACCTAAAGCCACGCCGCTATTAGGCTACTGCGATGAGTCGTTTGGCAGCGTACTAATCAGATTGATCTTGTCAGCAGATTAGATCCGAGCCGAAAAACATAGTAGATTGCAGAGGTGGAGTCGAGGACACAAGGCTCGAGGCCAAAGCCAAGCACACAAAAAAAAATCCGAGGCTAAGGCCAAGGACAGGAATGTTCGAGGCCAAGGACCAAGGACACAAATGCAAGTGTTTTCCTAAGAAAAAAGATTTAAAAAAATTTTTTTCGGTCGATCTCCAAAAAAAAAACGGTCTAGAAAAACATTTTTCAGCCGATCTACAAAATTTTAACCATTCGAAAAATAGTGCTGTGCTCGAGCCGAGGACAGGGCAATTTTTGAGGACTTGAGGCTTCGAGGCCAAGGCCAAGGACTTGAAAATGTGTCCTCGAGGCCAAAAACATCCTCGAGGATTCCACCTCTGGTAGACTGTACGCTACAGTTGCCTAGGTAACAAATGTCTAAGAACAAGCGAAAGTAAGGCTAGTGGTGTTGTTAGAGTAGAAGGCCAATGTTTGCAACTTAGTTGAAAAAGTTTATTTCAAAGATTACAAAATACTGTAATACAATAGGCCTATTCGAGCACTGGTAGTCATACTATGAAGTATGAGTTTGTACTTTGTTGCCTTGTTATAAAAGCCTTATAGTAGGCTAGCCTATTGCTTAAACTAAAATGTATCTGATAGATTGATTTTTACTGAGATCGCTAGGCTACCAGTGTACTCTTTTTAAGAGCTCGAATCTATAGTGCTGACGAGATCAAAGTTGATTAGTGCGCAGCGAAACAACACAATGCAGTAGCCTAATAGCGACGTTGCGTTAGGTTAAAACTGGGAAGAGTTGCTAACGATGCTAATGCTTATCAACGTCAGAGTTGCCAATAAAAATTATTGAAATATATAAAAGACTACAGGTCCGCCGTTGTGTTTGAAGTAGACTTTCTCTGGGACGGCTGGGTCAAGAAAAATGGAGTCAACACCAATCTAGTCTAAAACGATTCGCTTAAGTTTAAATATCCCATTGATTTTGCCTTTAATCCTGGTTTAAATCCGCTTAAAATCTTTCCATATATTTGAAGCTTGAGATCAATTCCTTTAAGTTCAAATAGTACTTTGAAATTAAGAATAATAAATTTGAACGTTTAAATTTTAATTTTAGAAGTAGTATGACTTTTTTTGAGACCCTACTGTTTTTTCGACAGTTTGGGTTTTTTCTGCCTTTAGTCCAGGAAAATGTCAAGTAAGTATGATACAATAACGTGCTTTGCAGAATAAGGCGAAAAGTTTCTATGCGCAGTGCATGATGATCGACGGTCTGATTTTAAACAAGGTTGATAGCACCATTAAAAATAAAATTTTAGTTATTAACTTTTGTAGTAAAGGAATGAAATACGCGAATAAGCTTTGTTAGTTGTAAGTGACCAAATGGATCAAACATCAATTTAGTGGTGCAATTTAAATTTTGCTGCAAGCCGTACATGCAACCAAATTCTGCAAACAGGTTCGTTTAAGCCAAAAGCGCAGAATATTTTAACAGCCAGTTCTCTAAATTTAGGAAGCGGTTCGCTCGAACCCGCTATCCTATTGAATAGTACCACTGCAAAATTCTATTTGGCGTTATTCTGATTTTCTGGTAGGAGAGTTTTTCAGGAA
The DNA here is from genome assembly GCA_963965965.1 of Trididemnum nubilum. NCBI lineage: Eukaryota > Metazoa > Chordata > Ascidiacea > Aplousobranchia > Didemnidae > Trididemnum > Trididemnum nubilum. Next base: position 49,895,582 of record OZ014471.1, read on the forward strand.
AATTGCCACCTTCGCTTCGAATTCTTTGATTGTCAGGCTCGGGAATGAGTGCAGCATAGTCTCTACAAACAAACAAACAGATTATGAAACAATGAACTCTTCAGTAGTATCTCTCGAAACTCAAACATATTGACACTGTAGCTAACAAGTAGCTTAATTTAAATTTACCTTAGACTCAAATTATTTTAGTTTGAAAGCATTACAAACAAAGAAGAAAAATTAAAAATAAGGTGACGCAGTTGGGATCGAATGTGTATTGTGGTATACAAAATGAATAATCGATCATTTCCCGGTTTACCTAATACTGCTTCATGGTTTTTGATCCTGATCTCCCCAGTCCCCATAACACTGAGTCACGCTAAAATGCTAATTTCTGAAACAGTCTTTCTACGGGGAAATATATTCTAAGGGGTAATCTGTTAGGATATATATCAGGAACTAAAGGTCGTAGAAACCTCAAAATTTGGTGAAGTTTGAGAAAAAAATATAACAAAAACTTTCCGACCTGAATGCCCTTTTACTTTTAAATATTCCCACTGATTTTGCCACCAGTTCTAGTTTAAGCCAGAACCTGAAAAATGTTTGGAAGAGAGGAGCAACGCAAACTTACCATATACAACATGAGCCACATTTGTAGAAGAAAAGCCAATTTTTTTGTGCATGCCATGAAGATTAAACTGTTTCCATAACGAGTTGGAACCGATTCTAAAAATTAAAATTTAATGTTAGTTGATATTCAAATTTTGAGAAAGGGTAACACAAGAGTCATAGTCAAGAGATTTCTAAACCGAGAGTGCTCAAACCACTAACTTGGTGAGCGTAAATCAAATTCAGTTAAGGGGGTTCAGGACAAGAGCACTTCGACATTGTTTCACAAAATGAATAATGATTTCATGGCAATAAATAATGATTTCATGACAGTAAATAATGATTTTTGTAAAACAATGTCCCAAACTTCCAAGTGCTCTTGTCCTGAACACCCTTAACAAAATTATTGTTACTTGATGTATTGTTAAACTGTTGTACTATTGCATCTGGTAGGTAATTTTCTGGTGACAAATTCCCGTACAATGTGTAGGCATTAGGTAAACCTCACCAGCTGAAAAAGTGCAGCTGATAAAACTGAGAGAGGCCAAGCAAAAGAAAAAAAATTTTGCATGATGAATACTTTTGATATAGATGAATAATTTTGCATGATGCTCATAACAATTAGCGCTTATCTATTTAGCCAGGGCCTTTTGAAAAGTAAAACGACTCATCAATCCAAGTAACTAAACTGATTGTAAATTCGACCAACTCTGTTTTTATCACAAGCAACTTGCAACTACACAGAACACCTGCACATTGCAATCGTCACTAAACGACTGTTCATCGATAGTAATGTACTGTAGATGAAAGCAATACTAATGCAAGGTTAATAACAAAAAAAAAATCTACGAACTTTTTTAGTATAGAATTGATACAGTCTCGAGGGTTAACTCCACCGATTCTCTTCAAAGAAGTAATCTGAAATAAACGCAAAATTTAGACATTGTATCAGTCGCGTAGCCAGGATTTCGCAAAGGGGGGGGGGGGCTTTTTTGAAGTTTGATTCAATTTTCATTTGTTTTCAATTGGAATGAGGAAAATTCAGAGTGTTTTTCTGTCCAAAATCAAGTGATCTCTAAAAACAAAAAAAACGTTTGGAGCATTTTTCTGTCCAAAGTCAGGTGATCTCAAAAAAAAAAAAGTTCTTCACCGAATTTCAGAGCGTTTTTCTGTCAACTGACACCCACTTCTACAACTCATCTCACGATCTTTTGGGGGGGCTATTTCCCGTTTTAGGGCAAAAATCAACCTCAAAACCGCTAAAAACGTGCTATTTTGCATACTTTTCAGGCCAATGGGGGAGGGCTATAACACCATTTGCCCCCCCCTAGCTACGCTACTGCATTGTATTTAAAAGAGCATTGAGGTCTAACGTTGGAATTTTAACTCTAGATATTCGAGAATGATTAAATACCACCGTTTTTGTCATTTTTTTATTGTTTGACGTTTATTAGCTTTAATCGAAAGATTTTGACTTAACGGAAGATATTCAGCTATGGCAACGTGACGTCAAATTTGCACCAGATTTTAAACAAGTTTTGTCAGATTATTATGTCTCAGAATAAAATAGGCTTTTGCCACGTTTCTACTATGATTTTTATCTGGTAAATTGCTTTTCAAATGTAAAAATACCATACGTGGGCAAGTTAAAGCAAAACGTTAGCTTCGTTAACCACTAGTCCGTCAACAAAGTTTATATCTTCGTTTAAGTGAATTCAGTGTTTCCAGCTTTAATTAACGGACGTTAATGAAGTCCGTGAATTCGTTAGCAATTGGAGTGTAATTTTCATTTCTTTTTATTTACTCACTTCTAGAACACGTAACGACATTGTTGAGCTGATTAAAAGGAAAAGTTTATTGCTATATGGTGGTCTTTTTGTGCTTCGAAAGTTACATTTTAAAGTCTAATCTAATTTCAAGGTAAAAATAGGTTCAAATACACAACGAAGCTGCGATTGGAAAATCTTTGCAAATTGCGAACAGTGATAATTAATAGACATAGACCTATGAAGCTGCAACTTATTATTTGCCTCGAAAAAGAGCTCCTTATTTCTTCGCTGTTTCTTCTACAAAGCTCGAGCTAATACGCAAGAAGTGTCACCAGCTCAAACTGGTTTGTACCGGTACGATGAATGAATACAGTGAACCCTCGTTTATCGCGGGGGATACATTTCAAAAATAACCCACGATAGGTGAAATCCGCGAAGTACTCAGCTTTATTTTTTACCGTTATTTTACAATGCAATACTGTACTGCAGAATGAAACAAAAAATAAAACCTCTTTTCAAGGCAAAAATGTGTTTGAGAAAGAGAAATATAAACGTTTTCTAACAAATAACTATAATAGTTTAAAGAACGGTGTAGTAAAACGACATTTGTTTATTGTAATGAACTTGTAAACAACAGTAACGCCCCTACGCCAATCAGAATTCACTGCAAAAAAAGCGCTGTAAAAGATTCCGTGAAACAGCGAAGCCGCGATAGGTGAAGCGCGGTATAGCGAGGGATCGCTGTATTGCAAACAATTAACGATAAAAACCTTAAATTAAGTTAATTTAGTTCGTTTACATGAAAAAACTTTTTCACGAATTAACGAGTTAATGAAAAAGTTAGCTTTGTTATTAACAGATTAACGACTAGCGAATTTGTGCCCACCTATGAAAAATAACTTCTTGGTTTGAATTTGCTACTTTTTAGCAAATACATATGCGATTTGCTGCGCTTGGGAAGTAGTAAAAATAGGACTAGACTGATAGGCTAGCATAGCCTACTGATTAATTACAGTAAGTTAGTCTAGTAGCTGTTTGTCGCAATTCCAAGAGTAAAACCTCGTCTGAAACAGTTAGGATAGGCTAGTATCATAGGTGGGCAAGTTAATGCAAAACGTTAGCTTCGTTACCACTAGTCCGTTAACAAACTTCACACCTCCGTTAACGTTAATCCGTTACTTTAAGCTTTAATTAACGGAAGTTAATAAAGTCCGTTAATCCGTTGACATTTTGCATGTAATTTACATTTCTTTTTATTCACTCGCTTCTAGAACACGTATTGACATTGTTGAGCTGATTCCAAGAAACTATTTATTGCTATGGTGGTCTTTTTGTGTTTTGGAAGTTACATTTTAAAGTCTAATCTAATTTTAAGATAAAAATAGGTTCAAATGCACAACGAAGCTGCGATCGAAAAATGTTTGGAAATCGTGAACAGCGATAATTAATAGACCTATGGGGCTGCAGGTTATTATTTGCCTCAAAAAAGAGCTCCTTTCTTCGCTTTCTTCTATAAAACTCGTGCTAATACGCAAGAAGTGTTACCACTGCAAACTGGTTAGCACCGATGCGATGAATGAATGGTGCAAGATATTAACGATAAAAACCTTAAACGGAAGTTAACAGAACTTAACGGAAGTTAAATTTAGTCCGTTAACATAAAAAACTTTATTAACGGATTAACGAGTAAATGAAAAAGTTAGCTTCGTTATTAACGGATTAACGGACTTGTGCCCACCTATGGCTAGTACAGTTTAAAACCTACTGGTAGAGGCGGTAGGAGGTATAATAATAGTGATAGGACTATTACAGTAAAAAACTAAAAAAGCGAGCGTTCATATCTTGGCAACAAGCGCAGTCGTAGATCAGCGATTCAAAAATTATTTTTAATATGAAAGGAGTGCAACAGATCTAGGGAAAAATAAGTATAAATATCTTTCGATCTAGAAGTGGTAAAATTTTGAAATTTGTTTCAAAAAAAATGTCAAAAATTTATAAAATTTTGTTTGACATGCAGTAAATGATTTAAATTAACTTTTAATGTCCCTTTAACAATATTAGTTATAAACAAAATGCAGTAGGCTATAAAGTTTTCCCAAGCACAGTTTTTAGTAACGATAAATTTGACTATTAGGTATTTCTATTTTTTGTTGTACCTTAAATTTATAACTGCACATTTAACCTAACTCTTTTATAGTTAATATTTTTGACTCATCTTTGTGATCTGTTTCAAAGACTTTTACTACAAATTTGGAATGTAGAAATATTTTGTAAGTAACTAGATTTTGAACTAAAAAAGAACTGGCAAGAGTCCCATACTATTTTCCTTGGGAAACAAGTATCTAGGTAGTTCATAACTTTGATTCTTATAAAATCTTTGACGTAATTCCATAATAATGTGTCTTGCCATAATAGCGTATTTTCAGAGTGCACTGTAGTGCACTCTACGAACAGTAGTAGGTATACTGCATAATTTTGAAAAAATTTGAAACCGATTGATTGCTTTGGTTGATCAAACATTTGATATTAAACAATAATTTTTGTTTATTTATTGAATTATTAGCGCAAAATTTTTGCTATTTTCAAACAGTTTGGCAAAAGTTGTCAACTACGATTGTAAAAACGTTAAAAAATGTTTAAAGCAAAATTCACCATCATTGATTTATATGTTTCGTCTTCAAGATTTTCATTGAGAATCTTGAAGTCATTAACCTCGAAGCACTTGTTGACTTTAAATTCTTCGCTTAGTGTTTTATTATCTTGTTGGTCGGCCAGGCGGGATAGTGATTCTTTGATCTCAAGCAGTACTGTGAACACTTTTCGCGGAAACTCTGCAAATGTCAAAAATATCGTATCGAGGTAGCAAATATTAGCAATCGTTGTTGTTGTAGTGCATATTTATCCTTTTGTCACCGAACAGCGTCAGACGCTGAATATTGGACGATTCGCTTACTTTTTACACCAATGACTATAGTGGTTGGAGAAATTTGCACTTGCTTAGGAGTTTACCAGTGATCCAATGTTCCTGTTGATTTCTTGAAATTCTTTCTATTGAATTTGCTGCTTGTTCGAAGCCACCAAGCAGAGATAATAATCATCGTAAAGCGTCTTATCCAAGGACGCAACAACATGACCAGGGTGCGGATTGAGCCATTTCAACGTTTTATTTAACATCAAAGTTTTGATCATCAAACTGTTGAAAAGTTAATGGTGGAAAAGAATGAGGTAGAGATAAGCAAAAGCTTCACTAGATTGTTACATTGCAAGCGATATTCGGGGACTTCGCGAAAGTACCCAACTTTACCGAACTAAAGAACTTTACTCCACTTTTAAAAGTAGCGTTCCAATTGCGTTAAGCCTGTTTATGGGTGTTAATAATCAGATTTAGATTACATCGCTTTCAAATTTCATAATGTTCGATTAACTTGATCAGGTTCGAGGTTTTCGGCTTTCAAAGTTTACATGCCTAAAAAAGTATCAATAAAATTTACAACTCTGCTTAGTTATCATTTTAACTTTCAAAGAGTTTGTTGAACCTTCGCTTATAGACCGGCAGCCCAGAAGGTTTATTTACCCCAAAGACGGCGGAAGGTTTGATGCGCCTAAAATGCACGTCTTTACTCACCTTTTAAGAAAATGTTTTACTGGCAAGTCAAAAGTTCGGCTAAGACCCCCCCATCCACAATTTATGGGGGGTCAAAATGGCCTTTATTTAGCCCAAAGACGGCATGGATAAAAATTGCGTAAAATCGTTCTCTGGGGTCCACTGAACAATGAAATGGCGAAGACAGTAACTTTAGGTTCGGCTAACCCCCGACAGTAACGAATTTAGGGGGGTCAAAAATGGCCTTTATTTACCCCAAAGACGGCATGGATAAAAATTGCTCAAAAACGTCCGTTGGAGTCCACTGAACACAAAAATGGCAAAGACAGTAACTTTAGGTTCGGCTAGCCCCTTGACAGTAACGAATTTAGAGGGGGAGGCACAAAAACTGACCTTTTCACCTGGAATAGGGCAACGGTAAAAATTGTAAAAACACTTTCTTGCAGTTAGTACGCTGAACACATAAATGGTTAAAACAGTTACTTTCGGTTCGGCTATCTCCCTGACAGTAACTAATTTAGAGGGAAGCTCGAAAAAATTGCTCTTACTTATTTGAAAACGGCAGGGGTAAAAACTACCCAAAAATGTTTCTCGGGAGCCCACTGAAAACAAAAACAATGGCAATAAACTTTGGTATCCTCAAAATAATTTCTTACTCTTACTGCAAAAGTCATTGCACCACTAAATACGGCTTTACAGTACTGCTTTTGAAAAAAATCATTTTAAGTTGATGGCGTCATCAATCATTAAATAACGTGATAGTCGATTAGAGCAAAAATGACGTCATGTTGCAGTGACTTTGTCTTTACAAGCGATCTAGATTTTGCGTATCAGCTTGTCTTTTCAATGTGAGTCATATGATAGAAATTGTTGATAGTCAATCTTCTGAAACAGTGCTCGATGATGTACCAAGTAAAATTAGAGCAAAATACAACTATTACATCACAGTAAAAGTTTACTAAAAAAATTACAAAAAATTACGAAATAATTTTCTATATATTACTTTAAATAACGAAGTATATAGGCTTCGTTATTGAAAGTAATAAATAGAAAGTTATTCAGTTAATTTTTATGGGCCATATCACACCACAAAAACTGCTTTGAATTATAGCACAGACTCAAAACAATCCAGAGCATTTCAAAAAAGATCTAAATTCTTAAACACTGTGATAAATTAATAAAGTCTGCGTATACCAATATTCATAATGCTCTTTTTGTTATTAAGTCTTTCGTTAATTGCTTTGAGTCCTACGTTCTATGAGTCTTTTGCTAATGCGAATTCTGCGACTTTTATCAACTTCATTAATTTTAGAGTTTATCGTAATGAGTGCACCGTTACAAAAATTTTAATAAAATTTTTTCTGCTTGCAAATAATTTCGGAACAGGTAAACGCATAAAGCTTACTTGGAATGAAAGCATTATTCCGAAATGTCACATTATAAAACCCATGGCATTTTTAAAAGAGAACTGAAGTAAATTCACTGGGGCTAGATAAACTTAGAGCAAACGTATTTGATTAGATGGGTGTTGACTCTATCCTCCTTCACCCAGCCGAGACAAAGATATTTTACTTTAAACATGACCTAGGGCATCTCTGGTCATTATTTTTATTGGCAGTCCTAGCTGACAATGATAACCTCTCCGACGCCATTTTAGTTCTATCCTAAGGCAACGCCACAGTTAGACTAAACCACAAAAGCCTTTTAACCTATATAGAGGTTAATATAGGCCTCTATGGGCTAGGCTACTGCATTGAAACGTCAGGGTTACCAATGAAATTTTAATTAGGAAGGTTCCTACGTAGGGTTTGAAGTAAAATATCTCTGGAACGGCTGGCTCAAGAAGGACGGAGTCAATTACGCCAAATCTAATCTTATACAATTGTCTTAACTTTAGATACCCCATTGATTTTGCTTGCAGTCCTCTTTCATCATAAAAAGGCGCATGAAAGCATCTAAACTGGAGGCAGATGCAAAAACGTAGCTAATGAACAAGATTGACGGGATTTCTGTAATCGCGCGCATTGAAATTATTCTAAAACTTTGAGACCATTATTCATACGATGTACTGCACAAAAAACTAACACTTGTTGAATTCAAGTTGCAGCAAGATCACACTATTCTAGCATTGATAACACGGATTTCGTTTAAAACCACGTTCTACACTGGCAATATTTTAAAAATTCTTGATTATTTTTAGTTTGAACTTCTCAATAGACACTATTAAGGATTAATAGCGTTTATTTTTGGTGTTATGAAGACACCAAAGACAATGAGGTGGTCTCGATCAAACTGATCAACGAAATTACTACATTAAATGATGACGTTAATAACGACAGCAACTTAATTTTCAATATATGGTAGGCCTCTATGTAAAAATTAGTCGTGCAATTTTGGTCCATTCTAGTATATTAGGCATAAAATTGTGTGCGTAAGAGTGTGTTCTTATTTAATTTTAACCGACTGTTGTCTGTATGAAATAAACTAAAATGCGCTTATTTGCTCACAATTTTACACCCAGCGTAGACCGGGACCAACAGTTCATCAGGTTCTTGGAAGGCAATATAAGGTGTTTTTCCATTAGTACGAACAGGTTTGGAATATACCATAATTATTGGCTACTGTATAATCCAACATTTGAAGATAAAGCTTATGTTTTTGCATTGACAAATGCTTGATAAAAGGGCATATAGGACATAGGTCACATTTGGCTTTTCTGGTATTTTAAGACAAGAATCTTCCAAAAATTGTTTTGGTGCCTTACTCTTCTAACATTTTCGTTTGATTGATTTTTATACTTGGGCTGATGGATCAGTATTTTTGGTCTTGCTACTGCAGCGATGCACCTTCTGTTGAACTAAAACAACCTCACTGCTTCTTGCTTTTTTTTTTTTTTTTTTTGTAGAATAGAGCATTGATTTGGAAATGGTTTGAAATTTTGTTCTCTCCTTTTCCTTACCCACATTCCATTATTCAATCATTGCTTTTTGGCAACGAATACTACGTCCGGTAGTTGCTCTTTTGAAATTAAGTCTACTAGATTGTCTTTTGCTCACTTTGCCAGTGTCCACAAAACTAGGCCCAATTGACGACTTTGCCAACTTTAGCTCCAAATTCTGAACTCATTTCTATCTCTATAATGGTTTTGTCACATTTTCAAAGACCCCGCATAATCTATTACATAAGCTCGTTCAAACTTACTGTATAACGTTTGTCTTGTCTTGTCTCACACCATAACCCCGATGTGATAGAAATGTTTTATAGCAGAGGTCAGTAACCTTTTTTGTGACATGGGCCAATTTCAAAAAAAAAAAATTTTGGAGCTATCCTCAACAAGATACAATATGGTGCCATTTAGCCAATTCGCAGGAATTTGTAGCTCCATTTAAAGAACCGGTTACAGATATAGTTCCAGCAACACTTGAGTAGCCCCACTGCATTTACAGAATTACGATCATCCTTCTTGACTTGAAAAAGTGAAACAGGATTTTCTCTAAAAAAGCTTTTCTTTTGTGTTCACAACTCAATGTTCGTTTGTATCTTTTAAACAAAACTTGATCCTTTTTTTACAACTTTTACATGTTCCAGGTCGCAGATCATTGTAAAATAATACTCAGAATAGAGATTCGCGACCAGAAAGCAAATTCCTCAAGGACGTGTTTACTAACACTTGAATTTGTCAAATAGATATGCATGATAGTTGCAAGCTGTGATACAGCACTATTTGACACTTTTCCGCTGTTTAGTGCCAATCTATCTCTTCTATTAGTAGATCAAAGTTTTTGGATTAGAACTGGGTTCTGTTGCATTAGTAATGTAATCCATTATGGTAATTAATATTTTGGGAATACGCATGTTGGACTTACAAGTTGACTACTCAAGCAAACATCTTGCTGTTTGCGCTAATAATGATAGACTAATTAAATGTTTTCAAATATCTCTGCTTCTTCCAAAAGAACTGCAAATTTACGATCTTTGAATTTATTTGAGCTGATAAATCTAAGATTTGTCATCTTTAAAATTCTCCGCGCTGAGCGATTTGTGCAATGTTTAATCGAAATCGTAAACTAGCCAGCGAGTATTTTGAATGCTGGTAATATGTAAATTTATCACATTTTTTTGAGATTCTAGATTTTTTTGAGATACTATACTCGTATTAGTTGCTTCGAGACTTTGATGCAAATTTAACGCAGTTTTGGTGATGTGATATAAGACATAGAAAATTTACGTAATTTTATTTTTTAATTTTGCCGCAGCACAATTAACTGTGCGGGACCGGTGCGTCTTGAAATTACTGCTATTGCAATTACATTTTATTCACCAAATTGCCTTGGCCAGGAGACAGTAAAGGGACCTTTTGGTCTTCGAGTCTCAAGCTGTCATTTGCCCGCCAGTCTACCACACACGATGAAAGCTTCAATGATATACATAAATTAGAATTATGTAAACATATGCATCGAGTAAACTCAAAAGATTGTGCTGGTGTGAATCCATCTGCATACAACTCATTAGACAAAATCCACAACTATGGTACAAGAAGAAGATTAAACGGCAATTATTTTCTTAAATCAACTAATTCAAAATTTGGTAGAACCAACATTGAAATTCTTGGACCGAAATATTGGGCAAACGTGCCTAGTGATCTCAAGATATACTCTTTGCAAACATTTACAAAACAATACAAAAGGTATCTTATCTCACACTATTAAATGCCTACAATATTTGCTAATTCATTGCTTTCGCAACTTTTGCAATTAATATGATGTAACATATTAAGATGATCCCCTTACATTTTTCTGTGAGTATGACGTGTGTGTGTTTTTGTTTAGCCTTTTGACTGATTGTACATAATGCTTGCTTTTTGTTCGTTTATGTAAGACAAAAACTAACGATGATGTGCTGGAGGTGGTAGCTGACTTTGGTGACCATTGTGGTCTTTTCGCTACCTCCTCGTCAAGTACTTACAAGTGAAAATTGTTTGGGTTATGTTATTTGTTATCGTAGTGCTTGACGAAATATATTTGAACTTTGAACTACCCTTTCAATACTGAAAGTCAAGCAAAGAAGCAGTGAGTTCCAATTTTTATAGTCTTTGGTTTGACCCGACCGGGAATTGAACCCAAGTTTACCGTTTCAGTAACAGACGCTCTATCCCCTCATACACTGATCGGTTCAAGGACGTAATCTTTACTGCAAAACACTTTCGTGAGCAATCTTTGAACTTGTACGATTTTTGTGAAAACGAGATAAGTGCTCAAACGTAACGTCATTGAAAACGACGGCATTTTTGCTCTAATCGACCATTACGTTACTTAATGATTGATGACGCCATCAACTTAAAATGATTTTTTTCAAAAGCAGTACTGTAAAGCCGTATTTAGTGGTGCAATGACTTTTGCAGTAAGAGTAAGAAATTATTTTGAGGATACCAAAGTTTATTGCCATTGTTTTTGTTTTCAGTGGGCTCCCGAGAAACATTTTTGGGCAGTTTTTACCCCTGCCGTTTTCAAATAAGTAAGAGCAATTTTTTCGAGCTTCCCTCTAAATTAGTTACTGTCAGGGAGATAGCCGAACCGAAAGTAACTGTTTTAACCATTTATGTGTTCAGCGTACTAACTGCAAGAATGTTTTTTAACAATTTTTACCGTTGCCCTATTCCAGGTGAAAAGGTCAGTTTTTGTGCCTCCCCCTCTAAATTCGTTACTGTCAAGGGGTTAGCTGAACCTAAAGTTGCTGTCTTCGTCATTTTTGTGTTCAGTGGACCCCAACGGACGTTTTTTGAGCAATTTTTATCCATGCCGTCTTTGGGGTAAATAAAGGCAATTTTTGAGCCTCCCCCTAAATTCGTTACTGTCAAGGGGCTAGCCGAACCTAAAGTTACTGTCTTTGCCATTTTTGTGTTCAGTGGACTCCAACGGACGTTTTTGAGCAATTTTTATCCATGCCGTCTTTGGGGTAAATAAAGGCCATTTTTGACCCCCCTAAATTCGTTACTGTCGGGGGGTTAGCCGAACCTAAAGTTACTGTCTTCGCCATTTCATTGTTCAGTGGACCCCAGAGAACGATTTTACGCAATTTTTATCCATGCCGTCTTTGGGCTAAATAAAGGCCATTTTGACCCCCCATAAATTGTGGATGGGGGGGGTCTTAGCCAAACTTTTGACTTGCCAGTAAAACATTTTCTTAAAAGGTGAGTAAAGACGTGCATTTTAGGCGCATCAAACCTTCCGCCGTCTTTGGGGTAAATAAACCTTCTGGGCTGCCAGTCTATTAGAAGCGCTGCGCAATAGTAAAAATTGCAGTAATGAACAAAACCCTCGTTAAAATAAATATTTCGACTGTAACTTTTTGCTCCGATTATAACAACAAAAATGACATTCCACTATTAATTGGAACAAAACTTTTTGATCTGAAAATGCCGACATGATTTTCAGATTTTGTAGCTTATATGATCTTGACCAAAACTTTGACAGACTACCCTAAATTTCAAATCTACACCCTTGCTAGACAACCACTGTATTTTTTAATAGTTTTATACTAGAACATGCATAAACACTGTCTTTTGATTTTTCTCAAGATTTAGAAACTAAATTAAAACAATGCCTGATGTATCAATTAGCATGGAAAAAGATACGTACTCAAGTCAAATTTAGAAACAAAAAATTCAAAATTTTCTACATTTATAAGTGATATTGCAGAGTCAAACTTTACGATGACTTCACATTCAAAACTCATATTAATTTACTCCACTCTATACTTTCCAGAACCTTAGGTGTAAAGTTTAAAGTCAAACAACTAATCACCAAAAACTGTCTGCTTCTTCTGCATATTACGCTCTTGCTAGTTTATTTTAACAGCTTCGTGGTTACCACAAAAAGTTAATAAAATAATCAGGATACGTCAATTAAAAAGCTCATAAAACTAAAACTCAGTCTTTTTACGAATTCTTGACAGATCTTCACTTCATCATGAAATAACAGAGTAATCTTTTAAATTCCAGCAATTTTTGAGTGAAATATTTCTACATTAGCCAAACTTAACACCAACCACAGCCAGAAATATGCATGCATTTTACAGCCACTCCTATTCTAAGAACGCTATTTAGCATCGCGACTCAACGGCCAACATATTGGATATTGTACAGTATATTGTATTACAACCATTACTCAGCTCCATAGCGTTTTTAATTAATTTGTTTAAAAACTTTGAAGAACAGGTAGGTTTTTTCAACGTCACAAGTGACAGTCTAGTAAAAAATTCAGCCACCCAGCTTAAATCTATTAAAGCCTTAAGCTCAAGTACTTCAACGTCTTTAATGTCGGAATAATCTGATAAGTTTAACTCTTCTATTTTTCTATGACACCAATTTACTGCGAGAATTCATTTTATAGTTTTGAAGATTCATTTAAGGGCTAATTATCCAACATGGCATTGCCAAGTTTGACATCTTTTCCTTATATTAGCCTACCGATACTCTTAAAATTTGATATGTCTAGCTGGAGCATCTGGTAGTTAAAGATTTAAAAATTTTAAGGGGCTCATTTGACATGGTCTCCTTAATGTGGCCAAACAAATTTTGTTACCTTTTTATCTTTGATTCATATTAACCTATTCAATAGATTTAATTTGTTTAGCTTTTGTAGTAAATGCGGCAAGGTGTCAACATAATTGGAGGATCCCTATAGTATGGCATCCCCAATTTTTTTATATTACATTTTTACCTATCTAGAAAATTTCATTTAGTTAAAAATTTTGAATGCCCCGTTTGAGGAGTACTCCCCAATTGTCGCACCTGAAATTAGTCTTATTTTATCTTTTCTTTATATTTACTTATTCTGAAAGTTTCATGTGTTTAGCTTGAATGGATGAAAAGTTTGAGTTTTAGAAGATCAAATTGAGGGACTCCCATTTTGGTACTCCAAAATTTTGTCATATAACTTTCTGTTATATTTAGCTATCCTGAAAATTTCTTGTGTCTAGCTTAAGTGGGTAAATTTTTTTATGTCGGTGTCCTCATTCGGGGGAACCCCGATTGTGGTACCCCCAAATTTTGTTACGTTTTATCTTTCACAAGTATTTATTTATTCTGAAATTTTTATCCGTCTAATGAAGTGGTTAAAATTTTTGAATTTTGGAAGCTCCGTTTGAGGGGAGACCCTCTCATTTTTGGCATCCCCAAAATTGTTTTGTCCAATAACCATAAAATTTTTTAACACATTTTGCACTTTTATTCCTTGAATTTCGCTGTTGTAGTTGGATAAAGAGGTTGTCCGAATTGCAATGCCGGAATTTCTTTCCTTGATAATTTGTGACCTATAGCGAGGGTATACGATTAAAGGGAGTCCGATTTACGGGAGTTGACGGTATTTTAGAACAAATAAACCGTGAAAAACAAGACAAAGCTGTCAGCTTCCACTCTGCAAATAAAGAGTCTATGATCAAACTGATTAGAGCGCAGCGAAAGGACTCAATGCAGTAGCCTAATAGCCGTGTTGCTTTAGGTTAAAACTGGGATGGCGTCACTAACGATGTAAAGGCAATTAACATGAGGGTTGCCAATGAAAATTGTAACGTTGGACTCAATTAGAGGCCCTACATCGTGTTTGAAGTAGAATATATCTCTGGAACGGCTTGGTCAAGGATGAAGTCGACGCTAGTCTATAGCGTTACGCGATTGGTCTAACTTTTAATCCTCCGATTGATTTTGCCTTTAGTCCTCGTTTAAAAAAAAAGCTAAAAAGTTGTGCAGGTCTCTAGACTGGGGTCTTTTATGGTCTTCGTCTCCATCGTTTTGCACCGGTCTCGAAACTTTTGTTTTGAGAATTGTTGGATAGCATGCATGAAGCTGCTGTAATGTTTGACGAAATTGTCTTAGCCCATAGACCTTTTCAGCCGTACAAAACGTATGAAAAAGCAATTTAATTGGACTTTTGCGACGCTTTGCCTCAGAAATCCCTATGTTTTTTTTTCAAGGAAAATCAACGGTTTTCTGTAATCAAAGGCCGATATCGCTATAACTTCAAAACGGCAAAAGGTAGAAACTTGAAATCCAGAACTTTGATGGGAAACGCATAAAACAATCTTTAAGCAAATTTTGAGGGCAATCGGTCACGTGATACTGGTTTCCAAGCCAAAAACTGAAAAGCCTTTCGGAAGTTCAAACTACTCTAGCTCGAAAACTAATTGCGGGAAAAAAAAAGAATAAAATTTTCGAATTTTAAACCGCCTAGAAATGCAGTTTCAGCTCTCACATTTAATATTTTTGAATTTGGAGACCTTTTTCTTTATTTATTTATTTATTTATTTTTTCTTAGTGATAAGAGTTTTCTCCGTAGAAAAACTCTGAAAAGATAAAAACTTGAAATTGAAATTTGGAGATATGATAAGTCCAAAATATGAAATAAATATAAATTTTTGGTCGGTGCTAAGTCTTGGGGTTTGAAGAAAAGGGTCCAAAACTTGCGATTTTTTAAAGTTCTTATTGTTACAAAATGGCTTGAAGTGATTAGTCAAAACTTTGCGAAATTATTGGCCACCAACCAGTTGGTCGAGGGGTAACGTGTTCGTCTCTGAAGCGGGAGGCCTGAGGCTCAAATATCGGGCCGGCCAAATTGGAAACATCGTTGCCAACGGCTCGCTACCGCTGCAATATTTCTTCGATAGATGTGTTGCCCAGGCGCAATGATTCGGAGATGGGCACCGCAAACTCGTCACACGCTTCGGCCTAATAGAGCAAGTAGAAAAATTGAATTTATTGGGCCTAATGAGAACTTTTAGTTTTCTGACTCTATTTAGTTCCGTGAAATCAGCTTATACGCAAATTTGGGCCTCCGAAATTTTTTCAAATTTCAAAAATGTTCTGTTCTCGGTCTTGGTCTTGGAAAAATTTTGCTGTCTCGGTTTTGATTACGGATGAGTTTAGTTCCGGCTACAGCTCTGCATCTGTAGAATCTGTAGTAACTGTTGAATCGTACATGTATTTATCTACAACCAAGATAAAAGCTAAAAATATTATCTAAGCAGCTCACTTTACTTACTATACGGAGATAATTCATAGCTTGGCCGTTTTCTCTTGATTGCCCCTGCAAAAACTCAAAAAGTAACGTTTTGAAAATTATTTGAGAGTGATAATTCGTCAGCACTTTCAAATTTTTAGTGAAAATGCTGATGGTGTCACTGCAAAATTTGAATCAAAGCAGTTTGTGTATTTTACTCCAATTTTTAGGCGAATTTTTGCTATACTGTATACGTAAAACGGAAAAACGAGATTTTACAGACACTATTAAGTTTAATTGTGCAACGAAAAAGAGCTCATTTTTTGAAAGTTAATTATGGGCAATTTGGAATGATGAGTATTGAGTATTGTGATAGTTTAGGCAGATTTCAAAAAAAAAAAAAAATTAAAATAATGACTTTTTCACCTCAAAACTCGTGAGAATATGATAGTACTATTTTATTGGATTGGAAGGAGATTTAAGACACATTAAGGAATTAGTACAGCCTTTGGTGGGATCACGTCTTTTCGGCGCGACCATTTCGGCGCCACCTATTTCATTGCCGTACGTTTTCTTCACAGATCGTTTCGGCGCCAATTCGGTGCTCTTTGACAGTTCACTTATTTTTAGGGTTAGGGCTTTGGGTTAGTGTTAGTAAAAAGCACCGAATATTGGCGCCGAAAAGGTCCGCGACGAAATGGGTGCGCCGAAAAGTCGTGGACCCGCTTTTTGTCGTAATTCGGCTCTGCGTATACAATTACTTTGAGAAAATTTTCCCACCAACTGGCATGTAAAAAGTTAGAGGAAGCAGTGCTTTGAATCCTTTCTGAAGAAAATTAGCTCAATGATTACACAAGCGCTACCATGCAGAGACAGGATATAAGAGGCTAAACCTTGTTGGTAGAAATTAGCAGCACTAAAGCCAAACCTATATCCACAGTATTATATTGACAAAAATTGTTTACTGTCATCCATCAACTGCTGGCTTGCTGAAACAATCGGATTAGTGGTGACATTGAATCAAAGCCAATTTTGAAAGGGTTTGGTGCAGTATTAGCGTTTTTTCACGTTCACTTTTAAAGTCTGTTTCTCGGTTACAGTGCATAGGCGCAGCCAGGATTTTTAATTGGGGGAGGGGGAAAAACCGCAAATTACATGCAATAACGTGATTAGAAATTTTCGAAAAGAGGAACTTTGATGGGACAAAGATACCGTACAATGTAAGATCAGCAAGAAGCCCGCGCCTGGGTGTGGCAGGTAGTCAGGATTTTGCTAAAAGAGGAAAATTTTATTCGAAAGTTTTTCAAAATATCTAAATTGGCAGATGTGGTGATAAAACTAATGTACCTCAAACGTATCACAAACGGGATTTGGGGGCTCCGCCCCCTGGCCGCTGGGCAATTTTATGCAATTTTCTGAAAATAGAATAGCTGTTTAAATGACAATTCGAACATTTATAGAGTCATTTAAACGAACTAAATTTTTAACATTTGAAAGCCAATTATAAAAATAAATAAATTCTTCAGTCCTCTCTCTACTAACAGGTCAATTCCAAAAGACGTTCAAAATCTTGCATTTTGGGATGAAATTTTGTATGTGACTTGGCCCCGAAGGAGGAAAACTCGTTTATTGCCTATATTGTTGCCTCCTGCAATACTTTTAGCCGTAGAGAAAAATAATAACAATAATTCACTAAAAGATTTGTCTTGGAGATTTTTATTTTGTCATAAAAATAATCAGTTTTTGAAATACATAAACAATCACTGTGACCAAGTCCCTTAAACTTAAATTTAATAATTTGTTCAAAAAGCATTTCCCCATAGCTAATTTTTTTGAAAAGTATTTCGTCGCGTAAAAGCTGGAGAGGTGAAGGTGGATTCAATTCTTACTTAAAGTTGGTGAAACATGGTTACTAATCATACTATTGCATAATGTTCATTAAAAGGTTAGATGAGGGCCTTAGGTTTTAACTCTTAAGACAAAAATCCTGAATTTCTTCCGGGTTATACATTTTAATTGGTTGGCAAAGATCTGAATTGAAGGGCCAGGCGCCCTTGGCCGTCATTAGTGATATTATTTCTAATTACCGGTGTACGCATGTACTGTTGAAGTCAAAAATCTTAAAAGAAACTAAAACTGAAGAAACGATAGGCTGCCTTGTCATTAATTTTATCATTGGTGGCATTTTAATTGAGGGGGAAGAGGCGGGATCCCTTATTGTGCCTGCTTATTGCCACTTCCTGACAAAAAAGCGCCTACCTATAAAAAACAACCGTGCCAATTAAAGAGTGCATGTAATCGAAACCTCTTGGTTATTTTGCAATATAGCACATTTTTGCCTCGACTGAGAAAGAAGCAGCTACCGCAATGGAACCAAAAACCGGCCAAAAACACGTTAAAGGCGGTGAATCATCCAGCCAATTCCGGTGGTTTACAGTAGCTAAAATTGAACTATAAGTTTTGATATTTTTTGTTTTCATCTTGGGACTGCGGTTGCAAAAATATTCAACAAATACAAAAAGATATCCCCTGAAAAAAGTTTTTGGAAACTCTGAGTTTGTTCTTCCCAGTTCCCACCAAAACCACAGATCTTTAAAGTATTAGGCCTACTGTGGTTTTGGCGGGAAGAACAAACGCAGAGTTTCCAAAAACTTTTTTCAGGGGATATCTTTTTGTATTTGTTGAATATCTTTGCAACCGCAGTCCCAAGATTAAAACAAAAAATATCGAAAATTATAGTTCAATTTAGCTATTGTAAACCACCGGAATTGGCTGGATGATTTACCGCCTTTAATGTAAAAGCCAGAGGTGGAGTCGAGAACACAAGGCTTGAGGCCAAGGACACAAAAAAAAGCCGAGGCCAAGACCAAGGGCAGCCCTTCCGAGGACAGACCCTCTCGAGGCCAAGAACAGGAATGATCGAGGCCAAGGACCAAGGACACAAGTGCAAGTGCTCTCCAAAAAAGAAAAAAAGGTCTTCACAAAAAGTGTTTCAGGCGATCTCCACAAAAACACGTCTTCCAAAAAATTTTTCAAGTGCTCCACCAAATTTTAACAATATAAAAATAGTGCTGTCCTCGAGCCGAGGACAGGCCAATTTTCGAGGACTTGAGGCTTCGAGGCCAAGGCCAAGGACTTGACCTTCAAGGCCAAGGACTTCAAAATGTGTCCTCAAGGCCAAGGACGTCCTCGAGGACTCCACCTCTAGTAAAAGCGCTATAGGTATAAGAGGTTTCTGCAGCATATCGTGCTCGATGCCATGGCAGAACAAATATCCACGAGAAACCATTTAACACGAGCTAATGCGCGACCATTGGTTTCATACTAATACAATCATCAGGCACATTTATTCTCTGTAAAGAAATAAGAAAACAAACAAATGCTTCATGTACCAACTGAATTAGAGACAAAATTCTCTACCTCATGCAATAACCTAACAACAATTTTTTGTCGAAGAGTTGGAGTCAATTCTACATAGTCTATAATGATGCTGCTGTTGGGGCATGATAAACTGTGGTGGTCGGTAACTAGTTAATATTCTATAATGATATATTCAACTTCGATAACATGGATTCATGTATAGCTAATTAGCCACCCTATGTGGATAAGATGGCAATACATTGAGCATCATAAAAGAAAATATATGTATAGCTGAAAAAGCAACATTTTCAGTTGGAAGTTTGCTTTTTGGCTCCATCTTTTACGATCCATATTATTCAAGTGTTAGATTTTAAGTGATTATATGCTAAAAAAATTAAAAAAGATATTAGATCTGGCCTTCGCATCACTTATGCTGGAAGAAAGGATTGTCAAAGCATAAACTAGTAGCCGAATTTTGGTGCCAGTATTGTCTGATCGGATACCTCGTTTCGTTGGTGTAAGAAAAACTTCTCGTTCCTCTAAAATTTCCGAATCTTCATCGTAAGAGCCATTGACATCACTAGTTAAATTCAATGAACCTATACATAATCACATTAATTCTTCACCATGGTTCAGGAATTAATTCGTAGGGTTATCGTGATCAAAAGATTACTGGTTACTGGTTTAATTCCGAACTTGAAATGTGTCGTTTTGTTCATGAAGAATAACACTATTTTGCTTGTTTCTTTTTGGAACAAGCAGTCTGCTCATTTTAGTTGCCTTTCACGTACATAGAAAAATTTTTAAAAAGTTCAGTTATCAATATGTAACACTTAATACCAGTTGTTAAAAAAAACAACATAGATAATCGGTAAGCTGCTGCGGTGTATTTTGCCATACCCGAAGTACCAGGTGTGCAATGAAGCTCGTGACTATCCACAGCAATGACGTTTTTGTTAGCTGTTGGATTTTCTAAACAAAACAAAATAAAAGAAAGCGTAATATCAAAAAGACATTCAAGTCAAGTTTTTACTCTTTCCCGAACTGTTGAGAATTAGCCTAAAATGCATACTCACAAAATTTGAAGTTTCTACGCCTTCCATTTTCAAGATAATGCAGTTAGAAAATCAACAACGTTCCTCTTACTTCTGCGTTACCATTTTGTCAATTTTGTAACAAAAGCTTAAAGAGATACTGCTTGAAATTGCTCATATTGAAGAAATGAGAACTACTTGAGGCAATAAAGAGGTGCCCAAAGCTTTTTCACAATTCCGTTTATTTGTGAAAATGCGATTTAATCCGTTTGACTTCGTGTCATTGGCAACCCTTTCGCAAATTGGCGACATCACAAAGGCAGTATTTGCAGAATTTCTCGCAGACTAAGAAACGCGATGTTCATGACGAAGGTAATAAGATACCTAGGATTGTGCTGTAGCCAGCGCGATTCCAAATCAAACTAAATTAACCAGAGACATTAACTTTTGCAAAAGATATGATTTATGTATCAAAGTTAAACAAGTCTTGGTGATGTGTTTAGCCTATAAATGATACAAAATTTACAGCCAAAAACGATCACACTGTATAGTGTATATCAGGACTAATAGCCAATGACTACAGGTACCAGTAGCAGTAGCAAAGTTTTCAGACTTGGTTAGGCTACTCAGTGCTACCAGTTGGTAATCGCGTTTGTTAGTCTGCGAGAAATGTTGCAGAAGCTGTCTTTTGTGATATCACAAAGTTGCGAAACGCAGGGTTGCTAATGGTATGGAGTCAAACAAATTAAATCGCATTTTTGCGAATAAAGGGGATTGTGGAAAAAGGTTTGGGGCACCTTTTTATTACTTCAAATAGTTTTCATTTCTTCAATAAAACCGATTTCGAGCTGTACCTCTTTAACTTTTGAAAAGCTGTTTACGTTTATTGAAAAGCACTTATTTTTTAGTTCTAAACCTTTACTTTGTTTTACTATAACTCTGCCGTAAAACATTTATTGAAAACCAGGAACATGCAGTAACTTTTTTAAGTTTTGTTTCTAAGTGGCTACACTGACAAAACTTGTTACGAGGAAAACGCTTTTTTAAGGGAAAATCTGATCTATTATATCTCAGGAACGGAAAACTGTAAAAAGCTCAGATTTGGTAAAGTTAGTCTTGAAATCTGTTAAATTTTTTTGAGAGAAAACCGAGCCAAAAAAATTCCGACCTGGATACCCTTTTAACGTTTCTGACTCACCAATGGAGTCTAACGAATAAAGATACCGAAGATGTGTTTATCGTGGCAAGATCGTGATGGTAGTAGTGAAAAGGTAGATGGTACGTATCAGTGGCGGATTTAGGGGGGGGATGCATCCCCCCCACCAACCTAAAAGTAACGATTTTGGCCGAAAAATCAGCCTCTATTTCGAATAATTCGGCTCCATTTCGGGATGCATCCCCCCCCCACCAGCCTAAACGTAACGAATCCGGCCGAAAAATCACTCTCAATTATGGTGAAGACCTTTTTTTTTTTTTTTTTGGAGACCACCTGATTTTGGGCGAAAAAATCGTTGGAATTTCCGATTTCGGCCGAAAAATCACTCTCAATTTTGGTGAAGACATACGAATTTTTGAGGTTTTGTGCTTAAAATCCCCCCCCCACCAAAATTTTCTGGATCCGCCACTGGTACGTATGTCAAAAGATAGCGTCAATTTTCAAACCAAACCTTTAATATTCATAATAAAAATCCCGAAAATTGAATTGAAATTTAAAACTTTCTTTTCTGTGGCAAGAGCATACCAAACTGTTCAGTTCAACAAAATAACAAACAGTTCAGTCTAAAATAATATAATAATAAAAAATGTTCAGTCCAAAAAACAAACATCATAATAACAAACGACTAGCTAGTGACTAAACGATGCTATATTTTGCGGGCAGGCTATCATGACTGGCATTTGGTGTCACTTATTGAGTGGTTCACGTGATTTTTAGGCTTATTTTCAAGACAATCATCTTTGCGAAATGGTAGGGTTGAATCTGTCAATCTTGAGAAACGAAAGCAATTTAACATTATCTTGGAAAAGCAAAGGTTATTATTTTTCATTTGATGAGCCTAAAGGTGAATTTACACAGTATCCGTTTTTCGTACGTTTTCGTCCATTTTTTTACGTTTTTGCTTCTCCTTGACAAAGTATGCGCTTTTTCATCCGCATTTTTATGTGTCCCTATCCGCACTAACCAGACAGTCACATACTGGACAAAAGTTTTCTGAAAAATTTTTTTTGTAAAGGAGTACAGTTCTATTTCGAAATATCGCTCTTATCGTTCATACACAAAATTTTTATCTATATATAACAGTCTACTTAGTGCGTATATGGACTTACAAAAATGCGGATGAAAAAGCGCATACTTTTTCAAGAAGTAAAAACGTAAAAAAACGGACGAAAACGTACGAAAAACGGATACTGTGTAAATTTACCTTAACGGATCATAAATCATAATTCTGTTGATTTCCTCCAGTCTTACAGTAATATGGATTCATTGTTTGTTGAATTGCTTTTATTTTTGGTTGAGTGTGCAGTAAACACAAAGTACAACAACCAATTCTAAAACTTTTACTTAATTTTTATTTTCCTTATATACGTAAGATTTTTGGCATTTGTTTAAGACACACTTTTGCTTGTTGAAATTAATCAAAACTGAAATCAATTCTGAAATATACGTGTAATTATTATGTTATTTACGGTCTTTATTATTATTGTGATTTATCATTTCCTAACTAAACGAATAGTAACAGTTAAGCCAATGGAAAAGTAACAGTTAAGAAGTAACTTTTATTAATAGCTCACTCTGGTTATTCTGGAGCTTATTCGTGCTGCATGTCTATAACTCGCAATAAGTACTTTGGCATAGTCGTTAAAACAAAGTCAAGGGTCAAAATTGTAAATAAGCTGTTTTTCAAGTAAATTCAAGCAACTTTACCGAAGTTAATCTTCTGTTACAATACTGGCAAAATGGCAACACCGAAGCATGAGGAAAACTGTTCACTTTAAATTGCAATATCTTGAAAACGGAAAGACGTAAAAACTTCGGTTTTAAGTGAGAATGCATTTAAAACTTTTCTCAACATTTCGATTCGCAGCGAAAAACTTGACTTGAATGCCCTTTTAAGGGTTTCTTAATTTAACTGTGAATAAAATTATAATTTCTCTGATCACTGAGTTCTCTTTATTTCGAGATATCAAAAAGAACAGTTAGGTGTACTTACAAATTGCAATTACAGATGCTGCCATTAGTTAAAAAGATTTTAATGTTTTTGAACTGGTTCACAATAAAGTTTTATTCAAATAAAATTGCAATGTTAGCTCTTGATGTTTTGTATCAATTTTTTTTATCAATTATATTATATCAATTAAAAAAAATTATTTATTTTTCATTTAGACTAAAAAAAAACAAAAAACAATTTATTACAAACTATAAGCTTTAGCGAGAAAAAAATACACCTAAAACAAATCGACTTTAAAACACTGAACAACATTTATTGAGTGTCACATTAACTTTATTGGACTAAAAATTTGAAAGTTTTTTACCGGCTGCAGCGCCCAAAATTGAATCAACATCCAAAGTTGCAAAGTTTTGCTCAGTCGGCGATGTTAATACAGTATTTCAATTACAGGTGCCGGTAGATGGTTGCCTAAACATAAGCATCATTTTATTTATTTGTCAATATTGACAGTTAAAAAAAAACAAGTGCTTTACAGTAAAATCGCAATCAGCAGATAATATGTTGGAAGGCTGTGAGAGTGATCGCGAGTGGCAAACAGCCGCCGACCCAGTAGCGTAGCCAGGGGCGGGCGGGGGCATATCCTTCCTATTGGCATGCAGAGAATGCAAAATACGCTGTTTTTAGTACTTTTGAGATCGATGTTTACGCTATAACCGAAAATATAGCCCCCTTCCCCCATTGGCATTGAGAATGTGACTACTTTGACTGTGGATTTGAAGAGAATTCGGTCCCGGCCCGCCCTGGGTGTCACCATTTTGGGGTGACACCATTTTCTAATGTGTTTGTGATGAAGACTTTTTGTTTCAATTTATTGGGTCTCAATACACATACGCAGCGAAAACCCACAGACGTTTTGGCGAAGACCTTTTTTTTCGAAGACTTTTTTTTCATTTACGCTTGTTTTTGGACCAAAAACCCACTGAAGTTTTGGCGGAGACATTTTTTTCTTGGTCTTCACTAACTTCACTAACAGAGGGGTGACATCATGAAGGGCGCGTCACACATACAGGGTGACACCACGCACTCCCGCCCTGGGTGTCACCATCCTTAGCAACGCCTCTGACTACAGTACACCGAAGGAGTTTACAGAGCTCACCATCTCCGACTCATTGCGCCCACGTAAAACATCTTCTTTCAAAAAAATATCGCAAGGGTGGGCAAGCCGTTGGCAAACACCGTGTCCGATTTGACCGGTCCGAGATTTGAAAATAAGACCTCCAACTAGAGAAACGAACGCGTTACTGCTCGACAAACGGTCTCCGGAGCTGGAGGTCTGAGGTTCAATACACGGACCGGTCAAATTGGACACAGATTTTGCCAACGTCTCGCTATCGATGCAACATTTCTTCGAAGGAAGCTGTGCTCCCCGCGGGCGCAATAACGCAGAGATGTGACCCGCAAACTTGTTACAAGCTACAGCGTAATACGGGGAGTATAACATTAAAATAAACTTTAAAATAAAGCATGCCATTAAAATAAAGTTCAATTTATTATCACAAGCTTTAAATCCTTCAAAATAAAATTTCAAAAGCTGGTCTTTTTTGTTCGCGGTATTATCTACCCTATAACATCGTTAAATTCTCGATTTCAAGTCCTAACTTGACGACCTGATTAAAACGGAATTTGTTAAGTTTATGTTTAAGTTTAATAATCAAATGTTGCCAACTTCAAGTAACGAATACTTTACACAACTTGATAATGCGCACAAATATAATACAAAGACAAAAACATTGAAACAAATTTTTTCAAGCTTACCAGGACGACTCAGAAATGAGTAATAAAAAATGCTTCATCACATTTGTCTGAATGCATGGAAAGATATTTCACACAATTATTGCCTTTGTTTTTTTGTCAAATTTAAAAAATATTACAAAAAGTCAATGTTAAGCAAATACATCTGTGCGAATTCGATGTAATAATAAAATTACAACTTGTAGGCTAACAGTGTTTTGTTTTTTGTTTTTTTTTCGTACTGCTTAATCATTGGTGAGAAATACGTCAGTTCTTTTGTAATGATGCGCCGAATTATTTGAGAGTGATCATTTCACCTCAAAATTTAACTCAAAAAGAAAACAAAAGGAACACCAAAATATGCATCTAATAGTATTTTTATTTCACCTTTTTTTATTTTATTTTATTCTTTTAGTGTCTAGGTGTAAGTAAGAGATAACTAAAAAGGTAAATTCAGTTTTTGGTGGAATAAAATTTGCCTGTTATTTTTAATGCTGTGCCGCAGTATTTGTCTCCCCATTACTCTAATTCGGCAACGCAATAAAGAAACAATATTCAGTGTGAACATTGGACGGTTCCGTAATCATTTAGACGTAAATATTTCAACTAGGGCATAATTTAAGGAACATCACCAGAAGAACGGTATCTTTAATATAAAACACAAAGCCAAGGCAACTGCAGAAAACATAAAATTGATGTTTCGTGAAAGTACTTCACACATTGTCAAAAGTAATAAATGAAAAAAAAAACACTAGCACTTAAAGCATAATTCAGAAGAAGCAGCAAAGAGGAGAGAATTTGTTTCCAATTGTATTGGCTTTGGGTTTTATATTAAAGATATCTCGATGCTCTGAACACTATTAGAAGTGTTTCCCCAAATCGTGATGCCTTTAAATCTCTAAGTATGGAAGATCGATGCTATAATGTAAATTGCATAATGGTGTAAATGGTAAGACATGCTTTTGATAATATATTTATTACTTGCTTCGTTACAATTTGATTTCGAATTAAATTGTTTGTCGCAAACTCACTTACAAAAATGCTCCAGATGGCAAGCAGAAGTAAAGTTAAGACGGCTGGGTTCTTTGAAATGCGAGCTCGTCGCTGCTGAGGTCTTCTTCAAACACTCATATACTTAAGTACTACCGTAACCGTACACAGCCATATCTTATTCAAAATAGAATGAAAATAAAGCATAATTAGCGCAAATATAAAGTATATCAAAATAATTTAATTAAAAGAAATTTAGAAAAAGTTATTAAAGGCATTACGACAAACTTCGCCAACCAATTTAACACTTGCCCTTAAACACTCAAAATATTGCAATTTCTGCATTCGCTAGACCAAGTCACAACTACAACACTATCTGTAGACTGCCAATTACAAATAAATATTATCTCAAAAAAAAATTAAACAGCAAGATGATAAATTAGACTTAGAGATAAAAACATCGTAATATGAGATCCGTCAAAACACACTGTTGGGTAATTTTAAACCGCGCGCTGACAAGCTTAATGAATTACGTTATGGAACCTTATCTAGCACGTGCGGCCTCACCAAGTATACGAACTAACTATGCTAACCTTAAAAAACAGCTAAGCGCAGTAACACATTCAGAATGACAGAGCTAACCATTAATCTTGATTTTGCTTTGAAGTTAGGTTACGGACCATTTGTTACACTTTGCGCTTGGCCAAGGAATTTCACTTAAGAGTAAATGGTAAAATATATAACATTTTGGTTGTAAAACAGAGTTTTATCCTTTAGTTAAACCTATTTTGTGTACGAGGGTTAATTTTGTCTGTCGCATTTCACATGGGGGAAAAGGCAGAATGGCCCTTATTCCTAACTCCAAAACCGGAGATCATCTGTACATCTGCATTAAAAACTTCTTAGTCATAAGCGTTACGAAAAGTATCTGGTTGCACAAAAAATGAAATTAAAATCAAATCAAAATGTTTCATTACACTGGCTGTTTAATTACGCCGCAACAAGCAACGAGGTTGCGGGACCCCAACTCCGTAGTGTATTATTGTATTGTATTGTATCAAAAAACAAAATAAACACATACAATTATCTACAAAAAAGAAATGCTTTGTTACAATTTTAAGTTTTAGATGATTTTCGACGACAAAAGCTAACCTTTAATTGCGCCTGAGCTACACAAATTATTTTAGACGGGTTAATAATCAAAAAAGCCTGATCAAATAAATTGATAGCTTGTAATAACTGAAACAAAGCAGAAAATAGCATAAAATATAGGAGCGTAGCAACCGTACGAAGGGAGGACTGGGGGCACGAGGAAGTCGTTACCACTACTTTGGGTGGGTCTAAATTCTGTATTTTACTATAGAGTAATGTGCAATAACAAAAAAAGGTTAGCTTTTGTCGTCGAAAATTATCTAAAACTTAAAATTGTTACAAAGCATTTCGTGATTATTAATTTATTAGATCGCAATAAAACTACCTGCTGGGACTGGGGATATGGTTAATGGATAGTTGAACACTTTTTATTTCATTCTTGTTGTTCATACAACTACTGTACTTGAAATTGGTCATATTTTAGATGCTATCGTGTACAATAAGTTTGGAAGATAGGTTATCGAGAACTAACCAGATAGGAAAGAATGTCAATAGAATTTTTTGTTTATTTTAGTCCCTACGAAATGGATGAGATTATATCGAAAACTTGATATTTTTGCTAGTCCTTAAAGGGGGTGAAGTATCCAGCTGGGATTACGTGCTAAAATTAAAGAAACATCTAAAACGTTTCTTCTCTAAGAATAAAAGAGCCAAAGCTGCCGTAAACATTTTATTTAAAAAGAGACGTTACGACTAATTACTTAAGTCATTATCAATCTGTAAACAATGCACAAGAAAAATTAGAGTAATAGATAACCTGCAAGGGTTGGACAAAGCAAACAAAAAATACAAAAATTAACGCAATCTACTGTAGTTCTACAGTGTGAAGACATCATTGCTTTCAAAAATGTGCCCAAACCAAAGTTGTAAGCATTCAATTTATAAAGGCATACAAAATCTAACCAAGCGACACTCATCCATTCTACTGCCAAAGCACATCTAGAAACTGTCCTATACAATCTAATTTAATTAAAGACAGTATGAAAGTCAAACCAAAATTACAGAACCGGAGCAATCACTCATAAATTGGAAGATACCAGCAACCAGTTCTCCTTCAAATCATCATCATTATGTACCTCGCTACTGACTGTATGTAGTAATGCTTGTAATTAGCCAGTACACCCTCACTTTCAGACACACTATTCGATCCACTCATATCTCCGTAGTAATGCAGGCATATCCGACATTTACGTCATCAACCCCAGCACCAGTGACTGAAATTGTAAAAGTAAACTTTAAATCAAATTCTAAACTGCTAAAAATTGCCAAAAGTTCGAAAAGGGTTGGAATATTGAGCACCAACTAAAACTCCCAATTAATTTAAAAAAATCCTATCTTAGGTTGATCTGTCGTTTCTTGAAAGCAATATCCACGGACTGACAACCAAGACCAGCTTCGCTAATAATTGGCATAAAAGAAATTCAAATATTACTGCAAAAATTGTAGCACTTTTCACCGTTCAGTTAAATGCAAAATGCGATATTAAAAAATTTTAGAACGATCACCACACAACTACTAAGCAATGAAATACAAAACAAAAAACTTCCTTGCGAAATGCCAACAATTAATGCTCTTAACGAAAACATTGAGATTTAATGCTTCCTAAGTCAAGTTTAAGGAAGAACTATCATATCATTTACAATGCAGACTGACAGCTTTTTTTAACTAATTATTTTGCTTCTATAACTACAGTAACTTTATTGGAAGGTTTAGGTGTGTTAACAATAATAATGAACTCTGCGGCTGTTCTAGTGAGTATAAGTTACCGTACCTTTATCTATAATTTGACCAAGTAAATTTATATAGTTAAGGCTAATTGTTTTTAAATTTTCAGCCTTCTTTGTTCTGTTTTAGTGATGAATAAAGTGATTCAAATTCATTTTTGTCTGGGTAAACGTTGTTGTTCTAAAGGGTTCTATCAAAAACGAGTTACCAGAATCTTCTGGCTTGCACTTAATGTCTTCAATAGCTTCCCGAATCTCGACTAGGCCTAATCAATCTTTACTATAATTATGCTAATTATCTTTAACAATCATATTCAAATAGAATTAACAACAAAAGCGAAGTTAGCAAAAATAATACAAAACAATAATTAATTAATTTAGTAATAAAGCGTAATTTAGAAAAAATCACAAAAAGTCAATTTTCGAAAAA
The DNA here is from genome assembly GCA_963965965.1 of Trididemnum nubilum. Taxonomy (NCBI): domain Eukaryota; kingdom Metazoa; phylum Chordata; class Ascidiacea; order Aplousobranchia; family Didemnidae; genus Trididemnum; species Trididemnum nubilum. The sequence goes on from OZ014471.1 coordinate 49,925,186, forward strand.
TATGTCAATCAAACTGTACTGCCAAAGGCTACAATTCCAATTCAAACTCAAAATAATAACTAATGTTCGATGACTTGGATATACACACTCTACCATAGCTAAAAGTGTTAACTTCGAAATTATAGATTTCCAATACAAAAAAAAAAGAAACCACGACAAAAGCAAATTACTCAGAGATCCCTAAATTTAACGCAAAAAATAATTTTCCAAATCGCTGTCCATCAAAGCGTTTCATTCCGGTTTAACCAATTTAGAAACAAAAAAGAACGGGTAACTATGATTTTGACAAGACATCATTTGAAGGAATTTTTTACGCGGCAAGCTATTACGTTTCAAAAATCAGCCAGCACAAAACATATGTCTTCAAAACAGTTAGCTTCTGGCGTTGATCATAATTATTATTGAAGCAGTTTATGGTTTTGATTATTTATTGAAGCAATCTTTGGCAAAATTAATCAGAAAGGCAATATTGAAAGAGCGTGATTCTCGAAAAAAGGGACCTTGCCGCTGCTAAGGTTTTTCTCAAGCAATCATATCCTCAATTAATAATTTTTACCGTAACGATACACATGTATTCAAATACTGTAGAATCGAAAATAGCTCAATTAGCACAAACAATAAAACATATCAAAAATAATTCATTGAAAGAAATTTAGGAAAAGTTACTTATTAAAAGTATTTCCACAAACTTATGCTAACCAGTTTTAAAACTTGCGCTTCAAAAGCTACGATTATGCTACGGTAAAATCCAAACTGAAAATATTATAATTTCTGCATTCGCAAAACCAAGTTACAACAACGACACAATAGCTAGACTCGTAGACTTCCAATTACGAATGATATAATCTCAAAAAGATTTCAAGGCAAAACATCATGACTTCATCAGTTTCTCCGCTTTCACCAAAATTACAGTTTCTCAAATTGGTGCTCCAATTCACAAATGGTCATAAATTAGACTTTGAGAGAAACATCGTGCTACGCGATCGGCAAAATTGCTTCACATGTTATTGTACAATAGCAGATTAAGGTTAAGAAGCGTAGAGCGGGAACTGGAATCCTAATAAAGTGGTTACACTCTTGAGACTGAACAATGCAGAAAAGAATCACGAATAAAGGTCGCACATACGATATTCGGGGTAATCTTTTGTGTCAATACAGAATGTTTTGCTTTCTTAGCAAACGGCGCATTTGCAGCAATTACTCTTACATGTACCGTATGGAAATACATTTGTTTTCGTAAATTTCGTTTCCTCAACGCAAAAAAAACGCATAAAATTTTTGATTTATTTATAGTTTTTGTTTATTTATCGCAATAGTTTATAGCATGATTGCTTTTGGTACAGCACAGTATGCATGTTTAGTTCGTTATTATTTTCAGATTATGTGATTATTTTTTTGTTCATGCAATGTGGACATAATAATGGCTGCTACTAGGAAAACCTTTTATAAAAAGCCATATATAATGTTACAAAAGCTTTATATTAAAATTTGAATGCCATGATGCTTTGATAGAAATATAAAAAATTGATGAAAAGTTGCTTTGATGAAAAATATAGATCATGATTGATTTGTGTTTATGTTAAAGTTTTGGCCATAATTCCTTTTCAAAGACTAAGAAGGATAATTGCAAAAATACAACTAGATGGGAGCTTGTTGAGAGAAATTTTAGTGAGCGATCGACGCATGTTGAACAACTGGATTTAAAAAAAAAACTTTCGCTTTCTTCTTAAAAAATTACCGGTAATTAGAAATATCTTCTGAGACACCCAAGAGGTTTGGAATTTCAAACATTGTCAAAATACGTATTTTATTGAAAGCATTGTGATTGATAGTACAGTAGTCCCCGCATAATAAGCCCACCTCGGGACCGGACGATTTTGGGCTTATTAAGCGGGTGGGCTTATTAACCGGGGGACAAATTTTCGCCACTCTCATGCGCATAAATGAATATGGTCGACTGTACTAAGGCTAAAAGTTGCTGAATCTATTAATACTGTACGCAACAGTTACAGATAACAGGCAATTTATCTGTAATCAGCAGCCTACAGTAAAATCTTCAGAGCACCAGTTGTCTTGCCAATTGATTACCGCACAGATTAACGATCTGTGACGAAACAGTTGAAGTAAGAACTAGGGCAGCAGCGTAACGAAGCGTGAAATCGTCGAAAGCAAGACAAAGAAGTGTGACTTTCGACGCGTTTTCACTCAGTTTTAAGCAAATGTGTTCGAAAATTGGGCTTATTAAGCGGGGTTTTGGGCTTATAAAGCGGGTCTTTTTATCTTAGGAATAAATGGAGTAATTCCGGACCGGACGATTTTGGGCTTATTAAGCGGTTGGGCTTATTAACCGTGGGCTTAATAAGCGGGGACTACTGTAATGAAAAAAAACATCCTATCCAAGCTTAAGCCTTTGGAACTATCTCAAAATATATGTCTTACACATCTGCTGGTATAAAAAAGTTATCGCTCTAGCTTGAGCTGTTCAAAAAATTGATTTTTGGAAGTCCGATTGAGGACTATATCAAAATTTTTGTTTCTTAAATGTCAGCTAATATTAAAAATAACTAACACCCGAGGTTGGGGCGTCCAAAAAATTAATTTTCGGGGATACATTTTTGGGGATTCCCGGGGGGGAGGGGATGGTATCCCAGAACTATGTCAAAATATTTGTCTATTAAATATCTACTGATATAAAAAAAAAAAAACTATCGCCCTAGGTTGAGCCATTCAATAAATTGATTTTTTGTGGGGTCCATTTGGGGGTTTCCAGGAGGGTGGTAACGTCAAACTATATCAAAATATTTGTCGCTTAAATATCTACTGATACAAAAAAAAACTAACGCTCTAGGTTGAGGCGTTCAAAAAATCCATTTCGGGGGTCCATTTGGAAAGGTTCCAGGGGGAGTGGTACCCCAAACTGTCAAAATATTTGTCTCCCAAACATCTGCTGATATCAAAAATAACTAACACTCTAAGTTGAGCTGTTCAAAAAATTGATTTTTCACGAGTCTATTTGGGGGGTTACCGAGGGGGGGGAGTACTCCCAAACTATATCAAGATATTTGTCTCGCAAACATCTGCTGTTTAAAAAAAAGAAATATCGCCCTAGCTTGAAACATTCAAAAAACTGATTTTTTGGGTATATTCGGGAGTCTCCGAGGAGTGGTACCCCAAACTATGTCAAAATATTTGTTCTTTAACTATCTTCTGATAAAAAAAAAATATATATATATATATCGCCCTAGCTTGAGCCGTTCAAAAATTGATTTTTGGGGTCCATTTTTGGGAAAGGAATTCAGTGGGCTGGAACACCTAAACTACAGGTGTGGCTAAAAAAAGGACTATTGAATTGAGAAGTTTATTTAGATACATATCATACAATGTCCACTTTGCGTAACACATACAAGTCTTAAGTCATCTCTAGTTGTCCCTTTCAAAGTATACCGTTGGCTTTGATGCAGTTTTCCATTCTTGTTGACCACGCTTTAAAGCACTGAGAAAATTTCTCTTTTGTGATGGTTTTAAGGTGGTTCGTCACGCTGGTCTTGATATCCTCGACTCCTTTGAAGCGTGTCCCCTTAAGAATCCCTCTTAGTTTTGGAAAAAGAAAGAAATCACTAGGGGCTAAGTCCAGCGAATAAGATGGATGATGCAACGTGGTGATTTCTTTTGAGACCAAATACTGTTTCATGCTGAGAGCTGTGTGGGCAGGAGCATTGTCGTGATGCGAAATTCAGGTTTTTCGTGCCAACGAAGCTCTTCGTTTTTGACGGATCTTGTTGACAAGGCGAGTCAGAACTTCTTTGTAGAAGAGTTGCTTAACTATTTGCCCTTGAGGAACAAAAACATGATGCACCAGTCCGTAATGGTCAAAGAAGGTGATCAACATCTCTTTCACTTGCAAACGTTCCATGCGGACCTTCTTTGGTCTGGGTGAGGAAGCACTTTTCAAATGGCAACTTTGTCGTTTTGTTTCTGGATTATATTGAAAGACCCATGACTTGTCTCCTGTAATAACGTTTTCCAAGAGTTTGCCGTCTGCTTCCACCTTCTTCAGGATGTCTCGGCACGCATTCAATCGTTGAAGTTTCTTCTCCTCAGTCAAAATCTTTGGCACCATTTTGGCACACACCTTCCGCATGCCCAAGGTATCTACGAAAATGGTGCGGACCGTTTCTTTGTCCATCCCAACTTCGTTGGTAATGACACTAATGGTTAAGTGACGATCACTGCGAACCAACTGTTGAACCTTTTCAATGTTGGCATCAATCGTGGAAGTGCAACGCCACCCTGACTTCGGATCATCCTCCACATCCATCCTGCCTTCCACAAATCGCTTGTCCCATTCAAAAACTCTTGTTCTCGACATTGAAGAATCTCCATAAACATCACGCAACGTCTTCAAAGTTTCTGTCGCAGTTTTTTCAAGTTTGTCCCAAAATTTAATGTTAATTCTACGCACAGAGGTGGACAGCGCTGTTTCGAGCTTTTAGCTCTCATCGGCAGCCCTCAGCTATCTTTTTCAAAGGTATTCCCAGCTGAACAAACATCTTGGCCTAACTGGCAAACCTTATGGGCTTGCACAGAGGCAGATGTGTAGTAGGGAATAAACATGGCTTCCCAGGAATATCCCAGGAAGTTGACATGGCTTCCCAGGAGTCGACCATGAAGGACGTCAAGATATTGCAGTTAATTCTACGCTCAATCGTCATTTTGCAATTGCACTCCTATCGCCACAAAACTCAATCAGATATCGCACAACAATTTTTTTCAGCAAGTAATTAATCACATATCACCTTTGCTCTGTAAAAGCAAAAATAATTGCAATGTTGCGTCAAAAAAGCTGTTAAACTGAGAACACATATTACGCCACACTGTGAAAGTGTTGATTCCCAATGATTTATCGTGTTGCGCAATCTATGATGTCAGTCCTGTTTCTTTTTAGCCACACCTCAATGTCAAATATATATTGTCTCTTTAATATCTGCTCTACTGATATTTAAAAAAATTATCGCCCTAGCTTAAGCTGTTCAAAAAATTGATTTTTATGGGGTCCATTTGGGGGAACCCGGGGGGGTGGTAGCCCTAAACTATGTCAAAATATTTATCTCTTAAATATATGCTGATAAAAAAAATGCCCTAGCTTGAGCTAGTCATAAAATTGATTTTTGGAAATCCATTCGGGGAGTCCAAGGGGGGTCCCCCAAACTATGTCAAAATATTTTTCGCTCAATAATCTACTGATAAAAAAAAATTATCGCTTAAGCTTGAGTTGTTCAAAAAATTGTTTTTAGGGCCCCATTTTTGGGTGGTTCCTTGGGGAGTGACCCCCAAAAACTTTGGAGACAAAATTACATTTGCAGCTCAACAACTTTACGGCAAAATTAGATTTCGATGTTTTGTGGTTTAGGAGAAGAAGCGCATTCAACGTTTAAGAAAAAAAAAGGAAAAAAAAGAACATAAACAAAAAAGAAAAAACTCATCGCAGCCAAAAATGGGTTGGTAGGGATGAAAGGTATCTTAAGAGATATAACCATGCCAAATATTTTTTGCATATTTAAGTTGTTGTTGCTGTTGTTGTTGTAGCGCATATTTATCCTCCTGTCACCGGACAGCGTCAGACATTAACCTGTTGGACGATCCGCACACTTTTCATTACCAGGACTACTTCGTGATTGGAGGAATCAGCACCTGCTTAGGAGTTTCCAGTGATCCAAAGTTCCTGTGGGTTTCTTCGAATTCTTGTCCACTGAATTTGCTGCTTGTTCGTAGCCACCAAGCAGAGATAATCATCGTAAAGCGTCTTATCCAAGGACGCAACAACGTGAATAGGGTGCGGGTTGAACCCAAATCATTCGATCATTCGATCAGGGTCGTCGTAAAAACGACGCGTTTACCCATTCAGCCACGCTACCAAATAAGTCGCTTTTAAATCAGACCTCTTCCTAAGTCAAACTTTTGGGAAAGTTTTTGGATCCTAAAACCGAACTCACGAGACCTATTACCAAGAAATTTGGTACAAAGATACAACTTATTAAGGTCAAACTACTGTCACAATTTCATGTAGCCAGATCTAACCATTCTTGAGTTATAAGCATTTTTTAACAGTTATAAGTTGATTTCTGCGATTTATGTTCATGAACGCAGCGTTTATTTCGGTCACTATCACACACACCATTGGGGAAAACCAACGAAAGTTGGCTGACTGATCAATTTGTATCTACATCACACTTCAAAGTTGCATTCGGAGGTTTCTGACTCCATGATCGCGGAAGTCAGTTAAGGTTATTTTGTGGACGCATATATTGATTTTGCCAGGCGCGTAGCCAGAAATTTGCAATGGGGTGTGTGATTTGGGGGGTCTGGGGGCAGAGCCCCCAGCCGCCGGAACCATTGGGGATCTGAGGGCAAAGCTCCCAGCCGCCGGAGGCTGGGGGTCTGGGGGAAAAGTTTCCAGCCGCCGGAGGCAGGGGAATCTGGAAGCGGTGCCCCCAGCGCTCAAAAATTTTGCATGTTTTTGCAAAAATAACTTAATTTTAGGGTTATTTTAATAAAAAATTATGCTTTTAAAACGTGGCATAGAAATTGGCAGTGCAACATGATTTAACTGGATGCATGAATGGGCTGTGTGAAAGGTGGCTAATGATAACATTGTAGTTCTCTTGTTTACATGCTGGCAAATCATAAAATCTTGTTATTCAATAAAGCTCACACGGAGTAATCTATTTCGCCTATATTTTTGAGAGAAAAATTTTTGGGGGTGGGGCTAATGGAAAGATATTTGAAAGAAGTGATTGGTAATTAACTAATACTAAATAGCTCACTTAATCCTGATTTTATAAGATATTTGTTGATAAAACCTATTCTTGGCATTTTTACACTAGCGATCAATTCCGATTGCTTATTTTTGGTCATTTTTCAAAGTTTTCATTGTTTTGCGACTTTTATTTTTGACAAATTAGCCCTCCCTGAATATACCGTATTTTTTTAATATAAACCGAGGCTTTTATTTATTTTTGTGGTCATTTTGAGCGGTTTCTAATCAAGGGCGGCTTTTATTCAAGAGCGGCTTTTATTATTTTTTGCCGTCATACTATCAAAAGAGCTGAACAAACTTTTTCCACACAAAAATATTTAAAGTTTGCAACTGCCTGTAAATACCCTACTGTAGCGACTTAAAACACTGTAATTGGTATTCTGCTGTGTGAATTCCGTACTCATTAACAAATGCGTTTACACATGGCGCTTTAAAGTGCGTTATTTAACAGGATAACTATTAGTTTCTACGCCTACCGACTGGCACCTGCTCTTTATGCGGCTTCTAAACAAGGGCGGCTTTTATTTTTTTATTTCTCCTTTTTGTGCGGCTTCTTATCGAGGGCGGTTAGGAATCAAGGGCAGTTTATATTCAAAGAAGTACGGTATGTTTCAAAAAATGATTTAAATCACTTTTTTGGCTATTCCAGCGCAAACAATTAACAGTCTCAGAAGAGCTAAAAACGTGTATTTTTTTTATTCTGCAATTTGGTTAACTGGCCAATAGGGGGTGGGGGGCCGATAGTCTCCGGAGGTGAAGTTGAGGACACAAGGCTCGAGGCCAAGGCCGAGGACACAAAAAAAATTTTGAGGCCAAGGCTAAGGACAGACCCTCTTGAGGCCGAGGCCAAGGACCAAGGACACAGACGCACGTGTTCTCCAAAAAAAAAGGTCCTCAAAATTTTTTTTCAGGCGAAAAAGATCTTCAATAATTTTTTTTTCAGGCGATCTCTACTTGAGGAAACCAAAAAAAAGGTCTTTGCAGATTTTCCGCAAGGTTTCTGGCGTTTTCCAAAGAAATTTCAACGGTTCAAAAATACTGCTATCCTCGAGCCGAGGACAGGGCAATTTTCGAACACTTGAGACTTCGAGGCCAAGGACTTCAAAATGTGTCCTCGACGTCCTCGAGAACTCCACCTCTGATAGTCTACCCGCCCCCCTGGCTACGCTACCAGATTTTGCAGAAAAAACACCAAAATTTGACCAAATTTTGTTTGGTTTCGTTGTTGAAACAATTCTTTCAATTGGAAACCACATGTTGCGTGCATTTACATGTTTTCTTGGGTTGGTTGCTGGCGAAATGGTGTCTCAATGTTTTACTACTTTGTTTTTCATCTTTTGTTGCGTTTAGAGCGACTTTCAGTTATTACCATGGTTATGAACGCAACGTTTAGGATACGTGAGGGAAAACCGAAAACCGTCAATTTTAATTTGCATTACACTTTCAAGTTACGTTAGGAGGTTTATGACACCTAGATTAGAAGTTAGTTTGGGTGGATATGTAGACTTAATTAATTATTTTCATGCAATGCACGAAAATCCTTTTTAGTTTCGTTTAGTTTCAGCGTTAAAAAAGTTTTACAAGTGTAAACCAAACCTTTTGTGGGATTTTAGTTTGTTTCATGTTTGGTCAAACCTTTGGTTTTGAAATCAATTACGTTGGTAGTAAGTTTACTTTGACTTAAATGAGTGAACTAGCCGATTTTTGCAAGCCGAAAGCCACAACCATAAATCCAAACATGAAAATTGATTTGAAGCCAAAACTAGATTCGGAAAAGTTGGAAAAATTTTAGGTCCAAAAAAATGGGTGCATTTATTGCTCATATGCGATCAAATCATATTTTCTTCTCGCTGTAAAATTGTAATAAAATATTTTTAATTTGGTAATAATAATCTTATTAATGTTTCAACAAACTTTTTTCAAACAAAGTCGTCATTCAATGTTGCAAAGTTTATTTATTTACGCTTTATAGCACCTACAAAGCTAAAACACAAGTCTACGTTTATCAAGCCCTATAAAGCCCGACATTTTGTCAATCTTAAGCTCGAACCCAGCTCTACTCGAACAGCCCGTTCCGATTTACGATTCTGTCTCGCTTTTCAATTAGGAAGGTTAGAATGAATATTATCAACCATTTCAGTCACATCACGTGATTAAGCCATTTTTGATAGAACCCCCTTTTTCGTCAAAATTAAGGTTAGGGAAATCATATAGGGTCTAGTTAAACCCCCCTACTTTATTTCATACCCAAAATGAATGAAAAAAGGATGCTTTCATCAAAATTGGCTTCATCATGTGATGTGACAGGAATGGTTGACAATATTTGTTCTAACCTTATACCCTTAATTTTCAATTAGTTTGTGTTTGATACACTTAGGTCTAACGAAGACAGGGAAGAGAAAATTAATAACGATAAGCTATTGACAGATAATGAAGTAAAATTGTTTTGGATTTAACGAAATTGTTTGTTGTTAATTGTTTAGAGAAAAACAGAAACATGCAAAATGCAAAGACGTCAAAAGTATAACGACAACAGCAAGAACTAGATAGAAGCTTGCTGAGAAGCAAGCCCAGTGTACGACAAACGCATGTTGAACAATAAGATTGTCAAAAAAACTTTCGATTTCCCGTAGACAAATTAAGACTGATAGTAATTTAAAAAAAAAAATTCTTTCCGAGCTTATAGAATTAAAACAACCGAAATAAGCCAACTTTTGAATAACCCTATTCGTTGATTAACAATTTAAACTCAAAATTGTGAAAAACAGTGAATTACTAAGGCAAATTAGGGTATTTTGCAAAATTTACCCAAACGCGACATCTTGCGGTTGAATGTTTCAAGTTATAGAACTTTTACCACCGTTTTGCAATCACTTAATTAATTTGTCTTAGCTTAGTACATTTACATAAATAACTGTAATTCATGTTCATCAGGTTTCGAGCGTGAAGTTAGACGCAAGTAAGCTATAATTTTGTGTGTACGAGATTATAACTGATTAGAGAAAAAATAAACTTCAATTCCAAATCGCATAGATCAAAAATTTAATGCATTTTTAAATCACAAACACAAAAGACGAAACAAAGCCAGAAAGAAAACAAAATAATTCTAAAACAAATTTGTTTCTTGCAAAACCCTAAATTACAACCTTTCACAAAACTTAATCCATGTATCGAAATTCGATTTATTCTTATGCACTTCCCCACTTTTTTGCATTTTGAAGCTAAAGGTGCGCTGGTGTGACATCTAGCGGTTTGTATAAATTTTGAATTAAAAATTTTTGAAACTAACTCAGACAAAATGATTTTTGTTTGAGAGTACAGCAAGTACACGTTTAAGGCCCGGGTCTACACTGTGCGTCAAATCGTGAGCGCACAAGCGTAATCTTAGTTTATTTTAACCAACGGGCAGCTTGTATGCTGGTAAGGCGATACGCCGGTCTTCCGAATTTCTAATTAAAATATATTAGAAATACGCTCGTACGCTAACGATTTTACACATAATGTAGACCGGGCCTAAAGAATTAAATTTTGTTAATTATAATTGCAAGGTTTCAGAATGACTCAGGAAAGACTCTGAAAACAAGCTTTAGATTCCCAAAACAACCTACTTGTGAAAGCACATGGGAAAAAACCAGTTGGACGACCTAGAACTAGATGGACCAATTACATTGAGCATTTTTGATGGAATCTCTTGGAACTTCACCCTACCGATATGAAAGATGTACTGGAAGACCGTGAAGTGTGGCGGCTTAATTTTGAGCTGCTGTTCCCGCTACCCTCGCGGAAAAGCGGGCATTAAAAACGATAATTGCTAGCAGGGGCGTATTTAGGGGGGCCATGGCTCCCCCCTTTGGGTCGCCCGGATTGCAAAATTGCATAGAAAAGTGAGCAAAATTGAGGCATGGCCCCCCCCCCCCCCCCCTTTGCAAGTTGGGCATCAGGCTTAGGGCTCTAAATCATCTGATTATGGGCGAAAACTGGGACGAAATTTGAGTGAAGACCTTTTTTTTTGCTCTTCACCTGATTTTGGGCAAAAAATGGGACGAAATTTGAGTATTTGAGTGTGACAATTTCAAATTCTGATCTATGTTCATCTCAAATTTTCTGAAGTTTCTGGCCCCCCCTTTTCAAAATCCTGCGTACGTTACTGATTGCAAGCCTGCATTTATTTTGAAATTAATATTTAACGATCAATGTTCAAAACGGTCTTTATTCCAATGCTCATTACGTACCATTCGTGTTCGCCGTTCAGTTTGAGCACGATTTTCGGGTTGTAAACTTGTAACTGAAAGAGTTCAAATATGCGAGCTTTCGAAAAGAGGTTTTCAAAAAGAGTCGAAAAATCGCGCTACAAGAGCGTAACTCTAAAATCAGAAATTTTTTAAACATCGATGAAGCGCAAATTCTTTCAATTGTAAGATCTCAAGTTAGATGGTTTAACGTAGGCAAATGATCTCAAGTGAAATAAATTCCCAAGCAACCTTTGTTTGCTTGGGAATAGACGTTTTAAATGTAAGGCGGCAAATGGCATCAATAATCTATTCACAATATACTGCAGTAACTCTTTCTTCGTTAGCTCATGGTTAGTTAAAGCAGGTTATTTTCTTTGTGTTGATATACATCATTAAGTATACTTTTCAAAATAGTTTTTTCAATCTTTATTCCAACTGAAAACGTATGTGTTATTAACAAGCATTGTTAACTGCATAGGTACTGCGTCAAGTATATAATTAGAGAATTATCTAATTAAATACTAGCCGCAATATCTAAACAGTTAACAATGAGTGTTATTCTAAAACTATAAACAGTTAATCTAAAAATAAACAGTTAATCTGAAACTTAATTTAAACTCGTATTAAACGTCTTTATTTTGCTTAAAATATACGGTTTTTATTAGAAGTTTATTAAACCTCTAATAAACAAAAACACCAAATCGAAAACTGAAAAACCGCATCGTATTTTATCAAACTGATTTTAGACTAATAATAAACGATTTTTTGTAAACGATTTTTATGCGTTAGCTTTAAGCGGTCTATTATAGATATAATCAGCGCATACACTCAGAGGTATAGTGTAGTTTAAATTTAGACTTTCTTTTTCAAATGATATTTTAGGTCTAACCTTAGACCAAAATGTTTTAAACGTCTTTTAGACGTCTTGTGCCCACTGGGCCGACTGTCCCGTAGTGGTTTCTGAAATCATTCATACGTATTACTCTGCCAACACGCAGCCTAAGTTTATCAAAACCTTCTACTTAGCTCTTGATTTTAAACTTTATCATAATATTTATGGTTAGGCTGCAACCGTTAACTGCTAAAAAAGAGTTATAGGAGTGTTGTTACATTATTCTGTTGTAAATTTTTAAAAAGCAGTAGGCTAACTGACAAATTTACGAGTTTGAGTTTTTTGCGTGGTGTTTTTTTTTTCACTTTTCTGCACATTTTGGTTACAACTAAATGTCAAAAAATTGTCTTTTTTTGAAGTTATTATGAAAACAAATGACTTCACTTTCCAGAAAACAGCCCCATTCTCAATTTGAATCACAGTAGTGTTCATTACTGTGTTTCAAAAATGTATTTTAAATTCGATTAGAGTAGAATAAAGTTCTCAGTTTAAATTACAATAATCGCCTTCACTGCTTTTCTTAATTTAGGTTTGAATATTTGTTTTCACCTAAAAACACTAAAAAAGCAGCAAAGCTACTTGACTGGTTTTTCAAATATTTTTTCTTAGTGTTTGCAAACAGAGTAAATTTTTGAAAACTAGTAACTGCAACTTATAGTGATGTAATGCCGACCAGAGATGGAACCGGTCAGGATTTTTTCGACCCGACCCGACCGGTAAATTTCAAAATCATCGCCGGTTGACCGGCCGGTCGACCGGTTTTTGACCGGCCCGGTCAACCGGTTTTTTGCAGAATGTTTTTGTTCTCTGTTCAATGTATTTAATGAAAAATTTTCAAAATAGGAGGCATGGGTGAGGTGTAAAAATTTGTGACTTTGGACGGAGGTCTCAGAAAAGAAACGCAAAACAATTTTTGCGTTTTTTGCAAAAATGACTCAATTTTGAGATCTTTTTGGGATAAATTTTTGTTTGAATGCCCTGTTTTGAGCAGCGCAAAACGTGCACAAAATAAGCATAAAAAGAACTGGAGGGCACTTGCTAAATTATTAGACGTTTTTTTCTAATGATATTATGCGAAAGGCCAAAAAATAAAGTTACAATTTTTCAGCTATTGGTGACAGATTGTTTGCAATTTGCGGAGCAGCAAAAACTAAACTATTATGACATTGGCTACAAAATATTCGAAATATAATCCGCCCCAGCAGTTAGTAGAAATGCTGGTACTTCAGAACAAGCCATGAATATTTAGATATAAAAAAAGTAAGAGCTAGGTCTTTTTTGCCCAGGGTAGAGTGTAGTAAATTCAAGGTGAAAAAAGTTTTCAAAAAGGCAAGATTTTAGCGTGTATTAAAAATCTTAATCTGCGCCACTTCTACTCTTCAGCTGATTAAAATGATGCTAAAATGCCAGATAGCGCAACATAGGCGTTGCCAGGATTTTCGATTGGAGGGGAGGCAAATTACAAATCACATGCACTGACGTCATCAGAAACTTGGAAAGAGGAATTTTTGCGTGGACAAAGATATCGTAGAATGGAAGATCAAAAGCCGTGGCCTGATGTTGGCATGTAACAAGGAACTCGTTCAAGGAGAGGGCTTAAACAAATACCTCACGTGCAAAAATGTCTAAATTGGGAGACATGTTTGAGTAAAGACCTGTACTGTAATTCAAACGTGTCACAGACGGTGGTCTGGAGACGAAGCCGCCAGCCGCTGGGCGGTTTTTTGGAATTTTTTGAAAAAATAGCTATTTTAATACCATTGGATCACATTTTGCACGTATTCAAAACCATTTCAAATTGATTTTTTACATTTGAAAGCGAATTGAAAAATCTAAGTTGTTCAGTCCTCCTTTTGCTTGCAATTTAAGTCCAAAACACATTCGAAATCTTGCATTTTGGGGTTAAATTTTGTAAGTGATTTGGCCCAGCTAAAGGGGAAGTAAAGTACATCGCCTTCTGCAATATTTTAGTAGTAAATAGCAATCCAGTCGAATACTTTGCTTAGAGATTATTGTTTTGTCATGAAAACAATCAGTTATAAAAGTACATATACTGCCAGGTGGCCCAGGCCCTCTCAATTTAAAAATTTGTTTAATGAGCATTCCCCTTATTGGAGCTAATTTCTTTTTAAAGTATTTTCTTGCATAAAACCTGGCGAGGTGGAGGTGAATTGTTATTGAAAAATGTACGATAAATAGTTACGCCTACAAACCATGTTATTGTCCGGGCCGGATTTACATAGAGTTGGGCCCTTGGCACTTTGGAATTTTCGCAATATTTTCGCGCCAAATACAGGTGAAGACCAAAACAATCTTACCGTTTGAGCGCGGTACCCCTGGCACTGTTCCATATGTCAAATCCGTCCCTGATTATTGCATTACGTTCATAAAAAGGTCAGATGAGCGCCTCAGTTAGTAACTTTTAAAATAAATCCCCTTAATTTCACTTGGGTTATACTTTTAAATTGGTTGGCAAAAATTAAATTGAAGTAGCCCGGGCCCCCAAAACAATATTATTGTTGGAGGCCCATTTAAATCGGGGGCCATTTAAATATTATTGTAGGGGGATTTTTAAATTGGTTGGCAAAAATTAAATTGCGGGGGCCCGGGCCCCCAGGATCAAAATTATTGTTGGTGGCCCATTTAAATTGGTTGGCAAAAATTAAATTGAGGAAGCCCGGGCACCCTGGATCAAAAGTATTGTTGGGGGCCCATTCAAATTGGGGGCCATTTAAATATTATTGTAGGGGGATTTTTAAATTGGCTGGCAAAAATTAAATTGAGGGAGCCCGTTCCCCCTAGATCAATATTATTGTTAATTTCTGCTGTACGCGTGTAATGTTGTACCCGAAGATGCTGAATAAACTCAAACTGAAGAAACAATAGTCTTCTTTTTGACATTTTTATCATTGGGAGCATTTCAATTGGGCCTGCCCCCACTTGGCTACGTTTATGTAGCGCAAAACTCTTTCACATACATGCTTTATTATAATCTGATTACGCGATTTTAACTTATATTTTGTACTTGTTTGCTTTGTGCCGTGGCCCAAAGGAGGGGGGCATGACACAATGCTCTCACCCCAAATACGCCTCTGGATGTGCATGTCTTAATGGTCACAGCATATTAGTCACAGCTTGAAACCATTCAACAAGTGTTTTCAAAAGATGTGGTTTGTTAATACTGCTTTTTGATCAAAAGTTTTAGCTATGAGAAAATATATAGGTGTATTTCGGTTGGTGCTTAGATGTCTCTTAGTAGCCAGAAAGGAGAATTCGACCGGTTTTTCAACCGGCTTGACCGGCCAGTCGAAGAATCTCGACCCGACCGGCAACCCGACCGGCCGGTCGACCCGACCGGTTTCCATCTGTGATGCCGACAAGGCAATTGATAAATTTTACTACGGTTGCCAACCAGAGTATTATTACGTCATTGAACAATGCTTCATGATTTACTACGCTTTACTTACGCATATTGTTAATATTATCATTTTTGTAAAAAATAAAAAAAGGTGCAAGAAATGAGGCAGCTTTGCAAGTAGAGTGCTGTTTCCAGCAGTTTTTTTTTCAAAAATGAAAAAGAATTTTTAGTTAGTAGCAAGCAAAAAATCTATCTGAAAATAAAAAGAAATGGAATTTTCTCGGGGAAAAGTTTTGCTGAAGTTAGCCAGAAGTTATATGAAGGCAAAAACGGAGAGCGGTAAGTGATGTTTCTGAAATGTTTTCTAGAATTATCAATTTCAAAAAACTAAGCTGCATTTAACAATAAAGAAGTGTCCAAGTACCCCTCAAAAAACGCAGTTTATGGAAGCAGTACCTGAAAAGCCGCTCGCTTTTAGGTGTAATTGCAATTCTGGTTGTGGAAGATTAAAGAAGGAGACGGTTAGTTTTCCGCAAATGTTTGAAAGTGGAATAACCGAGGTGCACGCTAAATTACAATTTGCATTTAGATCATTGATTTGTCATAATATTATACGAGTCCGTCTGCTTATCTAGCTTGAAGCTTAAGTCTCTAAATTAAGTGTCTATGCTTGAACTTATCTGATGCGTGTGACATGAAGCTCCACAGCACAATGCCGTGATTTCGATTCTCCTAAGCTCTATTAAGTTTTCGTAAGAAGAAACGGACGCTTCTAGAAGCGGACAAGTCTTAGCGTTGTGTAGCTCATTACAACTGCTATAGGTATGTTTGCTGATTGTGTATCCGCGAAAAGCTCATAACAATCAAATGGCGAATGCCTTATAACGATCAAAATTTGCTTTGGAAAGTGATCTTGATACACGCCATAATTTTACGACTCTGCTGGTTTGCTTGCTGGACAGAAATGGAGTACTTTCAAATCCGCTCCTTTTTTGCATTTTTTATTTGCTTTTAAGCGCTATTTGTGACCTGTGAAAGTGATTAATAACGTTATTTGCCTAGGTTAATTTTTGCTCAACGCTACCTCTATAAATGCTGCGTTTGGCTATCTGTCTTGAATACCAATTGAAATAATCGTCAAAATTCAGTTGAACTTTCTTAAAATTAATTTTTTGCTAACCAAATGATTAGTTTGAAATTTAGATATAAGTATGCTAAGCTCTACATACCTCTCTTTCAGTCATGTTTTTCAACAAGGGAACAATTTTTTTGGTGCCGATACTAAATAATAGCTGTGCAGATTGTTCTTGGTTCTATGTCACTTATTCAAGTTCCTCATTTAATTTTAGGGGTGCAGAACAGAATGAATTTGTTATTCCGCAACATTTATAATGATGCTTCAGCTGTAGTGTCTTTATCTTGCAGCTAATCCACTCCAAAACGCAATACTAATGAACAAGAATATCGATCTCGTTGTGCAGAACGCTGTTTCACAAATTTAAATGTTTCAAACGAAGAATTTAATCTGCGGATTAACGACGTTTTTTTAAATGAAGCAACTCAGATCGGATTCTACTTTCACTTTCAGCTTTTTCAGGATACTAGTTCTAATGAGGTATTGGACAAACATGTTAAAGAAGCTAATTTGTCGATGCACGCAGATTTGACTAGGTTAATTAACGAGCGCTCTAGTGTGCCTTTTTTTTTGCTGATAACCCGAATCACTCTGAAAGGATACAAGATGGCATCAAAAAAACATGAGAACAGATTCCACTGTTGGTGGAACCCATCTCCGAATGATATTCCCAACATCGCAAGTCAGGAAGAAGAAGTATCTGAAAATCAGCTGTCATAAAAAAGCAACAATACAAATGAGAGCGAAAGCGGAGGAAAAAGAAGAAAAATTCTTCTGCTGCAAACATTGCTAAACGCAATTGCGCAAGAAACAAAAATCCATTGCGTCACCCTTGCTCTAACGATTGCAAATTACTTGCATTTTGAAAATATCACACTCACGCAAGCATGAGATTTGGGCCACTTTTTGAAACCATTCGTACAACGAAAAGAAAACGTTTGCTTTTCGGTGCATAACCAGGCAGCCTCCTAAACGACCTTTCTCAAACGTGACTAGTGGCAAGAGCTGAAAATTTTTAAGAACTTATGATTTGAAAGGTGAGTATGGGAAAGAACAAGTTGCGTAAAAATCTTTTTTCCATGCAAGTTTAGGATTTAGATTGAATGATTACAACATTATTCATGGATCTAGGTTTCAATGCTATATGTCCGCTAAACCAGACCACAGAGGAAACAATTTTGCTCACAAACGACTTGACCACAAATAAGTCTGCGATCACATCGACTCATTTAACCCGGGTATAGGCTATTACCGGCGAGAACATGCTCCACAGCGCCGCTATTTGCCTTCAAAAATTACCATTAAAGTATAGCTCGAGGACTTTCGTGAAAAATACCGAGATTCCATGGATTTGCAAAAAGTTATTATACGACCAAGAATACCTGTAGTTAAAGCTATAGCTTTAACAGCTATAGCTTTGTTAAAGCTATAGCTTTAACAAAGAGGAACATTGCATTTTACGAAACTTTCGCAACTGTCAGCACTAATTCCACTAAGCCCAACATATTTGTAGTCTGGCATGAAGCACTAGCTGGCCGTTCTGCTTTACAAATTGCGTTATGTTTTAAAGCGGATTTGAAACTAAAAAGAGTCATCACGCATCATATTTTTGGCTTGAAAACTGTTTAATTCAAATCAATGAAAAGGAAAATCATGCATCAATTTTACCGATTTATGCCAATATCCAGAAGAAAACTCTGGCAAGATATAGAAGAAGCTGATGATGTAAAAGTTATGCTCTACGACCTTTCTACTAAGAATTTTGGTTTAAATTTTAAGTTGTTTTTTGATTTTAGTTGTTGGTTGCTTACTGGTATAACTTTTATGTTCTTGCAAACAGATACTATTTTGAAGTCACGGCAATGTGCCATTACCTGACTGAGAAGGCAGAGAAGCCCTGTTTATCATTTGCTAGAGCTGTAATAATCTCGAACTACTAAGTCATGTACTAACAAAAATGCTTTATTGCCACTGTTGTCTCTAAAGGGGGCTGTAACTGCTGTGCACAATGATAACAATAATTGCAATTGACTTTTGCAAAAAATTCTACGAGTATTGCTGAATGTTTTGCTAAAAAGTTGATCTTTGATGTTGCATTGAAAAACTGCGAATTTTTTCTGAAATATAAATGCTCTTTGTGTAGTCGAATTTTTTGTTTTCGAAAAGGAAAAGGCGTAAAGGTTTTCAACTTTTAAGTGTTTTTAAACATTGATTTAATTATAGTTTGTTTCAGACGAAATTGTTTGCTTTAGCAGAAAAAAATCTTTTCAGTAATCGCGCAGTGTTTTGAATTTTTTGTTTTTGCGATGATTGGCTTATTGCAGCGCTGCTTTTGCGTTTTTGTTAAAGAAGTACTGCTCAAAATCGGTATTATTGAAGAAATGTGAACTACTTGAGGTAATGCCACAAACGTAGTTCAACAATTATTCTCCTTACCCGCGAAACTGGATTTAATCTGTTTTAGTCCGTACCATTGGCAACCCTGCATTTCGAATTTCGTGACCTCAGCAAACATAACTTTACAAAATTTCTTGCAGGGTGATTTCACAAAATTTCAAAAACGCAGGGTTGTCAATGGTATGAAGAAGTGAAAACAGATTAAATCCTCTTTCGCCATTAAGAGGAATATATTGTGGAACAGGGTTTTAGGCATTCATTTTTATATCAAATAGCTTTCCTTTCTTCAATAAAAAAGATTATCGTGCAGTATTTCTTTAAACAGCATTTAGCAAAAAAAAAAGTGCTTACTTTCCATTTTGCTCTATAATCTCAACCACGAATTTCAACGCAGGGTAGCGCGCTCAGACCAACTATCAAGTATTGCAGTAACTTCAAGACCCCGGATTGCCGTGGTTCTGACTGCTATAGGACCTATACAGTATATATAAGAGTGAAATATACGTCTTTGGCTGGTAAGGACATGAGTTCAAATCCCGTTTGTTTTTTTAATGTTCTAAGAACCAAAGAACAAATGTTTAGTTTTTTTTGTTGATATTGTTGGAAATTTTAGTCAAGTTAATGTTGTAAAAATCCTCTTCAAAATGTGTTTTAAGTTTTGAGCATATGTACATTAACCAACCTGGAAACTTCGGTACTGTTTTTATCATTTACTGAGCACTAGCAGTTACGAGTTCCGCTTTTTGCACTTCATTTTGCGATCTAATACATAGTTGAGCTTTCGAACATGCAGTTATTGAATCATTTTTAAAAGTAATGTTTTAAAATTAGGCACTTAATTCTTAAATTATTGTTTTTGAAAGCTTGATAACTAGTTTTCACAGCAAAAATTTTACCCTTTTTTACATTACTTTATAATATTGCAATGACACGAAATAAATCAATAACGTGTTGGTCACATTCAAAGTTTAATGGTTTTGTGCAGTTATTAGTTTTCAAATTTTTTTAATAAAACAAATGCTTGCATTAAAATGCAGTTAATGTTTGAGTTGTTAGCTGCAGATTCTGTGTTTCAAAAATTTTTTTAATAAAATTTTGTCATAAAATAAACGCTAAAAGAACAGTAATTGCATAAAATTGCTTTTCAACTTCAAAAAGTAAAACATAGAACAACTTCAAAAAAAAACAAACTAAAATTAAGCATGCAATTTGAGACTAGCTTTAAGAATTTCAATGTTCTGCAATAAGATTGGTGAAAACGAGAAAGCTGGAACCTTTAAACCAATTTTTCCCAAAATTGCAATTTCGCTGTTACTACTTTTCGAAAATATACGGCAGTATTATGTTTAAAACTGCGCTTAGTCTTTGAATTTTATTTCTTAACAATATTTACGTTCAGCTATATTAACTGCTTATTAAACAATTTGAGCTAAATTTGGCCGAGTAGCAAAATTTTGTTTAAAGGCAGGAAAAACAGCAAAATGGTCGTAAAAATGCCAGTGCTGGAAAAAGGCAGCACTGAAAAATGCGAGTATTGGAAAATAGCAATAGGCTCCTGAAAAACGGCAGTACTTGAAATTCCGGGACTGGAAAATGGCAGTACTCACTGTAGCCATTCTAATACTTACAAATGCAATATTTAAAACTAAGTCTTCTTTTTTTGGCATGTCTGGCTTTTGGGGAGAGGAAGTGTATGGAGGTTTTCGGGTAGTCTGTATCATCTGGGTGTGATATAAAAGGCCCCCCACCAAAAAAAAAGTGTACACCAGAAAAAGAGTAATTCATTTTCGATTAGCTACACTGAGCAGAGGTGGAGTTTTCAAGGAAGTTCTTGCCCTCGAGGACACATTTTGAAGTCCTTGGCTTTGGCCTTGATCTCTACCAGTCCTCGAAAATGCCCAGTCCTCGGCTGGAGGACAGTATGGTTTTTTAATTGGTTGAAACGGAAAATAACCAAGCATAAAAATTTCTTGAATCCGGTATAGGCTTAGCCAAGACTTTTGATTGCAGGCCTCAAACCGCAAATCACATGCAATATGACGTCATCAAAAATTTTTGAACAAAGGAATTTTTTATGGGACAAAAATTCCTTAAAATGGAAGATCCGAAGTCTCAGGCTTGGGTGAGTGCGTAAATAAGATGTTGCTAAAGGGGGAGGACTTGAACCAAAAGTTAATGTTTTCAAAACATGTGCTGAATAGCGCAGGTGCAGTGAAGAAACTACTCTAACTAAAATTATCAAAGACTAAACATATCACAGATGGGGGTTTGAGGGAGGGGCCTCCAAGCCCCGAAGGCTATGGGCAATTTTTTAAAAACTTTATTAATTTTATGGAAAAAATAGCAGTTTTAATGTATTTAGATCAAATTTTATACTTTTTTTGAGCCACCTAAAAGAACCAAACTTTTAAAATTCGAAAGCCAATTGAAAAAATTAGATTGTAATAATAAGTCAATTAAGATGTTTTTTGACGTTTGCAGGCCAGAGTTTTAATATTTTAATCGTTTTGCGTGCTTGCCGTTCTGGTGGCTCTTCCCTAGGCTTCCGAGCTGGTAGCCTTTAGGCCAGAAGCACGAAAAACGATTAAAAAATTGGATTGTTCAGTCCTCCCTTTGGTACAATTTACGTATAAAACCTAGCAATTTTTGGATAAATTTTGCAATTGACTTGGTTCTGGTGAAGGGAAGCAAGGTACATTGCCTTCTGCAACATTTTTAACAGCAAGTAATAATTCACTCGAAAATTTTCCTTGCAGATCTTTGTTTTGCCATAAAAATAACCAGCATTAGGATAGCATGTTCGACCAGGAGCCCTGAGCCCCTCGATTCAATTTCAATAATTTGTTCAATAAACATTTCCCTTAGCTTTTTTTTGAATATTTTACCTCGTAAAAGCTGTTGAGGTGGAGGTGGATTGTTATTTAAAGTTGGTGTAATAGATGGTACTAATCACGTTACTGCATTAAGTTTATGAAACGGTTAAAAGAAGGCTGCGGGTTGCAAATTTCAGGACAAAAATCCTGAATTTCTCCCGAAAAATAGGCCTACATTTAAATTGATCAATAAAATTTAAATTGAGAGCGCCTCCTGGTCACCTACAATAATATTATTGTTAATTATTAGAATTGTTTGGGAAAATGCTATAAGAAACTAAACTTGAATAAACAGTAGGCTTTGTTGTCATCCTTTTTCTCATTGGTAGCATTTCAACTGTAGATAGGGGGGTAGCCTCCCACCCCAATTTGGGAGGTGGGTGTGGCCCCTGCCTCCTGGCTACGCTTATGACTTCTGTACTGTCAATTCGTTTTTTCTTATTTGAAAATAATATAATGTTTTTGCCAAGTCACAGTGAACCTTATTTTCAATGGCATTGTGTGAAATCTCTAGTCGGGCAATGAGGGGACAAAACCCGATGTAGATAGTTCTTTTTATTTCTACTAATACTTCCGGTGCGGATGGTACAAACAGCAAAACACTAAAACAATTCAGAGCCACAGCAAGGAATCCGAGGTTCCAGACGCAAAGGTTTTTGAGTCGCTAATACTACAGTCATTTGTAAAAGTATCAAACCACCTACTAAAACAGAACTTTTAATCACTTTAACTTTGCAAGACTTATAAAACATTATAAAAACCAATGAAACCTTGTTTTTATGATCATCATTACTTGGAGACTTGTTTCTATCAACCAAAAACGTCAAAAAGAAGAATTTTAAAGTTGTATGCCAAGTTTGAAATGTTGCAAATTCGCTCAAATTTGAGTTAATTTCGGAGGTGATTTCACAATATAATGAAATCTTGCGACCGAAAAGCAAATCTGAGAACCTCTTCCATAAAAGAAATAACATGAACAGAACTAAATGGCAAGGATAATCAGTTTTGCAAGATATTTCAAAATTATCAATTTCTGACCCCTCCAAAATGCACTAATCGCAAAGCGCTTATGGAAGCAAATTCAAAGCGGCTAACATTCACTAACAGTTTGTGGGAGAGCCATTATTTGCTGTGTGGCTAGTATTGTAGTAGGTAATTTAGTTATCAAATTTTCAACTCACTACCGCATACTTAAATTATGCAGTCTTGCTTGAAACGTCTCAATGTTAGTGGCTTTGGGATTATTGATTTTAGGGGTTCCTTCAAAATCAATTGAAGATAATTAAAAATTTGCATAATTGTTGGCCTTTTTTTTCTATTTGGGTATCTTTCATATCAAATTAAATCTCGAAATTTACAGTTTGAAACTTTCTACTCCAACAATCTTGGTTAAAATTACAAAAATTCAAACTTAAAAATAATTTAGAATTTTTTTTTCACGATTTTGGTTGATAGAAACAAGTTTCCAAGTAATGATGGTCATAAAAACAAGGTTTAATTAGTTTTAATGATGTTATGAAGTCTTACGAAGTTGAAGAGTTGAAAATTTTACTTCTAACAGGTGGTTCGATACTTTCTGAAGTCTTACGAAGTTGAAGAGTTGAAACTTTTACTTTTAACAGGTGGTTCGATACTTTCTGAAGTCTTACGAAGTTGAAGAGTTGAAACTTTTACTTTTAACAGGTGGTTCGATACTTTTGCAAATGCTGTAAAACATCAACGTGTCTATGTGAATTTGGAATCAGAAGAAAGCATGGGTGTGATAATGAAATGCAATACATTTATCAGGATGGCCTATGCCCTGCTACAACTAACAAAACGTTATTTGAGAACGGCATCTATTGCTCTGAAAATTAGCGAGCCAATATTGCAAAGAATTTGTTTTGAGATAAGAAAAAACAACCCTAATTTTTACGCTTCTGGAATTTGTGGGCCTTTAAAGGAAGGGCTCCGGGGCAAATGTATCAAATGTTTTCTTCCTTAATACGACTCTTTTGGGATTTTCAGGTTATTTTTTGCAATTAAATAACTTATGTTGAATTTCACAAAGTATCTTTTGGCGGCCAAAACTTATGCTCTCAATCATTGATAACCATCATAGGATTAGATGGAGAAGCATCACATGGACTGAAAGGTAAAGAAAAGATTGGCTAAAAATTAGGATTGGAAAATGTGGAAAACTAAAGCCTTTTTAATTTAAATTTTACAGTATTTTCTTTTTTTTTAAATTGCTTTGAAAATCTGATTGTGTAATTTTCTTTTAAAATCACGAAAATTGTTATTTTTCTGAAAATATGTTTACTAAAATTGTTCAACGGAGGTATGGGGACTTTGCCTTTGCCCCCAAAACCCAGTTTTTTCAAAAACTAGGGTTTGTAAATACAGTACCTGCTGATTTCATTTCAAAAACATAAATTTACAGTGTTTTGCAGTACTTTTAGATTATAATATCAAAGTCGCAATGCTATATTTAAAAACTATGATGATATTTAAAAACTTCTGTGAACAGAAAACGTTTAACCAAGCAATAAGGTTTGTGTTTGAGAAACTGTTGAAAAAGTTGGCATCCATAGTCAGTGGACGTTTGCACCGGGGCACTAACTGATGAAGTTAAGAGGTTAAAATTGACCATTTCTACTTTAAGATCTTTCTCTTTCATTATACTCGCTGTAATACGCCGGAGCGTGTAACGAGTTGGCGGGGCCCATCTCCGCGTTATTGCGCCCGGGCAACACAGCTTTTTTCGAAGAAATGTCGCAGCGGTGGCGAGCCGTTGGCAACACTGTGTCCAATTTGACCTGCCCGAGATTTGAACCTCAGACCTTCAACGTTAAGAATTTATAGTTATTAGTTATTCTCATTTCCAATCATTTTATCGTTTTACTACCACGGTACCGCTACAGAACGTAGTCAATCTTGTTGCTAACGTGTAAAACTTCAAAAAGGCGTTTGTTATTTATAGAAACCACAATTTTCGAATAATTATTAAAAACTTAATCAAATTCAATATCTTAAAGATTTTTGCGCTTAAAAATAATAAAAAAATTGCCGACCATAATTTACAACAACTATGTCCTTGGTCGTTGGCCTTGGCCTCGACTATTCCTGTCCTTGGCCTCGAGAGAGTCTGTCCTCGAAAAGTCAGTCCTTGGCCTTAGACTTGGTCACAGATTTTTTTTGAGTCCTTGGCCTTGGCATTGAAGATTGTGTCTTCGACCCATAGGCGTGTCTAGGGAGCCTCTACCCCCACCAATCGAAACGCCAGCAATGATAAAAATGTGGTAAAATTCTCTATTGTGTCATCAGTTTCACTTTCTTTTAGCGTCTTCGCGAACCACAGTATGCAAGCGTACAACAGTAATAAACAATGATATAGACAACCAGGGGTCCTGTGCTACCAATTCAATTTTTGCCAACTAATTTAAATGTATGTATAACCCGGATGAAATTAGGGGTTTTTTCGTCTTAAAGTTGCAACCTTAGGTCCTCATCTAACCTTTTTATGAACGTAACGCAATGACCAGGGCCGTGCTAATTTTTACACAAAAAATACCTTTCAAAAAACAAATTAGCTCGGGGAAATGCTCATTGAACGATTTATTGAATTTGAACTGGGGAGACCTGGGCGGTCTGGCCGTACATGCATTCCTACAGCAGGTTAATTTTATGACAAAACAAAAATGTCTAAGGAAAATTTGTCGAGTTGATTATTAATTAGTGCTGTTATATTGCAGGAGGCAGTGCACCTTACTTTCCTCTACCTGGGCCAAATCACTTACAAAATTTGACCCCAAAATGCAAAATTTTAAACGTATTTTGGACTTAAATTGCTAGTAAAAAGAGGCTTGAACAATTTAAGTTTTTCTATTGGCTTTCAAATGTTAAAAACCTAGATCTTTTAAATGCCTCTGAACACACGTGACATGTGATCCAAAGGCATTAAAATTGTTTTTTTCCAAAACGTTACAAAAAAGCGCAAATCGGCTGTAGACCCCTATCTGAGATGCGTTTGAGTTACACCAGTTTACTCAACAAAGTCTCCCAGATTAAGCATTTGCACTTTATAGCTGTTGGTTTAAGCCCTCTCCCTTTAGCAAAATTCTGCTTAATTGCCAAACCAGGCCACGGTTTCTGGTCTTCCATTCTGCAATATCTTTCCCCATAAAAAGTTCCTTTTTTGAACATTTCTGATAACGTCATTGCATGTGCAGATTTGTGGTTTGGGCCCCTCCAATCAAAAATCCTGGCTGCGCATAGCCTCGAACCTATATCAGATACCAAGCATAGGCGTATCCAAAATTTTTGATTGAGGGGGGGAGGCCCAAACCACAAATCACATGTAATGATGTTATTAGAAATTTTCAAAAAAGGAACTTTTTGTGGTGCAAAGATATCTTAGAATGGAAGATCTGAAGCTGTAGTCTGTTGGCACTTAACCAGGATTTTGGTAAAGGGAGAGGGCAAAAACTAATCGTTAGGAAGTGCAAATGTCTAACTTAGGAGACGTGTTGCGTAAGCTAGTGTACTCAAACGTTTCACAGACGGGGCTCTGGGGGCGGAACCTCCAGCCGCCGGTGGCTATGGGGGTCTGGGGGCAAAGTCCCCAGGCGCTGGGCGATTTTTGTAAGTTTTTGGAAAATAAAAGCTATTTCAATCCAATTGGATCACATTTCGCACGTGTTCAAAGCCATTTGAAAGAACTAGATTTTTAACATTTGAAAGCCAATCAAAATAATTTAGTTGTTCAATCCTCTTTTTTCTTGCAATTAAAGTCCAAAACACGTTTAAAATCTAGCATTGTGGTGTAAAATTTTAATTGTATGTAAGTGATTTGGTCCACGTACATTGCCTTCTGCAATATTTTTGCAGTAAAGAGTAATCCACTCGAAGATTTCCTTCAAGATTTTTGTTTTGTCATGAAGTTAGCCAGTTATTGGAGTACATGGACGGCCAGGGGGCCCAGGCCCTCTCAATTGAAATTAAATAATTTATTCGTTGAGCATTTTCTCTAGCTAATTTTTAAAAAGTACTTTGTGCGTAAAAACTGGCGAGGTGGAGTTGAATCGTTATTGAAAAATTGTACAATAGATGGCTACGCTTACTAAACATGTTATTCCTGGGCCGGATTTACATTGCGCGGGGCCCCTGGCACTTAAGGGATTTTTGCAACATCTTCCTGCCAAATATAAGTGAAAACCAAAAAAAGTCCTACTATCTGAGCACAGGGCCCTGGCACTGTGCCATATGGCAAATCTGGCGCTGGTTATTATATTACGTTCATAAAAAGTTTAGATGAGGGCCTGAGGTTGCAATTTTTAGGACAAAAACCCTTGATTTCACCCTGGTTATACGTTTAAATTGGTTGGAAAAAAATTGAGTTAGAGGGGTGTGCCGGGCTTGTCCTTGTCGGTTAGGGGAGTCCTTGTCGGTTAGGGGCCCCCTGGACGTCAGTTAGGGGCCCTTGGGCCTCCTGGTTGTTATTTAGGGGCCCTTGGGCCCCTGGTTGTCAATTAGGGGCCCAAGGGCCTCCTGTTTGTCAGCTGGAAGCCCCGGGGCACCCATTTGTCAGTTAGGGGCCTCGGGGCCTCCTGGTTGACGGTTAGGGGCCCTGGGGTCCCCTGGTTGTTTGTTAGAGGCCCCCTGATTGTTGGTTAGGGGCCCCCTGGTTGTTAGTTAGGGGCTCTGGGGGCCCTTGGTTGTCAGTTAGGGCCCCCCGTTTTTCACTTAGAGGCCCCGGGCCCCCTGGTTGTTCGTTAAGGGCCTGGGGGCCCCCTGGTCGTTTGTTAGGGACCCCGGGCTCCCTGGTTGTCGGTTAAGGGCCCCCTGGTTGTTAGTTAGGGGCCCCTGGTTGTTAGTTAGGGACCCCTAGGCTCCCTCGTGGTCTGTAACTGCAAGTAAACAACACTAGGCTATGTTGTTATAATTTTTTATCATTGGTGGTGTTTCAATTGGGGGAGGCGGGCCCCCTTGGCCTTCCCCTGGCTAGGCCTATGATACCAAGTACTGCCATTTTTCAATACTGGCATTTTCCAGGAGGCTACCGGCATTTTCCAGAACCGACAATTTCCAGTAGGCTACTTTCATTTTCCAATTCTGCCATTTTTGGTACTAGCATTTTCAAATACTGACATTTTCCAGTAACACGATTTTCAGTACTGGCGTTTTCTAGCGACCCACAAAGTCCACGGCAGCCTAAGAGACTACGCCACTGCTTTCATTGGTAACTTTTGACCTTGGTCAAGCACTTAGTCCTTTGCAAAAATCCATAATGTCTGAGCTAAGAACAAGTTTTTATAATTTTGTAAAAGTGTTTTGTTTTGTGGCCTACACCACGTAACTGTGCTTTGCTTTACCGGCACGCTTTGTTTTTCTTCGTTGTTTTCTAAACAAAAAAATGACCAAAACGTTAAGTTTATTATTTAACAGTTTACAATTTTTTCCACCCTTGTAGAGAACAAGTACGCTAATTTATAAAAAGTCACCAAGAGTCAATAAAAGTTACCATAAAACCTTACAAAAATCAAATAACATAAAAATTTACAAATTCGACAGCGCTAGGTTCTTAACAGGCGCCAAATGTTATTTCTGTCTTCTAATGTTGAAACTTTTAGTTTCTTTCCTTAACAGTATTTCTTCGCAACGTCACTGTTTCTTCAGGAGTAGAAGTTGATTAGTGTTCAAAAGCATACGGTAGTTTTTAGTGTAAGTTACCTATAGTTCGAAATGTAGAGTGTCAAAGCCCAGAATTTTTTGAGGAAACTCCACTTCTCGCAGAATTGTTGACAACGATCCGGTAGGTTAGGCCATTAAATTGCCAAAAGTTTGTTTTAATATTGGTATATAGGCCTAGCCTAGGCTAAAAATTTTGGTTCTACTTAGTGGTGTGATTCAAATTTTTTGTCGACCAGTTTTATCACAAAAGTCTTTTTTTTCAGCCGGTTCTGTTACAAAACTTAAGTGCCTCCGCTTCCACAAGAAATTAACCGCTTTCGTTTTTAGCTTCCACTTCCACATCCTGCTTTAGAACCAAACTATTTAACAATCTATTTCTGAGATTGAAGTAGCTGCAAGAACAGGATGCAACCCCAGCTTTCAGCGAATGGTGCAAACCAGCTGAATCCCATCACTGGCTACACTGAACTACTGGTAACAGGTAACTCTGTCACTCTGAAACACAAACACATGTGCAGTAAAAACTGTTATCTAGCCTGGGGCTTGTTCCAACACCACAGGCTTATTGCATGCAGGGTGGGTAGGCCTATGTGGCTAGGCTATGTGCCCCTGCTCTGATGATTGTTTGCCACAAATCTGTTTCATCTACATTTGTCTGCCTTTGTTTCATCTTCTCACGAAAGGTCTTCAACCTTTTCTGATCTAGCCTACCAAAACCAAAATCCTTTTTGGTGTCAAGAAATATTTTTAGCCGATCAAAGCTAAGTTTGTTGCAGCCAAACTAGGGACATTACTAAAAGGCGGAAATAGAAAAAGGCGGAAAAGGCGGAAATTTTGCTAAAAGGCGGAAAAGTAGGAAAAAGCGGAAAAGACGGAAAACCTCCCTAACTAAAAGGCGGAAAAGTAGGAAAAGGCGGAAATCATGCTAAAAGGCGGGAAAGTTGAATTTAAGGGCGGTTGGGGATGGGGGAATGGGGGAATGGGGGCCTCATTGAAAGGTAGGAAAATGAATGGGGGAATTTGAGTTTATTCAAAGGTAGGAAAAGTAGGAAAATGAATGAGGGAATGGGAGCTGATTGAAAGGTAGGAAAAGTAGGGAAACACTGTAAATGGGAAAATGGACGAAGTTCATTGATAGGTAGGAAAATGAATAGGGGAATGGGAGCTCATTGAAAGGTAGGAAATGAATGGGGGCTCATTAAAAGGTAGAAAAAGGAGGAAAATAAATGGGGGAATGGGAGCTCATTGAAAGGTAAGAAAAATAGGAAAATGAATGGGAATGGAAGCTCATTGAAAGGTAGGAAAAGGAATGAGGGAATGGGAGTTCATTGAAAGGTAGGGAAAGCATGAGCTGTTGGTTCAAAAAGTGAAATTTTTGGAAATTTTAGAAATGGGAGCTCATTGTGTGGTTGGGAAAGGTAGGAAAAGTAGAAAATGTTGGAACTATAAATTGAGATTGGTTAGGAATTGGCAAAAAAAAGGCGGAAAAGTAGGGAAATGAGGACATGACTAGAAGACAGAAAAGTACGAAAAGGCTGAATTCGTCTCAAAAGGTGGAAAAGTAGAAAAGGGTGAATTCGTCTAACCCTTGTCTTAAACCAAATCTAAAATTAGTCAGTTTTTTGCACGATTCCCCATTTTCCTACGGCAGAAAAGTGAGGAAAAGGCGGAAAACGTGCTAAAAAGCAGATTAAGGTTAGATTTGGGTTAGGATTGGGGTTAGGGTTAGATGAGGGTTAACCTTAACCCAAACCCCAACTGCCCTTTCCTACTTTCCGCCTTTTAGGACGATTTCAGCTTTTCCCAACTTTACCGCCTTTTAGTCATATCCGGAAAATGCAAGGTCATTTATACATCGCGTTTCGCGCGTGGTACCATTGTTTTTACCCGCCGATTTTTTGCAGATATAGATATCAAAGCGTTATAAATTCATAACGGCTAAACACAGAAAGTTGAATTTCGGACACAACCTGGTTGTGGATAAATGCATCTTGTATGACAGTTTTTAGGATCAAGGGTGACATCATCGCGATTCAGTAATCTGAAAACCGGAAAAAAAAATGGCCGTTTTTGTGTCAAAGAAATATTAGTCGTTTACAGCTTCAAAATGGTTGGACGTGGAAAGCTCAAATTTGGACACAGCATACTGTAGGTGCATCTATAGAAACTTTGTACGTAACAATTTTGGGGACGCTTGGTCACGTGACCGCAATTATGGAGACAAAATTTCGGCAGAAAATGGTCAAATTTGAACAGATATATCTCGGTAAATACCGATGTTGATAAAAACACGTTAGCGGTTTTAGAACACACTTTCACCGTCTTTCTTACGGCTATGTTTATAATATCCGACTTGGATATCATTTTCCTTTTTTTTTCTATCTTCAGCTTTCTGTATTTTGCTTGCAAAGCGCAGAGAATCCAAAGTTTGAGCGAATGTAGATATCAAAATGGGCTAGTGCCCGTCTGAATTGCAGGGTGACACGTTGGGGATCCCCCCAAATGGGACCTCCAAATTTTCCAGATTTTGACCCCTAAAGATGAATTTGGACCACCTACGGGCCAAATTAGCCCACGCTAATTCGAAATGTGGACAGGCTAAATATTCAGCGAGGTAATTTACAAATGCAATTATGAAACACTTGCGCACTGAAAAAAAGCTTCAGGTCTGAATTCTTTATAAGCAGCGATGAAAGAATGGAACTTGCAAAAATTGAAAACACTTTATCAACATCTCATGCGCTTGAGAGTGATAATAAGCTATAATACACACTTGCAATAGTCTAAAAAAATATCACCAATATCAAAAAATATGCGACAATAATATCGGTTCTTTTTATATGGTGGATTTGATCTTTTTATGTATATTTCTATGGTTGGAAAATGCTAACATTTTAGGAAACCGAGATTAAAGCTTTGCGTTTTTTACAGCAATGACGACGCCTTCTTAAAGTTTCAAAATTAAGAAAAAGCTTTTAACGAAGTCTTATCAAGGATGTTAACAATGCTAAGCTATTTAGATACACTTTACAGTGTATCTAAATACACTGTAAACACATGTTTGTAGCGGTTATGAAACAAGTACGGTGGGCAATGAAAGCATCTTATTCTGCAGAAAAGCTCAAAATGTGTATCAAAACAAAAAATCGAAGTCCTCAATAGGCCTACATTCCCGTCAATTTTTTTAACCCGTCTATTTCATACATTGGGTTATTTAAGGTTTCGAGCTTCGAATAACGCCATAAAAAACGTTATTGAGCCTTATAAGGAGGCTCTAACTTCATCCTGAATCATAAAATTACCCAGATTATTTAATTCCATATTCGACTCCCCTAATTTGGATCCTGTACGGGACTTTACTAAAAGGCGGAAAAGTAGCAAAAGGCGGAAAAGTAGGAAAATGCGGAAATTGTGCACAGCAGAGCACTGTTTTTCAATTGAAGTTTATACAGTGCTGCCGTCCTAAACAAAAAAGTGGGAAGGCTCCAAACAAGAAGTGTGTTGGCTCGTGTACAAGAAAAAAAAAAAAAAAAGATCACCGCAGTCACTATCTTTTTCGGTCAGTTTCAGATGAAGAAAAAGAAGTCTTCAATGGGAAAAAGCTGTACTTTTTCGTCTAATATCGAAGATATACTTCGTCAATTACAACGATGCTTACATCATTTTTGAGGTTCGAGACTACCAAGCCTACCCTCAACGGCAGCACTGAGTTCATAGCAGTCGCTACTTACAAGCCTCAAAACTTGCCATAAAAAATGTCATAGCCCGAATATAACAAATAGCCTGAATAGTTTATCAAAATGTAGACAAACAACACAAAATAATTCAGTTACATGTTACACCTCATTTCAGACTTCTTCATTGGCTTAAGCAGCAGAGGTGGAGTGGAGGACACAAGGCTCGAGGCCAAGGCCAAGGACACAAAAAAATCCAAGGCCAAGGCCAAGGACAGCCTTTCCGAGGACAGACACTCTCGAGCCCAAGGACAGGAATGCTCGAGGCCAAGGACCAAGGACACAAGCGCAAGTGCTCTCCAAAAAAAAGGTCTTCACAAAAATTTTTCAAGCGATCTCCACAAAAAAACGTTTTCAAAAAAATTTTTCAAGCGCTTCACAAAATTTTAACAATTCAAAAAATAGTGCTGTCCTCGAGCCGAGGACAGGCCAATTAACAAGGACTTGAGGCCTCGAGGCCAAGGCCAAGGACTTGACCTTCGAGGCCAAGGCCAAGGACTTCAAAATGTGTCCTCGAGGACGTCCTCGAGGCCAAGGACGTCCTCAAGGACTCCACCTCTGTTAAGCAGCTTTTATCGATAGTCCGGATTTTATCCGCGTGCGGATTTTTTCAGTAGGCACTTGCGGAAAAAATTCTCATGAGGATAAAATCCGGACTATTGGTAAAAGCCGCTTTTCTCGTAAAAAATTTTTATTTACTCTAGAGAGAACCATTCATGCATACAAGAAATGCTGGTCTACACTAAACGATGAAGTAGAAAATGTGCTAAATTTTCTTAAAAATTTCAAATCAAAATGGTGTATCCACTGCTCCCCCTTGCAGGTCAGCATTGCTTAAATAGTACTCACGTACAGGTAAAATTGCCAAAATCGGCCTACGTTGGAGTACCTTGCTGTTTAAACTTGGCTAACGTTACACTTGGGTTTTTAGTAGTTAGCCTAAACATTTTCCCGAAAAAGTACGCACTGCAAAATTGTAAAATTTTGAAGGAAAGCAATTTCTCTTCTCCAAAATAATTTTACGTAACCAGAACAATGACAGAACAACAAGCCCGCTCAGCTCACTTCTCTGTCACGAATGAAAATAAACTTCTGCTCGATTAGTAAGGCTACTCGCTGCAACAACAAAAGTAAGTTTCGTTTATGTCCGCACACTTTGCACGACATTTGAGATGAAACCATTTTCTGCACAAAACACAAAACACTTGCTTTTCATCTTGTGCACCGCCTGGCTAATAACAAGCGTCCCATGGCTAATAACAAGCTTTACTACTGCCAAGAAATTTAGCTACACGTGCAAAAACTCCCACGCTATGCAGAAGTAAATATACAAATCCCTAAATGGAGTCAAAATATATTATTGTTCCCAAAACCCATTTCTCCATTAATTTTCCTACCTTTTAATCAGCTTACATTCCGCCATTCATTTTCATACTTTTCAAACAGCTTCTACGACCCTATTCATTTTTCCACTTTTTCTACCTTTCAATAAGCTCCCATTCCCCCATTCATTTTCTTACCTTTCAATGAGCTCCCATTTCCCCATTTATTTTCCTACTTTTCCAACCTTTAAATGAGCTCCCATTTCCCCAATCATTTTCCTACTTTTCCAACCTTTCAATGAACTCCCATTCCCCCATTCTTTTTCCTACTTTTCAATGACGTTCCCATCTCTCCATCCATTTTCCTGCTTTTCTTACCTTTCAATCAGCTCCCATTCCCTCATTCATTTTCCTACTTTTCAATAACCTTCCCTTCCCCTATTCATTTTCCTACTTTTCCTACCTTTTAATGAACTCAAACTCCCCCATTCATTTTCCTACCTTTCAGTAAGCCCCACATTTCCCCATTCCTTTTCCTACTTTTTCTACCTTTCAATGAGCTCCCATTCCCCCATTCATTTTCCTACCTTTCAATGAACTTGTCCATTCTCCCATTTACAGTGATTTCCTACTTTTCTTTCTTTTCAATCAGCTCCCATTCCCTCATTCATTTTCCTACTTTTCAATAACCTTCCCTTCCCCTATTCATTATCCTACTTTTCCTACCTTTGAATAAACTCAAACTCCCCCATTCATTTTCCTACCTTTCAATGAGTCCCCCCATTCCCCCATTCCTTTTCTTACTTTTTCTACCTTTCAAAGAGCTCCCATTCCCAAATCCATTTTCCAATCTTTCAATGAGCTTCCATTTCCCCATTTATTTTCCTACTTTTGCTACCTTTCAATGAGCTCCCATTCCGTAAAGCGGAATTTTTTCTTTTTTTTTATTTGTTACTTTTCCTACTGAATTCATTTTCTTACTTTTCCTACTTTCTCAATAAGCTCCCCTTCCGCCATTCATTTTCCTACTTTTCATACCTTTCAATGAGCTCTCATTCCCCTGTTCATTTTCCTGGATTTTCTACCTTTTATTGAGCTCCCATTCCCTTATTCATTTTCCTACTCTCCCTACCGTACCTTTCAATAAGCTCCCTTCCCCCATTCATTTTCCTACTTTTCCTACCTTTCAATGAGCTTCGTCCATTCCCCCATTTATTTTCCTACTTTTCCTACCTTTCAATGAGCTCCCCTTCCCCCATTTTTTCCATACTTTTCTTATCTTTCAATCATCTTCCCGTTCCCCCACTTTCATTTTCCTACTTTTCCTTCACAAATTCCGCTTTTTCCTACTTTGCCATTGTAGGAAAAGGCGGAAATCGTGCTAAAAGGCCGATAGAGTTAAGGATAG
This sequence comes from Trididemnum nubilum, assembly GCA_963965965.1. Taxonomy (NCBI): domain Eukaryota; kingdom Metazoa; phylum Chordata; class Ascidiacea; order Aplousobranchia; family Didemnidae; genus Trididemnum; species Trididemnum nubilum. The sequence goes on from OZ014471.1 coordinate 49,960,026, forward strand.
GGTTAGGGTTATCGCCAATCGTAATCCCAAACCCAACCGCCCTTTCCTACCTTTCTGCCTTTTAGGGCGATTTCCGCCTTTTCCTGCTTTTCCGCCTTTCAGTCATGTCCCATTTTCATTTTCCTACTTTTCCTTCACGATTTTCGCTTTTTCCTACTTTGTCGTTGTAGGAAAAGGCGGAAATCGTGCTAAAAGACCATTAGAATTAGGGATAGAATTAGGGTTAGGTTAGGGTTAGCACCAATCGTAATCCCAAACCCAACCTCCCTTTCCTACCTTTCTGCCTTTTAGGGCGATTTCCGCCTTTTTCCTACTTTTCCGCCTTTCAGTCATGTCCCATTTTTCTACTTTTCCGCTTTAGGAAAAACGGAAATCGCGCTGAAAGGTTACTAGGAGTAGTTTTAGGATCGCGATTGGTATAGGGTTTGGTTAGGATCAACTATAACCTTAGCTCAAACCCCAACCGCCCTTAAATTCAACTTTCCCGCCTTTTAGCATGATTTCCGCCTTTAACTAAAAGGCGGAAAAGTAGGAAAAGGCGGAAATCATGCTAAAAGGCGGGAAAGTTGAGTTTAAGGGCGGTTGGGGTTTGAGCTAAGGTTATAGTTGATCCTAACCAAACCCTATACCAATCGCGATCCTAAAACTACTCCTAGTAACCTTTCAGCACGATTTCCGTTTTTCCTAAAGCGGAAAAGTAAGAAAATGGGACATGACTGAAAGGCGGAAAAGTAGGAAAAGGCGGAAATCGCCCTAAAAGGCAGAAAGGTAGGAAAGAGCGGTTGGGTTTGGAATTACGATTGGTGCTAACCCTAACCTAACCCGAAATCTATCCCTAATTCTAATGGCCTTTTAGCACGATTTCCGTCTTTTCCTACAACGGCAAAGTAGGAAAAAGCGGAAATCGTGAAGGAAAAGTAGGAAAATGAAAATCGGACATGACTGAAAGGCAAAAAAGTAGGAAAAGGCGGAAATCGCCCTAAAAGGCAGAAAGGTAGGAAAGGGTGGTTGGGTTTGGGATTACGATTGGCGATAACCCTAACCCTATCCTTAACTCTATCGGCCTTTTAGCACGATTTCCGCCCTTTCCTACAATGGCAAGGTAGGAAAAAGCGGAAATTGTGAAGGAAAAGTAGGAAAATGAAAATGGGGGAACGGAAGATGATTGAAAGATAAGAAAAGTATGGAAAAAATGGGGGAATGGAAGCTCATTGAAAGATTGGAAAATGGATTCGGGAATGGGAGCTCTTTGAAAGGTAGAAAAAGTAAGAAAAGGAATGGGGGAATGGGGGGACTCATTGAAAGGTAGGAAAATGAATGGGGGAGTTTGAGTTTATTCAAAGGTAGGAAAAGTAGGATAATGAATAGGGGAAGGGAAGGTTATTGAAAAGTAGGAAAATGAATGAGGGAATGGGAGCTGATTGAAAGGAAGGAAAAGTAGGAAATCACTGTAAATGGGAGAATGGACAAGTTCATTGAAAGGTAGGAAAATGAATGGGGGAATGGGAGCTCATTGAAAGGTAGAAAAAGTAGGAAAAGGAATGGGGAAATGTGGGGCTTACTGAAAGGTAGGAAAATGAATGAGGGAGTTTGAGTTCATTAAAAGGTAGGAAAAGTAGGAAAATGAATAGGGGAAGGGAAGGTTATTGAAAAGTAGGAAAATGAATGAGGGAATGGGAGCTGATTGAAAGGTAAGAAAAGCAGGAAAATGGATGGAGAGATGGGAACGTCATTGAAAAGTAGGAAAAAGAATGGGGGAATGGGAGTTCATTGAAAGGTTGGAAAAGTAGGAAAATGATTGGGGAAATGGGAGCTCATTTAAAGGTTGGAAAAGTAGGAAAATAAATGGGGAAATGGGAGCTCATTGAAAGGTAAGAAAATGAATGGGGGAATGGGAGCTTATTGAAAGGTAGAAAAAGTGGAAAAATGAATAGGGTCGTAGAAGCTGTTTGAAAAGTATGAAAATGAATGGCGGAATGTAAGCTGATTAAAAGGTAGGAAAATTAATGGAGAAATGGGTTTTGGGAACAATAATATATTTTGACTCCATTTAGGGATTTGTATATTTACTTCTGCATAGCGTGGGAGTTTTTGCACGTGTAGCTAAATTTCTTGGCAGTAGTAAAGCTTGTTATTAGCCATGGGACGCTTGTTATTAGCCAGGCGGTGCACAAGATGAAAAGCAAGTGTTTTGTGTTTTGTGCAGAAAATGGTTTCATCTCAAATGTCGTGCAAAGTGTGCGGACATAAACGAAACTTACTTTTGTTGTTGCAGCGAGTAGCCTTACTAATCGAGCAGAAGTTTATTTTCATTCGTGACAGAGAAGTGAGCTGAGCGGGCTTGTTGTTCTGTCATTGTTCTGGTTACGTAAAATTATTTTGGAGAAGAGAAATTGCTTTCCTTCAAAATTTTACAATTTTGCAGTGCGTACTTTTTCGGGAAAATGTTTAGGCTAACTACTAAAAACCCAAGTGTAACGTTAGCCAAGTTTAAACAGCAAGGTACTCCAACGTAGGCCGATTTTGGCAATTTTACCTGTACGTGAGTACTATTTAAGCAATGCTGACCTGCAAGGGGGAGCAGTGGATACACCATTTTGATTTGAAATTTTTAAGAAAATTTAGCACATTTTCTACTTCATCGTTTAGTGTAGACCAGCATTTCTTGTATGCATGAATGGTTCTCTCTAGAGTAAATAAAAATTTTTTACGAGAAAAGCGGCTTTTACCAATAGTCCGGATTTTATCCTCATGAGAATTTTTTCCGCAAGTGCCTACTGAAAAAATCCGCACGCGGATAAAATCCGGACTATCGATAAAAGCTGCTTAACAGAGGTGGAGTCCTTGAGGACGTCCTTGGCCTCGAGGACGTCCTCGAGGACACATTTTGAAGTCCTTGGCCTTGGCCTCGAAGGTCAAGTCCTTGGCCTTGGCCTCGAGGCCTCAAGTCCTTGTTAATTGGCCTGTCCTCGGCTCGAGGACAGCACTATTTTTTGAATTGTTAAAATTTTGTGAAGCGCTTGAAAAATTTTTTTGAAAACGTTTTTTTGTGGAGATCGCTTGAAAAATTTTTGTGAAGACCTTTTTTTTGGAGAGCACTTGCGCTTGTGTCCTTGGTCCTTGGCCTCGAGCATTCCTGTCCTTGGGCTCGAGAGTGTCTGTCCTCGGAAAGGCTGTCCTTGGCCTTGGCCTTGGATTTTTTTGTGTCCTTGGCCTTGGCCTCGAGCCTTGTGTCCTCCACTCCACCTCTGCTGCTTAAGCCAATGAAGAAGTCTGAAATGAGGTGTAACATGTAACTGAATTATTTTGTGTTGTTTGTCTACATTTTGATAAACTATTCAGGCTATTTGTTATATTCGGGCTATGACATTTTTTATGGCAAGTTTTGAGGCTTGTAAGTAGCGACTGCTATGAACTCAGTGCTGCCGTTGAGGGTAGGCTTGGTAGTCTCGAACCTCAAAAATGATGTAAGCATCGTTGTAATTGACGAAGTATATCTTCGATATTAGACGAAAAAGTACAGCTTTTTCCCATTGAAGACTTCTTTTTCTTCATCTGAAACTGACCGAAAAAGATAGTGACTGCGGTGATCTTTTTTTTTTTTTTTTCTTGTACACGAGCCAACACACTTCTTGTTTGGAGCCTTCCCACTTTTTTGTTTAGGACGGCAGCACTGTATAAACTTCAATTGAAAAACAGTGCTCTGCTGTGCACAATTTCCGCATTTTCCTACTTTTCCGCCTTTTGCTACTTTTCCGCCTTTTAGTAAAGTCCCGTACAGGATCCAAATTAGGGGAGTCGAATATGGAATTAAATAATCTGGGTAATTTTATGATTCAGGATGAAGTTAGAGCCTCCTTATAAGGCTCAATAACGTTTTTTATGGCGTTATTCGAAGCTCGAAACCTTAAATAACCCAATGTATGAAATAGACGGGTTAAAAAAATTGACGGGAATGTAGGCCTATTGAGGACTTCGATTTTTTGTTTTGATACACATTTTGAGCTTTTCTGCAGAATAAGATGCTTTCATTGCCCACCGTACTTGTTTCATAACCGCTACAAACATGTGTTTACAGTGTATTTAGATACACTGTAAAGTGTATCTAAATAGCTTAGCATTGTTAACATCCTTGATAAGACTTCGTTAAAAGCTTTTTCTTAATTTTGAAACTTTAAGAAGGCGTCGTCATTGCTGTAAAAAACGCAAAGCTTTAATCTCGGTTTCCTAAAATGTTAGCATTTTCCAACCATAGAAATATACATAAAAAGATCAAATCCACCATATAAAAAGAACCGATATTATTGTCGCATATTTTTTGATATTGGTGATATTTTTTTAGACTATTGCAAGTGTGTATTATAGCTTATTATCACTCTCAAGCGCATGAGATGTTGATAAAGTGTTTTCAATTTTTGCAAGTTCCATTCTTTCATCGCTGCTTATAAAGAATTCAGACCTGAAGCTTTTTTTCAGTGCGCAAGTGTTTCATAATTGCATTTGTAAATTACCTCGCTGAATATTTAGCCTGTCCACATTTCGAATTAGCGTGGGCTAATTTGGCCCGTAGGTGGTCCAAATTCATCTTTAGGGGTCAAAATCTGGAAAATTTGGAGGTCCCATTTGGGGGGATCCCCAACGTGTCACCCTGCAATTCAGACGGGCACTAGCCCATTTTGATATCTACATTCGCTCAAACTTTGGATTCTCTGCGCTTTGCAAGCAAAATACAGAAAGCTGAAGATAGAAAAAAAAAGGAAAATGATATCCAAGTCGGATATTATAAACATAGCCGTAAGAAAGACGGTGAAAGTGTGTTCTAAAACCGCTAACGTGTTTTTATCAACATCGGTATTTACCGAGATATATCTGTTCAAATTTGACCATTTTCTGCCGAAATTTTGTCTCCATAATTGCGGTCACGTGACCAAGCGTCCCCAAAATTGTTACGTACAAAGTTTCTATAGATGCACCTACAGTATGCTGTGTCCAAATTTGAGCTTTCCACGTCCAACCATTTTGAAGCTGTAAACGACTAATATTTCTTTGACACAAAAACGGCCATTTTTTTTTCCGGTTTTCAGATTACTGAATCGCGATGATGTCACCCTTGATCCTAAAAACTGTCATACAAGATGCATTTATCCACAACCAGGTTGTGTCCGAAATTCAACTTTCTGTGTTTAGCCGTTATGAATTTATAACGCTTTGATATCTATATCTGCAAAAAATCGGCGGGTAAAAACAATGGTACCACGCGCGAAACGCGATGTATAAATGACCTTGCATTTTCCGGATATGACTAAAAGGCGGTAAAGTTGGGAAAAGCTGAAATCGTCCTAAAAGGCGGAAAGTAGGAAAGGGCAGTTGGGGTTTGGGTTAAGGTTAACCCTCATCTAACCCTAACCCCAATCCTAACCCAAATCTAACCTTAATCTGCTTTTTAGCACGTTTTCCGCCTTTTCCTACTTTTCTGCCGTAGGAAAATGGGGAATCGTGCAAAAAACTGACTAATTTTAGATTTGGTTTAAGACAAGGGTTAGACGAATTCACCCTTTTCTACTTTTCCACCTTTTGAGACGAATTCAGCCTTTTCGTACTTTTCTGTCTTCTAGTCATGTCCTCATTTCCCTACTTTTCCGCCTTTTTTTTGCCAATTCCTAACCAATCTCAATTTATAGTTCCAACATTTTCTACTTTTCCTACCTTTCCCAACCACACAATGAGCTCCCATTTCTAAAATTTCCAAAAATTTCACTTTTTGAACCAACAGCTCATGCTTTCCCTACCTTTCAATGAACTCCCATTCCCTCATTCCTTTTCCTACCTTTCAATGAGCTTCCATTCCCATTCATTTTCCTATTTTTCTTACCTTTCAATGAGCTCCCATTCCCCCATTTATTTTCCTCCTTTTTCTACCTTTTAATGAGCCCCCATTCATTTCCTACCTTTCAATGAGCTCCCATTCCCCTATTCATTTTCCTACCTATCAATGAACTTCGTCCATTTTCCCATTTACAGTGTTTCCCTACTTTTCCTACCTTTCAATCAGCTCCCATTCCCTCATTCATTTTCCTACTTTTCCTACCTTTGAATAAACTCAAATTCCCCCATTCATTTTCCTACCTTTCAATGAGGCCCCCATTCCCCCATTCCTTTTCCTACTTTTTCTACCTTTCAAAGAGCTCCCATTCCCGAATCCATTTTCCAACCTTTCAATTATCTTCCATTCCCCCATTTATTTTCCTACTTTTCCTACCTTTCAATTAGCTCCCATTCCCCCATTCGTTTTCCTACCATTAAATGAGTTCCCATTCCCCCATTCATTTTCTTATTTTTCCTACCTTTCAATGAGCTCCTCTTCCCCCATTTTTTCCATACTTTTCTTATCTTTCAATCATCTTCCGTTCCCCCATTTTCATTTTCCTACTTTTCCTTCACGATTTTCGCTTTTTCCTACCTTGCCGTTGTAGGAAAAGGCGGAAATCGTGCTAAAAGGCCATTAGAATTAGGGATAGAATTAGGGTTAGGTTAGGGTTAGCACCAATCGTAATCCCAAACCCAACCGCCCTTTCCTACCTTTCTGCCTTTTAGGGCGATTTCCGCCTTTTTCCTACTTTTCCGCCTTTCAGTCATGTCCCATTTTTCTACTTTTCCGCTTTAGGAAAAACGGAAATCGCACTGAAAGGTTACTAGGAGTAGTTTTAGGATCGGGATTGGTATAGGGTTTGGTTAGGATCAACTATAACCTTAGCTCAAACCCCAACCGCCCTTAAATTCAACTTTCCCGCCTTTTAGCATGATTTCCGCCTTTTTCTTACTTTTCCGCTTTTTAGCAAAATTTCCGCCTTTTCCGCCTTTTCCTATTTCCGCCTTTTAGTTATGTCCCCAAAATAGCCTATTTTAGGATACTTCAAATTCTGACAAAAACTTGAACCCTGTGAACCAAAGGCACCTTATACTGTTTTAGTAGCCTGACCAGTGACCCTATGTAGGCTATTGTCACAATGAATATGGACTAACAGCCACACTAAAAAGCAGCAGTCGTTTCATGACTTGTACTTATGATGCAACAATTCAATTTTCAGACAAACAATCACAAAAGGAAATTTACTACAATTATAAAAGTTAACAATGTATAATAGTTACATGCGAACTTGACCATTGCACATTAGGAAAAAACACAAGAGCTACTTGGATCTCAAAAATCGATGTATTAGATATCGGTAAGATGCAAAAATCCATTGGCAGTAACCAGTAAAGCTAACCCGTTTGCTGATCTCATAAAATTGCGTGAGACAGTTTTATAGAACCGGTGCAAACCGGCTGAATCCCACCACTAGTTCTACCCTGAAATAGGCTTATACCAATCATTCCATTTAATCATTGTTTTGGTGAGGAGGTAAAGTGATATTTCTGTTGATACTGAAAAATCTATTGTGCAAGTAGTTTAAGATCTAGTATGGTAATGTGCATCTATTCTTGATAAACTCTGATTTTGTTTATGCCATGAAAGAAAGGTTTTAGCTATGTCAGATTGCTGATCAGCGACAATGCTGCATAGTGAAATCAACAAAGCACTTCAGAAAGAGAAATGTCAACAGCAAGTTTTTAGCAAACATGCCAAACACAAAATCATTAGAAGCAATCATTTCACAACAGTAGTCTTAAAGTTAAGATTCTAGTATTCAAACCAGGGTGTAGGAGCTGAAGCCAAGGAGCAACTTGTTTTTTGCTGGAGCTGGAGCCATGCTATTTTAGAATTGCTTTAGCTCCAGGTTTGCTCCAAGTTAAAAAAAGATACTTTGCTCACTAATGTCGCTTGCTGGAATGTCAGACTGCTTTAGTACTATCATTGCAATGCTTGTTTTGCTGAGTGTGCATAGGCAAGCACAATGTATGCGTAAAATATTGTGTGAAGTACAATTCTTTGACCTTGTTTTTGAAAACTTGAAGTTAAAAAGCAAATTTTAGCTGGCTTAAACTTTTTCAATCAAACGAAGCTGAATTTCAGTCCAGATGCAATAGGGAACTGGAGCAATAGCTCTAGACTTGAAGCTGGAGCTACCTCTTAATAGAAATGAGCTCCAAAACAGCTTTGGAATTTATTGAGCTCCAACACACCGTTTAATACAAAACCTACTAGTTGTAAGTTTTTTTAGCAGAAAGGTTTTTAAGTATGGAGAAATCAAATCTAAGCTTTGCATCAACATATTTAATAAACTGATGTTGTTCTTTTTTGCTTAATTTAGTCAGGGCAAACTTAAATTTGTTGATATATAGCAAATCATCTACCATACTCTGACTGTACACGCATTTAAGGTGAATGACCGGGTTTGGCCTAGCAAAGTTGCATATCAACTAATAGCAGGTTGTCATCTGATTTCAGTTAAAAAAAAAAACAACTTAGAATGTAAAGGTTTTTGAAAAAGTTAGTTGAAATTGACTGGATAACGAGGTTATCACTTGTGGGGTTGATATTGTTGTCCAACTACTCTCAAATTATGGTTCAAATGCACACTTCAGGCTAGCAGAAAAATTTAAAATGTCGTTTACTATGATTCCTTGCTTCTTTGAGTCTAATATCCATACTGTTTGCATGATAATATCAATATTGGCAAGCAGTCTAGCATCATCTGTAACTGGTCAGTTAACTTTAAACAACTTTTTCTCAAAACATTTTAGGACCTTTACTTTTGCATTGAAATCAAATGAAGATCTGTGGGATCTGACTACCGGTATAACAAAAAAAAAAAAAAATATTAGTGGCGTGTTAAGCTGTGCTTGTAATGGACTGTATTGAGTGAAGCTGGCATAGTATTAAACAGTTACAGTATTTAAAGACAATTATGTTGAGATGTGGTGATGAAAAAGTTTTGTGTTCTGCTTGTGAAATGCAAATTTTAAGGCAAAGGTGATGACTTGATGCATGTTCAGTTGTTCATCATTATGTTGGTTTCAGACATCATTGGTCAGAGCTCTCATCTCAATCAGCTTTTTTTTCAACTGTTTATTACTTGAAATGAAACGATTTATTCCCAAAGAATTTAATAGTAAGCTATGACCAATATCAGAATTGTCACACTGGAAGGCTGCAGAACTAAAATTGTTACTTTGATGTGTAGTAGGGTGCACCATTTTCCCGGGACTTTTCGCTATCAAGCCTACCTTTTTGTCAGTTGTGAGGTTAAGTAAGAAAATGATATACAGTACGTAAGATATTTTTCTGATTGTACCACATTTAACTCCCCAATCGGCTGTTGATTTTTGACACTTTATTCAAAAGTTCACCTTTTCTAACACTAGATGGCATACTTTGGTAAATGTGACATTTAGTTGTGTTCAAAAAGTTTGCCTATATGGTTTCAAACAAACTCAAAAAAAAATTTTCTAAATGGTTAAGTATAAGCTGAAATACGAAGAGTGTTGTTCTGTTATCCAGCTCAATGCTGCATCCAGTGATAAAACTTATAATAACGTTTTAATTTCTTGCTTTATTCACTCAAAATTAGTGTCTGCACCCCTATTTTCAATGGTGAAGAATCCATTGCAGCAGTTTATTTGAGTTGAACTAGGTGGCACATTAAGCTGTCTTGAAGCCGAAGGTTTGCAAATTTTGAGCAAACTGCGATTCAAATGCTGGTGCCTAACAGGCCTATTGATTTTGAAATTTGTTCCATCTTACGAAGGTATAGTCTTAAAAGTAATTAAGATCTAAATTACATAGGCAGTTTCTTGAAACAATTGACACAGACTATCGGTGTAAATCACAAATCGCATAATGACACCAACACAAATATATCGCAAAATTTAGTAAATTGATGATATTATACAGTTGCATTGTGATGGTTGTTCTGACTTCCCAGGAGTCGACCATGAAGGATGTCAAACTTTTCGGTTATGATTTCCGTGGTCATGCAGAGGGGAGCTTTTGTAGTAGGGATAGCCTATAGCTGTCCTTAGTACACGGGTCCAGCAATTTTTCACTTTTTTTTTTTAAGTACCACAAGTGAAAAATCATTTATTCTCTAGAAACCCTCTGCCACTGTGCAAGCCATTATGGTTTTTCCCGTTTGGCCTAGAAGTTTGTCCAGCTGCTGAATACCTTTGTTTAAAGAAGCAGAAGGCTGCCGATGAGAGCTAAAAGCTTGAAACAGCGCTCTCCAGTTCTGTGTGTAGTGATAGTTGTTTTCATCATTCAGGTAACTTAAACAACCAGATAAAAAATCTTCCTTGTACACTGCTATCATACAACAAGTGCTATAATTGTAATTCTTTATTTTTTACGAAACACATGTAGTGATTTTAGCCCAGTAAGATCTTAGTTACAAATATTTAGTATTCTTTTCAGTAACTACAATCATTTGTTATTGTATTAATTTCAGTTGCTTGGATGCCCACAGTAATCGAATATTGTGTACTGAGGATGTTCTGAGGCTTCATTTTGAAATTTGCCAGATGTTCTACATTGTTGATAATGCATTCAGTCTATCGTAGTTTTTTTGTAACATATGGCATGTATTTTCAATACTAAATCTTAACTCATGGGTGGAATGGTTTACATTTTGTTATAACTGAAAAAAGGAAATAACTCATTTCTGTGAATGGTAAATGTGAAAATCGTAGTTAAGCATAACTGATAAGAAACTGTAAGTGTAGAGGTGGTTGCTTTTTATTATCTGTGATTAAAAACTGTGTGCATAGTGTTTTTTACTACTTCAAAATACTACGGAATTGTTTTTTGCCTACTAAACTGAAAATTTAGACACAAATTTATTTTATGCTTAGTAAAATCACTATCTTAACATTGAAATTGTGAAATAGTACTATTTTAAGAATGAACATTGTCTTTTAGGCTTTCAAATCTGATCAGCTCAGATGAAGTTTGACCACCGTCATTCTGGCAGAATAAACAGCGTCATTCTAGCAGAAAGTGTTGCCGCAAAAAAAAGGCAAAAAAAAGGCAAAAACAATTCTACGTCACAAACATTCAGAAGTGTTGCCAACCTCCAAATATCAAATGAGTCACTACGTCATAATTGAAAACTTAATCATTAAACAAAATCATATGAAAAAACAACGATGTTGCCAATAAAAAATATCTAAATTTACTAAAACAAAAAAAAAACTGGTTTGGACGCAAAATTTCAATTTTTTCCCATTTAACTTTCCGACACGCCCCGAGCTTCGGGTTCGGGTGCAATCGGTAGCCCGCGGGCCCCTCTACCAGACCAAAGTCTAAAAAAGGGTACCTTTTCAACGGGGGCCCCAGCAGAATGGTTTAAAGGAGGCCGTCAATTTTGGGCGAAAAACGCCATTTTGGGGGCAAATTTTCAATTTTTTTCCATTTAACTTTCCGACACGCCCCGAGCTTCGGGTTCGGATGCAATCGGTAGCCCGCGGGCCCCTCTACCAGACCGAAGTCTAAAAAAGGGTACCTTTTTGACGGGGGCCCCAGCAGAATGGTTTAAAGGAGGCCGTCAATTTTGGGCGAAAAACGCCATTTTGGGGGCAAATTTTCAATTTTTTCCCATTTAACTTTCCGACACGACCCGAGCTTCGGGTTTGGGTGCAATCGGTAGCCCGCGGGCCCCTCTACCAGACCGAAGTCTAAAAAAGGGTACCTTTTTGACGGGGGCCCCAGCAGAATGGTTTAAAGGAGGCCGTCAATTTTGGGCGAAAAACGCCATTTTGGGGGCAAATTTTCAATTTTTTCCCATTTAACTTTCCGACACGCCCCGAGCTTCGGGTTTGGGTGCAATCGGAAGCCCGCGGGCCCCTCTACCAGACCGAAGTCTAAAAAAGGGTACCTTTTTGACGGGGGCCCCAGCAGAATGGTTTAAAGGAGGCCGTCAATTTTGGGCGAAAAACGCCATTTTGGGGGCAAATTTTCAATTTTTTCCCATTTAACTTTCCGACACGCCCCGAGCTTCGGGTTCGGATGCAATCGATAGCCCGCGGGCCCCTCTACCAGACCGAAGTCTAAAAAAGGGTACCTTTTCAACGGGGGCCCCAGCAGAATGGTTTAAAGGAGGCCGTCAATTTTGGGCGAAAAACGCCATTTTGGGGGCAAATTTTCAATTTTTTCCCATTTAACTTTCCGACACGCCCCGAGCTTCGGGTTCGGGTGCAATCGGTAGCCCGCGGGCCCCTCTACCAGACCGAAGTCTAAAAAAGGGTACCTTTTTAACGGGGGCCCCAGCAGAATGGTTTAAAGGAGGCCGTCAATTTTGGGCGAAAAACGCCATTTTGGGGGCAAATTTTCAATTTTTTCCCATTTAACTTTCCGACACGCCCCGAGCTTCGGGTTCGGGTGCAATCGGAAGGTCGCGGGCCCCTCTACCAGACCAAAGTCTAAAAAAGGGTACCTTTTTGACGGGGGCCCCAGCAGAATGGTTTAAAGGAGGCCGTCAATTTTGGGCGAAAAACGCCATTTTGGGGGCAAATTTTCAATTTTTTCCCATTTAACTTTCCGACACGACCCGAGCTTCGGGTTCGGGTGCAATCGGTAGCCCGCGGGCCCCTCTACCAGACCGAAGTCTAAAAAAGGGTACCTTTTTGACGGGGGCCCCAGCAGAATGGTTTAAAGGAGGCCATTGCGTTTTGTTTTTTTTCAGTGAAGTTGCAGGAAGTTATTTTTGTTTCTTTAGTTTTTTTTGGATTTTTTTTGAAGCAAAATGCCAAATGTAACGTGTTTTTAGATGCTGATAGTTTTTGCCCCTTATTTTTGGTGGTGTGTTTGCTTAATTTAAATCGTGTTTTTTTCAAACATTTTATGTTTGTGTTTTTTAAATTTGTTATATTTGGCGTTTTGCAATTACGTCATTTGATACGTCTCAAATTGCCTGATTTTTTGATGGTTTTTACTTTTTGTTTATTAATTTTTTTTTTGTTTTTGTTTTGGCATTTGTTTAGCTTCAGCACTATTTTGTCTTATGCTGATATTTTTTTTCCGGGTGTGGTTCGCTTTTAATATTTTGGTTTTGACTTTTTTACTTATATTTTGTTCGTATTCGTTATTACTACGTTTTAGCTCAATCTTAGTTGAGTAACGAAATTGCAGTTTTTGAAAGTATTCGATATCAGTTTTGATCATGTTTAATCTTTATATTCTAACAATATTTCAAGCTTTTCGCATTCAATAGATTGAGTGTTGAGTTATTTGTGCAGTATACGAGCAATTGCGCTGAATGAAGTAAAATCAAGAATACTTGGACAACGAAGGGATGCAACGACTTTTTCACGCTTAACATTAAAAGTGCTAAGCATTCGAGATGTACTTTTGGAATGGTGTTCTCTTTCAATTTTGTTTTAATACGTGATTACTGCACCCAGTCAGCTTGGATGGATTTCCTAATGCTGGAACTTAGTTCCTTCCTTTCTTTTGAATAATGGAATTATAATCTAACTGCCTTTGTGAAATAATCGGATTTCACCAATAGTTGCCATTAATCCGGTTATTGTATAAATATCATTTACAGCAAAAGGACTGAACAAAAATGAAAAACAAGCTGACAGATCGATGATACCCTGCAAAATTTGCGCACTTTGTGGTACGTAGAGAAAAGCGCGCATCCATGGTTAATACTAGTGATACAGTCATTATAACCAATGACAAAAATTGCACGGAAACAAACGTTGGGTTGCGACTAACTTGGGATCTATGTTGCTTTCTGTACAATATTCTACCAGCAAAACGTGGGACAAGCATTTTCAACTTTTTCTGCAAGGCGGACACAACACAGACACGTCTGGTAAACTTAGCTCAATACTGAGAATGAACAACGAGAGGACGAAGCAGCCCTGGTCCACCAGTACTACAATGAACATCATAATATAATCCGGACTACCTCAAAACCTGACTTGCATATTGCTATGATACTGTACAATTTGTAGAAAAAGTGCACCCGAGCTACTTGGACATTAGTGAAAATTTTTGGATCACCAAAATCAAAGCTAAACTGAACATAAATAACACCTATATGATTAAATTCAAATAACACCGTCAATTTGGAATCTAACCCGGTTTCGGTGCTGTTTTGAATTGTAATGCTTTTTTCTCCGCTGGTCTTGTATTGCTTTTTAACTTATGGTTTAAGTCCTTTCCTTTCAGCAAACTTCTGGGTTACTGCCAAACCAGGTCGCGACTTCTGATTTTCTATTCTACGATATCTCTGTCCCACAAAAAACTTCTTTTTTCGAAAATTTCTGATGACGTCATTGCATGTAATTTGTGGTTTGCTCCCCCCACCCCCCCATTAAAAATTCTGGCTACGCCTATGCCCAATGCTAGAACTAGTTTGTATTTTTGCTTTTTACACATCCTTTATCCGCTACAATTAAATAGTTTAATTGGTTTCGAGTACAAAGTTCCATTAAAAATATAACGCTAAATCGAATTTGAACCGATATGCAAGAGTTTTTTGGTGTTCACGCTTGAAAAAGATATTGTTTGAAAGTTGAAAAAATTTCTTCACAAAAAAATAACTTTTCATTAAAAAATGCCGGAACAAAAGGAATTAAGAAGCGAAAGAATTTATTCCAAAAGCACGAAAAACTGTTTACAAAAGTGACTTACAAAAAAACGCACAAAGAAAGAAAGAAACTTCAATTTACGAAATTAAATCAAACTTTTTTTATACTTGCTGTGTTACGCCGCAGCGTGTAACGAGTTGGCTGGGCCCACCTCCGCTTAATTTCGCCCGGGCAACACAGCTTCTTTCGAAGAAATGTTGCAGCGGAGCAAGCCGTTGGCAACACTGTGTCCGATTTGATCGGCCCGAGTTCTGAACCTCAGACCTTCCGCTCCAGAGACAAACGCGTGACTGCCCGACCAACTGGCCGGTTAACTTCTATTTATAATTATAATACCGCAGATGAAACAAAAAGAGAAAAAGGATGACACTTTTACGACACCTTTTTTTTTGAAAAATTATAAACCTTATATGACTCTCAAATTTTCGGCATATAATTATCTTGTCCAGGAAATTCGACACAGTTGCTTAAAATTTCTTATTTTTGAGTGAAAAAGCAATGGAATAACCTCAATTCAAAATTTGCAAGAAAAAAAAAAAAAAGTCAAAACTTACGAGAATGCATTTGTCAAGAGATTTTCGCGCTTGGCAAATTGAATCCAGAACGGCAATATGCTGTAAAAGAACACCTATCATGTCACTCAGAGATACGTCACAAAAGTAAGCAACTGAATTTTAAATTTGGCTTAGGAGATAAGCGATATTTTCAATTTTTTGTGTCAGTTGTTGCATTGGATCTATTTAGATTCTGAAATCTAAACTTTTCTACTATTTACAATAAAAAGTTTATGGAGAAAAGACTAATACTTCCAAAAAAAAGAATAATAGGACAGAACCAGAAAGAAATGAAAAAAGGTAACCTTCCTAGATAAAGTTTGCGAGGTGATTTGATGTTTGAAGTTTGTAAGGTGACGTTCAAGGTGTACAAATTGCTTTTTTACAAAAACGGTAATTACTGTACATCGCATCGCACGCTTTTTTTCCTAAAAACCGCATCGAAACCCGCGAAAAACTCGCACCCGTTATCGCACCATAGAATTTGAAAAATAAAAACCTGCAATTTTTAGGATTAATCTGATTTTAGTCATTATTTTTGTTGATTTGTTCTATTTCGTCATAAGTAACATTTTGGGCAGAAGTTTGAGAATATTTTAGCATTTGTTGCGTCACAATTACAATACTTGTTAAAGTAAAATCTTTCTCTGATTGAGTTTCAATTTATAGAATAGATCACAAACTTTAATTTCAAAGGTCATTGATGCGATTGCAATACTTAGTTCACCCGTTTCCTGGGTAGTTTTGGGTATCAAAATAATAGCAATAAAACATATTTAGCAGTTTTTTTGGCAATTTTTTTAAAATTAAAATCAAGCGTATTTCATTTTGATTCAGCATTTTCTAGTGTACATTTTTACCATTTCTTTTTTTTTTTTTGGATCTAGCATTTATGCGATTTATGATTGAATAAATTCTTCAAACTTGAAAGTTTAATTTTTTCTAATCTTTAGCATGTGTAATTGTGTATAGTTAAATTGTAAGACTTAAAATCTAAATTTGTGAAAAATGACCTTTACTAGTGGCGGCCGTTGGTGCATTTATAGGATATTTTGCGGTCGGTAGTAGTGAAAAGATTCTTTGGACTTTGTTGCTTACATTGTTTATATTGAGTATACAGTAGAAGTCTTAGCAGCGGCTCTATCAAAAAACATGAATTTCAAAATTGTCTTAAATGAAATATTCAAAATTTTACAACCAAAACTATATATAATTGGTTTGTCAATGCAAGGATCTGCTGACCCTAATAAAAACATTTATTTCAGACTAAAGGCAGTCTATATGAAAAATATTTACACATGACAAACGAAACACACAAAAAAATACACTCCAAAAAGCAAGCAGTTCAAAAGACACCAACACTTGGCATACAAGCGCTCTTTCAATGATTTAAACTACTCAGAATCGTAAAAAGCGTCAGAATTCATAAGGTTCACACAGAGTTGTAAACGGGCCGACTAGTTCAGGCCCGAACCCGAAAATATAAGCCCGAACCAGGCCCGAACCCGAAAGCTATTTTGAAGCCCAAATCATGCCCGAAAAAGCCCAAAAGTTAGATTAAGTCTGAAAAATCTAGCAATTTTGCAAGGTTATTTTAATTATATTTTTGTGCACTTAAGACAAGAAGTAGATTTCAGGCCCGAAATAAGCCCGAAAATTTTGTCAAGTTTAGGCCCGAACCCGGCCTGAACCCGACCCGAAAAGCCCCGCCCGACTTACAACTCTGGGTTCACAACAGAGGCGGCTCGTGCCGGTTTGAAACGGTAGGGCTGCAAATGTTTTTGTTTGGTAATATTGCACAGAGCTTATTTTTCGTCTTTCGTACAAATCTACGAAATTAAACTATTTTCGGTTGGTGTAGGCCTACCTCTAAACTTTTTGCTTTATTTCAACTTATTGTTGCGTTTGCTACGGTTCTTTGTTACGGTAACATGACTGTAGTGCTTTTTTACGAATAAGTCTGAAATTGTTGATGGGAAGGTCCAGAGAATCAAACCCAGAACGAAGAAGTACAAAATGATTATTAAGTGGAAACAGTTCATTAATGATGAAACATGGAGTGTATTCCCAAAAACAGTCAATAATTCTTAAAAAATACCAAAAGTTATTCAAAGTTCCACAAAATGACAAAACCGATCCCGGCCTCAAAGGACCATCGCTAGGGATCGGTTTTGTCTGGAATTTTGAATAAATTTTGGTATTTTTTAGAAATTATTGACTGGTTTTGGGAATGCATTCCATGTTTCATCATTAGTTAGAAATTATGATCATTTTTGGCTAAATTTCACTAATACACGCAAAACAAGAAAAGCAGTAATAGGCATTGTACTGAACATTGAAAATGCATACACATATAACAAAACAGACATGAAACCGGTTAGGATTTTCTCGACCCGACCGGTAAATTTCAAAATCATCACCGCTTGACCGGGCTAGTCGACCGGTTTTTTTTACAGAAGGTTTTTGTTCACTGTTCAATATATCTAATGAAAAATTTTTACAAAGGGGGGGGGCATGGGCGAGTTGTTAAAGTTTGTGACTTTGGACGGGGGTCTCAGAAAAAAAAACGCAAAAAACTTTTTCGTTTTTTGCAAAAATGACTCAATTTTAAAACCTTTTTTGGTTAAGTTTCGGTTTGAATGACCTGTTTCGAGCAGCACAAAACATGCACAAAATAAGCAAAAAAAGCACTGGAGGGCACAAGCTAAATTATTAGACGTTCTTTCTAATGATATTTTGCAAATAGCCAAAAAATGAAGTTACAATTTTTTTAGCTGTTGGTGACAGATATTTGCAATATGCCGAGCAGCAAAAACTAAACTTTTTTTCGGCAGTGCTGCCTTTGCAGTTACAAAAAGATAAATGAGAAAAAAATAACAGCAGAAGATAGGTAACAGTAAAAAAACATATGAACACCACAATACTTTTTCTATTATACCCAAAAACATTAAAATGATGAAACAATAACATTTATGTAATATTGAAAAATTATGTCACTAACAGCGCGAAAAAAAAGAATATTGAAATATTATGTCACTTTAAGAGTGAAAAAAGAAATACTAAAAAATTATGTCACTAACATCATGAAAAAATTTAATAATACTCATAACAACTAGCTTCTTCACTAACAGTTTGAGAAAGTATGAAAAGGATTTATTGCAAAACATTATGTACTGGAAAAGGTTTTTAGCTCCGTAAAGATTTATATACGAACGGAATAATTAATATAAATCTCAGTGGAGCTAAAAACCTTTTCCAGTACATAATGTTTTGCAATGGATCCTTTTCATACTTTCTCAAACTGTTAGTGAAGCAGCCTAGTTGTTATGAATATTATTAATTTTTTTCACGATGTTAGTGACATAATTTTTCACTGTTCCTTTTTTCGTGCTGTTAGTGACATAATTTTCAATGTATGTATAATGTTATTGCTCCATCATTTTAATGTTTTTGGGTATAATAGAAAAGTATTGTGATGTTCGTATGTTTTTACTGTTACCTATCTTCTGCTGTTATTTTTTTCTCATTTATCTTTTTGTAACTGCAAAGGCAGCACTGCCGAAAATTGTTCTGATGATTCTTACCGGTTTGGAAGCGAAACGTCAAACCAATAAATAAACTAATCGGTAGTACGAAATGGTTATGAATAACTATCCCGATGAACGCAACGCGTCCGTTATTTTCATTGACAACACTAAACTGTTATGACATTGGCTAGAAAACATTCGAAATATAATGTGCCCCAGCAGTTTGTAGAAATGCTGCTACTTCAGAACAAGCCATGGCTAGTTAGATATAAAAAAATAAGCGCTATGTCTTTCTTGCCCAGTGTAGATTGTGGTAAATTTAAGTTAAACAAGCTTTTCAAAGCGGCAAGATTTTAGCATGTAGTAAAAATCTGAAATCTGCGCCACTAACTTCTACTCTTAAGCTAATTAAAATGGTGCCAAATTCCAGGTAGCGCAAGCCTCTTCCACATGCATGCTTTATTAGAATCTGATTACGCGATTTTAACGTATATTTTGCACTTTTTTGCTTTGTGCCGTGGCCTATAGTCGGGAGGCATGGCGCAATACTCCCACCCTAAATACTAGTGATGTAGTCAAGACCCTGATGGTCGAGACCGAGACCAAGACCAAGACGTGGAAAAAATTCGAGACCAAGACCCGAGACCAAGACTCATTAGTGCACAATCTTTAAGCTTTTCACGAATTCTTTTTGTTGGCAGAGGGAAGGCTTAGAAGTTTTGATAAAGTGGCTTCAAGAGCCGATAGATGAAAAGGAGAGCGGCATTGGGCAAGAATAGAGAATCTACTGTCATCATAATGTTGAGCACAGGTAGGATTTTGTAAAAAATGAAGTCCAATGGCTGAATCAGAAGCAAGGTACTGGGTATTAGTCTGGGTGGAATATTTACGCCAACGTGCAGGAAGTAAGCGTTTCTGGGAAGAAGAACAAGAACGGATAGATTTGAGGACATGTCCATCGTCTGTGATACGTATAATAAGTTACACTAGTTTTCTCATCACGAGCCTCATTTTAAACGTTTTTAATAAAAAGAACTAACTTTGGGTTCAAGTTCTCTCGCTCAGCAAAATCCCCGTTACGCGCAACCCAAGCACCGGCTTCTGATCCCAATTCTACGGTATCTTTGACCCAAAAAACATTTTTTTCGAAAACTTCTGATGGCGTACTCATTGCATATTTGAGCCCCCCTCCCCCCAATCAAAAATTCTGGCTACGCCTATGTTCAAGTTTATCAAAAACAATGAGTTTTGTTAAAATCAAATTTGCAATTAATTCAGTATGGATACTTTCAAAGGACATAGTACCTTAATCTTCCTTCACAAATACTGTATTTGCAA
Organism: Trididemnum nubilum; assembly: GCA_963965965.1. Lineage (NCBI taxonomy): Eukaryota > Metazoa > Chordata > Ascidiacea > Aplousobranchia > Didemnidae > Trididemnum > Trididemnum nubilum. The sequence continues at coordinate 49,979,980 of OZ014471.1, forward strand.
AAAAATCAGTTTTAGTTTTATGAAAGCTTCGTACTTTTGTCAAGTTATTTGAGGTGCCCAACAGTTTTTCCAAGCATCATCAAAATCAAAATACAGATATTTTTTTAAAAAGTCACCAATTTTTTTATTATTTTGGAGCTTCATCTCATCCTCTGCCCAAAACCTTGTTCAACTTATTTGAAAGTCTAATCAAAAATATTACTTTCTTTTCACAATGCTATTTTTCATATTATTCTTTCGACATTTTACTGGTCAAAAAAAAACAACGATTTCAATGATCTTGTCAATTGAAATACCGCGTTAAAATATCTTCAGTTCTGTTGTGTACGGTAGGTAGCCTAGCAAGTTCAGGTTAATGAAATGAAATCAAAGCTTGAATATACGTACATGTTAGGGTTTGCAATTGCCCGGTTTTGAAAGAAATTTGAAATTGGGAAATGTTTTACTTCATCCCGGGATTCCGAAAAAAAACGGGATTATCCCGTTTGCATTGTTATACAGCAACACAATAAACAAGAAACGTACAAACAACAAATGCATCAAGTTTGGCACTAATAGACTCACGAATGAACTTACTCTTGCCTATAGCATGGATAAAAAAAAAAAAATCTACAGCTGCAAGTTAAGAGGCAATACTTTGCAAACATTCCTTTTTACCTACCAGAAAAAACCTAATCGATTTCAGGTTAATTTTTGCTTTCTTCGAAAAACGAGGTTGATCTTCTGCGCTTTCTAAGCAAAGTTAGTGCTTGCTTTTCTAGTGTCAAAAAAGACCACCAGTCAAACTACCTTTACGCGATATTTTTTTGAGCAATGAGAGCAAAGTAGCACTATCATTACCGTCACCATGAGTAAAATATTTCCAAACTTTGAATGATTTATGTATTCCATAACTGACACAAATGTTCACCTACCTGCTCTTAATCGGGCAATGTGTATAATAAGCTGGCTCAAACTACTTTTCCCAGCAATCAACGCCAAACAGTTCAAAAATTGTTGCTAAGGTAAATGAGTATTGCGTTGCCACAGCGCGAATGAACATGATCAATTATAATGCTATACAAAAATAATTGCAAATTGTTCTTTACTCGAATTCCATGAGGATATTAGCTGACAAAACCGGGAATTTGTATTTAAAAAACCGGGAAGCGGAAAATCAAAAAAGTCACGAAAATTCGGGAATTCCCGAAACCGGGATCCCGATTCGCAAACCTTAGTACATGTATTTGCAATAAATACTGAAAAATAAGCTGCGTTTACAAATTGGAACCTGACCACAACGCGAAAAAATTTAATTCGCTGTTCCGTAAAAATTTTACTTTCCATTCAACTTTACATGTCTTCCAGTCAAATTTAACGTCTTCTGCTATTAAATGGCGTCATCAATGACGTTATTGACCTTAATGTGCGTGAAGATTGAAGCATGTTACGATTTAGTGCTAGTATTGACATTATTATGTATGAATCAACATTAAGCTGAACATTAATACCTTTTTCTCGATTTTGACCACCAGGTAAAAATAAAAAACAATTAGGTAAAACAGGGGCACGTGAATCAAATGTCCCAAGGATGTCATATTCACATCAAGAAGACTATATTAAAATAAGTTCAGAATAGTCAAACATTTTAGGCGTTCCAAAATTTAAATTTCATTATTATTTTGCCAAGATCAAAAATAGATCTTGACTTAATAGGAAATAAGTTAATGAAATTGATCCTTTGTTTCAACAAAGAGCCATTAGAACAGTTTTATTATCATTGACGTCATCATTAAATTCTGACGTCACCTGTAACTTATTCATAAAAATGAATTAGTTAATGAACCATTGCATAATCTCTATCGAATACAAAAAGAAACGTTTAGATGCTAAATTATACGTTTTTTGACATATTAATCCAGTCAAATGTGGAAAATGACGTCATGAAAGAAAAAACACGTTTAGCATAATCAGATTTTGTAGACTTTTAATACGTCATTTAGTAACCCTATTCCTATTGAAATTCGTTGAAAAATCGTTTGTTGCAATTTTTTAGGGGTTGAACAATAAATCCACTCGACTAATAGTTAAAAGCGAAAAATTATTTTTGAAAAGCTTTGTTCTCGTTTTGGGATGGTGGTTGCAAAGATCTTCATCAAATATAAAACGATATTCTCACAAAAAGTTTTTGAAAACCCTATATCTGTTTTCTCAGCCTGAATTTTCAGGACAAAAAGAAACTAAATGTAATTTACCCTTGCAGTAACATCATATGACCTATCTAATTTTGGTAAACCCTCCTTTTTCTGGAAATTCAGGCTGGGAGAATAAATACAAGGCTTACAAAAACTTTTTCAGGGGGATATCTTTTAGCATTTGTTGAATAACTTTGTAACTGCATCCACAAAATGAAAAGGAAAACTTCAAAAGTTATATTTAAATTTTGACTAACCGGAATTAGCTGGTTTGTTTCATTCTTTTTAAAATCGAAGTTTAGTTTATCAGCAGTAAAACATTAAAAATCATATTTTTGGGTTCTATCAAACTGTATGTTGTTCTTTACCGTTTTCGTTTTTGCTCGTTCACCTTTGATTTTTATGTTTTGTGTATTTGTTGAGCAAAGAATAATTAATAAAAACCCGGATCGACTCAAAACTCTAAAATTAAAAATGTTTCCGTTTGCCAAATCGCTGCAAAAAAAAAAAAAAGAACTCCCAATCCCCAAAGCTATAAGTTTATAGGTTACGCAAATTTTGTCAAAAAGGAAAATTAACACCCTGATAGCTTCGACTTAAAACATTTCACATATTTTTTAAATAATTTAGAAATATTGTAGAAAAAAAACTTGGCTTATAAAAATAAACTATGTAACAGGATTTAAGGTATAAAACCAAGACGATAAAAACATGTGTTAAGGTAGTTTCGAACTCGAGTTTTCATTTTTGTCGTTTTCCGATTCTGTAATCCATCGGATTATCCAGTATTGCGTTTTTCTTGACGTTTTTTTGCGTTTCTGCTCAAATACGTAATACTATACAAGCCGGCAAGTAACCTTTTTTGCTCTTATTATTTTTGACTTCGGTGTTTGAAGACTGTCAACTGTTTTAAAAGGCAGTGCTGTATTTGAACAACTACTGTTTTTGAGATTGGCGACAGTATTTGAAAGCCAATTTTCGGACGTCAAAACGAAAACACCAGCTTGCACGCCAGCTTAAGCAGTGTGACCAACTGACCGCCAGCTTCACCATACCACCATCTTTTGCATTTGATCATTCAACTGAAGGTTTTTTCCTTTCGTCGTTGAATTTGGCTTTATTCATGAACTTTACTTTAACCCCTCAGAATCGGATCCATTATTTAAATCGATTAAAACTTTCATTTTATTCATACCGTAAAATAAATGAAATTGCAGTATAACTATATCTTTGTTGCCTTTGTATTAAGTTTCTATATAAATTTAAGTTTTCAACAGCGACACTTTCAACTAGCATTCGATTTTTTATTTTTATTTTTTAATCGTTTGCGTGCTATCTGGCCTAAAGATCACCAGCGCGGAATACTAGGAAAGAGCCACCAAAACGGCGACTACTTAAAAACAAGCAATGCGAAAAAGTTGTCTTCCGGCAGGAATCGAATCTGCAGCCAGGGGTGCCGAAACCCGGGGGTGGGAGGATATATGCCCCCCAATAATTTGACTGCATTCCCCCCAATAGTTGAGTACATCTGCATCCCCCCCAATAATTTGACTCTGGTGTGCATTTGAGCGTAGGTGTTCACTTGAATTTAGGAAAAAAGTGTTCCATTTTTGGTGGAGACCTTTTTTTCTTTTTGTTTTTTTGGTCTTCACTTAACTTGCTCACCTGAACAAAATCGTGGTCGAGATTCATCCCCCCCAATGTTGAAAATAGGCTAAAATTGGGGTAAAATTGCAAATGATCCCCCCCATGCTCAACAAAGATCGGCACCCCTGCCTGCAGCCTTTGGATTACCGGTGTACTGCTCTACCACTTGAGCTAGAGAAGACGTCTCCTCGCATGCTTAGTTTTGGCTGTTTAAACCCAGCATTAAGTTGCTTAATTTTGGCTATCTAAACCCAGCATTAAGTAGCTAGGTTTAAATAGGCAAAATTAAGCTAGCGAATTAAGCATGTGAATGGAGACGTCTTCTCTATCTCAAGTGGTAGAGCAGTGTACCGGTAATTCAAAGGCTATATGTTCGATTCCTGCGGGAAGAGAACTTTTTTGCATTGTTTGTTTTTAAGTAGTCGCCGTTCTGGTGACTCTTCCCTTGGCTTCCGCGCTGGTAGCCTTTGGGCCAGATAGCAAGCAAGCAATTAAATATTAAAAGCTCTGGCCAGCAAACGTCAAAACATCGAGACTAAATTATTATTAACATTCGACCGTTGCAATATGGTTTAATGGACAATACTTTGTTGAGTAGAGAACAGAAACCTATTAAATTGCTTGCTGTCACGAAAAATAGAAGTTAATCACCAACTGAAATTTCCTAAAAATATTCACAACATCGAATGAATCGGAGTGTTAAAAAAGTTAGTTATCACTACAGTGTTTATTGGTTTGGATTGCTGGATTTTAAAGTCAGCCAAAAGACAAAAATGATTGCGTTGCAAATCCGTGATTCAAAAGTCTTGATGAATGTCTGATTTCAAAACTTTGTAAAATCAACCACAAATTTCAGAAAGAGAAACACTGATCACGATGCCAATTGATAGGCGCTTTGTTGAAAAACTTTTCTCATGAAAACAACACAAATTCATCAAAAATAACAAACTTTATAAAACAATAACATACAAGCAAAATTTATGTTTCCCTCAATTTTCTGATTTGTTTTTCGTGAGATGACGAAAGGGTTCGAAGCGCTTTTATACAAAGGACAAGGCAAGTGTTCAACGAAAATGATTTTGTTCCAACAGTTCCTTTACCCAATCAGCTAGTTCTTAACCATCTCAAACAAGAAGGTTAAACTATACGCGTAATATAATACCTTTACTCAGATTAGCATATTTAGGTTAAAATTTTCTCAGAAATACCACAACAACAAGGGGATGCGAAGGTTTCTTTCACACTTGGCGTTAGAAAAGCTTTTATGCAACAAAGTGATAATAATTTATTTGCTTTTATGCAATAATGTTAAAACACCTATCTAGGGTGCTATAGGCAGGAATGGAACCGGGCAGGATTTTCTTGACCCTACCCGACCGGTAAATATCAAAATCTACGCCGGTTAACCGGCCGGTCTACCGGTTTCTGACCGGCCCGGTCGAACGGGTTTTTTTGCAGAAGGTTTTTCTCTGTTCAATGCATCTAATGAACAATTTTCAAAGGGGTAGGACATGGGTGAGGTGTTAAAATTTTTGACTCCGGACTGGGGTCTCACAAAAACGCAAAAAAATTTTTGCGTTTATCCAAAATAACTCAATTTTAAGACCTTTTCAGGTTAAATTTTGGTTTAAAAGACTTGTTTTGAGCAGCGCAAAATGTGCGCAAAATAAGCATAAAAAGAACTGGGGGGCACAAGCTAAATTATTATACGTTCTTTCTAATGATATTATGCAGAACGCCAAGATGAGAAGATAAAAATTTTAGCTATTAATGACAGATTATTTGCAATTTGCCGAGAAGCAAACACTTAATTGCTATGACATTGGCTAGAAAATTTTTGAAATATTATGTGCCCCAGCAATTTGTAGAAATGCTACTTCAAAACAAGCCATAACTAGTTAGATATAAAAAATTAAGAGCTACGTCTTTCTTGCCCAGTGTTGAGTGTGGTAGATTTAAGTTGAAAAAAACTTTTTAAAGCGACAAGATTTTAGCATGTATTAGAATATCTGAAATCTGCGCCGCTTCTACCCTCAAGCTGAATAAATTGATGCTAAAATGCCAGATAGCGTAAGCCTCTTCCACCTGCATTCTTTATTTTATCTGATTACGCGATTTCAACGTATATTTTGCACTTTTTTGCTTTGTGCCGTGGCCCAAAGCGGGAGCTTGGCACAATCCCCCCCTAAATACGTCCCTGGATGTGCATGTCCTAATAATCACAACATATTAGTATAAGCTTGAAATCATTCAACAGGTGTTTTCAAAAGAAGTGGTTTGTTAAAACTTTTTTTTTATAAAAAGTTTTATTTATAATAGAGTGAGTATATACGTATATTTCGGTTGGTGACTAGATGTCTTTTAGTTGTAAGAAAGGAAAATTTGACCTGTGTTTCAACCGGCTTGACTGCCCGGTCAAAGAATCTCGACACGACCGGTAACCCGACCGGCCGGTCGACCCGACCGGTTTACATCGCTGGCTATAGACTCAATCAATGGCTAAAAATACGGTATTGGCAGAAATTAATTTTGTGATTAAAAGCACATTCTTAGTCTGCAAAGCAAGAAAGTACGAAAAACTAAAGACACTGCACTGTATGTAACATGGTACGTAAACCTATCTCAATCACGCATATAACCGCTCGACTGCATCCAAATCTGAACCACACACCTGCAACACAAACAAGATAAATCGTGCAAGACGAAGACCAAAGAATACTACAGGCCAGCGAAAAAAAAAGCATTACAATTCAAAACAGCACCGAAACCGGGTTAGATTCCAAATTGACGGTGTTATTTGAATTTAATCATATAGGTGTTATTTATGTTCAGTTTAGCTTTGATTTTGGTGATCCAAAAATTTTCACTAATGTCCAAGTAGCTCGGGTGCACTTTTTCTACAAATTGTACAGTATCATAGCAATATGCAAGTCAGGTTTTGAGGTAGTCCGGATTATATTATGATGTTCATTGTAGTACTGGTGGACCAGGGCTGCTTCGTCCTCTCGTTGTTCATTCTCAGTATTGAGCTAAGTTTACCAGACGTGTCTGTGTTGTGTCCGCCTTGCAGAAAAAGTTGAAAATGCTTGTCCCACGTTTTGCTGGTAGAATATTGTACAGAAAGCAACATAGATCCCAAGTTAGTCGCAACCCAACGTTTGTTTCCGTGCAATTTTTGTCATTGGTTATAATGACTGTATCACTAGTATTAACCATGGATGCGCGCTTTTCTCTACGTACCACAAAGTGCGCAAATTTTGCAGGGTATCATCGATCTGTCAGCTTGTTTTTCATTTTTGTTCAGTCCTTTTGCTGTAAATGATATTTGTACAATAACCGGATTAATGGCAACTATTGGTGAAATCCGATTATTTCACAAAGGCAGTTAGATTATAATTCCATTATTCAAAAGAAAGGAAGGAACTAAGTTCCAGCATTAGGAAATCCATCCAAGCTGACTGGGTGCAGTAATCACGTATTAAAACAAAATTGAAAGAGAACACCATTCCAAAAGTACATCTCGAATGCTTAGCACTTTTAATGTTAAGCGTGAAAAAGTCGTTGCATCCCTTCGTTGTCCAAGTATTCTTGATTTTACTTCATTCAGCGCAATTGCTCGTATACTGCACAAATAACTCAACACTCAATCTATTGAATGCGAAAAGCTTGAAATATTGTTAGAATATAAAGATTAAACATGATCAAAACTGATATCGAATACTTTCAAAAACTGCAATTTCGTTACTCAACTAAGATTGAGCTAAAACGTAGTAATAACGAATACGAACAAAATATAAGTAAAAAAGTCAAAACCAAAATATTAAAAGCGAACCACACCCGGAAAAAAAATATCAGCATAAGACAAAATAGTGCTGAAGCTAAACAAATGCCAAAACAAAAACAAAAAAAAAATTAATAAACAAAAAGTAAAAACCATCAAAAAATCAGGCAATTTGAGACGTATCAAATGACGTAATTGCAAAACGCCAAATATAACAAATTTAAAAAACACAAACATAAAATGTTTGAAAAAAACACGATTTAAATTAAGCAAACACACCACCAAAAATAAGGGGCAAAAACTATCAGCATCTAAAAACACGTTACATTTGGCATTTTGCTTCAAAAAAAATCCAAAAAAAACTAAAGAAACAAAAATAACTTCCTGCAACTTCACTGAAAAAAAACAAAACGCAATGGCCTCCTTTAAACCATTCTGCTGGGGCCCCCGTTGAAAAGGTACCCTTTTTTAGACTTCGGTCTGGTAGAGGGGCCCGCGGGCTACCGATTGCACCCAAACCCAAAGCTCGGGGCGTGTCGGAAAGTTAAATGGGAAAAAATTGAAAATTTGCCCCCAAAATGGCGTTTTTCGCCCAAAATTGACGGCCTCCTTTAAACCATTCTGCTGGGACCCCCGTTGAAAAGGTACCCTTTTTTAGACTTCGGTCTGGTAGAGGGGCCCGCGGGCTACCGATTGCACCCGAACCCGAAGCTCGGGGCGTGTCGGAAAGTTAAATGGGAAAAAATTGAAAATTTGCCCCCAAAATGGCGTTTTTCGCCCAAAATTGACGGCCTCCTTTAAACCATTCTGCTGGGGCCCCCGTTGAAAAGATACCCTTTTTTAGACTTCGGTCCGGTAGAGGGGCCCGCGGGCTACCGATTGCACCCGAACCCGAAGCTCGGGGCGTGTCGGAAAGTTAAATGGGAAAAAATTGAAATTTTGCGTCCAAACCAGTTTTTTTTTGTTTTAGTAAATTGAGATATTTTTTATTGGCAACATCGTTGTTTTTTCATATGATTTTGTTTAATGATTAAGTTTTCAATTATGACGTAGTGACTCATTTGATATTTGGAGGTTGGCAACACTTCTGAATGTTTGTGATGTAGATTTGTTTTTGCCTTTTTTTTGCGGCAACACTTTCTGCTAGAATGACGGTGATTATTCTGCCAGAATGACGGTGGTGAAGTTTGAACTAGATGTTCCTATTTTTTCTAAGCATCAAACCAAAACTACAGTTGATTTGGTGGTGTATCACTGACAAATTTGCTCCACAGGCTTTATATCCACAGCATTTTGCACTTGTAAAAAACTCCAAGCATACAATTTTTAACCCAAGATAATGCAGGATAATGCAACATTTTCTACAATTACAGTTTCTTGGCAGTTATATTTTGCTGCATTTTTTCACATTTGACACCGACAGAAATGAGTTGTTTGCTTTCCTAAGTACCAGCAATACGGTAACAAAATGCAAACAATTCCGTCCATGAGATAAGATTTAGTATTAAATGTACATTCTGTATTTTACACAGGGTAGCCACATCCTGGAAAAGTCCTGGATTTTTTTTGCTGTCCTGGAAAGTCCTTGAATTTTGTATTTAAGTCCTGGAAAATGTTTATAAAGTTTTCCCGTGATTTACTAGGACAAAATGTGAAGTTGTTTTTTATAATAACTGGTATTGATACCTTGTAGTCTGGTAATTGTACAGAGCCAATTTTGAAATAATTTGCATTGTGAAGTTTGTTCAAAAATCTTTATTGTATTGTTATAAGACAGAGTTTATTTGTATGTTGGCACACAAACAAAAAAATCGCTATTCTAGCCCTAACCCAACCTTAAATCTAACCCAAGCTCTAACTCTAACGTTAATATGAGCACCCATTCTTCTGCTCTTTGCTCTCTTATTCTTTTTAAGCAGCTCTTGCTAGTGCGCTAGAGTGCAAATGAGAACTTTTTTCTTAAATTAAATCTTTCATTATACTTGCTAAAAACGCTGAAACGTGTAACGAGTTGGTGGGGCCCATCTCCACGTCATTGCACCCAGGCAACATAGCTCCTTTCGAAGAAATGTCGCAGTGGTGGTGAGCTGTTGGCAACACTGTGTTCGATTTGACCGGCCCAAGATTTGAACCTCAAACCTCCAGCTCCAAAGACGAAAGCGTTGCCACTCGACCAACAAAATGCCAAAATTTGCAGTGCAGTATGCATAAATTTTTGAATATTATTAAGAAGAGTAAATTCATGGATCTAGTAGCAGTAACGTAGGGGGCTGTAGGCCCCCCATTGACCCGTTGACCAAAATGCACTATAAAAAAAATGCAATTTTTTTCGCACTATAGTGTACTTCTGTGGCAGTTTTTTGCAGTAATACGGACACTAAAGTAATATAAAGCCACTTTTGGAACAGATTTTGGAAAAGGGCTAATATTGGTCAAAAATAAAACCAGTAACAGCTAACTAAAAATAGCTCAAAATTAACAATCAGTTCGATTGCTTGATGCAAAATGCTCAACGTAGGCTTTGTAAAAAAGTTGTAAGGGGTCTGTTCAGTATTTAATTCTGTCAATTGCCAATCGATTCTCTTAAATTCTGTTTCATTAGCTCCTCCTCCCAAATTATATCTTTATCTTGCGTTATAAAATACAGACAATTTGGATTAATACTTGTTAGTTTTTTCAAGGAAGTGTCTATTTACACTTTAGCGTGCAAATGAGCTCTGCTTAGAGAGAATAAGAGAGCAAGAGTGTGTGCTCATTTGGTCAAATACTATTATTTTTTAAATTATTATCGTTTGTGGTTAGTTGGGGTTTAGATTTTAGGTTTGGATTAACACTAGGATTAATCAGAGCTAGGGTTACACTTTGGGTTAAGTTTAAGGTTGGGGTTAGGACTAGAATAGCGTTGTTTTTTTTATTTGCACGATGGCATGCAAATAAGCTGTGTATTTTTCAAATGATATGGTTTATGGTTTACCTCTGGAAATAAAGCTAGGACTGAAGTTTTATCATTACCCAATACCAGAGCGCGACGGATATATTGGCCGATATCAGGGCCAAGCTGGTTTATTGTATTGGCTCTGTACAGTTGATAAAATATCGGCTTAGCGTAATTACCTTAAACTGTTTATTTTTTAGAGCAAGCACGAGTGATTTTGGGCTCTATTTGATTAGTATCAATTATGTTTGCAATAGTCTTTCTTTAGAGGAAGATTACTGAAGCTTTTAGTGTCAAGTTGAGTATAAAATAGCGACAAAATTTGGTAGTTAGTAAGTTAATGTATGGGTAAAGGCCTGATAAAGTCATATTAGACGAGCTCTAGCCATTACCCACATACTGTAGCCCGTTTGTGCAACCAGTTTAATCATGTTTTTGCAGTACTAATTTCAATTCCACATGTTATAAGAAATAATTTTTACCAAGCTAGGCCTAAAATTGAGTTATTATTGCAAAAAAATTGCAAAATCTTCGAGGGCTGGGGGCTTTGTCCCCAGACCCCCAATAGTTTTCGGCCGCCAGAGACTCTGCCCTCAACCCAAAAGCACAGCCCTCTCATTTCAAATTTCAGGCTTTGTATCTGGCTAGTAGTCAGTACTGGAAATGCAAATCCGTTACATCGAAATTTTTGTCAATCACAAGTACGAAAAAGTAGTTGCATGAAAGAAGTAGCAAAGTAGTCAAAATTGAATTTAAAGACCTGTGAAAAAAAATATTAAACAGTCCTTGAAAAGTCCTGGAAAATGACCTAAAAAGTCCTGGAAAGTCCTGGAATTTGATTTTGAAGTTTCTGTGGCAACCCTGATTACAACTAGTAAACACTGAATGCATTATCAACAAGGCACAATATTTGGCAAATTTCAAATTGAAGCTTACCTCACTACACAATGATATTTGATTACTGTGGGCATTCAAGCAACTGAAAATGGTAGTCACTGAAAAAAATACTAATTTTTTGCATCTAAATTTTAACTGGGCTAAATTTGCTGTATGTATTTCGTAAAAAATAAAGAATAAAAATCGTATTGTTTAGTTGGGTAATAGCAGGGTGCACGGAATACTTAATTCATCTAGTTGTTAATGTTAGTTGAATAAAAAAAACATTATCATCAATGTGCAAATGTACTGAAACATCAATTTACTAAATTTTGTGTTATATTCAGTGTTGGTGTCATTATGCGATTTGTGTATTATACCGATAGTCTGTGTCAATTGTTTCAAGAAACTGCCTATGTAATTTAGATCTTAATTACTTTTAAGACTATACCTTCGTAAGATGGAACAAATTTCAAAATCAATAGGCCTGTTAGGCACCAGCATTTGAATCGCAGTTTGCTCAAAATTTGCAAACCTTCGGCTTCAAGACAGCTTAATGTGCCACCTAGTTCAACTCAAATAAACTGCTGCAATGGATTCTTCACCATTGAAAATAGGGGTGCAGACACTAATTTTGAGTGAATAAAGCAAGAAATTAAAACGTTATTATAAGTTTTATCACTGGATGCAGCATTGAGCTGGATAACAGAACAACACTCTTCGTATTTCAGCTTATATATACTTAACCATTTACAAATTTTTTTTTGAGTTTGTTTGAAATCATATAGGCAAACTTTTTGAACACAACTAAATGTCACATTTACCAAAGTATGCCATCTAGTGTCAGAAAAGGTGAACTTTTGAATAAAGTGTCAAAAATCAACAGCCGATTGGGGAGTTAAATGTGGTACGATCAGAAAAATATCTTACACACTGTATATATATCATTTTCTTACTTAACCTCACAACTGACAAAAAGGTAGGCTTAATAGGGAAAAGTCCCAGGCTAATGGTGCATTCTAATATGTAGGTGTTGTTTTACTGAAACATCACCATGTGTTAACTAAACCCACATTTATCGACATTTCTTAAAATTCAATGGTTTGCTATTGAAATTTTGCTTTTATCCTATACTTGTGTCAAAGACATGCCTTTGTGTTCCAAGTTGCTGAACAAATTTTACTGTGATGGTGTTACGTCGTATTCTTAGTTTTGTTCTTTGTTACCCACTAGTGGCCTGTGTTCTTATCGTTTATCTAACGCTAGTTCTGGTTATGATTTTGCCAAGTTGCCGGAAGCGATGTGTCATTTTTGCTCTAACAAATCTTCACACATAGAGATTTGGTCAGTTCAGTTTTAGCAATCCAAGTTGTAGGATGTTTCTGATTTCTTGCACCTTTTTTTTTTCTGTAGTTAATTAGCTACTGTGAATTTGAACTTCTCCGACTACTTGGCAAAATCAATCAGTTCAGTTCAGTTCAGTGGTTTTATTTCATGACCTCGGGTGCATCGAAAACATCACATATAAAAACAGGGGTCAAGAAAAAGGAAGAAGCAGCAAAACGATATACGTTAAGACATGCAGGATGTCTGCATGGCTGCTTCACCATATAAACACACATCAGACATTGATTACGACTCGAATACACATTAAGCAAAGCAGAAAAACACATAAAACAGATGCAAAAAAAAAAGAAATAAATGAAAAAAAGAATGGTGTTTATTTACAATTCGGAGTAAACTACTTCAACAAACCAGCGACGCATCTAAAAATAGTTATGTTAATAATATGTTAAGGAGAAAAGTGATACACGCTTGCAGAAGAATAATCTTAGTTTACATGCATATCTTGCTTAATGTTTTAAAAAAAAAAAAAAAAAAAAAAAAAAAAGGCAAAAACTAAAGCAATTAAAAAAAAAAAAAAAAAACAGCAAAGACCAGTCAAAATTAAAAAAAAAGCAAACAATGGTATTATTTTGACTTACTTTTTGGCCCAGTATCAGTAGCAATATTCTTGTGCCACCATACCAATTGACAACTATGCATATTGGTAGAAACACAAACAATCTGTTTAGAACAAGAAAGAAAAAAAAAAAAAAATCCATATGTATTTGTTTATGATTTCTATTTAGCGTTAGTCTTCGTATATCTTGCATTGTATAATTTTCCTGTAGTGATATGAGAGCCAAGAAGCACACTCTTTTACTGGCATGGATCTTACGCGGCATATAATCATAAAAAAGCATAAAATTTCACCATGTCTTAAAAATCATTAAGTTTTCATAAAATTTGACTGCTGTCATAAAATTTCTTTAAAAAACCAAATGACCTCGTTTCAGATGAGTAATTTTTTGATTTTATTTGTAGCATTGATCAAAATAGCAATGCTGTTTGCCTTTGGGTGCTTTTTTCTTGTTGTTGATGTATACTTGAAAGCACACACCATCAGGCTATATTAATTTGATTCTGTTGGGTTCCACTATTTTTGTGGTGTAGAAAAGTGACGTGTTTCCACTCGTAAGCTTTATTATCTGTACCAGCGCGTCGTTGCATGGGAATACATCATGCTAGCAGTGACCAATTTCATAATTACTCAGCGTTTTTGCTGTTGTGCTCTTGGCTTCAGGGAAACCTGGGTATCTTGATGAGTTTCTTGATCTTTTAGAGCTGGCCTTGTTGTAGGGTGTAGTTGAAAATATTGTAAAAAAACTTGCAGTAGAAATGTTGGTATTCGTCAGGAAGGGCTTCGGAATATAATGTGCTTAACTGCTCCAAGCAAGCCTGAGATTGAAATGGGTGAGTGATTCACTTAAAACAGCACGTTCCAGGGTTTCCACATCCTGGAAAAGTCCTGGATTTTTTTGGTGACTTGGAAGTCCTTGAATTTTGTTTAAAAGTCCTGGAAAATAGCTAGGTTTTCCGGGGCATAATAGTAAAGCCACTTACCCAGTGAGTCATAAAAGGCAGCAAGAGGGACTTTCCTTTGCATTAAAATTGTTCTGAAATATTAGGTACAAAAAAAGAAAGGAAAGAGTAATTGGAAAAATTAAATTTTAAGCCCTGAATAATAGTTTTAAACGGTCCTGGAAAATGACCTAAAAAAGTCCTGGAACTTAGTTTTGCAGTTTCTGTGGCAACCTTGACTGTCGTGTCTACTCCCTTCTGTCCAGGGAAAAAAAGGGACGTTAAGGAGTACATTTAATAATTTAAGCAGTGGTGTCAAAAGGAAATGTGATGGAAGTGGTAGAGGCAGCATCGCTCACGCTTTATATGTGAGAAATTGTTCTAGTATGCCTATTTTTATCGTTCAGTGCGGTATGTAGTCACTTTTTGTACAGTGATCATTTTAACTGAGTTGTCAACCAAGCAACTTATTTTTGTGCTATAAAAGTGCTGTTCAGCTCCACTTGTTGATTGTTCTCATGATATTGTAGTTAGTGATCTTTAATTTTGACCAGCTCTTTTTTAATTAAATATTAGTAAACTTATTTCTCGTGCTTCACCGTACAGAGTAACGGGCCTGCCAAAAATTACTTAGTTCCTGTGCAGCGTGCTGCAGCATTCTTGCAATAGTTGTGGATCATCTCTAAAATTTTATCGTTGCTATTCAATACAGACTTTTGCTGTTTTTTTTATTTAAAATATATTCTTTTTTGTGGGTTCTTAATTATTTTTTTCATACTGATGCTGGCATTGTTCTTAATTTGTTTTGAAATTTTCAGCAAAAATTAGCATCGATTTAGATAGAAAACGCCAGTGCGATAAAGAATTAGCTGCTCTTAAGTTGAAGAAAGCGAAATTATTGGAATAGGTCTTATCTCTTACTATAATCGAAATAATTATGGTCAAACACCTAAAATTTACCATTATTCTGTAAATTTTGATTCAGTAGGTTTAGTACCGATATTATTGCTGCTTTGCTGGATTGCACAATGTACTTGTAAGTTACTTGTCAATTGTGCAAAATCTGCTGCAAGTAGGCTGTTAGTGTTTATTCTAGGACAACATCAACAGATAGTAACTGTGTTGACAGTGCATTTGTGCAGTGCAAATTAATCGCTTTTGCAAGTATAGAGCCAGATGTTGAAATCTAGCAGTTATTGTGTTGTGCAGTAGATCAAGGAGCCTTCAATATTGTTAAAATTTACAAAATGTATGGCAGACAAAAAATGCTAGTATAAAACAGCAGGCACAGTGATGGCATGGTGCTTTTTCCGAGTTAGTAGTACTAAACACCTTGTAGTGTCAACACTGTGATGGAAAGTGGCATTTTAATTGTTGTAAAATCTGTAACTGTCGAGCAGGTATTAGATGTATTATAGAGCGTAAAAGTTCTACATAGAGTGTATTGCTTTTTCTTGGTAGTGTTCTACATCTCGTTTTGTATTTTTTCGTTGTTTTGATGTATATGGCCATTTGTTGGAAACAATTGCTTGCAGAACATATGCAAAACAGCTGACTTGTAGCCAAAACCATTTACTGAACATACAAAAGCAGCTTTTTGCAGTTAGCTGCTTTTTTTTGTAGCTTTGTGAAAGCATTAAGTATTAATATTACTGTAGTGTACTATGATTAATATTGTTAAGTATTGACATTGTATTGATAGAGCAAAACAAAAAATTTTTGATTACCTCTACTGCTGAATTTGCAAAGTACTGCACTGTGTAGTGTTTTATCATTTAAGATAAAGTGTAATTGTCATTCTATTTTGCACTGAGCATAAAAAAGCCCTAAAATTAAGGTAAATATCATAAAAAAAGCATAAAAATTAGGCTCGTTGGAGCATAAAATCATAATAAAATTAAAAACTCTAGCGTAGGACCCCTGCCCAGAACTGAAAATTGACATTCTCAGCTTTCCTGCTTAACGTTCACCATTTAAATGTGTTGTGTGAAGCCTTGACCTTGTGTTGTAGACAGATGGATGAGTCAACAACTTCACTCGAACACCGCAAGTTCTTTTCATTGTCTCCTGGCCAAGGTAACTTAACGAATAAACTGAAATTGCTATTATATAAATTGCGATCTAGGCAGGAGGTGGGAAATGTTTTGCAGACCATGGGGCATGAACCGATTGCTGCGTCTCCGCTGAATTTCTCTTCGACTTCTATTCCTTGAAAGAGCTCGAGTGATTCTAACCATTTTCATTTTGGGCAATGTGGGATGGTAAAAACCAACAATATTTTCCAACGTGATCATCGAATATTTCTTGTTTCGGTTGATCAGTACATGCATCTGTTCGCTCAAGGAGAGTTCCAACTCCCTAGTATGACCAATATGTATCGGGAAACGGTGAAGCACTACAACGACAGAGGTCCCCCTTCTCCCACTCGGAGGCTCTCCTGCACCCAACAGACCAACCTTCCGTACCACTCGCACAAGTTCTGCAAAAGCCATCAGATCGCCCGCGCCGAGAGTTCACGAAGCGCTCGCTACGCTCCTACACTGTGAACAGAAACGTTGCGGCGGCGCCAACTGAAGCGAAAGCGAAGCTCAATAGTCGGGTAGGCGCCGAACTTCAAAAAGTCACTCGAAAAGATAAAACTTTTTGTTTGAGAAATGTCTCATTTAAACGATATGCTGAGCAAAAGTAGTGCAACTCAAATATATCACAGACGTAGTCTAAAAGCGATTTTGTGATTTTTTGGAAAAAAATTGTCATTTTAATGCTATTTGGAACACATTTCGCACATTATTTGAGCTATTTAAAAAAATTAAATTGCTAAAATTTTGAAAATAATTTAAAAAAACTGTAATTGTCCAGCCCTTTCAGTTTTTCCTCCAAATCAAGTTAAGTTAGAACACGTTTAAACGGTTGTATTTTGGCTAAATTTTTCATAGTAACTCGGCTAAGGATGGGAGGAGAGACTAAAGCCTTCTTACCTCCCCCTGTTTGCGTCACTGCCTAATAGGAGCTCTCTTGTCCTATTGGAGACTCTATATAAGAGCCTTTCGATTTAATCTTTATGATAATAACATGAAAATATAGGTTGCGTTCGCTGCTTTTGTCCTGATTACACTAACCCGGCATAGCTCCATGCCTGGTGACGTCGAGCATCTCGGAATGTTGAGTTGACATCCGCTGGAGTTGTTTTTTTTTTCTGCAGATTCTCAGCGTATGGTGCAGCCCAAATGCTACGACACAATACCCGAGCCGAGCTGGAGAACCTGGGAGCTAAAAAGCACAAAACTCCAGTTGAGCTCAAAAACCCGGAGAAAAACGTGGCCATTTCCACACCTCCAAAACTGTGGGCTAAAGGTAAATTTATACAATATCTGTTTTTCGTCCGTTTTGGTCCGTTGTTTTGCCCTGCACATACTCAATTAAATCAACCTAAAAGACTTTTTTTCTCATGTTTTCATGACCCAAAATAATTTGAAATTTAAGCCAAAGATTTATTTGGTCTTCACTTTTTTTCCTGGGTGCTTTTACTCCTCGGCCATTGGTCTTGTTTGTCAGCCCCGCGAGGCGCCTTTGCGAAGTCTCATTTGGCATTACTTCATAAAATTCGGAGCATGAGTGTTGTATTTGCTGCGGACGGTGGTTGGCTACTGGACGAGAGCGAACGATAGTGAAATAATCAGCTCGTCTTTTAGTTTGTTAGCAATGCCGTAGATCGGACGCACTTAATTACCATCTTTGGCATTGATGCCAGCCGTTGATTATAAGTTAGGGATTTATCTTCGTGGGCAGCGTGGCCAAAAAGGCAAAGACGTCGTTTTTACGACGAACTCGATCGCATGACCTGGGTTTAACCCGCACCTTGGTCACGTTGTTGAGTCCTTAGGTAAGGCGCTTTACGATGATTATCTTTGCTTGGTGGCTTCGAACAAGCAGCAAAGTTACGTGGGAAGAAGCCAAATGTCAACCGGAAAACTTGGAAAATAGTCAACTCCTAAGCGGGCGAGGATTCGTCCGAAATAAAAAGCACCATCGTCGCTTCCTCGTCAGTGGAGGATGAATATCGATCAATCATTTATTTCCCACCTCGTTGCCGTCGAAAAGTTTTCTTGCTTCTCTGAATACTACCATCATGCCAGGCCCTAACCACAGTATAAATATCATACAGTAGTTTCACTCAATTGTGATGTGTCTGCATTTTTTGAGAGCCAAGCAAACCTTTGGAATCAAATTGACGTCGTAATAGTGACATCGTGAGCGGATTCGAATTATGCCAAATGGTAGCAATTGTTCTGAAATTTTATGAATTTTGTCTCCACCTTACGAAATCAAGTCCTTCCCCTTTTTTCATGGCTCTAGATGTTGAAGGGCACCATTTTTCACAGCTGTCATACTCCTGACGTAACTTGACGTAGCTTTCGTTGTGCTTTTCGGATCAAAATAAATTTGGTACCAATAAATCCGTTTAAGCTCGGGCTTTGATTCGCTCCATTTGTTACGTCACTTGTGTATGACGCCACAAAGTTACAAGCGTAAATATAACCTAAAATTGGAACTTTTCGTTCTTTCGGTAACTTTAGTTATGGGGGGTTTTGTTCGCATTTGACACCCAACAGTTTTGTTTTGCCCGAAACTTGCTGTGTATTGTCAACTAGCTTTCCTGCAATTTTCATTTTAATTGCTGAAGAATTTACAAAAATATCGTTGGTTGTTTGCATAACATGGCCAAGCTATAACGATAAATGTAGCATTAATATAATAGTTTTTGTGTTTTAACTAATAGAAAACTCTGCTGATACAACTTAATTGTTACGTCATTGTCATTAGTTTGCGACTTGATTGATGTCGTTTGGTTCGAAACAGCGTTTTTGGGTTCGAAATAGTATTTCAGCAGCGTAGAAATAACTTTATGATTTTAACTATTTTATTTGTCAAGTTTGAAGATTCCACCGCTAGTATTTCGTTGTTGCGTGTACCAGTTGTTGTTGTTCTTATGTTCTGTTAAATTGAAAAATATTATTAAAACCAACTTTGGAGTCAAAAATGCATCTCTTTCTCGAAGAGTATAATTTCAACCTGGCTGTACCAAATTTACTAAAGCCTGTTCACACACACTGTAGCGATATAGCCGCAGTGCTTCGTAATAGTTTAATTCCTTTAAATGACTTCTGGCATTTGGCAATTTAGTTCTTGCAAATGGCTCTAAAACTGTGCGAAGGTGGTATAGGTGGTGACACGAAGCTCATTTTTGCTCAAAATTAAAAAGAAAAAATTTACGAACGTTTCAGCTTCAGCAAAAAAAAATGAAGAACACTGGCTGGTGCAATGGATTTGTAAACTATCAGTAGACTTTTTTAAAACTTTTTCTATATTGCTATTTTTGATTTGTCGAAGCAATGGTCGAACACGAAGTCGCTAATTTTCAATACCAAAAGATAATATAATTTTCAACTAGCAAGAATAAATTTATGTCACTTTATTCGCCAACAAAATTGAGAACAAATGAGGCTGAAAATTGGTGAAAATTTAGGAATAGCCAGCTTCAACTCAAAAGCATTCACGTAACAATTAAGCGGTATCACTTAAAACACAAACGCTATTTAAATGCTGCATTTATTGTTATAACTTGACCATGCCATGCAAACAACCAACGATATTTTTGTAAATTCTTCAGCAATTAAAATGAAAATTGCAGGAAAGCTAGTTGACAATACACAGCAAGTTTCGGGCAAAACAAAACTGTTGGGTGTCAAATGCGAACAAAACCCCCCATAACTAAAGTTACCGAAAGAACGAAAAGTTCCAATTTTAGGTTATATTTACGCTTGTAACTTTGTGGCGTCATACACAAGTGACGTAACAAATGGAGCGAATCAAAGCCCGAGCTTAAACGGATTTATTGGTACCAAATTTATTTCGATCCGAAAAGCACAACGAAAGCTACGTCAAGTTACGTCAGGAGTATGACAGCTGTAAAAAATGGTGCCCTTCAACATTTAGAGCCATGAAAAAAGGGGAAGGACTTGATTTCGTAAGGTGGAGACAAAATTCATAAAATTTCAGAACAATTGCTATCATTTGGCATAATTCGAATCCGCTCACGATGTCACTATTATGACGTCAATTTGATTCCAAAGGTTTGCTTGGCTCTCAAAAAATGCGGACACACGTCACAATGGTTTTTGCTTGGAGTGAACCTCTTGTATGATATTTGCACTGCGCCCTAACCCAGGCGGAGATGATGTCAGGTATTGCATTTTGTCCAAGGTCCACCCGGGTAGAGTAACCTGTTCTTAATTCGGGGCAGAATAATGAAGCAGCCCAAGAGGTCGTAAGAGGCGACCACTGGATACCCATGAACGGTGACCGCTGCCCATTTTTAAATAGTGTGGAAATGCAGACTTTTCTTACCCGGGATGTGGTGTAGCGTTTCTGCTGCACCATGCTGTCATTTACAGTAAAGAACTGGGTTGTAACCAGCAGGACCAAGGACGCTATTTGTCTCGCAGTAAATAAGCGTATCAATATTGCCGATTAATTTTGCACAAACTTCGATTGTTTCGTTTTGTATTGCATCATATTCATGCACCGTCCATGACATCATAAACGTGTAGCTTTCCAGGGTTCGCGCGACACTTTCAGCTTAACCTCTTCTGGCTACTCAACCTTATCATCGACGTCCGCGTCCGAGAGCAGTCTCTCCTCCCAGAAACAATCGGAGGTGGCCACCTCAACTTTGCAGTCAGTGCCGGAGGACCCTCGTTCCTCAGCCTCTGTCATTTCTCAGTGACTGGTGAGCAACGTGACAACTAATTTTACTTGTCGATTTTTGAGGCCGGGTTCTTTGTTTTGACGCTTGTTTATTGCTGAGTTTTGCAAAAAAAGTGCCAGGTCACGAATACATGATGAGGTCATGCGCCAGACCGAAACCACAAAGGAACCGTCTATTTCAGCGGCTCCGCACTCGTTACTTTTGTGATTTTGCAGGTTTTTGTAACATGATTCGGCAATAAGCGGTCACAAAAACCGGGCCTGGAAAACGAAAGTAAAAGTGCTAACTGCGACCCATCAAAATTGCTACAATTTTTGAGTTATTACGGCTTAAAGTTCAGGCTCAATGGTTGTCACCATCTCAGTTTTGATCCGCGATCTTCCCATCAACGGAGAAGGCCGGAGTTAGTGGTCATTAACTCCACTACGCCCCGCCACTTCCGTACTATATTTAAAAAGCTTGAGAAAAAAATCATAATCTTTGAAAACCAAAGCTGGAAGTTTGAATTTGCTGGTAATACGGTATATTCTAATATCAAATGTATCTTTTAACTGGCAGCACTAAGTGTTGCATAGACTTAAAAGTTGTTTAAAGCGACTTTTATGAAATGAGAGCTTGACGATATCTGCTGAAGAAAACCATAACAAAAGCTGTCCTGGGAGAGATGTTGCTTAGTTCGTGTTATGAATTTTTGTCAATGAACATTTAGGTGTGGAGACCATTCAAGATGCTAAGAATTAAGGCCCGGTCGATACTGGGCGTGAAATTGTGAGCGTATGAGTATACTGTAAGGAATAGCACTATGTTAGGATGGCATTGCGCATCAATACTGATTTTTCGTCGAGTGGATAAAAGAAGCGCTTCTGAAACAAAGGCTAAACGTACGCGTCGCAGACTATAAAAATTGGTATTCATAACTTTCCTAATTGACGTTCTACGTTGAAGGGACAGTATATGAGGCCTCGACCGTGTCTGGTAGATGGTGGGTGGTGGACAGGTGGCAGTTTCACTGTGTCTGGTAGATGGTGGGCGGTGGACAGGTGGCAGTTTCACTTGAAGACAGGTCCTTTCGTTCTTGTCTCTTGGCCTTGGCAACTTGGTTAATAAACAGTAAACATGCAATAACAAATACAACTTCGCTTCAAAGCGAACGTCGTCCCTCTTCCAGCTTCCTTTTCGAGCAGCTGAACGGGGTTTTGTGGCAGCAAACTTCTACAGCAACAATTGCCGCGCGCCTGGCGACTGACTGGTTGCTGGCTCCTGATGATGACACGAAGCCGAAACGTCAAAAGAGCAGTTTCTTGCAGACGATAATCGATCAGCAGAGCTACACGAAGACCGGAACGTGCGGAAGCCCTCGGCAGAGGTGGTGGCGTGCATGATGGAGGAGAAAGACGCATCCATCCACCACTTTCATCCCTTCTGACTTCTCCAAGAGCAAGCTGTCTTCCTTCAAGCTCCTGACGTCAGAATCAAGCCGCTCCGCTCCGATGATTCACTCCACTCCAACCTCTCCGAAATCCTCGGTGGACTCAAAGGTAGGCGGACGTTGGAGAGTAAATTGCCGATTAAGCGTTGATTAGTGATGTCCAAGAGATGTGGCGGAGCCGCACGCTCGAGAGAGTCGGACATTTGATTGATATTCTAGTTTCTATATAAGGCGAAACTTACAACTTTTTTAAAATATCAAGTCACTGACATCTAACTGCAAACCAAGAAAGTAAACCAAGTTCGAAATAGTTGGGTTTTATTTAAGACACAAAAAAGAAAATACCATAGACCCGACCGAAAAGGATCAAGATAGAAATTGTTTGCGTCCTCTCTAGCTCAAGTGGTAGAGCTGTGGAACGGTAATCCAACACTGCAGGTTCGAATCCTGTTGGAGGACAACTTTTTTGTATTGCTTGTTTTAAGTAGTCGCCGTTTTGGTGGATCTTCCCTAGGCTTCTGCGCTGGAGGCCTTTAGGCCAGAGAGCACCCCAACGACTAAACATTAAAAACCAAGCAAACGTCAAAACATCACAATTACTATAACTACAGTGAAGCAAATCTTCCGCTTTTTGGCAAATTTTCCAATTTTTTGACCAAATGGGTCATTTGTGTAAATCGTCCAGAACCGATGAGAAAAATTTAGGGATATGGGGGAGAATTGGGCAAGTGTAAATGCACATTCTATATTTAAAGGATAAATAAGCTTTGTTTTCGCAATAACATAGTTACGGTTATGAAAACGTTGTTAATTTTTTGAAGTTACTACTTCATTGAAAATTTACAGCTTAAGAGAAAAAGCGCTCAAGACAGCGCAAGAAAAAAAAAAAAAAGATTAAGAGAAAAAACAAAACGTTTGTTTTTCGGTGATAATTCTTCTTGCATTGAATCAAAGAGATTGCCTGGGCATTTACTGCGTAACATAGCTAAAAGCACAGCGGTTTTTGCAGCAAGAACAGTTTCTTTATTTACGCGATTTTTTGGTTTGACAAATGAAGACACTGATGTTGCTTAAAACCCAGTCTACAACTGAAGCCGAGCGCGGCGAAAATTCTTTTTTCTTCGTTACTTGTGACGCGGTTGACTTGCATGTTTTGATGAGTTGTCAAGGAAAAAAATCGCCACGCATTGGCACTAACCGAAATTTCAAATTTAGGTTCTTTGTTCATTTTTAGTGTTTTGGCCTCTAAAACTTTGTAGCAAATTCCGTATGCGGCATTGAATATTACTTTTTGAGGCCGAATTACTGAAGCCAGTGTTGTTCGTAAAATGCCGCCTCTGCCATTCCTCCTCCAGATGTAGGCCCACAACGAATTCTTGATCTTGATTGGTATTCAGCTAATATTAACGAAACCAATTGCCAAATTCTTAGTGAAGCCCAATTTTTTCAACTTGTGCCGTCAAACAGTGGAACCCCCTGAAGCTTTTTTCCCCAGGCACAAATCTCTAGTTACGCCACTGGTTTTGTCCTATGTTGATGTACGGGAAAGGTTTTTTAGTTAGGCAGTTACTATTTTGACTTTAAATGAATACTTTCCTAAAATTTCATCGAAGCATAGCGGTTTTGAACCCAAGTCGATTTCTATTCATTGTTTGAGCTTGATTGTATGCGAATCTTCCGTAGACGATGCATTGTTATTTGGAAATAATCATAGACTGCTTTTGGAAAACAGCAAGGTGCGCAGTTTCGCCCGATTTGCTTATTGGTTGTTTTATTTCTTACTTGTTGACTATCTACTATTTGGTTCATTCCTCACAATGATGCCCTGAATGACGAATTTTGCTCCTAAGATTTTGGTGCGTATTTATTTATTATAAACCATTGATGGAATGGGTGGAAAGAATTGATTGCCGTCTTTGGCTGTCACGGGGCCAAAACGTTAGCATCGAAATTCCCCGTTCTGCTACCTATCTTTATTGCAAGATTTTGACTCGATATTTTGAAATATGTTTGGCCCTCCAGTAGTAATAAAGTGGCGTTTTAGGTCTGGAAAAAGTTGTATGGTTTTGATATACAGTATACACGCTCCTCTGTAGAGTCACAAATTACAGTAGTGGGTGAGGTAGCTGAAAGCTTGTTATGGTTCACTGTTTTTTGAAGATCAAATTGTTGCAAACTCGTTCAAATACCCTTGCACGTTGTTTAGGTTTCTTTTAAATTGTTTTCATAATTGATACCCTGCTTTACAGGAAGGTGTTTGGATTTTGCAAGTTATTTGCTATAGCGTGGTAATAATTATGTAAAGTACACGCACACATTTGCGCATACTAGTACATCACACTTGGAGTTAAGCAAGTTTAAAATCTGTAGTTTCTTGCGTTCTTCCTAAACAGCTCTTCTGTTGCGGCATTTAGATTTTAGAAATTTAGATAAAAATTTTTTCTCTTAACTCAATTGCTATCTTGGCTAATTTGAATTTAGTTTGATTGTTTTTTAATAAATGTGTACAGCAACCCTGTATTTTTTTGCGGACTTAAGTCTAGCTGCTTATTTTGATCTATATTGCACTTATTTCTGCTACGTTGCTTGCGGCTCAATTCGTACTTTCAGCAGTAGTTTGGTAATGAAGTCTTTTTGGAGTCGCATAGCGATGGCAAACCGTGCTGGAACTATTTGTGACTTTATTGCGAATTAATTTCAGCACGTGAGATGTAGCAGACTCAACGACGACGCCACATACTTTGTTACCTGGACATCATGGTCTTTCGCAGCTTCTCACCTTATAGGGGTTATATCGTTTGATGTTCTTTAATTACAGTGCTTCTTTGTTTGTTCATTACTTCCTTTCTAAACAAAAATAAACTACGCTACTACTACTTTCTCATAAACAGTTTGCCACGTTGGCGGTAACCAGTTTGAATGCTTTGTGGATTCACTGATTCTTCGCGGCAAATCCAAAGCGATTTAGAGTTGCAGTAACTTCGCAACCAATTTCGCGAACGACAATCCTGCCCAACATTCAAACAGGGCCGCCAAGAGGGGTTGGGGGACAGTGACCCCGGGGCCCATGAACGTCAGGGTGCCCATTAAGATCACACTGAAATGTGAATAGCGATCGCTGCTGTGCAAGCAAGGAGCAGATATTATCATAACATTCGAGCAACGCTCTGACTCGAACAGGGTTTTCTGCAAACAAGTACGTCATCTTTTGTGGGGCGGAGGACTGTGCATATGCATATTATTAAATTTATTTGAAATTGACCAAAAACAGTAATCAGCCATTTTCGTGTAAAATCAGCTAAATGAATAGTGAAGACCCTTTTTTTATGTTTTTTGAGAACACATCAAAATCCGGGAATTATAATGTCAGCATCATTAATCTAAAACATCAAAAATAAACCAATTCACAGAAATTTTTTTCATTTCTTGGTGTAATTGTTGCCATTCACTGTGAAATCGTATTATTGAAAACCCTTATTACGCTTACGCCGCTGGGTGATTAAATGAAAAACCAGGATGTGTAGCTTGTAACGTTAAATTAAAATATAAAGGGGCCCAATATTTAAGCTGTCCCAGGGTCCACGTTTAGCACCCGGCGCCCTCGCATTTAAACAATTGCATATCACATAGTGCTGTCGTGTGTTGATGACAATTGTCCCCGATTGCTATTGTAGATATGCAGTCTTTGGTAATAAAACTGTTGCTAGTCCTAAAGCTTCCGGTTACGCTTACTGTTTTTTCAAACGGGTAATTTTTTTTCAGATGGGTAATCTTACTGTTTTTTCAAACGCGTATTTTTTGCCACAATTTTTTTCCTGCATAAGCCCTGCTGCTGGAGCACCCGTGAGAGAAAAGTGGCCATTTCTACACTACTCAAAATAACGGCAACCTCATCGCCACATTTCGGGAACTGATGGGTACTCATTGTTTTTTCTTTTGAGCCACTGGGTTGTTGGCTTCGATATTCTTCCCCGAATAATGCGCAAGCGATACATTGAAGTCGCCCAGCTTCTAGCACTCCTCAGCAGTGACCACCAGTGTGGTGATGCGCCCGCTCTTTGAGTGGTGTGGCCACTTTTTTTCTGGGTTCTCCAGTAAAGCTGGGGTTCTGTGGTTTGTGCTACACTATGCTCTCATCTTCAGGAGAGACTCTGATAATTTCAACAAGTTAATTTGAAAGAGTATGAGTATTATTACAATGGATGTTTCACTGCTTTTCTGCATCAGCGGTTAACTCAAATTATTGCAGGTGAAAATTCAACCTAGGACAAGAACATTTACAGCACGCGACACACTCCCTGTGAGCTGCCCCCAAGCGGCCCTGGCAACTTGTTGGACGTCACTAATGTCTGCCAATACTTGAGTTTCCACCGGCAAAGCGACGAGGGCGAGCTGGAGATGTGCGGTGGCTGCTGTGTACGCCGCCGAGACGAGCAAGAAAAGTGAGTAGGTATTGATGGCCCCCTTCAATGAATTGCCTTAATCAGGATGTTGATTTTCTTCGAAGCGAAGGAATGCGCAAAGCTCATCCTGGCAACAGCAATTCTCAAGTTCTGTAATAAAAGCAATTCACCCCAACTTTTTGAAATTATTTGGAGTTTACATTTTTCATTCACCAAGCTGCCTTGGCCAGGAAATAGCGGAAGCATCTTTTTTTGGACTTCGAGTCAGTTTCCACCTGCCCGCCTGTCTACTACACACGACGAAAGCTTCACACTGTCCTTTTTATTGCTGAACGTCAAACTGGAAATCTGTGAATACCAATATCTTATAGCCTTTGGTTTGATCCGACCAGGAATCGAACCCTAGTCTACCGATTCAGGAGCAAACATTATATCCACTCGAACACTGATCGGCTTTTTGTTCAGATCACATTTTCTGCGAAGCCTTTTTCACAGTCTACCGCACGTTCATCACCCCCATGGAGCTGCTTAGGAAGCTGTTATATCGATATCCTTGCAAAGTGTGTGTGCGTTTTGTTGTGTGATTAGCGTGAATGAACTTGCTGAGCACGGTGTGTAGTTGCATGTTCAACATGGTGTTTCACTGCTCCTTTAATCTTGACCTGCTTTGCGTCAGAGACCCTCAACTTGGTTGTGATCGAAGCGCCTGTTCTAATTAATGTTCGTCGCAGGTTATTTCAACCGAGCTTTGAACCAAATGCTGGTGGCTACAACCAGGGCCGTGGCCAGAAAGGAGCCAAGTTGGGCTCGGTTTGGAACATTTTTCTCGGTATTATTCTTGTTGGAAACGGATATGTTAACCCCGGCTGAACAATGCGCATTGGTAGTGGCTACGGCTCTGGCTGTTACCGCCCTGACAAATAATCGGTCGTGCAAGGCCACCTGATTTGGCAAGGCGGAGTTACTTGAACCGCGACAGTCACATGGCCTGTAAACTGTTTCTTAACATGAGCCACGCAGAAGCAGTTGGCGTCGGAACTTGGCATCATGCGCAGCAGTCGCGCTACAAGGCGTTTAGGAACGCCTTTTTCCTCGTGCTGCCCGTCGTCAATGAGCTCAGGTGAGTTGGTGGTGCGCCAGACAGATGCGGTGGAATTTTGTTGTTATTGTGTGTTTGAAGCAAGTACTCTGCCTTTGTTAAACCACATCAACCCCAATCATCCCTTTTCAGGTTCTGTTTGCAAATCTTTGGCCAGCTTGGGCCACCACAGTGGGTGGACTGCTCGGCCCGATGGGAAATAAAAGTTAAGTATGTTTTTCAAGGGCAAAACGATGCTGTTGCCAGTTCGGGAGTCAAACCGGTTACCTTTCCATCACCGGATACCAACGAGACGATCGCTGTCACCTTTGTGCTGACGTTTCCTCGCAATCTTAGCAGGAAAGTTTATGTCGAATAACTCCGGTCATTTTTTCAGACTTGTCCAGTTCAAACCTCCTCCTCATGGCCGAGTGACTCGGTAAGTTAAACGCAAATATCTAATCTTCTTATAAACTCGTTTTGAACTTGACCAGCAAGGGGAGGGCTAATGGAACTAAAGTCTTTCGAATTCAATTTTCCAAGCTTGTGGTTCAAAAAATGCGCAAAATTTTGAATAGAGTTTAAAATCGCGATTTTTGCTTTCGCAATGTAAAACAATCGCTGAGCAGCTGGAAGATTCGGCTTTAGTGTTCCGTATCTGACTGTCTGATCACATGACTCGATTTTATGTTGCGCTAAATTTTTGTAGCACGGCAATGTGTTTGTGATGTAGATTATTATCTTAGGTACAGTTGAGTAGAGAAGAATTGAGCCAAGTCCATCTAGTTTAATGCAATGAAAAAAACAACATTGATTTGCCTGCACCCCTTTTAAAAATTTGTCAAACTTTGAACGTTCAAATTAAAAACCACTTTAGGAAACTGTTTCATGGTTTGTAATTTGCGTGATGCGCACTTGGGTAGCATCTGAGTTGCCTGTTCAGAACACCGTAGTGGAGTCGTAAAACGTTGTACAGGATGGTGGATTGTGGTCAGTCTTTCACAACTCAGTAGATCGGCCTCAGGGCTTTGCTAAGAGGCAGGCTACCTTTTTTGTGGATGTAAAAAAACAAGAATGAAGTCGGTCTTTGTGTAATTGCGTCTCAGCAACTTGTGGGCTGTATGGCGTTATTAACTGTTTGACTTGCAGTCTGGTGGACGTAGCAGACGAGATGCTGGACGTGCTGATGGAGCTGGTTTACCTGCTGCTGTGTCAAGGCCAGCTCATTTACGCCAAGCTGCTACGCAACAAGGTTCTGGGCAAGTACGAGCACCGAAAGTCCAGTCGCTGCCACTCGATTGCCAACATTAAACACAACATCAAGTAGCGCTCAGATTCGTTTCGTTCTTATGCATTCAGCTGCTTTTTCGGTTCGAATACAAAATTGCGCGCAAAATTTTACACTTTCACAGATTATAATTTCAAATTGTTTACGTTATTAAGTTTTCAATTGAAAAAAAAAATCAGATGAAATGTGTTTCGGTCAATAGCGTGCTAAATTGATGAACCCGCCGTGAAAAAAGACATCATGTCCGTTCTTACAGACATCGTCTGCATGATCTTTCGTTCGCGAGTGTACTGTGCGATTGCCGCCGCGTTTTTTTTCCTATGTAGAGCAAACAATGCAACAACGCCGGACATGCTTGATGATGTAATATCGTTTCAGATTCCGGAAGTCCTCCAGTGATTGAAGTGCTAAAGCGAGGATTTGTTCCCCCACCTAATGAGGTTCACCGAGCACTTCAACAAGATGTCGTTCTGGGTGAGGACGGCGATCCTGACGCTGGGCAAGATGCAGAATCGAAAGCGGATTTTCAGCAAGTTAATCAGGATAATGCGGGTACGTCACAAACGCTCGAGCGGTAGAAATTGACCTTTGAATCCTGAAGCCGCCGTGATTCAGTTCGATTGCAACTGCAAGCTGTATATTGTATAACGTCATATGTATACGGTTGACCCGAAAAACGCAGCCGATATTTTCGAGGCTCATCCATCGATTAAGTCGTCGCTGTCCAATCGATCGGATACTGGGCAAACGAGTTATTTGATAAACAATGATTAGTCTGCGGTTGACGCTTTCTTCCCTTTTTGCACTTTAGCGCCTTTACAATGGCTTTAGTTTTTGTCAGGAAACAGCAGATTTATCCCCTCTCCCCCCCCTTCAGACGTTGATTCATTACGCGAGTGGAAGCTGCGGAGGAACCTTTTTGTCAAAGGAGCACCGTTAAATGTAATTGAAGAAGGTAAACATTCTACAAATGGCGATTAAATTCCCTTTTAAAAACTTGTACTTTTCCGGTGTATATAAGATAGTTGATGAAATAAAAACTGCACGCATCTTCTAGTAACGTCATTTTTGCCATAGTGACAGCATAAGTTTTGTTGATGTCACAGTGGCATGTAAATTGAATGCCATTAGGATCGGGAGAGTTTAGGGAGAGTTGTTCAAAGGCCACTCGAACGTGGGCCCCTTATAACCTCCCTGCAATGATGTGGTGTTTCAATCCTTTTTTCTTTTTCTGCACTTTGAAGTTTAGAACTAAAGTTTTTTCTGAGCCACTACGAAAAACCATTTTTAATTTTTCCCTTTAAAAATTTGACCTCTGATTCAAACTCTCGGTTATGGCCCGACTGTTTGGTTTTCTCCCCCATCCTTTGGAAGTAGTAGGGAAGCACTACCGCCACTTGGCCTCCTCCCCTAGGGTAGCACTACCGCCACTTGGCCGCCTTCCCCAACACCTGGATTCACTTGTTTGCCTAAAAGTGATTGACTTGAATCGAAGCTGGTTTCTTGAGGTCAGCAGAGTTCGTCACTAGGCCCCTGTCATTTCTTATTCACATCAATTTATACCTTAGAAAGTGAACCTAGATTTTCACGGTCGACACCTGTTTAATTGTGAAAGGTTGAAATCTGAACAATGACAAATCAAAAACAGTACGGAATTACAAAACCACCATCAATGTTGTTGCCCAAATAAACTTTCAATCAACCCTACCAAAACCAGCATTATAATTATTTCCCCTTAACAAACTAAAATACCAATTCTTTATCCTTGCTTGACAAATAATGGACCTCCAGTAAATATTGTTAATAATACAGAGCTATTTAAAAGAAATAAGTTGCTAAACTTTGAAAGTAATTTAAGAAAATTTTAATTGTTCAGCTCTTTTAGCTTTTTCTCCTAGTCAGGTTAAGATAAAACACGTTTTGACTAATTTTTCGTAGTACTCGGCTCTAGGTGGGAGGGAAACTGAAGCCTTCTCAGCCCCCCCCCTGGTTGCGTCACTGCCTAAAATGTGCTCTCTTGTCGTTTTGGAGTTTCCATAGAAGAGCATTTTGACTTGATCTTCATAATGATGGCATGAAACTGTGGGTCGCGTTCGCTGCTTTTGTCCTGATTACACTAACCCGGTATAGCTCCCTGCCGGGCGACGTCCAGCATCTCGAAATGTCGGAATGTTGAGTTGACATCCGCTCGAGTTGTTTTTTTTTTTTTCTGCAGATTCTGATCGTATGGAGCAGCCCAAATGTTACGCCGCAATACCCGAGCCGAGCTGGAGAACCTGAGAAAGAGAGACCACAAAACCCCAGCCGAGCTGGAGAACCCGGAGAAAAACGTGGCCATTCTCACACCACTAAAACTGTGGGCTAAAGGTGGATATACGCTCAATTAAATCAACCTAAAAGACTTTTTTTCTCATGTTTTTATGACGCAAAATGCTTCGAAATTTAGGCCAAAGACCTATTCGGTCTTCACTTTTTTCCTGGATTTTTTTACACCTCGGCCATTGGTCTTATCTGTCGGCCCGCGAGGCGCCTTTGCAAAGTCTCATTTGGCACTCCTTCATAAAAATCGGAGCATATACCTGTTGTTTTTGCTGCGGGCGGTGCTTGGCTACCGGATGCGATCGAACGAGGGTAAAATAACCTGCTCGTTTTTTGTTTTTTTTTTAGCAATGCCGCAGAACGGATGCGCTTAATTACCATTGTTGACGTTGATGCCAGCCGTTGATCTGAGGTTATGGATTTGTCTTTGTGGGTGGCGTGGCCGAAAGGGCAAAGGCGTCGTTTTTACGACGAACTCGATCGCATGATCTGGGTTCAACCCGCGCCCTGTTCGAGTTCTTGTGTCCTTGGATAAGACGCTTTACGATGATTATCTGCTGGGTGACTTTGAACAAGCAGCAAAATTACGTGGAAGAAGTCAAACTTTGATCCAAACCTGGCGTTATGACTCGACTGTTGAGCTTTCTCCCCCATCCTTTGGAAGTAGTAGGGTAGCACTAGCGCCACTTGGCCGCCTTCCCTGGGGTAGCACTATGGTCACTAGGCGGCCTTCCCCAACAGCTCCTTCGCGTGCTTGCCCAGAAGCGATGGATCAAAGCTGGTTTCTCGGGGTCACCAGGGTTCGTCTCTTGGCCCTTGTCATTTCTATCCATATCAAGTTCTACCAAAAAAACGAACCTAGATTTTTCAACAACGACACCTGTTTAATTGTAAAGGGGTTGAATTGTGAACATTGACAAATCAAAAGCAATACGGAATCGCAAAACTCCGTCAATGTTGTTGCGTAGAAACACTTTCAATCTGCCCTACCTAAACCAACGTCTTAATTATTTTCCCTAAACAAATCAAAGTGCCAATTATTTATTCTTAATTCACAAGTAATGGATCTTCGGTAAATATTGTCCTTTAACGCTAAATACTTAGGAGTTGTGATTGATAACCAATTCAGTTTTAACAGCACATTAAAATGAAAGAGGGAAAGGTGACTCGCTCAGTTGGAATATTATCCAATATAAACACTTTTTTTTAAAAACAGTATGCAACAGCGTTACCATGCGTTAGTGCATCCGTTTTTGTCGTATGGTCTATCAATTCGGGGTGCCACTTATCCCACCTACATTTTTAAAAGATTAAAATCTTTAAAAAAATCATTTTTAAAAGGTATCCCACCTACATTTTACAGAATCGAGCCATAAAAGCGGTTGCTAGATGTCATTACCGAGATGAAGTAATACCATATTATGTTCAATTTTGAATTTTTTGCAAATTGATGGTTTTTTAAGTAAAATTGCTAAACTTGTTTGCTGTTATGTATCCAATGTTTTGGTTGGTAGTTATTTTTTAAAACTGTTATTCGTTTTGTAATATTATTTTCGTAAAATTGTTTAATATTCAAGGCGAGTTACGATGCAATCCAGTGATAACTTTAATTTTCGTATACCACGCTACCGAATCAGTAAACTCAAAGGTGCATTAAATATCAGTGAGTCAAGGTCTGGAATTCCATTCCTCAAGAATCTGGAAAATCATAAAAGATTTGAAATTCATTACAAAAAGCTTCTGCTTAATCAAAAGCGATTAGGCTCACCTGCACGTCTCACACAAACTATTTTGCTCCTTTCAATTCTTCCGTAGGCTTAAATGGTTTGGCCGATGACGTGCAATTAATTAAATAAATAAAATTTAACAACGGCGCATTTCACTAAGAAACAATGAAAGCTCCATATTACTGGCTAAATCTGTATGTTTTCTTTGACAACTAAGGTAGTTGTTTGACTTGAAGACCGCGAGGTCCTTTCGCAACCACCCTGTCGCAATTTTAATGAATCTTCACGACTGCCGTTATATTGTTACTGAGCGACGAAAATAAAATTCGTCTTCGTGTGGGCAGCAATACAGCAGTCGCCCGAGCTTCGTAAGTTCTTTAGACGTCACTACTTTCTCTCCATGGTTTTTCAGCCCGCCTGAGGTTTGTGGTCTTTCTGGGTTTTCCGGTCCAATTGGCTGGGGCATTCTGTTGTAGTAGTTGTGCTGCACTATGTTCTCTTCCACAGAACAGAGCCGGGCAGGTGCAACCAACCACAGAGCACCGGAAAACTAACCGGCACGATTGTGTTTTGCAGCACGTGCGCAAGCTCAACAACTTCAACTCTTTATCTGGTAGTATTGTCGGCGCTCGGCTTTGCCCCTGTGCGCCGGCTCGAGTGGCAGAAGCAGGCAATCGAAGTCCTCCAGGAATACAGTTGCCTCATCGACGGTTCCTCCTCATTCCGCGTACAGGGAGGTCCTGGCACGGGCCACCAAGCCCTGTATTCTTTATTTGTAAGTCGGTTGCTTATTATGATACTAAAACGGTGCCACTATTGTGCGATAAGCCACTGAATGCAAACAAGTTGCTCTTGGCTCCGATGAATGCTGAAAATGTCTGATAGAACGATGAAACGTTTTGTATTTTCTTGTTTTAGGTAGCTTACAGGGCTTAATCTGATCTTTCATTATACGTGCTGTAATACGCCGAAGCGTGTAGCGCGTTTGCGGGGCTGATCTCATCATTGCACCCCGGCAACACAATTTCTTTCGAAAAAATGTCGAAGCAATGGCGAGCTGTTGGCAACCTTTGTGTTTTGACCGGCCCGAGACTTGAACCTCAGACCTTCCGCTCTAGAGACGAACGTGTTTCCGCTCGACAAACTGGAAGGTACAAAACTAATATAAGGCTTCTAAATATTATCAGACTTGCAAAATTTAAGGTTTTGTCTCTTGTCGCCTTTAAGATTAAGCCTTTAAATATTACTACACTCCAGCCTGTCTTCCCTGGACCAGTTGGAGGTGGTCACCCCAACTTTGCAATGGGTGCCGGAGAACGCTCGTTTCACAGCCTCCGTCCCTCCTCAGCCACTGGTGAGCAACGTTACAACCAATTTTACTTGTCCATTTTTCAGGCCGGTTCCTTGTTTTGTCGCTTGTTAATTTCTGAGTCAGGCAGAAAAATGCCACGTCACAAATACATGAGCTCAGGCGGCAAACAGAAACAGCAAAAAAACAAGTATTTCAGCGGCTCCGGACTCGGTTCTTTCGTGATTTTGCAGTTTTTGTGGCACGATTCGGCAACGAGCGGTCACAAACACTGGGCCTGTAAAAACGCAACTGAGACATATTGAAATTACCCCAATTTTTGAGCTATCATGGTTCAAAATTTAATTTAAGAGCTTAATACTCAGGTAGGCGCCGAACTTCAACAAAGTGACTCAAAAATTTTTTGGGTAAAAAACGTCTCATTTAAGCATTATTGTGCTGAGCAAAATTAGTGCAATTTGAGCGTATCACGGACTAAGTCTGGGAGTGATTGTGTGGCGTCTTAGTAAAACATAGCCATTTTAATGCTATTTAGAACGCATTTCGTACGTTTTTAGAGCTATTTGAAACAACTAAATTTGCCTGCCCTTTAATCTCCGCCCCCTTTTTTAACAGATCAAGTTCAAAACACGTTTAAACGCTCGCATTTTGGGGTAAATTTTCTAAATAACTTGGCTTAGGGAAGCTGAGCCTGAAGCCCTCTTTAGTATCTCCTGATTGCGTCCCTGCCTAAAACGAGTCCTCTTGTCCGCTTAGACGCTCCATACAAGATCCTTTCGACTTGATCTTCACGTTAATCTTATGAAGATGTGGGCTACCTTCCGTGCTTTAGTTTAGATAGCTGGCTCGGTATTTCCAACTTACCCGGCATAGCTTCCTGCCGCCAGCATCTCGAGAGTGTTGAGTTGACATCCGCTGGAGTTGCTTTTGCTGCAGATGCTAAGATTATAATGCAGCCCGAATGTTACGTCACAAAACCACAGCCGGGCTGGAGAACCTGGGAGAGAAACGTGGCCATTTGCACTAAAACAGTGGGTTATGGGTGGATTTACACAGTATTCGTTTTTGTCCGTTTAAGTTCTTTTTTTACGTTTTTGCTTTTCCATGAAAAAGTATGCGCTTTTTCATTCCCAATTTTGTAAGTCCATATCCGTACTAAGTAGACTATTACATTTTGATAAAAATTTTGTAAAAAATTTCGTGTAGGAGCGATATTTCAAAGTATAGCAGCAATATACAGCTGCTATATCCCTTTAAAAAAAAAAAAATTGCGGTTCAGAATGTGACAGCCTGGTTAGTGCAGATATGGACATTGGACATATAAAAATGCGAACGAAAAATGAACATACTTTTTTGATGGAGAAGAAAAAACGTACAAAAGCGGACAAAAAATTGATATTGAGTAAATCCACCTCAATTTCAACCACTAAAAGAACCCGATCACCACACATTCGGTCTTTCAAAAAGTTGGAACAAATTGGCCGCCTTTTCCGAGCCGCTAAGCGAGTGGTTGATACTGGGTCTTAAATTGTGAGTGTACGAGCATACTTTAAGGAATAGCACAATGTTTAAATGGCGTTGCGCATTACGACTGTTTTTTCGTCGAGTGGATAAAGGGTCTGCATCTGAAGCAAAGACCAAACGTACACAACTAAAACTGTAAAAATTGGTATTCATAACTTCCTGCTTGACGTTCTACATCAAAAGGGACAGTATGAAGCCTTTACCGCGTCTGGTAGATGGTGGGCGCTGGACAGGTGGCAGCTTCACAGGCAAGACAGGTCATTTCGTCATTGTCTTTTGGCCTTGGCAACTCGGTGAATAAACAATCATGTAATAACAAATACAACTTCTCTTCATAGCAAACCACGTCCCGCTTCTAGCTTCGTTTTCAACCAGCCGAAAGGCGGTTGCGTGGCACGGAACTTCTACCGCTACAATCGGCGACTGGTTGCTGGCTTCTGATGAACAAGTAAAGATAGAAGCAGGTGAAGGTAGAAACTTGAAGTTTAGAACTTAGATGGGGCACACATGGAACAACCTTCGTGCAAACTTTGGAGGCAATCGATTTCGTGAAACGGGTTTCTAAGCCAAAAAACTTAACTGCCAATCGGAGATTCAAACCGGTCTTGCTCAAAACTAATTGCAGGAGGAAAATGAACTTTTCTTATTTAGAAGCACCAGGGAATGCAGTTTTAGCTCCCACTTTTAAATTGTTTAAATTCCGACCCTTTTTTTTTATTAGTTGCGGTACTTTCTGTTTTTTTTTCCTTTGTATTAAAAACGTTTTTATAGGTGCAAAAACTCCGAAACCACCAAAGCAAGAAACTTGAAATTTAGAAATATAATAAGTTTAGACATGAAGTTGTTTTCTTGCATTTTTGGTGGCGGTAGGTCACGTGGTTGGGGCAGATGCGCCCAAAACTTGTCATAACGAAGTTTAATACGTGATTTTTGTCGTTTACGCACGCCTGCTGCCATGGACTAGTGAAAAAAGACGCCATTGTTAGAAACCTTTGTTAGTAAATAGATCTGGGTTCAAAAATTTAGTTAGCTAGTGGTTTCATAAATCAAAATCATATTAAATGAGGCATATAGGCCTATTATTATTTTGATTAGACAAAATTGCGTTAAAGTTTTTTTTTTGGATGGAGATATAATTAGAGGGATTAGGTTTTTATTCTCTGTGAAGAATATTTTGGGATTCTGTTGTAATGCACTTCACACTAATTTAAAAAGCTTAAGCTAAGGTGCTAGTTATTTTTGATATCAGTAAATAGTTTACAAGTGTAAACAGGACATAGTTTTGCGGTACCACATTTCCAAGAAACCCCTATATACCTTCCCCAAAAAATCCCTTTTTAATAGCTTAAGCTAAGGCGCCAGTTTTTATTAATATTTAAAAGGCAAATATTTTGACTAAAGTTTGGGGTTACCACCAAATAGAATTTGGGGGTACCACCCCAAACTCGCCCAAATAAACCCTCCC
Organism: Trididemnum nubilum; assembly: GCA_963965965.1. Lineage (NCBI taxonomy): Eukaryota > Metazoa > Chordata > Ascidiacea > Aplousobranchia > Didemnidae > Trididemnum > Trididemnum nubilum. The sequence continues at coordinate 50,017,608 of OZ014471.1, forward strand.
AAAATCACTTTTTTGAACGGCTTTAGCTAGACCACTAATGGTTTTAGATAGCAGTTAACATTTAAAAGACAAATATTTTGACATAGTTTAAGGGTACCCCCGCCCCCTCTGGAAACCCTCAAATAAAACCCCCAAAATCGATGTTCTAAACTGCAACATGTTCTAATACAACTATTACTCTATAATGACAGTCCAGCTAATCGAAAGTTACCATGTATAACTCTACACAAATTCCATAGCGCTTCTACGCAATGAGATATACCATAAAAAGATCAATAAAAACAGTGAAAAAACATGTTTTCTTGAGTTTACTTGAAAAATTCAGCAGTTAGATTGATATGATGTATTAAGAGCAAATAGGAATTTGGGTATTCTGCATCTTTAGAATTTTGCATCTAGCATGAGCGGTTGCAGAGTTATGGCCATTTTTTTTTTGTCGCATTGCCATGGAAACGCGTTTTGAGGAGGCGTAAAACAACAATTTAATCAAAAAATTTTGGTGGTAAATTGAATTGACAGTTGAACCACCACTTTTGGGAGAGTTTCTTAGAAATTGAACAAAGCCAACAAAATTTGGTACAGCCTAACTGTCATGTTGATTAGACTACATTGGCTTAATCTAAACCCTTTAAAATTAGATGTGGTTAAAGAAAGCTAACAACCATCATAGAAAGTAGAATTTATGAAGAAAAATAATTTGTCATTGTAGGAATGTTAGATTAAGTCTTCGAGAGAGCAAAACGTAGGCGTGACTAAGCCAATTTCAACAACAACAAAAAAAATTGTAAGTGATTAATCTTTTGTGAAAAGCAACATTATTGCTAATCTCATTAAGCTTGCAGTTAATATCGATAGTTATTGGTGAAGTGAAAAGTTCTCGTGGTTATGGTCAGTCTTTTTTAATTTTATCACTTGTGGCATTGTGCGTCAGACCTGCGTTGCTTGTTTTCAGAAACTGTTGTAGATCAACGCGTTCGCCCCGCAGAAATACAGAAAATGTTTATGCCATTGTGATTCAATTCAGCGCAACTCTAATAGTGTATGAATACCATATATAAAACTCGTTGATCTTTTTTAAAATTAAACATTTGCATCTGATGTACTCTATTAAAGCCAATAATAAACACGTTTAGGCCGTTTGCTGTAAATTCTAGGACGCTTAAAAATCGAGTTTGTAAAAAAGTTTGAGTGGCAAAAAAATTTTGATGCAGATAGACTGTATTTCATCCTAGGAGGTTTATATAAAAAGTTCTCCAAAAATTACCCTGCAGTTTTCGAGCAAATGGGGGGTAAAGTTGGGGGTTTTCAAAACTAAAAATTACATATTTTCCGCATAATGTGCAAGTTTAAATCCTTTTATCATTTCTATTGCTTGTTTTGACAATTTTTCAGATGCGCTAATTTCTAGTTTGGTTTTAAAGTTAAATTAAGCAATCCTCCCTAGCGCTCTCTAGCACTACTAGCGGCGAAATGTTTCTTTTGTGTTTATTTAAGCTTTTAATAATTTTCCCCTTAATTTTTCAGTGATTAACCATCGATAGGAGTTTACTTCATTTGTTTGAACGTACAAAAATAACATAAACTTTTCCGAAAGCATTGGGCTACAGATAAAATTAAAAATTTATTTATTTTGGGGCCTTGTTTGACTAGAAAACAGTTAACAAAAATCAATAAAATTAACTACAAAAGCAAACATGTTTGAAATGCTTGTTAAATATTTAAAATAAGTATATCAACTTTTAACTGCACAATTATAAACAGGATTTTTGATGAGGGTACTTTTTAAATGACGTAACCGGTCAATAATGACGTCACAAAAAAACGTAACGAATGAATAAAACGTCACAATATAAATTGCAATATGAAGTTTTTGTCAAAATTTTGCAAAACCACGATATTTTTTGAGTTGATGAAAAGCAAAATCGCATTTTTTGGTAAAAATCAATTATTGATGGGTGTGCTAGGTGAACTCTAACCCTAGGGTGCATCCGAAGCAAGTAACAATTGAAGAATAAATTAGAACACTTTTGATTACTTAAGAAAGTGCAAAAAATAAAGCAAAATATGCAGGTTGCCGGTGATGTCTTAAGCTTCAACAATGTTTGGAGAAATCAAAGCTTTTTCTATAATACCACCGATCACATTAATACAAATTATTTTCATTGTGGTGGTCATCAATCATCACATTCAAGTTGCACGTTACGTGTTCGATATTTAAAGCAGATCTGGAGTCGAGGACACAATGTTTGAGGCCAAGGACTGAAAAAAAAAATCCGAGGCCAAAACCAAGGACCGGCTTTTCAAGTACAGACCCTTTCGAGGCCAAGGGCAGAAATGGTCGAGGCCAAAGTCAAGGACCAAGGACAAAATTTAAAAAAAAGCTATGGTCGGCAAACTTTGACTGTTTTTAAGCGCGAAAGTGTAAGACATTACAGTTTTTCATGATAATTTGAAAATGGTAGTTTCTAAAAATAACGAATGTTATTTTGAAGTTTTACGCGTTAGCGGCAATTTTGGTTACGTTCCATAGCGGTATTGTGGTAGTAAAACAATTAAGACCGTTATGCGAAATGAGAGTAACTAACTTCTGAACATGGAAACGGTCAATTTTAAGACCTTAACTTCATCAGTTAAAACCCCAGTGTAAACGTCCTCTGAGTGATTATGGATCTCTCATCCCCACCGTTTTAGTACTTTTTCCAAAACAACCTTTATTGTTTGAACGACTTCTTTTTGTAGATTTTTAAAAATGTTATCATAGTTTTCAAACATTGTATAGCGACTACGATATTATTATCTAAAAGTATTGCGAAATAGAGTAAAATAATTTATGTTTTTAAAATGATTTAAGGTGCCGTATCCAGTATTTGCAAGCTCACGTCCTTGGAAAAAACGGGGTCTGGGGGTTAGGGCAAAGTTCACATGCCTCTGTTGAACAATTTTAGTGACTTTTTTTTAATAAAAAACAAATTTTTGTGATTTTGAAAGAGGTGAAACAATTAAATTTCAAAGCAATTTTAAAAAAGAAAATACCGGTAACGTAAAAGTTAAGTTGAAAAACTTTAGTTTTATCACATTTTCCCCAATCCTAATTTTAATTAATCTTTTTTTACGTTTTATTACACATGATATTTTTCTATAGCACATAAATTGCCTATCGATGAATGAGGGCACGCGTTTCTGTCGCCAAACGTCACTTTGTAAAATTTAACATAAATTATTTAATGGCAAAAATAACTTGAGAATCTTAGCAGAGCTGTATCAAGGAAAAAGGCCTTGAAGAAATTTGCAATTTGTCCGGGGTCGCCCTCCCCCTCTGAAGAGCTCACAATCGTAGAAACGTAAAAATAATAAATCACTATTTTTTTCGAAAAAGGTCCAAATTTTTCATGGGAGCTTCTTCTCATCTTAATGACGTCATGTGAAAAATTGATTGACTGCAGCGCGCATCTTTCCAGCCAGTTCCAGCCAGTAGCGTAGCTAGGGGGGCAAATGGTGCTATAGCCCCCCTCATTGGCCTGAACAGTATCCAAAATACCATGCTTTTAGCAGTTTTGAGGTTGGTTTTTGCCCTAAAACGGGAAATCGCCCCCCCCCCCAAACGAAAATAGCCCCCCAAAGATCGTGAAATGAGAAGTAGAAGTGGGTGTCAGTTGACAGAAAAACGCTCTGAATTTTGGTGAAGACTTTTTTTTTGGAGATCACTCGATTTTGGCAGAAAAACGCTCTGAATTTGCCTCAATCCAATTGAAACCAAATGAAAATTCGGGTCAAGTTCGTTTAAGGTTGAAGCAAACTTCAAAAAAAGCCCCCCCTCCCCGTTGCGAAATCCTGGCTACACGACTGTTTCCAGCCATTCAAACAATTATAGTTATATTTAATTTCATGTCTCATTTTTAACTCCACATGTAGCGCTTTTTTCTGATACAGTATAGTTTATTATTTGTGGAGGACAGAGGTGGAGTCAGGACACAACGTTCGAAGCCTAGGCCAATGATACAAAAATATCCGAGATCAAGGCCAAGGGCTGACTTCTCGAGGCCTAGGACAGGATGCTCAAGGCCAAGGACACAAGGCGCAGGTGTTCTCCAAAACGAAAAAAAGGTCTTCGCGCGAGGAAATGCCAGTTTCCTAGGTAAAGTGATAAAAGCTCATGGCCATGGATCATTTTCAACAATTTAATGTCCTCGGCCGAGAGCAGGGCATTTTCGAGGACTTGCAGGCTTCAAGGCCAAGGATTTAACCTTCGAGGCCAAAGCCAAGGACTTCAAAATGTGTCATCGAGGACTCCGCCTCTGTTATTTGGGATTCTTAGCGGCGATTTTTAACGCAAAAATTGCTCAGCAAACGTGGCTTTTTCCCAGATCACATAACAGTGGTTAGAGTGCTGCTCTTTCTTATTTCAAAAAAATCTTCGCGATTTTTGCTCGCATACATTCAGAACAAGGTGGCTTTCTCAAGATAAGTTTTGTTAGTTATATCACGGATACACTAACATATTCTGTGTTAATATGCTATCCCTGGTACAGGCGCGTAGCCAGAAATTCACAATGGGGGGGCTGCTTTGGGGGTCTGGGGGCGGAGCCCCCAGCCGCTGGAGGTCAAATGGGGTCTGGGGGAGAAACCCCCAGCCGCTGGAGGCACGGAGGTCTGGGGGCAGAGCCCCTAGCGCTCAATAATTTTGGATTTTTTTGCAAAAATAACTTAATTTTAGGACTATTTTAATAAAAATAATGCTTTTGAAAAGTGGTATAGAAGTTGGCAGTGCAACATGATTCAACCGGTTGCATTAACGGGCTATGTGGGAGGTGGCTAATGATAACATTGCAGTTCTCTTGTTTACATGCTGGTAAATCATAAAATCCTATTATTCAATAAAACTCAAGCGGAGTAATCTATTTCGTCTATATTTTATAAAGGAAAATAATCGGGGGGAGGCTAATGAAAAGAGATCTTAGAGAAATGATTGGTAATTAATCAACACTGAATAGCCCCCCTCTCCTTTATTTCTGAGTTTGTAACATATTTGTTAATAAAACCTATGTTTGGCGTTTTTGCACTAGCGATCAAAATTTATTGATTGTTTATTTTTGGGCATTTTTCAAAGTTTTTATTGATTTGTGACTTTAATTTTTGACAAATTAGCCTCTCCTGAAGATATGTTGCAAAAGATGCTCTAAATCACTTTTTAGTCCATTCCAGCGCAAAAAACAGCCTCAAAAGACCTAAAAACGTGGTATTTTTCTTATTCTGCGTTTTGGTTGACAGGCCAATGGGGGAGGCTATAGGCCCCCCACCCCCCCGCTTCCCCCCTGGCTGCGCTACTGCCGTGGTAACTGTATTACATTTCATTATCACGCACATATACTTTTTTCCGAGTCCATACTCAGATAAGCATGGTCATGAGTTAGCATTAGCAACAGTGGCGGATCCAGAAAATTTTGGTGGGGGGGGATAATAAAAAGTTTAAGCACAAAACCTCAAAAATTCGGATGTCTTCACCAAAATTGAGACTGATTTTTCGGCCGAAATCGGAAATTCAAACGTTTTTTCCGCCCAAAACCAAGTGGTCTCCAAAAAAAAAGGGCCTGTTTTTTCGGAAATTCAAACGTTTTTTCCGCCCTAAATCAGGTGGTCTCCAAAAAAAAAAGGTCTTCACCGAAATTGAGACTGTTTTTTCGGCAATTCAAACGTTTTTTCCGCCCAAAATCAGGTGGTCTTAAAAAAAAAAAGGTCTTCACCGAAATTGAGACTGATTTTTCGGCCGAAATCGTTAGGTTTAGGCTGGTGGGGGGGGATGCATCCCTCCACCCCCCCCCCTAAATCCGCCACTGATTAGCAACTCAAAAATGTTTGCGTCATGACCCCGGATCCCTTGTTATGGCTCTTGATGGTTTTAGGGCTTTGCGGTTTGTACCACCCGCACCGGAAATATTAGCAGAAATAAGAATAACAATTCTACACTGCCTTTTGCCCCTCATTCTCTGATTAAAGCTTTCACACAATGCCATTTAAAATAAGGTTTACTATGACTTGGCAATCACAATATATGATATTTTTCAAATAAGGAAAAAAAATGAATTGAAAAGCTAGAATGTTTGATTATTTTTTGTTTGGTTATTTTCCTTTTCAACCAATCAAAAAATAATGCTGTCCTTGAGCCCAGAACAGGACATTTTCGAGGACTTGTAGGCAGTGGTGTAGGAGGCGGGGGGTCCGGGGGGCACTGGCCCCCCCCCCCCCCGCTTGGTTTTAAAGTGTCGAAATTTTGGGCAACTTTATATTATTTGGGCAATATTGCATTAAAATTTTCGGCAATTTCATATTTTTCGGGCAAGTTTGCGTCAAAATTTCGGGCAATTTAATATTCATCAAACCGTCTCAATTTCAGTAAAGACCTTTTTTTTTTGGAGGTCACCTTAATTTGGACGGAAAAACCGATCACTTTCCGGGCAAAATTCAACGTCATTTTTTGGGCAAAAGTTTGGTGCTCCCCCAAATCCTTTTGAGCTACTACGCCCATGCTTGTAGGCTTCAAAGCCAAGGACTTGAGCTTCGAGGCCAAGGACTTCAAAATGTGTCCTCGAGGACTCCGCCTCTGATTTAAACTTTGTTAAACAGAGTGCTACTTGGCTAAAATTGAGAGAGCGTTGAACAAAATCTCAAATGACAAGTCGCAGTGTCTTCATGGGAGTTGGGTCTAGAAGTACAAATCTATTCTATTTTATCTAGGAGCCTGCACAACAATGCTAGGGCTACAAATACAAATCTACATTAGGCCTAGTTGTTTGAGAAACAATGCTATAGGTCTACATGTTTTATGCATTTTCAAATCTAAAAGTTTCGACCATTTTCGCAGCACTGTCATAAAATTACTACTGATACCTGAACACAGCAGTTTGCAACGATGTTCTGTTTGGCAGGTCATATAACTTTATTATCTCAGTACCAGTAACTATAGGCTATTTTAAAGTACTGTTTTGAAACAATGCTTCATAATTTCTGCCTGGCACGTCATATCACTTTTGGTTACCAAGTACCTGGCAATCTATACTGTGTAGACCAAGGTCTACTTTAAAGCGATGTTTCATCATGGATACTAGTATTTATTGCTAGTAATTTGCCAAAAATTTCTTTTTAAAACAAATTTAAGAACAAAATCCAACTATTACACCCACTTAACCCAATTTAAGCTAACATAGAAAAAAAAACTAACCGTTAAATCAGTGCAGCCTACCTCAGGACCTGATCCAAAGCAGTTTTTAAAAATTCGTTGAAGGGAAAGTCCCCAAGTTATTCTATTTTATGATTGGTCGATTCCGTTTGTCTGATTGTATTCATCCGCATTTTAGAAGCCAACTTTCAGGTCAAATTAAAAAAATACTGCAGGAAAATAAATGGAGAACTTTTGCATGTGAGTTTGTGAGATGAAAATCAATGTATTTAAGCAAAAAATAAGTTGCCACTCAAATTTTTTTACAAGGTGAACGCTAGAATTTACAGCAAACGGCCTAGTTTACTTGATTGTATTTCAAGATTTTTAAACTTCAAAATCTAAGTCTTTATTAAATTTTTAAACTTCAAGACCGCCAATTCCCGATTTACGAATTGTAGATCTCGTTTGTTCGTAATTTAATACAAGACACTTTATTTTAATTTAAAGAATTTAGAAAAATTAAACCATTCAAGATTTAAAGAATTAAGGCCCGGTCGATACTGGGCCTTAAATTGTGTGCGTACGAGCATGCTTTAACGAATATCCCAATGTTAAGATGACATTGCGCATTACGACTGATTTTTCGTCGAGTAGATAAAGGATGTGCATTTGAAACAAAGACTGAACGTGCATACCTAAGACTATCAAACTTCGTATTCATAATTTCCCTGCTTGACGTTCTACGTTAAAGGGACAGTATGAAGCCTCCACCGTGTCTGGTGGATAGTGGGCGCTGTACAGGTGGCAGCTTCCACCGTGTCTGGTGGATAGTGGGCAATGTACAGGTGACAGCTTCACTCGAAGACAGTCCTTTGCCATTGTCTCTTGGTCTAGGCTACAAGGTGAATAAGCAATAATAATGTAATAACAAATACAACTTCACTTCAGAGCAAACAGCGTCCCGCTTCCAGCTTCCTTTTCTAGCAGCCGAACGGCGCTTTCGTGGCACCAAACTTCTATCGCGACAATCGACGCGCCCCTGGCGACTGGTTGCTGGCTCTTGATGATGACACGAAACCGAAATGTCGAAGCAGGAGTTTCCTGCAGACGATGATCGATCAGCAGAGCTACACGAAGACTGCCAGGGACGTGTGGAAGCCCGTCGGCGGATATGGTGGCGAGCATCCGGAGGAGAGGAAAAAGACATGCACTTCCATTCCGATGAGCCACTCCGATCCAACCTCTCCAAAATCCTTGTTTGACTTAAAGGTAGGCGAATGTTCGACAGTAAATTGTCGAACAAAACGTTGGGTAGTGATTTCCGAAATATGTGGCGAAGTTTCTGCCGCTCGCTAGAGAGAGTCGGGCATTTGATTAATATTCTCTATTTTATATAAGGTAAAACTTGACACCTTTTTGAAATATATCACTAACATCTAACTGCTAGCAAAAAAGACGACCGAGGCCGGAATAGTTGGGTTTTATTTAAGACCCAAAAAAGAAAAGAACTATAGACCCGACCAAATTGTAATGTATCGTTTCAATTGTTTGCGTCCTTTCAAGCTCGAGTGGTAGAGCAGTGGACCAGTAATCCAAAGACTGTGGGTTCGAATCTTGTGGGAGGATAACTTTTTCGCATTGCTTGTTTTAAGTAATCGCCGTTCTCGTGGCTCTTCACTAGGCTTTCGCGCTGGTAACTTTCATGCCTACGAGCACCCAAACGATTAAAACATTAAAAAATCTAGCCTTCAAGTTCAAAACATCACAATATCATTAACATGGTTTCTAGTTGCAGACGCAACGTGTCTCTTTGTTCCTACGTCAGTCATCCACAGAGCGGTTGAAGCATTGTAAAGTTAAACAGAGAGCCATTTTATGGTGAGCTTGCTTTTAATGATGGGTTGCCAAAACTTGAATTTGAAACAGACGCATGCGTAACTTCTCGACACGGTAGAAGTACTTAGGCTGTTTTGAGATGTTTCTGCATTGAAGTTGTTGCTGCTGTCCGCCTCTTTGCTGTGGATGGTGCCGCTGAAACGCTGTGCTGCATAACCCAAGCAGCTGGTGTTACGAAACCGTAGCAGATTTAGGCTGTGGATTAGCGGCAACCCCGTGGGGAGCCCAGTGGGTCTTTACTTCTAATTCTTGAAACTCCCTGATTGGAAGAAGACCACAATAACCCGTGTCAAATGTGTTTATAGACCTAATTAGTTCAATTAGTAACCCTGTCCTAAGCACTATTTTTACTGCAATATTATTTTTATCTATGTTTTAGAAAGTTGATTTAACTACCATTATCATGACACATATAGTTTCGTCTGAAAGCATGAGTCGCAAGTGTCGAAACCCGCAAGCGCTACCTAACGCATAATCACGGTTCATATTTTTTGTGTAATGTTATCATATTATTATTAAACGTGGTATACATCTTCATGTATTGTATTGTAAATAGTTATATTCCTCCTTAATATACTTGTATCAAGTTTACTGGTTAACATTGCACACTGCACAGCCTATCATTTAATTAATTCATCGAGCCCGTTTTGTTTCATTTTCCAAGTGTGAACAATTTAGGAAACACCTCGACACGTAATTTTTTCAGTGTTGCCTAGCCGATACTCGATACTATCAGTTTTTGCATTGCAGTGAGATCCATTTATAAAGCGGTAGGCATGTAACAAACTTGTGGTGCCACTCATGTAACAAAATAAATTTCCGAACTGCATGTAGCAAAAAAAAATGAAAATTAACCATGTAACAAGATAACTGTGATTTTACTGACCATGTCGTCGGAATTACGCTTCAGATGTCACCGCTACACCTGCAACACCAACAACTGCTACCGAGAGTGCAACGCAATCAGTCACTAATTCAGCCACCAGATCATCAGCTACCACAGAACAAACAACGAGGAGCAAAAGTACACACAGCTTGTAAGTTTGCAATTCCTACTTGTGAAGCGGGAAGTTCGAGGTTTAAATCTCGGGCCAGTCGAATTGAGCGCAGTTGTTTAAAAAAAACTTTAACCCATTCATGCGCCACCGTCCTTTTAAAAGTCCACTTTTGAAATTTTCTTTTTTCAGATTTCTAAGAAGGCGTTGCGGTTTTCGGTTTTACGTATTTATAGCGTAGGTAGTAAAGTTATCTATCAACAATTATTTTATTCTTCGCCTTGCTTGGGTGCGATTTATCAGACAGAAGAATTTCACTGAGTTTTGAGTTTTTAAAATGGCGACTACCAGAAAAGTGACGTAAGTATTTTTACGTTTCTTATAATAATTTTTTTGTAATATTATCATCGTAAATTTTAAGTAAAAGCATGTACTACGCATAGGTAAAAGCCTTCCGGTAATTAGATTATGGTTAGTGATAAATATATCATGTTGAGTTTTGCTGTCCTTTGTAAAGGACGCTGGCAGTTAATCGTTGCGAAGTATTTCTGCATACTGTTACGCGTTGGTTTTCTGTTTTAGGTACGATGTGAATGAAGCGCTATCATTTCTAACTGACAGTGGAACCAGCTTTTCTTCCGCTGATTTATATGTCACTTCTCCTGCATCGACCCTATCAGATGGTGGCAGTGATGATGAAGATCAACTCGAAAGCATCAATCATCTGTCAGGAAAACAACTTGATGCGCCCGCAGAAATTGTTGTTCATCACAGCACTGATGAAGGTTTCAGGGCATCAACGGGCCGAAGATGACACAACCCCTACCTGTCACAATTCAAGGGCAGCTGAAGCACACCCAACAATTAAAGAAAAGAATCGCACAGCAAAAATAAAGCCGACCCCAAAGAAAATGGTTACCTGTTGATATATCTCCAAAATATCCCACGGTTAACGAACCACCAAAGTACACAGTTAACGAAGCAAGCTAAAGATTGGACGCCGGTTGAAGTGTTTGAACTGTTTTTCGACGATGAATTACTTGAATTAATAGTTGTTCAGTCAATGCTCTATGCTAAGCAAAACGGAAATCATTCATTTGTCACTGACCCAGAAGAAATGCGAGTGGTACTGGGCATTCTACTATTAAGTGGCTACAGCCGGCTGCCTCGTCAATGGATGTACCGGGAGCAGTGTTCAGACGTTCGTAATACTGCTGCAGCCGATGCTATGCCTCGCAATCGCTTTGATGACTGCTTGCGCTATCTGCATTTTGCAAATAACCAAAATCTTACTGTAGATGACAGATATGCCAAATTTCGTTCTATATTTTCAATGCTGAATGAAAAATGGCTAAATCACTTTTCCAATGAAAACTACCTTTCAATAGATGAATCAATGGTACCATACTGTGGGCGCCACGGTTTGAAACAACATATCCATGAAAGCCTATTCGCTTCGGGTATAAAGTTTGGTGTTTGTGCACAACTGAAGAGTATTTGATTCAAGCAGAACCATAGGAAAGTGCCGGAACGAATAATAAGATTGAAGATTTAATTATCGTTGGTTCAGTTGTGCCTGATCTGATATCTGAGCTACCTAACACCAACAACTACTGCTTGTTTTTTGACAATCTTTTTACTTCTCTGCCTCTGATGAAACACTTAAATGAACGCGATTATAGCGGGACAGGACCGATTCGTGGCATCGAGCGGAAGAAGCTCCTCTTACTGATCCAGCCCTTATGAAGAAAAAGGAGTGAGGAGAATATTGCCAACTTACAGATGATACGACGGGAATCACATTAGTTCGGTGGCATGACAAGAGTGTGGTCGCTTTGGCCTCAAACTGTTTTGGAGTAGAACCAATTCAAAAAGCGAAATGGTGCTCACGAAGCCAAAAAAAGTCGATCGAAGTTTCTCAGCCATATCTCATTCAAATGCATAACAAACACAATGGCGGTGTTGACCAAATGGATCATAATATTTCAAAGTTGAGAATCGGCATGAGAATGAAAAAATTGGTGGTGGCTTTTGTTTTCCTGGCTTTTGAATGTTTCTATGCAAAATGCATGGCTCGTATATCGACGTATTGCTGAGGAGCGGGATCTAGATAGATTGGACTTTCTGACTTTTACTCGCCGAATCACACTCTATTATTGGCACGTGGCAAGCAAGAATACAGGGGTAGACCTTCAAAGCAGCCCTCACGATTTGGTGTGGCAGTACTACCGGAAATCCGTTTTGATAGATTGGATCATTTGGTAGTATCAACCCCCAACCAAATAAGATGTGCAGTATGTCACAAAAAAGTGCAACGAATGTGCTAGAAATGTAAAGTAGGTTTACATGTAGATTGCTTTGAACCGTTCCATAAACAGTAAACTGGCTGTGGCACTATCGTGGACTGTAAATTGAAGACTATTGGTGGAGGCATATATTTGAAGATGGACGTTTATTATTGCAAAATTCAGTACGGAAATAATGTAAATAAATTTGTTTTTGCTATCTTTTGCTGCATGAATTTGTGGTGAAGTCATGGGATCAACTGAATTGCAAAATTTAGCCATTTTATTACCTATTATATTAGCGAGAAAGAAGGTCATAAACTATGAAATTTTCGTATCAACTACACTGCATTCTTTGAAATGATAATTGCTTATATCAGCACTGTAACGTTGAGGTTCATCGAAAAGTGGTAAATGACATGATAGTACAACCGAGTTCTGTGTGGCCAACTTTACGTTATTTGTTCACATGCGTAACTACAAAATTTCTACACGTGTAACATAGTACAATCACAGATTCTTGACAAACTTTGACGTAAGTTTGTCAATATGAGGAAACCTAATACACCGTGCTATTTGATAAACAAAAATTGTCCCAATACCTACAAAGTATCCTTCCAGTTACGTTCGAATCTTGTAAAATACAAAGAACGCGCACATTTGATCATATAAAGTAGATAATCGCTCATATATATAAATTTTGAAAAGCAACTACTACGCAATACAGCCTTCAGAAAAAAATATTACTCAAAGTGACAAAACGCCTAGAGTCGTTTTAAAAGGACGGCTAAAAATCGGTAAAAAAATAAACATGCAAAATTAAATTTTTTTAATATGTAGTTTTGATCTAAAACATATATAATTTCGACCAAAGATTTTTTTTTTTTACTTACAAAACAAGTTGCTTCAGATGACGCACTCTGTTTTACTCTGTTTTACAAAACTCTGGTTTAAAGATGAAAAACTCTGTTTTGTAGATGAAAAACTCTGTTTTGTAGATGAAAAACTCTGTTTTACAAAACAAGTTGCTTCAGATGACGAACCCAATAAATTACCTTGAATCCACCGTATGACTAAAGCATTTCATGTCATTTTTAGTTCCTATTCAATGCGAGTCGAACCAAGAAGGAGAGACATGAAATCCTGGAATGCTGATATTTTCACTTGCATAAGCTGGGTTGGCAATTGTCAATGTAAGATTTACTATACATTTCATTAGAACTATCTTTTGATAGCGTGATGCTTGATACAAAATCTATTGTCTAGTTTTGCTCTAACTTGGTTCAAAAACTTTATTTAGACTTCCGCAATGCTTCGCGTCTGAAGTCCTATTTTTTCCGTGTAAATATTACAATTTTTTGCAACCAGAAGCCGAATTGCTATAACTTCAAAACAACTAAAGCTACAAACTTGAAATTTAGAAATACAATAAGTTTAGATATGAAGTTGTTTTTCTGCATTTTTGGCGGCGGTAGGTCACGTGGTTAAGGCAGACGCGCCCAAAACTTGTGATTACGAAGTCTATTACGTGATTTTCGTCATTTACGCGCGCCTGCTGCCATGGCCTAATGAATAAACACGCCATTGTTAAAAACTTTTGTGAGTGAATAGATCGTTGTTAAAAATTTAGTTGGCCAATGGTTTCGTAAATCAAAACCATATTGAATGAGGCATATATTATTATTTTGATTTGACAAAATTGCGTTTTGAATTATTTTTGCCTCTAGATATGATCGGAGGGATTAGGTTTTATTCTCTGTAAAGAATATTTTGGGATTCTCTTGTAATGCACTTTACACTAATTTGAACAGCTTTAGCTGAGGTGCTAGTTTTTGATATCAATAAATACTTTACAGACAGGATATAGACCACATTATCAAGGAACCCCTAAATAACTTCCCCAAAAAATCACTTTTAATGGCTTAAGCTAAGGCGCCAGTTTTTTTGTTTTTTGTACTAGTGTAAAAGAGAAATATTTTGAGTTAAGTGCGGGGGTACCATCCCCCTGGAATCCTCTAAAATAGACACCCCAAAATTACCTTTTTGAACGACTTAAGCTAGACCTCTAATGTTTTTTGATAGCATAGCAGTTAACATTCAAAAGACAAATATTTGACATAGTTTAAAGGTACCCCCCGGAAACCTTCAAACAAAACCCCCAAAAATCAATGTTCTAAACTGCAACATGTTCTAATGCAACTATTATTTTATAATGACAGTATAGCTTATCGAGAGTTATTATACGTATCTCGATACAAATTCTATAGCGCCTCTATGCAATAAGATATACGATAAAAAGTTCAATGAAAACAGTGAAAAAACTTGTTTTCTGGAGTTTTCTTGAAAAATTGAGCAGTTAGACTAATATAATGTATTGAGAGCAAATAGGAACTTGGGTATTCTGCATCTTTAGAAAAAAAAAATTGCATCTAGAATGAGCGGTTGCATAGTTAAGGCCATTTTTTTTATTTTGTCGCGTTGCCATGGAAACGCGTTTTGAGGAGGCGTAAAACAACAATTTAATCAAAAAATTTCGGTGGTAAATTAAATTGATAGTAGAACCACAACTTTTGGGAGAGTTTCTTAGAAATTGAAAAAAAAAACAGCAATTTTGGTACAGCCTGACTCTCATGTTGATTAGACTACATTGGCTCGATCTACTGTGTAAAGCAACATTATTGCGAGTCTCATTAGGCTTAACAGGTAATACGATAGTTGTTGGTAAAATTAATAGTTCTCGTTGTCCGGGCCAGTCTTTTTTCATTTTATCACTTGTGGCTTTGTGCGTCAGACCTGTGTTGCTTGTTTCCAGAAACTGTTGTATGTCAACGCATTCGCCACGCAGAAATACAGAGAATATTTATGCCATTGTGGTCCAACCTCAATTCAGCGCAACACTAATAGTGCATGAATACCATTTATGAAACTCGTTGGTATTTTTTAAAATTGAATTTTTGCATCTGTTTGCCAGGTCCGGAAAAAGAGTTCCGCCATTTCTGTTTGGGCAAGCCGAGATGGTAGCTACTTTATTGAAGTGTCGGTGCGTTTGGGTTGACAACCCTGTTTGCTTTAAATTCTTGCAACAGCATTCCGCAATATACAACTGGATTTCAAAGTTATTTCATAAACAACTGGAGCTAAGCGCTTTTTCGGTTGCTGTTTTTCCAAAAATGAGTCTCGGTTTGTCAAAGCAGTTTTGTTGGCTTAGTTATGAGTTTCAGCTGCCTTTTCAAACTAGTAGCGCGACACAGTTGTAAAGTTGTTGCTTACTCTATATTACTGTATCAGTGTACCTATCAACTAGAAATGGGAAATGTATGGTTTAAAAAAATTGCTAAAAAATATGCCCCGGCGATCGCTAGGAAACTGAATTGAACGAGCTGTTCTTGTTTGAAGCAAAATAGATGGTTTTTTATCCAGGTTGACCGCCCGACGACGGTAACAATCGCCGACCAATCAGGGAGTAGCGTGACTTCAAGCAGTTACACATCACTATAATGAAGTCGACTCGGCGTTAATTTTGTGGTTACGAATTATATTTAGTACTGTTTCTCTACCTGATTGCGCTTGAGCCAAGTTTTGCCGAATTATCTACTAATTGTCGCATCTCTATCAGTGCGATGGCCTTAGTATTGACTGTATTTTTCTTCTACATTTTGTGCCTTAACGTCTTTCCGCAGCAATGTTTTAACGTATTCATCGTATGATGATTTTTGTCGTAGCCAAACTTACGAAGAGTAGTCGGCAGCGTGGTCGAAAGGGTAAAGGCGTCGTTTTTACGACGACCCCGATCGCATAATCAGGGTTCAACCCCCACACTGGTCACGTTTTTGCGTCCTTGGTTTAGGCGCTTTACGATATTTATCTCTGCTTGGTGGCTTTGAACAAGCAGCAAGTTTACGTGAGAAGAAGTCAACCAGAAAACTTGGAAAATGGTCAACTCCTAAGCGGTTGAGGATTCGTCCAAAATATAAGCGGCACCGTCGCTTCCTCGTGAGTGGAGGATAAATATGGACTAATCAATCAACCAAAGATGCAACTTGAGATTATCTCACATACCGCAAAGCATAGCGATACAGTGAGTTATTAAATGCATTATTTCGGGCACTTTTTAATGTAATTTTGCGTGTTGTTCTGCTCAGCCATTTCGACCCACCGAGTCGATCGACCTTCGCAGTATTCCGCGTTATTTTTTAAACTTTGCAATTTGTATCACTGCAGAGTTGTAAACGGGCCTGTTCAGGTCTTGTTCAGCCGATTTGTTCAAGCCCGAACCCGACACAATAAGCCTGAACCCAAAAACTAATTTAAAGCCCAAATCATGCCCTAAAAAAACAAAGCAAAGTTAGGTCTGAAAATCAAGCAATGTTACCGAGTTATTTTGATTATATTTTTGTGTACCTTAGACAAAAAGTACGTCTCAGGCCCGAATTAAGCCCAAAATTTTTGTCAACTCTGGGCCCGAACCCGACCAATAAAATCTGGCCCGACTTACAACTCTGTGTCACTGTTACGACTCGTTTCACTGCTCTATCGCCGAACAATTTTATTGCAGTTTCTTTCTGACGTCATAAAGTTAAAATCTTACTGCTGTTACAGACTTCTTTAGTTTTCTTCGCTGTTTATTGCGGGTTATCAGTGTTTGTCACAAAAATAAATTTTATTCTTTTCTAATTTTCTGCCGTTTTTTGCGTTTAGACGACATTTCACTAGCCGAAAAAAAATCGTAAAAACCTTACTTCCAAGAAAATTTGGTAAATACAAAAACAGATGCAATAATAACAAAAGGTGGAGTCCTCGAGGACACATTTTGAAGTCCTAGGCCTCGAAGCTCAAGTCCTTGGCCTTGGTCTCAGAGCCTACAAGTCCTCGAAAATGTCCTGTCCTCGGCTCGAGGACACCATTATTTTTTGTTTGGTTAAAAAGGAAAATGACCAACAAAAGACAACATAACTGCAGTCTGTCAATTTGTTGCTTCCTTTTATTTGAAAAATAATACAATGTGATAGCCAAATCATACCAAAACTTATTTTAAATGAGATTGTGTGAAAGCTTTTAGTAAATAAGGGGGCTGAAAGCAATGTAAAAATATGTTTTTATTTCTGCTCACACTTTCGATGCAGGCCATACAAACTGTAAAACACTGAATCATCCAGAATCGTAACAAGGAATCTGGTGGTCAAGCACAATATTTTGAGTTGTACCATACAGTAGCAACCACAAGAACTGGTGGATTTCGACCTCTAACGAAATTATAATTTTGAGTTGCTAATGCAAAAACATTTCCGAGCCTAATCTGCGTGTAAATTCAGAAAAAAGTATGTGAATAATATTGAAATGCATTACGGTATTACCAGGAATGGCATATTGATATCATGCTGTACTACTGTAAATATGTTCAAAACGTATCTTGAGAACGCTAACTTGTTTTGAAAATACGCGATCGCGAACAATTTGTGTGTTAAAAATCGCCGCTAAGAATCCCTAACAACAAACTATTGGATTACAAAAAGCGCTGCATGAAAAATTATTAAGAAATTACAGCATGTGTGACGTTAAATATCACTAACTTAAAATTGTTCGAATGCCTGGAGTTCTTAAAAAGTTTTTACACCACGTCGTTAAGATGAAGAGGCAAAGTTCCCGCAGAAAATTGAGCATTTTTAGAAAAAATCAATGGTTTAATATATTTTCGTTTCGACATTTTCGTACTGGTATCCTTTGAAGGGAGGCCCGGGGCAGATGTCTCAAATGTTTTCCTTTTGAATACGACCCTGCTGGGATCCTCAGTTTTTTTTGTTTTTTTCTTGGTTTCTTTTGTGATGCAATACCTTTATATTCAATTCAACAAAGTGCTTTTTGTCTGCCGAAATGTTCACACTATTCATTGATGGGCATTAGATGTGAGAAAAACAAAATAACTTACATTAAAATGTAAAGAAGAAATTGGCTTAAATTTTAGATTTGGGAAATTGTAAGAAAACTTAAAGTTACTGTATTCTAACTTAGCATTTACGGTATTTTCTTTTCAAATTGCTTTGAAAATCGAAATGTTTAATTTTTTAAGTCACAAAAATTGCTGCGTGTTTTTTTTCAGAAAAATTCTTTAAAATTATGGAACTTTGCCCTCGCCCCGTAACCCCGTGTTTTTTCAGTGACAAAAACTTATGAGCTTACTATCATACCCCGTAGGCCTACGGTACCTCGATTAACTTTAAAAACATAAATTCAGAGTATTTTGCAATATTTTTAGACAACGATTTTTTTCAAAATTCTGTAAAAAGAAATGGTTTAATCAAACAATATGGTTTGCGTTTAGGAAATTACTGAAAAAGTGGGGATCCATAATCAGTGGACGTTTTTACCGGGACCCTAAACTGATGAAATTAAGGCCTTAAAATAGACTATTTCTATGTTTATAATTTATCTATATTTCCATTCACGGATTATGGCCTTGTTTTATTATCACAATATCGCTACGGTGCGCAATTAACATCAGGCTGCTAACGTAGAAAACTTCAAAATGGCATAAAAAAACTACTATTTTTGAACTGTCATCACAACAAAATGCAATATTTTAAGCATTTTTGTGTTTAAAATTGGAAAATTTACCGACCATAATTTAGAAAAATTGTGTCCTCGGTCCTTGGCCTTGGCGTCGACCATTTCTGTTCTTGGCCTCAAGAGGGATGTCGCTGGAATCTTTCAACTAATGACAGACATTTGTAGCCGGGTCACTTTGCCAATGTCTTCGTGTTGAATTTGTCGATGCTAAGGTAGCGTCACACTTCTACGTAGCCATATGTGAAAGTGCAATTGGATAGAATGTTCAAATGTCAAGCTGGAAAATAGCTCGTACGTTGTTCAACCGACCCGCTCGACGACTTCGGGACGCGTCCTTTTGACCCGGATGTTACATTGGCAAGAAACGGTGACCACATTTAAAAGTTATGTTTTATTCACCGTCAGCATCCTTTATTTCATTTTGCCTTTCAGCGAGCAAGAAAGCATATAGATAGGGTCGACACAAATTGCTCCACATTAATTGTAAGTCAACAAGCTTGAATGCTTATTTGCGCTCCACTTAGCGAACTTCAGACCCAGACCGTGGCTCTTTGATTTCTGATATTTTAAGCACTTCTTTTAAAATATTTAAATTTCTATTCACGCTAGCCTGTAAATTTTTTATGGCGGTTTGGAAATTGTTCTCCAAAACTTAGAAGAAACTTTCCAAACTTATTTCACTTCATAACAATTTCATTGGCTACCAATGACAAGCCGTCTGTGGAAGCCAAGACATACGATGCCGAAAACAAGTTCAGGCTACTGAGCTAACCAACTGGCCTGCGATATCCGGATCCGTCTTTTCAGTGGTTTCGAAATTGGGCGATTTTATTGAGGTTGACTCAATAATTACTGTATGTATTTGCAATTATTCTATGGAAAAAATGTAAAGTTAAACATACAATTGCACAAACAAAATAATTATTCAATAGGCCAATCGAAACAGCTGACAGCTGCGGAGGAACATCCCTGTCATCAAGTCAAGCTGCCATATATTTAGCGCAAAAACTATGTCAATCTGCTTTTAGTCACACAACTTTATTTTTTAATTGTTTATAACAATTATTATTATTACTTTAATCGTATTAACGTAATTGATAATTTTCATATTTTATTTTAAAACAATGGAATGAAGATATTTGTGAGTGTTTTACTTCTAGATATTTAACTCTATTTTACTCTGGGTGGGTAGGCGCGCGCAGAAATTTTTTCAGGGGGGGGGGGGCAAACGACATATCCATTATCTACTCGATCAAATAAAACTTACAGCTGCAACTAGGATTTTGCAAAGATTTGAACCGATAGTTAAAATTATCCTGTTTAAAAAATGTTGGAATTTGAGGCGCATGTTGAGCAAACTGATTCAATTCAAATGTATTATGGAGGGGGTTTGGAGGCAAAGACCTCAGTCGCTAGACAATTTTCGTAATTTCTAGAAAAAAATAACCACTTTATCGTCATGAGGATCACACTTTGAACGTTTTAAAGGCCGTTGAAAAGAACAAAGTTGCTGAGGTTAAGAATCAACATTAAATTCTTAAATTGCCCAATCCTTTAACTTAGCCCTTTTTATTTGCAGATCAAATTCAAACCACGTTTATATGTGAGCAGGCGTGTAGCCAGAAATTGCAATGGGTGGGGCTGTTTTGGGGGTCTGCGGGCGGAGCTTCCAGCGCTCAAAAATTTTGCATTTTTTTGCAAAAATAACTTAATTTTAGCGCTATTTTGATAAAAAGTAACGCTTTTAAAACGTGGCATAGAAAGTGGCAGTGCAAGCATGATTAAACTGGTTACATGAATAGGCTTCGTGGGAAGTGGCTGATGGTAAAATTTTAGTTTGCTTGTATACATGCTGGTAAATTATAAAATTCTATAGTTTAATAAAACTCACACAAAGTAGTCTATTTCGTCTATATTTTGAAGAAAAAAATAATTGAGGGACAGGGGAGGGGGTAATAGTAACATTTGAGAGGAGTTATCGGTAATTTGCTAACACTTATTAGCCTGCTTCCCCTCCTATTCCTGAGTTTGTAATATATTTGTTGATGAAACTATGTTCGTCGATATTGCACAATTAGATAAATTATTTGCTGAATAGCCCCCCTTCCATACTCTTTTTTTTCGTGTGAAATTTACGATAAGTATTTTGCAGTAAGCGATCAGTTTCGACTGCTTATATTTAGCCATGTGTTGAAGTATCTATCGAATAATTTGTAGGCTGTATTTTTGACAAATGAGTTAACCCCTGCCTCCTAAAAAAATAATAAAAATTTTAAAAGTGGAATTAAACCACTTTAGAGGCCATATTACTGCAAAAGACTGCCTTAGAAGAGCAAAAATTGTGGCATTTTTTTATTGTGTGTTTTGGTCTACACGCCAATGCAAGGGGCACAGCCCTTTTGGCTACGCTATTGATTAAAAGTTTCGTTTTGAATTTAGTCTCTGAGCAAAATTAATTTAATGGCGGAGTAATTATTATTTTAGTGTTTATATAAGCACAGAGTAAATTTGAAATATTACACGCTGTATTGTATTTAAATCCTGATAAGAGCTTAATGACAGATGATGAAACGTTTGATAAACGTTTGATATTGTTTATTTCAGCAAACGTTTCAATGCTAAATCCTAAAGTATTGGTTTCGCTGGCTGTTACAGTATGAAAATGTATGACCCGCCCTCTGCATCAAGGCAAAAAAGGTTATAAAAGCTCCAAAAAGGGTTGTTTTCTTAGTTTAGATAGATATATTTAGACTTATTTTGCAAATTTAAACATAAAAAATACTTGACATCTTAATTTCCGGGGGGTGGGGGACAAGTGCCCTCCTTGCTCCCCTGCGGGCACCCCAGCAGGGGGGCAAGGATGCAAACTCGATCTTTTTTTTATTCGAGTTCAAGTTCGCGTTCAGCCTATTTTAACAGTCCGAGTTCAAGTTCGAGTCGTCCACTTCAATTTAATTTAGATGGCATGGTCAATAGCAATATTTCTTTTCGACAATTTTTTTAATCGTTTAATTTCATTTTATTGAACTTGAACAATATTACTAAGGTTCAGAAAAACTATTTTTTTGAGTTGGAATTTGGCAAAATTAGCATTAATATTTTTCGGATTTGAGTACGCTACCCTAGTTGTGGGGGAGCATGTTGTCTCTTATCGGTTTTTACGTGATAAATCTTTTCAGAAACAAGCTTGTTTCTTCTAATGGACTTGACGTTGAGCCAAATTTCATTATAAATAACTCCTGAAAATATGAAGTTTTCCAATTATAAGGTAAGAGAAAGTTTTCCACTTCTGAGATTTGCCGAAATCACTTTCCAAATAGCATTTTTCGGCCAATATCTAAATAATGTCACAAAAGTTTTTGTGACATAACTTTTGTGACTTAGGCATTTTATGATTTAGTATCAAAAAACAAACCTTTGTACCAAATTTGAACCGCTTATGATGTCATCGCAAAAATGAGATTAATTTTCGAAAATGTCGCCGTAACGTCACAATGACAACGTTATCAACTCAAAACCAATTTTTTTGGAAATTCAATGAACATCGCCCACATGCCAAGCTTGTTGCTTCCATGACGTTTAGTTTAGAATTTGGATAAGGGGGCATTTTTGCCTCCTCCAGTGTAAAATGCGTTGGTCGAATACCCTGTGTAAATACGGGTTACTTTTCTTTTGTAATCTAGTTTCAATTCTTGAATGTGCAACTCATGTTCCATTGATGCCAGTCTCGTACTTTAGTATTTTTTTTGCGTGACTCAGCAAAACCAAACCGCTAGAATTAAGAACTGAAATGTGG
This sequence comes from Trididemnum nubilum, assembly GCA_963965965.1. NCBI lineage: Eukaryota > Metazoa > Chordata > Ascidiacea > Aplousobranchia > Didemnidae > Trididemnum > Trididemnum nubilum. Next base: position 50,040,300 of record OZ014471.1, read on the forward strand.
ACATGCAAGTTACGTTTAAATGATGTGCTGGAAATTAATAAAAGAGCAATGTCATAGACTTGACCGGCATCGACACAGTCATTTGTCAGTGCTAATAATTGTATTATCTGACGACAAAGTTTGCGCGCGATTGTGCGTATTTGCGTATCTGAAGACAAAAATTCAACTATTTGTGCGCGGAAATACGCGTGTCATTTAATTGCATGTATTTTGCCTTTTTTTCTTTTTTTGCATTTACGTTGAAAAAGACTTCAGGCTTTTTTTGCGCGTATATACGCGTGATTGGTACAATAACCTTATTTAAGTCCATGAATATCTAAATGAAGAATTAAGAATAAATTTTATTATTTTTACGACGATCTTAATTTTGGGTTCAACCCGCATCCTGGTCACGTTGTTGCGTTCGTACATAAGGCGCTATTACGATGATTAACTGTGCTGGGTGGCTTTGAGCAAACAGCAAATTTACGAGGGGAGCAGTCAAATATTAACCGGAGAGCTTAAAAACTGGGCAACTCCTACAAGCGGATGCGGATTTGTCCGAAGAATAGCGCCACCGTCACTTTCTCGTGTCAGGAGAATAAAGATCAATCATAACATTTTTTTGCCAAACAGTGGCAATTTTCAAGGTAAAAAATTGAAGATCAAAATAACATCTTGTCGGTTTCGGACGTCATTACAGTGACAGCGTACTAAAAATCTCTTATTTTAATGTTTTATGGTTACTGTGGAAAACAATTTCGAAGGTAATTTGTAACAAATACTTTAAAATAATTGCTAAATAAGCAATGTAGATTAATGTGTTCATATCCCACGTCGCGATCATGCATCATTATTTATTTGCGACCTCATGTTTAAGCAATATAAAGAGATTTTAAGTTTTTCCTATCCAGTCATCATCATTTGGTTCAAGCAACTCAATTCACAAACAAATAATCATGCATGATCGCAACGTGGGATATTAACACATTAAGCTGCATTGCTAATTTGGCGATAATTTAGTTTTTTTTTTTCAAATTACGTTTGAAAGTGTTTTCCATAAGTAACCATAAAATATGAAAAACAAAGATTTCTTGCATGACGTCATATTATGGGATGCATTTTCGGCAAAAACGTTTTGGAAAAAAATTAAACTTGAGTTAATATAAAACTAGACATCAAACCTTTTTCAAAAATGTATAACATCATGTATGTGTAACGCAGTAATTTCCAAACTTTTTCTTCATGCGTAAATTTTGAGCTTTATTTGTGTGTTTGTGTACCACCTATGTTACTTCGGGGGGCAATGTCTTCTCTCCTAAGATGATCTCGAACAAAAAACACAAAACAAGAATAAGGTCTTCAGTTCGGCGAGCTACCATTTTTGACGAGTAGTGTGGTCCTCTCCACAAAAAAAGTCTTCGCCGCAATTTGGTACTAACTTCGGCCGGAATTTTGGAAATTTTGGTTTTCAAGCTTGTTAGGCCTGGGACAACGTTAGGGTTTAGGTTTAGCATTAGGTGCCACATTGAGTGACTGTATTCAGTGTTTTAAGTAGTTAACTGCCTTTTTTTAATGATTATCTGTAATTGCTGGAATGTTGGATAAATGTTGCTAAATAAATGTTGGAGTTGCATTTGACCTTTTAAACTGACAATTGAGTTACTTTGGATAATTTTTGGTAAGGTGGTCTGCTGTTTGGCTACAATTTTCTAAAACATACTGACAAGATTGGATTTTGATACGGTCCGAACCCACATAAAGGACGACCAAACTTGTTGCGTGGCGGCATAACTTTTCTTGTGGATTGAAAGTAGAATCACGTGAAAAAAAAGTGAGGAGTAGATTAATTTTGGGGATCCGTTTAGTGAGCATTTGGTAATATTCCAATTACTTATTGTTTCTTCAAGTAGCCAAATAAGCTTCTCAAGACATAAAAAACGGACTTTGGTTTTTGTTGAAGTTTATTGAAACACCTTATCAATATTTGTTTAGTAGAACTCCAATTAGTTTGGTTTTGCATTTGGAAGGTTCAAAAGAATCCAGGAAATTTGTTTTTCTGTGAATTCTAAATTTATGTACCCAAAACTAAAATTTGATTGTTATCTTTTTCAATTTTAACGTCAAAAAATGGGAAAGTTTAAATGTTTTTATTTGTTTATTCCAAAATAAGGTTTCAGAACTGCGAACTAGGAGCTGAAAACGAGGATGAGCTATTTATAAACTTCGCAATCGTCATATCCAAATTGCTAAATATTTTTCAGCACAATCGAGTGTAATTTTGAGTGTTAGGGTTTGCCCTAAGACGATGCGAAAATAACCGAAAATTGCTAGTATTTCGTTTGTCATATCCCGTTCCAGATCTTTCTTGTATTATTTTTGTTTAGGAATAGAAAAATCAAGAAAAAGCCAACAATTTAAACACACTGAAAAGCATGTCTTATACAGTATTATCTTTCTTTGCTATCAGTTACGCATGTGCTTCTGAATTATGTTTTATCTGTTGAAGCAAAAGCGACACCAACAACTGATTATCGAAGTTGTATCGACTATTTAGTTTTGCCCATTGAGATGTTCTCACGATAATTAATTATTTTGGTTGCATGAAATAGCGTAAATCTTTCCTGTTGTTTTTTTATTTTTTCTTTTCTGTTCTTTTTACCTGGTAAAATTTAATTTTTGAATTTGTTTTTTATTGTTGTAGTGATCTTTAAAAGGAAGGCCATGTTACGTCTCCGAATTAAAAACTCCTACAAAATTCAATTCAGTAACTCATATTTTTGTTGTGCATTATGATGCATTTTATTAAAATATGTCATCTTTAAGACTCGAGCGGTTCTTCACGGAATTATTTGTGTTTGCTTCTGAGGAAAAATTATGTTTTTTTTGTCTTTTTTTGTGCAAGTAGAAGGTAAAATTGCCAAAAAGCTGACACAGTTAAAAACAAACACCTTAAATTTGAAACTGAGATGAATCACGGACAGTTTGTTCAAAATATTGAAATCAATCGGTACCGGTAACGCGATTAGGAGTTTCGGGCTAAAAATACTGAAAAAGACACATGGAGTTTCAACTGGCTTGAACCTAAAACAACAACAAAAAAATTTTTTTTAAATTTTTATATCGCCTGGTTGTCTGCTTTCGTATATTGTCAAGCCACGTACAACGGGTTTTAGGTAAAGTTTTTCACGGTTGACCAAAACGCATTCTGACCAAATTTCAGCTTTGTGTCGTTTTGCCGTTTTCAAAATATTGCAGTTCAAAATGAAAAAATTTTTTTGTTATATAAACATTTTGTAAGTACTGTAAAATTGTACGTTTAGAAAGTTGAGCATACTTTTACCGAAAATCCGCTATTTTGACTTCGTTTTAATAACGTGCCTAACACCATTGCATTTGTTTGGAGCTGGGAATATGCAATAAATTTTGTAATTTTTTTTTGAAGTGGTAACCGTGGCAAAACTAGTGTAATCAATTCAAAATTATTCCAACCACTAGGGTAGATAAATTTTTGACAAGATCAAAACAAACTTTTCAAAATCTTTACGTATTTGAAACAAAATGTTTCTGATACAGCAAATGTAAAGAAACACCATAAATACTGATACTGATTCAAATTTAATTTGGAAGCTCCTTTTATTGGATTGTTGCACTGCAGTTAACAGCTTGTACGATGGTAAATTGGTACACCTGGAGTACAAATATTTCTGTTTAAATTAAACCAAAAATGCGCAGGTTTCCCAAGATTTTACGTTCAGTGTAGCCTAGGCCAGACCTTAGTCGTATAAACGGACAGTGTGATGCCTCCAAGTGTGAGGTTGGCCGGTGCGTTTGTGGCAGCTTAGCTCAAACGTTTAGGTCCCTTTTCGCTGTCTCCTGACCTAATGAGTACTTAATTGGTGAACGAAAGTGTTTGTACTCCGCAGTTATCAGATGTAACATTTGCAGATTCAAAGCAGAGGGTCGCTGCATAGGTATTAGCTTTTGCATTGAATCGTTGATACTCCACCGTATTTTGTTGAATTATTTTATGGCGTAAATAAAGTTTCAGCAGCATTTATTGTTTTTGACAGTAAACTGATGATGCAGCATTGTAAGCGAAATATGTTGATGTCTTTAACCGATGTTGTTGTAATTTTTCACTTAGTAGTTTTTCTAATAAGTAATTTATTATATTCAGAGATATCTAAACCACGACCGTGTTAAATTGTCAAATGTCATTTTGGCGAACTGATTCACTTGGTTATTTAGAAGACTCTTACATTGTGTTCAGTACTGCTGTATGATTTAAGGTTTTTTATTTCCTGTTTTTGCTGAATTCAATTACGCAGCAGCGCATTTTGCAAGATCAGGATACAAAACGCACAAATGACCTGCTTATTTTGTTGTGAAAGGCGACGGGGCATTCGAATTCTATACATTTTATATCCAGCTCAAAATACGATTCAATATTCAACCCAATTGTTAAATAAATTCTTCCATTTAGAATTCAATCACATTTTTTAAATTATAGCCGAAAATGAAATTTTGAATTGGATTTCGCACACAATCAAATAAAAGGCTTGTTCAAAATGAGGCATGGATTAAAAAATTTCGCTGAGTTTTTCGAATATTTTTGGCTTCGTACAGTCAGAGATTTAAAACCTTCCGAAAAATTTTTGACTATTACTAGCACACAAGTATTTACACAATTAAAATTATCATTTCATAGCTTAATTGTAGTCATCCGCAATATAAATTAAATCAAGTTTATAAGCTTTTTACAAAACGTCGGCACCTCACGCAACTTCGAACTTGATTTCAAAAAACGCCGGCTCATCAAATCGTATTTCATTGTACATGTACAGTCAGGAAGTCCAGACTCCCTCAATTCAAATTCAATAAATTGTTCAATGAGCATTTCCCCTAACTATTTTATTTTTCAAAAGTGTTTTGACGCGTAAAAACTGGCTAGGTGGAAATGAATTGTTCTTTATAAAAAATGATGCAATAAATGGTTACGCCTACTAACATATTATTGCCGAGGCCCCTGTCATTTTAAAGATTTTTGCATCATTTTCCTGCCAAATATTAGTGAAAACCAAAAAAAGTTCTTACCATCTGAGCGCGAGGCCCCTGGCACTGCACCATACGGTAAATCCGGCCCTGGTTATTGCATTACGTTCATAAAAAGGTTACATTAGGGCCTGAGGTAGCAAGTTTTAGGAAAAAATCTTTAATTTCACCCGGGTTATATATACATTCAAATTGGTTGACAAAAATTGAACTGAGGAGGTCCGGGCCCCCTGGTCGTCAACATTATTGGTAATTAACTACTGCATGCGTGTACTGTTGTACGCGAAAAATGCAAAAGGAGACTGAAACTGAAGAAACAATGAGCTTTTTTGTCACGGTTTTTATCATTGGTGGCATTTGAATTGGGGGGAGGTACGCTTATGCATTTCCTCTGACGCTTCTAGTCTCAGCCTACCTTCAACCTCAGTGTCCTGTTACAACAGTCAGGACTTTCCTCATCTAGACTTCGTTAGCTTTAGTGACACACAGTCACAATGATGAGTTTGTGACGTACGCAAAATATAAAAATTGTAATATATTAGCTAAGTAATAATACATACTCGTACTGTGATTATTATAATGAAATCTTGGATTAGCGCTGTGATATCGAGTTTTCAAGATTTTAAACAAGAAAAATTGGGCAAGACAAGACATGCTATTTTGTTAGAATTCATGATAAATAGCAAGCATATTTCATTTTATTGGGGGTTCCCTTACTATTTGGACTTCACTTATGCATACCTTTGGTGAATCCGGATCCCCCCCGCCCCCGGGAAATCGACCGCCGCCTAATTCTTGGTTTAGATGCTTGTGTCGCAAATGTGCGTTCAACAACGTTTTTCTTTTTGCATGACCTTTTGTTTATTCTTTCTTCAGCTCCTTTTTTGTATGTAATTTTTGAGGACGCAAAAAGTATAAAAAGCTGCGTTCTTTTTCCGTTCTTTCATTTACGCGTTGAAACTTGACTAATACCAAACGAAAACAGCTCGATTCAATTTTAAAGCAGCTTTTTCAAAGCTGTCCGATGTTTGACAAAATTGAAAATAAATTCTGTTTCTGAAAGCTGTTTTCAAGGTTTGTTGGTATAAAAATATAAAAATAATAATTCTTTCATTATGACGTCGTTACGCTTCAGCAAACTTTTTAATCTCTTCCTTAAAAACCCATTTGACATGTGTTATTTTGGATAAATTACAAATTCAATAATTAAATACAAAAATTGAAAATGCTTTAAAAACAAGAGACATAAAGTCTCAAGACTGACCAGGGATGGGAAACGATGCCACCAGCAGCCAGAGACATAGACTGGTTTCGAAGTCGCGGCAATTCTTCAACGGAGGCGTTAGACCACTCTGCCAACGTAGTATTATAATGTTAAAAAAAAATTTAAAAAGGACGAGCATAATTTGATAGGTAACACAAGACAACTTTTAAACACAAGTATTCACACGCAATTGCGGAATTTGCAACGGCAGGGAATTGAACCGCTACCCTTGCAAGTTTGAGTCCGATTCCTTACCGCTGCAATCGAGCATGCTAACATAGATAAATGCTAAACTGTTCACGGCCACCGCGTCATTTTGGCTGATTGCTGCAAGATTTCTAACGACAAAGACTAGAACTTAACTTAGATGTTGAATTTTTTTCTAAGTATCTGTTGGACTTTTGAGCGTTTTCGTTTACAAGCGTTTGGTTTATGTTTTTTTTTTTGCTGAATTCAACCTTGTTTTATTCCATTCCAGATTTATTTAGTGTGTTAATAATTATTAACGAAAATGAAATTAATGTTGTTTCTCACATTTGCAATTTTTCATCTTTTTGTACCTGCTAACCAAAGTAAGTACCTACGAATACTAGTTAATGTATATTGAACCACTTTATGTTTGCCAAGCATTTGGAAAACTGTAGAATTCTAACAGCACGATACCAACTATGTGAATTTAATTGAATGTGACGGTAGAAGGTTTAGTTCGAAATTAAATTGATTAAATTCAACCATTAAATGTGGTCAATAGTTGATTGATTAGGCCAGTGCCGGATTTATATGGTGTAGTTCCTCACGGCTCAAGATTGGTGGGGGTCCCATTTTTTGATGGTTCAAAAATCAGATCAAGTTTAGTTGAATGTTATCATAGTTTATGCAATAGCCCCTTTCAAGATCTATCAGCTAAAGTACACCAGAAAAAAAAATCATTTTTTTCATTTTTGAGGCAGTCTTTTGAGAGATATGGAATTTAAAGTGGTTCAAAGCCATTTTTGAACATTAATTTAAAGGACAGAGGGTGGGAAGGGAGATAATATTTGTCAAAAATAAAGCGTAAAAGTCAGTAGAAAATTTGAAAATGGCTGAAAGTAAGCATTAAAAATCAATCACCTGTTGCAAACTGCTTAAAATATAAGCTTCAACAAAAAAAGAAACGTGTAAGGAGAAGTCCTATTTCCAGTATTTAATTTAGTTGATTACTAATCACTTTTCTCAAATTTTGTTTTGTAAGCTTTTTCCGCTAACTATCTTTCTTTATAAAAATTCAGACGAATTAGATCAATACTTGTAAGTTTTTTCAAATTTTAGGATTTCATAAATTACCGGCTTGAAATAAGAGCCAAGAGGAGTGAAATTTTACTATTAAATTTTTAAAATAAAATATTTTAAAGATTGTGACGTCACGAAAACAATGATGACGTCATCAAAACCAGTAAATCCTTATAACAGCATGGAGATTTTTCTAAATGTTGCTAAATATTATTTTCAGTTTGGATTTTTGTTATTTCAAAGTCATCTCTGATAAAGTCACCGCAGATGATGGCGTCACATGCAAGTTGACGTCATTTTTGATATATTGCATTGATTATTATTTGTAACTTTTTTTGACTGAGACATAATATCATTTACGAAACTTAAGAATACAGAAGTATTATTTTCATTATATCATTCAACAGCTGGTGGCAAGGAATTTTTTTTTTATGCAAACGCAATGTATTACAAGAAACAGCAGAAAAAGCAACAGTTTTAAATTAATACGTAATCATCGAAGTAATGATGGTGCAATGCATTTATTAGAAAATAAAATATTTTATTTTAGCTAAAGATTAACATCGATAATGAATATACAGTACAATAAATAGAATAAGCACACTGATAAGCAGGCATTGTGCTAAAAACTGCACGAAGCACCTTAGGTGCCTTTGACAAAGACAAAATGACGTCACTTCCGGAGGTACGGCTTACCCCAAACTTTCTGAAAATGTGTGTTGCTAAATTTGCTTCAAAGTCAGGGTGCATCAAAGCAAAACGTTTTTAGTTTATGAGCTATATCAAAATAACTAAGAGTGGACACAAATTTGCTTTTTTCGGTACAAATAGGGTTAAAGTTTGCCTCCGGCTACATCGCCTCTTTACGCAGCCAGTTTAATCATGTCTTCGCAGGCAGAGTTAATTTCTATAACATGTTTAAAAAGCATTAAGTTTTAAGTTATTTTGTAAAAAAAAGTTGCAAATGTTTTAAGCGCTGAGTTTTTTGCCCCTAGACCACCTTTTTAAGCGGCTGGGGCGTTGCCTCCATACTCCCCAAATTCAGACGGCTGATAACTTTGCCCGCAGACCCCCAAAACAGTCCCTCGTTGCAGATGTTTGGTAACGTGCCAAAATTTAAAATAATTTTACAATGTGTATTTTAGTATTTGGGCTTTGCGAACGCAGCACCGTTTTTTCTTCAACTTTTGGGAAAATCCTTTGACATTCCACCACTCGAGTGCAAAGTTTCAATTTTTTCTGCATCTCAGAAACGGCAGAGAAATAGGCATAAAAAGTATGGCAGTTTAGACACTTTGTGGGGATAAACAAATGCAGTTAAAGTTTGCGAAGCTACATCATGTAACTGCTGTGTGCTAGGATTTTACAGAACAAAGTTAGTCTAAGATTTGAACCCTAAATTGCGTAAATTTTGCAACTAAAGGTTGATGGGACATTGAAGTAGCTCAATATTTCTTCTGCACTGATAGCGATAACAAAATTTTTATTGCAAAAATTTTTGGCAGCGCGACAAAACACGAGTAAGGATAATTAAACTGCTGATGCGATTTGTTTACAACAATTTAAAAAAGTTCCTTTATGAATTGCAACCAAAATTTTGCTAAGAGAAAGGAGAAACAGAGGGGTGGTTCCAGCCTAAAGTTAAATGGGTTGAAGCATCCAGCCAATTCCGATAGTTTAAAATAGCAAAACCGAATTATAGATTTTGGAATTTCTTAGTCTCATTTTGGGACTGCGTCTGCAAAGGTATTCATTTGAAACTTTACAACATGTTAAAACAATACGTCAATGTTATTACAACAGGCCTAGCGAAACGGGATGTTTCCTGTGCAGCTGATCGTTTAAGCAGAAGACTTTTTGTAAGTGGGTTAAAAAGTATTCCGTAAGCACAATCGCCCTAAACATTGATGGGTTAAAGTATGTCCCGCGGTACTTGAAAGAGTTAATAAACACGGCTCGCGCTACCGCAAATACTGCTGCAGCACCGTCTTTATTCCAACTTTAGGGGAAATCCTTCAACATTACAGCACCTGAGTGCGAAAAACGGCAGAAAAATGGGCATAAACAGTATTGCAGTTCGAACATTTTGCAGGAATTTACAAATGCAGTTAAAGTTCGTAAAGCTACATGATATAAAAGCAGTATGCTGATTTTACGAAACAAAATTAACCTAAGGTTTGAATCTTACAGTAAAGTTAGTAAATTTTGCAATTAAAAATTAATGGAAGATTGAAGTAACTCACTTTTCTTCTGCACCGATAACGATAACGAATTTTTTATTGCAAAAATTGTAAGCAGCGCAATGCAGTAAAACACGAGTCATAACTGCTTGTGCAATTTGTTTACAACTATTCAAAAGCTTTCTTATGCAATGTCACCAGCAGGCGTGCAACCAGGATTTTGAGGGAAGATTTCAACCCAAAGTTAAAAGGGGTGAAGCATCCAAACAATTCCGGTACTTTACAACACCTAAAAATGAATATATAATTTTTGAAATTTTTTGTTCTTATTTTGGTGTAGAGGTTGCAAAGATATTCAACAAACAAAAAGAAGTATTTACCTAAAAAGTTTTTGCAAACCATGAATTTGTTCTCTCAGACTGAACTTCCTGAGAAAAAAATTGAAAGAGTGAAAGATAAATACTTTCCAGTAACATCACATGACTTCACCAATTTTGATGAACATCCTCCATTTTCTGCCATTTTAACTGGAGAGATCAAACTCAAAAACTTTCTGGGGAAATATCTCTTTGTATTTGTCACATATCTTTGCAACTGGAGCTTAAAAGTGAGAACAAAAAATTTAAAAATATACTTTAATTTTAGCTATTGCGAACTACCAGAATTGGCTGGATGCTTCACCCGCTCGAAAAAAAATTGTTGTTCGGAAATGACTCATTTAAGCGTGTGCCGATGAAACCAGTCCAAAATGCATTACACAAACGGAGGTCTGAGGGAAGAGCTTTTAGCCGTTGTGGGCGTGAGTGGGGACCAAGCTCATAGCCTTAGGGCTACTGTATTTTTGTGATTTAAAAAAATACCCATTTTAACGCCATTTGGATCATATTACGCTTTTTTGCTTTTAGAGCCATTTAAAAACAAAGTTGCAAAAATTCAAAGTTAATCGATAACATTAAATTTAACATTAAATTTCCCAACCCCATCAGCCCTCTTTATTACTTACAAGCGTAGTTCAAAAACATGCTTAAAGGTTAAATTTTTTAAGCGTTTTTGCTAAGGGGGGGGACTGAAGTTTGCGCAATAAAAGTCATCCTAATTACTATTCTTGAATCGACCTTAGATTTTTTTATTGATAATGTATGAAAGACAACTAACACTGCTACAATAATATGCATACAGTATACGGTAGCTAGTACTGCAGAGTGTAGATACAAACAATTTTTGATTGTTCGAAAGAACGTAAAATCACACTGCACTTGTTTATACAGCAAATTTTTAAACCTGTTCCCAACAAAAACTAACACACTTATTTCATATTCTAATTCACGCAGTGGTGTAAAGTAAAGAAATACTTTTACGTGATTAGATTACTCAAGTAGTTTGTTCCGGTAAGGAGTACTTTTTGAGTAGTTTTTTAGGGGGCTACTTTTACTTTTACTTGATTACTTTTTGTGTCAAGTAACGCTGCTTTAGTAGAATTTTGATTCAGAGAAGTACAAAGTACTGTAATTTAGATTTGAACCACAAATTCGTCAGAGCGGTCAAATTTTCTTCTGGCAATTGTTCAATTTCAGTTAAATTAGTTGTCTTTTGCTCCTTTTTTGGCTGGCAACGTTTGCGTCAGAGATCAGACCACCACAGCGACTGTCGCAATGTCTTTTTTCAACGCCGGCGAGTATGTGTCTCGTCCATTCTGGCGAATGGCAGTTCTTGCTTTTAGTTTCCGTTGCTTGGTGTTTGCTCTTCGCCGCGGCTGCATACTGGCATTAGATGTTCTCTCCATTGAAAGTAAATTATGAAAGAAGCAAACAGAGAGATATAAATTTGCCAAAGTTTGTTCTATGAGTACTAAAAGTTTCTATAGCTAAATTCTAATGAGTGAGCCAAAAATCATACACCAAATATGCAATGTGCATTATTCTATGGTACTGTAATTATTGTGAAAACGTAATTTTAAAGTGTTTTTTATTTGATGATTAATTTTGTTCCAGCAGAGACCTAGAACTGTCTAAACAGGCTATCAACAAAAATTTTGTGTGATTTATTGAGGTAATGTTTTTCAGCTTCCGCCTGCCTTCTCACGTCAGCATGTGAAACAAATTCAATTCAAAAAAATTTGCAATAATTTTTATTGATTAATCAAAAAAAATTTTATCACAAAATATGCTGAACTAGCTATAGTGCGTGAGTTTTGCTCCACCTGTACCAAGATGCAGTAGATTATACAGTACACCGATTAGACACGTCCACAGTGTTTTTACTTTTTGGCATAGTAATTTAAAAATGACAGTGATTAACTATTTGAGCAAAGATGTTACGAAATGATTTCATGTAAATTCTGCGCGGCATGATTTTCAAATCTCGAACTCTTGCTGTTGTTGTTCTTTTTAGTTGGTTGTCTTGAATATAATAGCAAAAAATCCAAACAATTAATAATTCATGGCATCTTGAGATAGTGAGGGGTAAGTAGACTAAGCGCTTGTGGCAGTGATGTGAAGGTAGTCGACCTGTTGTCACCCTCTATGTCGATTGAATAGTTTATTTTGCTTGAATACTTTCAGAAATACTTCTACCTGAGTACTTTTAAAATGACTCCTTTTTTAGTTTTACTCAAGTGCCTATTTTGCTCAGTACTTTGTACTTTACTTTAAGTAGTTTTTTTGTCAGTAACGAAACTTTTACTTGATTACAATTTTCGAATACTTTTTGCACCACTGTCGCAGACAAATACCGTAATATAGCTTAACCCAAAAACAGCAAAAACTTGTACCTGTTAGTATTTTACTGAAAAATTTAAAGTTTCAGAGTACGGTATGTTTTTTTTTCCGATTGCTCAAAAAACTTGGGTTTTGTTAGTTTGATCGTTTTTCCCCTGTAGTCGTCATTAGTAACTTTGATCTCACCTTAGATTTCACGGCTACACCTGCAACACCAACTGCTGCGGAGAGTGTAGCTCGACCAGTAACTGCTGCAGCTACAAGATCAGCAGCTTCGCAAACAACACGTATCGAAGGTACTGCTAGCAAAATCAAAATTGCTTTCTTTGTTCTGTAAGCTACCGTAATCCTTTTTTTTTAAAACCTAAACTTGAAATCACCAAGCGATATGTTTGTGGTAGAGTTTGTTTTTACAATTGCTGAATTGCTCTTTGCAAAATGCTAGGTATCAGTGAAAAGACTGTAGGTCAGCCTGCACAATTTGCTGCAGTGCAAAAGCCATAACAATATACACCTACTTGTCGCAGACTGCACGCTTTCGCTGTTGTAGCCACCACAGTTACAGCGACATGTCTTGTGATCGACAAAAAGCAAAAAAAAAAAAACAACCGTTACCTCTTTACCTGCATGCTAAAACATCTAGTTGTTGTTTTTTAATTCTTGTTGGCAGAAAAAATTATCATTGCTGTTCCATTCATTCTTTATTAGGATGGTAACAGTTAAGGACTATTTTCAGAAACAACAGCTTTTCACGTCTGGGAGAAATGATGATAGCAAATTATCGAAATGCACGGTGCATTGCAAGCATTGACATTATGTCAACAGTAAGCACAAACCTCGAAAATAAAGTTTAATGTGAAAAGTTACACAATAGACTCTTTATTAAGCCGCATTTACACGGGCAACTTTTTTGCAACGCGATTCGACGATTTTTTATGCGTGAAAATCTCTCTCGCAGAGTGGTTACTCATACGAGGCAAGACTCGCTTGCCGCGATCGCGTTTGGCAAGAATCGCTGCCGTGTAAGTAACACCTGCGATTTGCGATGCCGATTATATTTTTGCGCGACTCGGTGCAACAATCGTTCTCGCCCATGATCACTTACACGAGGTCGATTTCAGCGTCTCGAGAGTCACAAGACAAAGTCGCGCTCGTGTAAACAGCAAATCGTACGCAATTTACGAGTCGCCCAGGCATAGCGCAATGCACAAATGCTTTGCGAGTCGCTGGCTGCGATTATCTAAGTTTACTTCATAAAATGTTGTGTTCATGGTACAAAATAGTCTGTAGTGCTTTTACCGTAATTAATTGTGATACTAAATTTACTTCATATTAGTTGGAAACGAAGAAGAAATAATTTTCTTGTTGATGCTGGCACTGGTCTACTGCAGATACGGCAGTCATGAGTTGATTGCTGATAACTGTGAAGCCCATCAAGCAGGGCTTTAACCCTTAATAAAATGTATGATAAATTAACCACAGAAAACAGTACCTTAATTTTATTTTGTTTTTATAATACCGTAAGTACACTGTTTTCATAAGAACCAGTAAATTTTGAGTTGAGGCTGACTGTTCTTAATTTTTTGCCAATGTTGAGCATCATTTGCTCTTAATTGGTTCTTAAATTTTGAGATCATTGATGTCAATTATAGCGACAATGTTTGTTAATACCTAATGGTCTGTCTGCTTGTAAACGCCTGTTTTTGCTGCTTTTGCAGCATCGTAAAATTGCGGAAAGCAAAAAAGCAAGCTCTAATTTTTGTTTGAACGAGAGCCAAAAAGTTTTTTTGTTACCTGCCCAATGCGCAATAGCACTCTATACTCTCGAAGTTATTCAAGCTCTTTTGTTTTGAATCAGAACAGATTTTAGTTTCTTTTTTGATTTGGCATTTTTTCTTTTTCGGTTGTTCTTAACCCTAGAATAGCTAAGACAATAAATTCACAGTAATGGCATTTGGACAATATATTTTGGAAATGGAGGTGCTTGTTACAGAAGCCAGAGGTGGAGTCGAGAACACAAGGCTCGAGGCCAAGGCCAAGGACACAAAAAAAATCCGATGCCAAGGCCAAGGACAGCCTTTCCGAGGACAGACTCTTGAGGCCAAGGACAGGAATGCTCGAGGCCAAGGCCAAGGACCAAGGACACAAGCGCTTGTGCTCTCCAAAAAAAAAAAGTCTTCACAAAAAAAAAAAGTCTTCACAAAAATTTTTCAAGCGATCTCCAAAAAAAAAAAAAATTTTTACAATTCAAAAAATAGTGCTGTCCTCGAGCCGAGGACAGGCCAATTTTTGAGGACTTGAGGCCTCGAGGCCAAGGCCAAGGATTTCAAAATGTGTTCTCGAGGCCAAGGACGTCCTCGAGGACTCCACCTCTGACAGAAGCCCACCGTTACAATATGTAGCCTTCACCGTGTCCGTCTGGGCAAACCACAATTGAAATTCTTCAACTTGAACTGCAATGTTCAGACAAAATGCATAGTTTGGAACAGTACGACATGGCAAAATATATCTGAAATTTAGCCTAAAAATAATAAACTTAAAGAGTGCCATACGAGCGGTCTTGAAAACGAACAGTTGCTCAAATGAAAAGGAATGCCAGAACAGAGGTAACTCGGCCAAACACAAAGGCGTGCAGGAATTACCAAAAAGCGCGTAATTTTTAAAGCGTTGGCTGCAGGAACTAAAGTGAGGCGCACAAACTGAGCAAACTAAAAGGAAAAAGCGGCCGGATCAAAACTAGAGCGGGGCAACACAAAAAAGGTCAATCGGTGCTGTGACAGTGCTGGCAGAGTAGGCTGATAGGCTCACATCTATGCTCACTCGTTGGGTCCAGTACTTTGTATACAAATACCATCCACTGGTTTTTGTCGGCTAAAACCGTGTTAGCGTTTGCTTTCTTTTCTGACCCGAGATTGCTAGAGCCTACCGGCAATTCTTGCGGTTAAAATAACCACAGTTAAGTGGAGAAGCACAACACCTACTGCCCCGCATATTGTGATTAAACATTAATTTCATGAAAATGATGTTTATAATGAAATCATGTTCTCAATTTCGAGTGGTTTTATGGGGTTTTTTCATTTGATTAACGCCAGGAATGAGTTTTGACATGAAGTCACTGGCGTATTTTTGCATTGCTCATAATAATTCATCTTCCGCACTATACTAACTGTAATTGCCTAGCGTTTAGCAAATGCATGCGCTGCTTGTTTTATTATTGTGGATATTAGTGCTTTGTAACTGCTGTGCTGTGGTTTAGTAGCTCCATAAAAAAATTACATGAAAACACATTTATATGAATGCTATGTGGATTTTTTGAATGTTGGTTTAATTGAAAAAGAACCAGTACTTCTGTAGTGACAAAAGGCGCCGGGTATCATTGCAGAAGAACTCAAAAAGTACATTTCTAAAAACAAAAATAAAATTTAACCATTGGCATTTCGTATAGTATATGACAGCACAGATCTC
This sequence comes from Trididemnum nubilum, assembly GCA_963965965.1. Lineage (NCBI taxonomy): Eukaryota > Metazoa > Chordata > Ascidiacea > Aplousobranchia > Didemnidae > Trididemnum > Trididemnum nubilum. The sequence goes on from OZ014471.1 coordinate 50,056,229, forward strand.
CTATAAAATACTAAAATACTTGTGCACTATTAAGTAAATAAACAATATGAATTTGTCAGTTACACATGCTTGGAGAAAAAGTAATTTCAAAAGTGTTTTTAGAATTAACTGCACAAAAAAATTGATAAATTTTATTGTTTTACCAAACATTATGCATAACCAAACAATACACACAGTCAGAGATGGGTTGCGGTAGAGAAAAACCAATACCAAAAGGGTAAATGACAGAATTTTATAATAAATTATGAGCATTAATCCCGCTTGACTTTGCTCCATCCAAGCCAACTTAAAATAGCATTTACGTATCACACATTCGGCACGAGCAGCACGCCGCCGTTGCTGCTTCATCTTTTACCTTGCATTTTCATTGCAAGTTTTGACCTTAGCTGCTTAATAGTATTCTTCGTATTTCGTTTTACGCTTGCGTTGGCTTCATTCATTTTCTTTTCAAAATTTCAAAGCGTGATTGCTTCAAATGCAAAAGCTGACAAGCGGCGCATTTGAAGTGCATTTGCAGCAGTTCGCTTTTGCAAATTCAAAACCAGCAAGCAGCGCTTTGAAACTATCTCGCACCGTGTAAGTAAACCAGTGCGATAGCGACTCTTCCGCCGACTCGATTTTGCGAGAATCACTGGCACACAGTCTCAACGTGTAAGTGACTTCAGCGAGTTGCAATCGAATGCGAATGCCGCGTTAAAATCTCTCCCGTGTGAGTGACTGCTACGATTTGATTTTTCGGGGGGCGTGTCGGGCGATATCGCGCAGACAAAATCACACGTGAATCTTGCGCCGTGTAAGTGACCTACGCGATTTGAAAAAGAAAAAAAAAAATGTCGATTTTCGCAGCTAAAAGTCGCCCGTGTAAATGCGGCTTTAAGTACACGAGAATCAGACGCGCGAAGAAAAAGAGAAGAGCATTGAAAAAAAAAGTTTGTTGTTGTGGCAAAGATTTTGCGGTCACGCGTGTTCGACTGATTTAATCAAACGCGAGTGAGCCAAGAAGAAAAAAGTCACGCTGATTCGACAAATCGGCATATTTTAGAAAAACGAACCGTGAAGAAAAAAAGACGAATACTGTTAAGGGGCGTTTAGACTGGACGCGAAGTAACGCGAAGCGAAGGTTGCCAACCTTCGCGAGCAGTTGCTAATCTTCGCGACTGGTCGCTTCATAGGCTAATTTTAATAACTTAGTTTTAAAATGTATTCAATGAGCAGAGAGCGTTGTGTACTTTATTATTGAAACGCTATTATAGTAATCACAGGTTCTGTTTCGTCATAGAGCGCTAGAATTACCGGTAAAACGAAGATTGAGTTTATATTATGTTATCACGCAATAACCGTGAAAAAGAATCTAGACTAATAGCTCAAGTAACAAAACAATCTTGAGAAAAAAGTTTGTAAAGTATAAGTGAAAAAGTGAAACACAAAGTACAGTAGATCGAATTTGGAAATGAAAAGACTAGTCATTTCTTCAAAAACGTAGCAGTACTTAGCCTATTTACTAGCTATCAATGATTTGTTTAGATTCTTCCACTGAAAACTTGCCATAATCTGTTTTGACAATGACAGTTCTGGGTTTTAATGCAGAAACGCAAGAAGCTGGAGGCAGATGTCAAAAGTTCTCTTTAGGTGTTTACTCAGTTAACAAATCCTTAAACGCTTTCACCATCCATGTCTCATTATGGTAGTGGTAGATCTACCGGTATCTTGTAGAGTGTAAACCAATAGGCTAGTCTACAGGTACATTTAAAGCACAAACTATGTTGTTTTTTTGATGTGATTTTTCTTTTTCAGGCAAGCATGCTATGATACCTGTAGTAAGCTGAAACAGTTGTTTGTATTTGTTATTTGGTGCTGTTTATGAAGACTCCCAATGTTAACGCTATGAGTGAAACTGAAAGCTGGATTTGTCATCAGTTATGTAGGGGATTTTTTGCATATTGTGCAATGGATTGCTGTGTTGATTTGCAGGAGAAAGCAAAAAAACATTGCAGTTTTTGCATGATTGGACACTATCGTCGAAGGACGAGAATTTAGCACAGTAATACCAGCAGTTGCTTTGAGGAAAAGTCAGCTTCTAAAACTCAGTTTGGTGTTTTACTCGCTAGCGGAGCGCGAATCGATGTTTAGTGCGAAGTTAAATGCTTTCGAGAGCATTTTATTAGTTTACATTTTCTTGCGGTACCAGTAGGCTACGTTGCAACGGTCGCGTTTACCTCAAAGGGCTTCGCTCCAAACCACCGTTTGTAAGATACAGACAAACTTATAGCTGTAAGGTCAAGCCCCCTCTTCTTAGCAAGTTTTTGGTTATGTCCCTGATAAAAAAAAACATTTAGATTTTTTTATATGAAAATTGTTACTCAAGCATCTGAATAAAAGTGTTGTTAGTTATCACATTTTCATGTAACTGACGCTTCCTTCCCCAGTCCAATTATTATCATTATAAATGCTGTATCAAGTTTTTTGTTTAGTGGTGACTAATGAGAATAGAACAATATTAATGAACTTGCTTGGCGGGTACTTCTCTACCAATAATAGTAACCTCAGCAAAAAAATAGAACTCACTTTCTACTGGTTATATATTAATTGGCTTTCTAGTTCATCTAAATACACTGACTGTAATTGTAATAATTGAACTTCAGACCTAAAATAGTTTACTTTGTCACTTTATTCACCATGTAAAGCAGTTAAAATTTTAAAAGGCAGTACAAATATTTTGAAATTTACAAACAACTAAATTCAGATATTACACAAAGACACAGTAAATGAATATTTAACACACTAGACACTTCTAGTTTCATCTCAAAGGACTGGAGTGAAAAATCACAACCAGACTACAATATTTATGATTATAAAACTTGGGGTAGTCCAAAACCATTGCTTCCAGTTCAACTTGGTCACGGTCACAAACCTTCAGAAACAAGAAGACTTTTAAGAGGACATTCAGAACAAAAATTCCATGTTTGTAGCTATTCAAAGAAGTGACTACTAATTAAGCCGATCCAAAAGTTCATAGGAATTTTTCGATTTTTTGCATCTATCTAGCTCTTGTATGTAGCAGTGTAGCTTGAAACCAATTCTAAATACAGTTTTATTCACCAAGTTGGCTTGGTCAAGTAGGCTAGACAATAAAAAAACTTTTGCGAGTTTTCCAGTATTCAAGGAATTGTTCAGCTGTGGTTACTTTTAAAACAACAAGCTAACAAACAATGGGTAAAAACACTATCAACACATTCAAAACTAGCCTGTTGGTGGGTTATTTTATATTCTGAAAAAAGAACAATACCATGTTAGTTTAAGTTTACTTTAAGACAAAAATGAAAAAGCTGCTCAGCCAAAAGAACCACTGGACCGATACAATACCCTAGCTTCTGCTATGCTGCACAGAATAAAAAGTTTTGTTTTAAAAGCTAGATGTCGTGGGGCTAGGCCTACTGCTTTTGTGTATTCATTATAATGAAGCTCTGAGATCCAGCATACAGTGGCGGATCTAGAAAATTTTGGTGGGGGGGATTTTAAGCACAAACCTTCAAAACTTCGGATGTCTTCACTGAAATTGAGAGTGATTTTTGGGCCGAAATCGGAAATTCGAACGTTTTTTCTGCCCAAATTCAGGTGGTCTCCAAAAAAAAAAAAAAAAAGGTCTTCACCGAAATTGAGAGTGTTTTTTCGGCCGAAATCGGAAATTCGAACGTTTTTTCTGCCCAAAATCAGGTAGTCTCCAAAAAAAAAAAGGTCTTCACCGAAATCGAGAGTGATTTTTCGGCCGAAACCGTTAGCTTTACACTGGTGGGAGGGATGCATCCCGAAATGGAGTCTAATTTTTCGAAATAGAGGCTGATTTTTCGGCCGAAATCGTTACTTTTAGGCTGGTGGGGGGGATGCATTCCCCCCATCCCCCCCCTAAATCCGCCCCTGCCAGCATAGCTATGAAAAATCACTCTAGGATTTACAGCCTTAGCTGTTAGATCCAAATTAACTTGGCTAGCCTAGGGCTATCGCGAATCTAACTTTGCCAACAACCTACACTTTGGACTGATAAATAGGCGCTAAACCATACAAATATACTATTTACATTATTTTCTAGCAAACTGCGATCGTAAAAATCCGATCAGTGATTTAGTAAGTTATCTTACTACAGCCTGCAAGCAAGCGATGTTGCGCAACTGCTCGCGAAGGTTGCGACCGGTTGCAACCTTTCGCGAGCTGTCGATGACGTCAAATTTTGGTTGCTTCGCGTCCAGTCTAAACGCACCTTTAGTTTCTAGTCGACTAATAAAGAGTCTATGATTACGCCTTTTGTTGGCACCAAGCTCATTCCAGTTTTACGAACATACACACAATTGCATCAGACATGACGTCACAATACAACAAATATTGAATGCTTAAAAGAGATTATGCTTGAGACCACATGAAACCATATCGAGGGTCGCAAAACAAAAGGTTTCGCGGGCCGCATGCGGCCTGCAGGCCGTATGTTATGCAGGTCTGATGTAGCTGTTGATTTCTTGAGAGAAAATGAAAACTATTAGCGTTTGGGAAATGTTTGTTCCAGGATTTGACGCTGCGAATTCTTCCACAATCACATCTGCAGATTTTACGGAAACTACAGTTTTCCCATTCCAACCAACAACTTTGAGAACAACTTCACGAGGTTTGATTATAGCATTTAAAACAATGATCAACCAACAATAAATCTATCATAATTTACAAAATTTTCAAAAATATCATATTTTGAAAGTTGCGTAGGTTATCAGTTTTTGGTACCAGCTTGATCTTGATCCACTTACAATATAAACCAATATACCTACTAGGGTGTCTCTTATTTTGGCATTTCAAATGTTTTACCTCTAAACCTTTCCAATGGTTCCATTTCATGAAAAAATGATATGTATAAAATTTTAAACTTATAAAATGAAGTTTAGAGGAGGCGCCAGGCCCGGCGCCAGGATGGTGTGACTGGGGGGGCATAAACAAATTTTGGAATTTTGGGAGGGCACGAAAACTTTATTTATTTGTGAAATTCAACGAAATCTGGGGGCAAAAACCAAAAAAATGATCGTCCTCTCAAAAACTATGCAATTTTTTAAGAAGTTTGGTCTTCTTCGAAACCTGAGGTGAAGATCAAAAAAAAAAAGGTCATCATCTCAAAATATACGCGAATTTTTATGAATTCTTGGGTGCAACCACACAAACAAACAATCTTTATTGCAAAATCTACAAAAAACATTAGACAAAAAAACCAGAGCCAGGATAAAATGAATCATTCTATTTCGAGACGTTTCGACTTAAACTAAAGTCATTATCAATCTTATTCAAATAGAATGAATAAGATTGATAATGACTTTAGTTTAGTTCAACAGTCTGCAAAGCATATTGCATTAATATTATTATTTTTCTGAAGCTGCTTGATTGAAAGGTGGTGCTACCCAGTACTCTAATTGTTGGGGGGACACGTTTGAATGGGCAGTATTTTTCAAGTTTGAATAGGCAGTATTTTTCAAGTTTGATTCTATTTCAATAAGATTGATAATGACTTTAGTTTAAGTCGAAACGTCTCGAAATAGAATGATTCATTTTATCCTGGCTCTGGTTTTTTTGTCTAAGCTCTTCACATCGTCCCGTTATTCTGCTCCGAAGTACAAAAAACAGTTCTTGCTCACAAATTCTGGGGTGACAACCAGTATTTTGGGAGTCTCTGGCCTTGAATTGCACTCCAGTAGCACCGAGCCAGTTAATTTTTTTGAGGCACAATCCTCGCTTAGGGAGGCTCAATTCTCGTTTGTGGGGGCACAAGAAGTGATTTGGGTGGGCACGGCCCCGAATGCCCCCTCGTGGCGCCAGGCCTAGGTGGCGCAAAGTTTTTCAAGTCTGAATGGGCGGTATTTTTGATTTCTATGCAGAAATACCACCATTATGAACAGCAAAGTTTTATTATTTCATTGTGACCTTAACATGCATAACAATAGCGTTTATTATAATCTTCTAAAAGCTAACTTAGGAACTGCAGTGCTGTATCAGTCATGACGTACAGTAATTATGTGCAGTTTTAAGTGCTTGTATCATCAACTAGTTTTTCAAAAAAAAGCAGCTTCTTTACCTAAGATGGCTATTGGCTAGTTTTCTGTGGTATCTCACAGAGGATTTAAATTTGCTTCGCCTGTTTGATCGTAACGTAGGTTTGACTACAAAATTACCATGGTGAAAGTTTCAAAAAAATGTCGTAGAAGATGAACCTTCGTCACAAACTCGAGTAAATATGACTAACGCTAAAAACAAAGCTCTCGTTGAGTGTGTCAACAAAAACAGTAGAACGTTGATATGTCTGACCAACCAATTAGAAACTCTCCACAGAGCTGCAAACAAGGTCTTTAATTGATGGCTCTCTTCCACACCTATCCCACTGCTTCTCTTTGACACCCAACTTCCCCTGTTAAAAATTACTTTGAATTTGTTTGAATACCAATTTTTTGAGCTTTAAATATCAAGCACTTTTATGCTTTTGGCGTGCTCTGCGCCTCCTCCAAGAATCCCTTTACCTCAGCACCATTGGCACAAAATCAGCGATCAGCCGGTTAAACAATATACCCTCCTGTTAACAATATACTCTACCTATCTTTCGATCTGCCGTCTGCACCCTGGCGTGTGGCTCAACTGTTGGGTTTCTGCAAAGTTCTGCTGCTTCTTCATCTTTTGAAAGGGGTTGGGTAGCACCAGTACTTAAACTGTAAAATTTTGCACGGTGGGACGATTTTGCACCTTGACCAAACGCATTCGGAAAGCAAAAGTACTTTAGTGGAAATTATGTCTTTCCGTCCCCAAAATCGAGTGAAGACCAAAAAAAAGGGCTTCTCCGAAAATTGAAGAGTTTTTGTTTCCGAAATCAAGTAAAGAACAAAAACAAAGGTCATCAACGCAATTTGGGATTAAATTTGGCCGGAATTTGTGGGATTTATTAGGGCTGCCAGGCTCTTTTTTGTCTGTTCAACCAGCACTCAAACCTCAATGGGGTAACGCTGAATCTCAATGGGGGGACGCCAACTCTCGATGGGGGGACGTGTCCCCCCAACAATTAGAGTACTGGGTAGCACCACCTTTCAATCAAGTCGCTTCAGAAAAATAATAATATTAATGCAATATGCTTTGCAGATTGTTGAAATTAACCAGGCCATTGTTTCGAATATGAAGAAGTCTACTCTTACGCAGCAATAACTTTCTGTAAACATGATTATTGTGCTGATTAAAAAACTTCCTATATGCATAAATCAGTGTTTGTTAAGCCAACTTTGAGATCACTGCGCAACATCTAAACATAAAAATTTGCAACAAAACTTTGCATGAGGCAGTTTTTGGTACAGTGGAAACTTTTGAGAAGGTCAGACTCACAAAATGTGTATTTTAAAATTTGACCCCAAATAAGGGACACCCAAATACCAACCCCTGTAACAAACTTGTGATGCCAGGCATGTAACAATACAAACTTGCTTACAAACTGCATCTAGCCAAGTAAACTGCAAATTAACCATGTGACCAGATAGATAAACGTGATTTTACATACTATTTTAATGGAATTATGTTTCAGATATCACCGCTAATTCTGCAATATCAACAATTGTTCCAGACAGTGCAACACGATCGGTAACTACTCCAGATACCGGATCAGCAGCTACCTCACAACAAACAACGAGGAGCGATGGTAAACGCCGTTCTACGACGTCTGGGCGTAGACAGAAATGCGCAGAACATAAGGATGCAGACATAAGAGCTCGGGGACATAAGGGCGCAGAGACGTAAATGTGCAATTTGTGCTAACATTTTCGTACTTCGAAAATAATTATGTAATTAAAGAAACAAACTTGTTTATTGAGTATTTTATTTAACTTTTGAAAGTTAAGTTTTTTTAATTCGCTACCTGCCTTCAGTTTTCAATTATTGCACAAAACACTACCCCTAAACTGCTTTTAGGTCGCCGTGCACTAATCTTGAGCAAACATTTAAAAAAAATTTTTAGAGAGTTAACTTGCTTTACGTAACCACGTCAGCGGTTGTTTTCAAACGCAATCATTTAACTGCTTTCTAGCGGGGGTTGTACTTAATCCGTTAAACAAACAATTATAATTAGTCTTTGGTCTCACTGCGAAGCAAAATTAAATCCAATCTTTTATTTTCTCGCTCTATTACGCCGAAGGCGTGTAAGGACGAAAATACTCGCGCAGATTGCAAATTTACCTCTCTTAGGCCGTTTGCTGTAAATTCTAGGACGCTTAAAAATCGAGTTTGTAAAAAAGTTAGAGTGGCAAAAAAATTTTGATGCAGATAGACTGTATTTCATCCTAGGAAGTTTATATAAAAAGTTCTCCAAAAATTACCCTGCAGTTTTCGAGCAAATGGGGGGTAAAGTTGGGGGTTTTCAAAACTAAAAATTACATATTTTCCGCATAATGTGCAAGTTTAAATCCTTTTATCATTTCTATTTGCTTATTTTGACAATTTTTCAGATGCGCAAATTTCTAGTTTGGTTTTAAAGTTAAATTAAGCAATCCTCCCTAGCGCTCTCTAGCACTACTAGCGGCGAAATGTTTCTTTTGTGTTTATTTAAGCTTTAAATAATTTTCCCTTAATTTTTTAGTGATTAACCATCGATAGGAGTTTACTTCATTTGTTTGAACGTACAAAAATGACATAAACTTTTCCGAAAGCATTGGGCTACAGATAAAATTAAAAATTTATTATTTTTGGGGCCTTGTTTGACTAAAAAACAGTTAACAAAAATCAATAAAATTAACTACAAAAGCAAACATGTTTCAAATGCTTGTTAAATATTTAAAATAAGTATATCAACTTATAACTGCACAATTATAAACAGGATTTTTGATGAGGGTACTTTTGAAATGACGTAACCGGTCAATGATGACGTCACAAACAACGTAACAAATGAATAAAACGTCACAATATAAATTGCAATATGAAGTTTTTGTCAAAATTTTGCAAAACCACAATACTTTTTGAGTTGATGAAAAGCAAAATTGCATTTTTTGGTAAAAATCAATTTTTGATGGGTGTGCTAGGTGAATTCTAATCTTAGGGTGCATCCGAAGCAAGTAACAATTGAAGAATAAATTAGAACACTTTTGATTACTTAGGAAAGTGCAAAAAATAAAGCAAAATATGCAGGTTGCCGGTGATGTCTTAAGCTTCAACAATGTTTGGAGAAATCAAAACTTTTTCTGTAATATAACCGATCACATTAATACAAATTATTTTCATTGTGGTGGTCATCAATCATCACATTCAAGTTGCACGTTACGTGTTCGATATTTGAAGCAGATCTGTAGTCGAGGACACAATGTTCGAGGCCAAGGACTGAAAAAAAAAATCCGAGGCCAAAACCAAGGACCAGCTTTTCAAGTACAGACCCTCTCGAGGCCAAGGGCAGAAATGGTCGAGGCCAAAGCCAAGGACCAAGGACAAAATTTTAAAAAAAGCTATGGTCGGCAAACTTTGACTGTTTTTAAGCTCGAAAGTGTAAGACATTACAGTTTTTCATGATAATTTAAAAATGGTAGTTTCTAAAAATAACGAATGTTATTTTGAAGTTTTACGCGTTAGCAGCAATTTTGATTACGTTCCATAGCGGTATCGAGGTAATAAAACAATTAAGACCGTTATGCGAAATGAGAGTAACTAACTTCTGAACATGGAAACGGTCAATTTTAAGACCTTAACTTCATCAGTTAAAACCCCAGTGTAAACGTCCTCTGAGTGATTATGGATCACTCATCCCCACCGTTTTTGTACTTTTTCCAAAACAACCTTTATTGTTTGAACGACTTCTTTTTGTAGATTTTTAAAAATGTTATCATAGTTTTCAAACATTGTATAGCGACTACGATATTATTATCTAAAAGTATTGCAAAATAGAGTAAATAATTTATGTTTTTAAAATGAATTAAGGTACCGTATCCAGTATTTGCAAGCTCACGTCCTTGGAAAAAACAGGGTCTGGGGGCTAGGGCAAAGTTCACATGCCTCTGTTGAATAATTTTAGTGACTTTTTTTTAATAAAAAAACAATTTTTGTGATTTTGAAAGAGGTGAAACAATTAAATTTCAAAGCAATTTTAAAAAAGAAAATACCGGTAACGTAAAAGTTAAGTTGAAAAACTTTAGTTTTATCACATTTTCCCCACTCCTAATTAATCTTTTTTTTCGTCTTATTACACATGATATCTTTCTATAGCTCATTAATTGCCTATCGATGAATGAGGGCACGCGTTTCTGCCGCCAAACGTCACTTTGTAAAATTTAACATAAATTATTTAATGGCAAAAATAACTTGAGAATCTTAGCAGGGCTGTATCAAGGAGAAAGGCCTTGAAGAGATTTGCAATTTGTCCGGGGTCGCCCTCCCCCTCTGAAGAGCTCACAATTGTAGAAAGGTAAAAATAATAAATCATTATTTTTTTCAAAAAAGGTCCAAATTTTTCATGGGAGCTTCTCCTCATCTTAATGACGTCGTGTGAAAAATTGATTGACTGCAGCGCGCATCTTTCCAGCCAGTAGCGTAGCAAGGGGGGGGGGGCAAATGGTGCTATAGCCCCCCCCATTGGCCTGAACAGTATGCAAAATAACATGCTTTTAGCAGTTTTGAGGTTGGTTTTTGCCCTAAAACGGGAAATAGCCCCCCCCCAAACGAAAATAGCCCCCCCAAAGATCGTGAAATGAGAAGTAGAAGTGGGTGTCAGTTGACAGAAAAACGCTCTGAATTTCGGTGAAGACTTTTTTTTGGAGATCACTCGATTTTGGCAGAAAAACGCTCTGAATTTGCCTCAATCCAATTGAAACCAAATGAAAATTCGGATCAAGTTCGTTTACGGTTGAATCAAACTTCAAAAAAAGCCCCCCCCCCCCCGTTGCGAAATCCTGGCTACGCGACTGTTTCCAGCCATTCAAACAATTATAGTTATATTTAATTTCACGCTCTCATTTTTAACTCCACATGTAGCGCTTTTTTCTGATACAGTATAGTTTATTATTTGTCGAGGACAGAGGTGGAGTCGAGGACACAACGTTCGAAGCCTAGGCCAATAATACAAAAAAAATCCGAGATCAAGGCCAAGGGCTGACTTCTCGAGGCCTAGGACAGGAATGCTCAAGGCCAAGGACACAAGGCGCAGGCGTTCTCCAAAACGAAACGAAAGGTCTTCACGCGAGGAAATGCCAATTTCCAAGGTAAAGTGAAAAAAGCTCATGGCCATGGATCATTTTCAACAATTTAATGTCCTCGGCCAAGAGCAGGGCATTTTCGAGGACTTGCAGGCTTCAAGGCCAAGGATTTAACCTTCGAGGCCAAAGCCAAGGACTTCAAAATGTGTCAGCGAGGACTCCGCCTCTGTTATTTGGGATTCTTAGCGGCGATTTTTAACGCAAAAATTGCTCAGCAAATGTGGCTTTTTCCCAGATCACATAACAATGATTAGAGTGCTGCTCTTTCTTATTTCAAAAAAAATCTTCGCGATTTTTGCTCGCATACATTCAGAACAAGGTGGCTTTCTCTAAATAAGTTTTGTTAGTTATATCACGGATACACTAACATACTCTGTTTAATATGCTATCCCTGGTACAGGTTCGTAGCCAGAAATTCACAATGGGTGAGAGCTGTTTTGGGGGTCTGGGGGCGGAGCCCCCAGCCGCTGGAGGTCAAATGGGGTCTGGGGGAGAAACTCCCAGCCGCCGGAGGCACGGAGGTCTGGGGGCAGAGCCCCTAGCGCTCAATAATTTTGGATTTTTTTGCAAAAATAACTTAATTTTAGGGCTATTTTAATAAAAATAATGCTTTTAAAAAGTGGTATAGAAGTTGGCAGTGCAACATGATTCAACCGGTTGCATTAACGGGCTATGTGGGAGGTGGCTAATGACAACACTGCAGTTCTCTTGTTTACATGCTGGTAAATCATAAAATCCTTCTATTCAATAAAACTCAAACGGAGTAATCTATTTCGTCTATATTTTATAAAGGAAAATAATCGGGGGGAGGGGGGGAGGCTAATGAAAAGAGATCTTAGAGAAATAATTGGTAATTAATCAACACTGAATAGCCCCCCTCTCCTTTATTTCTGAGTTTGTAACATATTTGTTAATAAAACCTATGTTTGGCGTTTTTGCACCAGCGATCAAAATTTATTGATTGTTTATTTTTGGGCATTTTTCAAAGTTTTTATTGATTTGTGACTTTAATTTTTGACAAATTAGCCTCTCCTGAAGATATGTTGCAAAAGATGCTCTAAATCACTTTTTAGTCCATTCCAGCGCAAAAAGCAGCCTCAAAAGACCTAAAAACGTGGTATTTTTCTTATTCTGCGTTTTGGTTGACAGGCCAATGGGGGAGGCTATAGGCCCCCCACCCCCCGCTTCACCCTGGCTGCGCTACTGCCGTGGTAACTGTATTACATTTCATTATCACGCACATATACTTTTTTCCGAGTCCATACTCAGATAAGCATGGTCATGAGTTAGCATTAGCAACTCAAAAATGTTTGCGTCAGGACCCCGGATCCCTTGTTATGGCTCTTGATGGTTTTAGGGCTTTGCGGTTTGTACCACTCGCACCGGAAATATTAGCAGAAATAAGAATAACAATTCTACACTGCCTTTTGCCCCTCATTCTCTGATTAAAGCTTTCACACAATGCCATTTAAAATAAGGTTTACTATGACTTGGCAATCACAATATATGATATTTTTCAAATAAGGAAAAAAAATGAATTGAAAAGCTAGAATGTTTGATTATTTTTTGTTTGGTTATTTTCCTTTTCAACCAATCAAAAAATAATGCTATCCTCGAGCCGAGAACAGGACATTTTCGAGGACTTGTAGGCAGTGGTGTAGGAGGCGGGGGGCACTGCCCCCCCCCGGCTTGGTTTTAAAGTGTCGAAATTTCGGGCAATTTTATATTATTTGGGCAATATTGCATTAAAATTTTCGGCAATTTCATATTTTTCGGGCAAGTTTGCGTCAAAATTCCGGGCAATTTAATATTCATCAAACCGTCTCAATTTCAGTGAAGACCTTTTTTTTTTGGAGGTCACCTTAATTTGGACAGAAAAACCGATCACTTTCCGGGCAAAATTCAATGTCATTTTTAGGGCAAAAGTTTGGTGCTCCCCCGAATCCTTTTGAGCTACTACGCACATGCTTGTAGGCTTCAAAGCCAAGGATTTAACCTTAAAGGCCAAGGACTTCAAAATGTGTCCTCGAGGACTCCGCCTCTGATTTAAACTTTGTTAAACAGAGTGCTACTTGGCTAAAATTGAGAGAGCGTTGAACAAAATCTCAAATGACAAGTCGCAGTGTCTTCATGGGAGTTGGATCTAGAAGTACAAATCTATTCTATTTTATCTAGGAGCCTGCACAACAATGCTAGGTCTACAAATACAAATCTACATTAGGCCTAGTTGTTTGAGAAACAATGCTAGGTCTACATGTTTTGTGCATTTTCAAATCTAAAAGTCTCGACCATTTTCGCAGCACTGTCATAAAATTACCACTGATACCTGAACACAGCAGTTTGCGACGATGTTCTGCTTGGCAGGTCATATAACTTTATTATCTCTGTACCAGTAACTATAGGCTATTTTAAAGTACTGTTTTGAAACAATGCTTCATAATTTCTGCCTGGCACGTTATATCACTTTTGGTTACCAAGTGCCTGGCTATCTATACTGTGTAGACCTAGGTCTACTTTAAAGCGACGTTTCATCATGGATACTAGTATTTATTGCTAGTAATTTGCCCAAAATTTCTTTTTAAAACAAATTTAAGAACAAAATCCAACTATTGCACCCACTTAACCCAATTTAAGCTAACATAGTAAAAAACCTAACCGTTAAATCAGTGTAGCCTACCTCAGGACCTGATCCAAAACAGTTTTTAAAAATTCGTTGAAGGGAAAGTCCCCAAGTTATTCTATTTTATGATTGGTCGATTCCGGTTGTCTGATTGTATTCATCCGCATTTTAGAAGCCAACTTTCAGGTCAAATTAAAAAAATACTGCAGGAAAATAAATGGAGAACTTTTACATGTGAGTTTGTGAGATGAAAATCAATGTATTTAAGCAAAAAATAAGTTGCCACTCAAATTTTTTTACAAGGTGAACGCTAGAATTTACAGCAAACGGCCTATCTGTGCCCTTATGTCCTGCGCCCTTTTGTCTGCGCCCTTATCTCGGGTTTCTGGTGAACGCTGCTAGTAAATTTGGCGTCAGTTGATCGAGCGGTAACGCGTTCGTCTCTGAAGCGGGAATCTGAGGTTAAAGTCTCGGGGTGATGAAATCAGACACAGTGTTGCCAACGGCTTTCCACCGCTGCGATGTTTCTTCGAAAGGTCGGAGCCGTGTTGCTCGGGCGCAATGACGCGGAGATGGGCCCCTCAAGCTCGTTACACGCTCTGGCGTAGCCCAACGATTATAATAAAAGATTTGATTTCCTTATAAAGCGGGAGGTTCAAAGTTGAAATATCGGGCCTGTGAAATCAAATGCAATTGTGCCAACGGCTCGCCTTCGCTGTCACATTTCTCGGAAAGTGTTGCTCTTATGAGTAATGACGCAAATATGGGCCTCGCAAACTGGTTAAACGGTTTGGCGTTTCAAAGCAAGTATGCGAACATTTAAGTCTTGATTCTACAGAAAACTTTACTTCAAGCTGACGTTTCATTTGGCACCAAAGTAGAAATGTTAAAATTATGCGCTGGACAGAGCATTGTCGTGATTAGCACAAAAAAAAAGAAAAACTTTAAAATCATCAATTTGATTCAGCCAAAGTTTCAAAAGTTCAAACCAAAATTTGAAACATTTGTAACAGCATTGTTTTGTTTAACTTTTTCTCAAAGATCGCAGGCACATCGCTACATAACTTACTGCAGCAATTCCGACGAACCAGATTACCAAATGATCATTCATAAAAAAAATTATCGGTAATAATTTTGTAAAGAGTTCTGAAACAAATTAACGTTATAGATAGGCCTTACTTCACTTAAAACAAATTAACGTTATACGTGCATCTCTTTAAAAACACAATTACCAGTTTTTGAAAAATTATAATACCTTTTGATTTTGATGACGCAAAAAATTTTGATGACGCAAAAAATTAAATCAAGTTTAATTTATTGTTATCAAACTATCAGCAATAGCACCCTTATTGGTCTGTCATCCAAAACCAAACCTAAAAAATACATTTTTCGCATTTCTAAGGCTGTTGCTTGCAGAAATATGGTGTTTAAAGTGGTTCAAAGCTGCTTTTGAAACCTTTATTTAAAACAAAGGGGGAGAAAATATTTGTCAAAGAAAAAGTTTAAAAATCAGTGAAAAATTAAAAAATGGCTGAAAATATAGGCTACAATCAAATTTGCACGTTATGTAGAATGATTAACATAAGCTTCATCAAAAAAAACAAAAGAAAAGGCAATTGGAGGAGCTGTCCTATTTATAGTATTTAGTAGTTAATTATCAATCCCTTTTCTCAAATCTTGTTCCATTATCCATTCCTCCAAACTATCTTTCTCTATTACATTCAGACCAATTAGTCTAATATTGTCTCGTGAGTTTTTCCGAATTTTAGGATTTATGAATTACCGGCTTATAACACGAGGACTGAAATTTCAGTATTAAGTGTGCCACTGGTCACGTAGCCTTATTACGCAGTCTGTTTAGTCATATTTTTGCAGGCAGTGTTAATTTCTATCCCACGTTTCAAAAAATTTGGGTTTTAGCAAAATAGGCCTGAAATTAAGTTATTTTTGAAAAAAAAGCAAAATCTGTGAGTGCTGGATGCTCCGCCCCAGCTAGATCCTCTTTACTCCGGGGGCTTGACGTTGCGTTCAGTATCCCCAACTTCAGGCGGCTGGCTTTTGCCTCAGATCTCCAAAGCAGTCCTCGTTGCAGATTTCTGACGATGCATCCAGAGTTGTAAATAGGCCGACTAGTTCAGGCCCGAACCCGAAAACTAATTTAAATCATTATATTTTTGTGCACCTAAGACAAAAAGCACGTCTCAGGCTGGAATTAACCCCGAAATTTTGTCAAGTTTAGGTCCGAACCCGAAAAGCACTGCCCGAATTACAACTCCACACGCATTAGTATTTAACAATGATAAACTTACGTTAGGTTTATTTTAACGTTTGGGCTTTGAGCCGCTTGCGCTACCGCAAATACCAATGCAGCACCGTTCTTTTTCCAACTTTTGGGGAAATCCTTTGACATTTCAGTACTTGGGTGCAATTTTTCAATTTTTTTGCATCTCGGAAAGGGCAGAGAAATGGGCACAAAAAGTATTGCAGTTTGGACATTTTGTAGGAATTCACAAATGTAGTTAAAGTTCATTGGGCTACATGGCATAAGAACAGTATGCTAGGATTTTACGGAACAAAATTAACCTCAGGTCAGAGATGGGCAAGACCACCACCTTTTGGTGATATTGAAGATCAAGATCAGATCACCCAAACACTGTAATTTTGAAGGTCAAGAACGCGATCTTGAAGATAGTGGTGATGATGAAGGGGGTAAGCTATAAACGTTAAATGCTGTATCAGTATTGACTATCAATGGGCAATGGCAGTGCTGATTTTGCTAATAACGTAAGACATTTGACATTCACAAACTTTTTGTAGCTATTTTACTAGTTTAAGTAATCACGAAAACCCTTATCGGTTACTTTTGCTGGTTTTGTATAACAATAACGAAACTCAAGAACAAAATCAAATCAAAAACATCAAATCTTCGCTTAAATACCCTTTATGTTTATAATACCCTTAAATACCCTTTAAATACCCTTATTTATCGCTTAAATACCTTAATTAAATGCCGCGAGTTTGCGGGGCCCATCTCCGCTTCAAAGCGCCACGGGCACACAATTTAACTTGGTAACAGTGGTAGGCTATTGGCACTTTGTGTTAGATTCGATCGACGCGAGTATCGAACCCGATCTCCCGCGCAAGATTTGCCACTGAACCCAGATGCGTCTGCCACTCGGTCATCCCGCCAGTCAAGAACAAAATCCTTTTTCATGACATGGTATATTTTATGACATCGCAGATCATAGACTGCAAACTAAAAGAATACTTTAGACCCAATTTCGCTCCTTTCATTAAACTCCTCTCCAGTTTAGACTTCGTTTCGTGTCGGAGCCATGAAATAGCTTTAAATACCACATAACCGGACCTCGGCCTACGCGACATTTAGAAACGAATGTGATCTTGATCTTCATGATCAAGATCAGACAAAAACTGCGATCTTGAAGATCAAGATCAGATCATTAAAATAATGTGATCGTAAAGATCAAGATCAGATCACGATCTTGATCTTCAAGATCACGATCTGATCTTGAAGATTAAGATCGTGCCCATCCCTGCCTAAGGTTTGAACCTTGCAGTCACTTTCCTTCTGCACCAATGGCGACAACAAATTTTGTGTTGTAAAAATTGTTGGCAGCGCAAACAGCAACACACGAGTCACAACTGCTGGTGCAATTTGTTTACAGCTATTCAAAAGCTTTCTTATACATTGCCACCAGTAGGCGCGCAACCAGGATTTTGAGGGAAGATTTCAACCCAAAGTTAAAAGGGGTGAAGCATCCAAACAATTCCGGTACTTTACAACACCTAAAAATGAATATATAATTTTTGAAATTTTTTGTTCTCATTTTGGGGTTGCGGTTGCAAAGATATTCAACAAATAAAATGAAGTATTTCCCAAAAAAGTTTTGGAAACCATGAATTTGTTCCCTCAGACTGAATTCTCAGAGAAAAAGATTGAGAGAGTGAAAGACAAATACTTTCCAGTAACATCATGTGACTTCACTAATTTTGATGAACATCCTCCATTTTATGTTATTTTACTTGAAGAAAAAAAACTCAAAAACTTTTTAGGGAAATATCTCTTTGTATTGATCAAATATCTTTGCAACTGGAGCTTCAAAGTTGGAACGAAATATTTAAAAATATACTTTAATTTTAGCTATTGTGAACTAACGGAAGCGGCTGGATTCTTCACACGCTTGAAAAAAAAATTGTTGTTTGGAAATGACTCCTTTAAGCGTGTGCCGATGAAACCAGTACAATATGCGTTATACAAACGGAGGTCTGAGGGAAGAGCTTTTAGCCGCCGTAGGCGCGAGTGGACACAGGCTCATAGTCTTTGGGCTACTGTATTTTTGTGATTTAAAAAAATGCCCATTTTAACGCCATTTGAATCATATTACGCTTTTTTGCTTTTAGAGCCATTTAAAAAACAAAATTGCAAAAATCCAAACTTAATAGATAACAATAAATTTAACATTAAATTTTCCAACCCCATCAACCCTTTTTATTATGTACAAGTGTAGTTCAAAAACATGCTTAAACGTTAAATTTTTTAAGCGTTTTGCTAACGGGGGGGGGGGACTGAAGTTTGTCGCAACAAAAGTCATCCTAATCACTATTCTTGAATCGTCCTTAGATTTTTTTATTGACAATGTATGAAAGACAACTAACACTGCCACAATAATAGGCCTACAGTATACGGTAGCTTGTACTGCAGAGTGTAGATACAAACAAATTTTCGATTGTTCGTATGAACGGAGAATCAAACTGCACTCGTTTATACAGCAAATTGCTGAAATTGTTTCCAACAAAAACTAACACACTTATTTCATATTCTATTTTACGTAGCAGGCAAATACACTGTAATAGCTTAACCCAAAAACAGTAAAAACTTGTACCTGTAAGTATTTTACTGAACAATTTAAAGTTTCAGAGTACGGTATGTTTTTCCAATTACTCAAAAAACTTGGGTTTTGTTAGTTTGATCGTTTTTCCCCTTTAGTCGTCATTAGTAACTCTGATCTCATCTTAGATTTCACCGCTACACCTGCAACACTAACTGCCGCGGAGAGTGTAACTCAACCGGTAACTGCTACTGCTATAAAATCAGCAGCTACACAAACAACGAGGATCGAAGGTACACATTGTTTGTGTAGCGTCAGCTCCAACGTAGCCATAAGTAGAAGTGAAACTGGATGTATGGATTAATAAGTCAACCCGGAGAGTAGCTCGATAGGTTGTTCAACCGAGCCGGTCGACCGCATTGGAACGCGTCCTTTTGACACAAACGTTACACTTGTAAAATCGAAATCGCTTTCTTTGTTCTGTAGGCTACAGTAATGCCATGTTGTTTTTTTTTAAACCTAAACTTGAAATCATAAAGCGGTAAACTCGTAGTAGATTTTGTCTTTATATTGCTGAATTGATCTTTGCAAACTGAAAAGTATCAGTGAAATGACATTAGGTCAGCCTGCACAACTTGCTGCATTACAAAGGCCATAACGATATAAACCTACTTGTCGCGAGCCGCACACTTTCGCTGTTGTACTGTAGCTACCACCGTTACAGCGACACGTCTTGTGATCGGCAAAAAGTAATAAAAAACAACCGTTGCCCCTTTACCTGCATGCTAAAACATCTAGTTGTTGTTTTTTAATACTTGTTGGCAAAAAAAAAATTGTCATTGCTGTTCCAATAATTCTTTATTAGGGTGGTAACAGTCATCGGCTATTTTCAGAAATAGCAGCTTTTTTACGTCAGGGAGAAGTGGTGATAGCAAGTTATTGAAAAGTACGGTGCATAACCGATCAGTGGTCGAATGGATAGAGCGTCTGCTACTGAAACGGTAGACTCGGGTTCGATTCCCGGTCGGGTCAAACCAAGACTATAAAAATTGGTATTCACAGCTTCCCTGCTTGACGTTTAGCAATTAAAGGGACAGTGTGAAGCCTCCATCGTGTGTGGTAGACAGGTGGGCAGGTGGCAGCTTGACTCGAAGACCGAAAGGTCCCTTCGCTGTCTCCTGGCCAAGGCAACTTGGTAAATAAAATGTAATTACAATTACAATTACAATTGCAAGCATTGACAATATGCCAACAGTAAACACAAACCTCGAAAATAAAGTTTAATGTGAAATGTTACACCATAGACTCTCTATTAAATACACCAGAAACAGACGCGCGAAGAAAAAGAGAAGAGCATTAAAAAAAAAGTTTGCTGTAGTAGCAAAGTTTTTGCGGTCAGGCGTATTCGACTGATTTGATTAGACATATTCTTAGCGCGAGTGAACCAAGAAGAAAAAAGTCACGCTGAATGGACAAATCGGCATATTTTAGAAAAATGAACCGTGAAGAAAAAAAAACGAATACTTTTAGTTTCCAGTCGACTAATAAAGAGTCGATGATTACACCTTTTGTTAGCACCAAGCTCATTCTAGTTTTACGCACATATACACAATTGTATCAGACATGACGTCACAATACGACAAAAACAGAATGCTTATTAGAGATTATGCTTGAGACCACATGAAACCACTTAACACATTTGCAGATTCTACGGAAACTACAGTTTTCCCATTCCAACCAACAAGTTTAAAAACAACTTCACGAGGTTTGATTGTGAAATTTAAAACAATGGTCAACCTACAATAAACCTATTGTAATTTACAAAATTTTCGAAAATACCATATTTTGAAAAGTTGCATAGATTATCAGTTTTCGCGTACAAGCTTGATTTTGATCCCCTTACTGTATAAACCTATATACCTGCTATAGGGTGTCCCTTATTTTGACATTTCGAAAAGTTTCACCTCTAAACTTTTCAAATGGTTCCTTTTCGAGAAAAAATGACATGTATGAAATTCTAAACGTTTAAAATGAAGTTTAGAGGGGGCGCCAGGCCCGCGCCAGAATGGGGTGACTGGGGAGGCATAAACATAAAATTTGGAAGGGCACGAAAACTTCATTTATTTGTAAAATTTGACAAAATCTGGGGCAAAGACCAAAAAATGGTCTTCATCTCAAAAACTATGCAATTTTTCAAGAATTCTGGTCTTCTCCAAAAATGAGCAAAATTCGGCAAAATCTGAGATGAAGACCAAAAACAATGGTCTTCATCCCAAAATATACGCAAATTTTGATGAATTCTTGGGTGCAACCACACAAACAAACAATCTTTATTGCAAAATCTACAAAAAAAAACAGTTCTTGCTCTCAAATTCTGGTTTGATAAACAGTATTTTGGGAGTCTCAGGCCTCGAATTGCACTCCAGTAGCACCGAGCCAGTTAATTTTTTTGAGGCACAATCCTCGCTTAGGTAGGCTCAATTCTCGTTTTGGGATGCACAAGCAGTAATTTGGGGGGGGCACGGCCTCGGAATTCCCCCTCGTGGCGCCAGGCCTAGGTGGCGCAAAGTTTTTCAAGTTTGGATGGGCAGCATTTTTGATTCCTATGCAAAAATACCACCATTATGAACAGCAAAGTTTTATTATTTCATTGTGACCTTAACACGCATAACAATAGCGTTTATTATAATCTTCTGAGAGCTAACTTAGGAACTGCAGTGCCGTATCGGTTATGACATACAGTAATTATGTGCAGTTTTAAGTGCTTGGGTCATCAACTAGTTTTTCAAAAAAAGCAGCTTCTTCACCTGAAATGGCTATTGGCTAGTTTTCTGTGGTATCTCACAGAGGATTTAAATTTGCTTCGCCTGTTTGATCGTAACGTAGGTTTGACTACAAAATTACCATGGTGAAAGTTTCAAAAAAATGTCGTAGAAGATGAACCTTCGTCACAAACTTGAGTAAATATGACTAACACTAAAAACAAAGCTCTCGTTGAGTGTGTCAACAAAAACAGTAGAACGTTGATATGTCTGACCAAACAATTAGAATTTCTCTACAGAGCTGCAAGCAAGGTCTTTAATTGATGGCTCTTTTAAATCCCTATTCCACTGCTTCCCATTGACACCCAACTTTCCCTGGAGAAAATTACTTTAAA
Source organism: Trididemnum nubilum (assembly GCA_963965965.1). Lineage (NCBI taxonomy): Eukaryota > Metazoa > Chordata > Ascidiacea > Aplousobranchia > Didemnidae > Trididemnum > Trididemnum nubilum. The sequence continues at coordinate 50,078,081 of OZ014471.1, forward strand.
GTTTTTTGAATACCAATTTTTGAACTGAATACCAAGCACTTTCATGCTTTGGACGTGCTCTGCGCCTCCTCCAAGAATCGCTTAACCTCAGCACCATTGGCACAAAATCAGCGGTCAGCCGGTTAAAGAATAAACCCTTCTGGTGTCATATTGCTTATCCCTAAAAGAAACCCTTCTATCATTGCGCGAACCATTAATTATATGTCTCCCAATCCCATCTGGACTCCAATCAAGTTTACAGCACCATCTTCCATACCTAACTGCAGTTGCCCTTGCTCATCTCCGCATCATGAATACGCCAAGAATCGATTACTTTACCTATCTTTGGCTCTGCCGTCTGCATCCTGGCGTGTGGCTCAACTGTTGGGTTTCTGCAAAGTTCCACTGCTTCTTCATCTTTCGAAAGAGGTTGGGTAGCACCAGTACTTAAACTGTAAAATTTTGCATGGTGGGACGATTTTGCAGCCTTGACCAAACGCATTCGGAATGCGAAAGTACTTTAGTGGAAATTATGTCTTTCCGTCCCCAAAATCGAGTGAAGACCAAAAAAAAAGGTCTTTTCCGAAAATTGAAGAGTTTTTGGCCCTGAAATCAAGCAAAGACCAAAAAAAGGTCTTTAATGCAATGTGGGAATCTCGATGGGGTACGCTAAATCTCGATTGGGGGACGCAAAATGTCAATGGGGGACGCTAACTCTTGATGAGGGACGCGTTTCCCCGCGCCCCCCCAACAATTTAAGTACTGGGTAGCACCACCCCTCAATCAAGCCGCTTTAAAAAAAAAAAGATAATGCAATACGCTATACAGATTGTTTAAAATAACTAGGCCATTGTTCCGAATATGAAGAAATCTACTCTTATGCTGCAAAAACTTTCTACAAGCATGATTATTGTACATTTGTATTGATCAGAAAACTTCTTATATGCATAAATTAGTGTTTGTTAAGCCAACTTTGAAATCACTGCGCCACCTCTAAACATCAAAATTTTGCAACAAAACTTCGCATGAGGCATTTTTAGATACAATGGAAACTTTTGAAAGGGTCAGACTCACAAAAATGTGTGTTTTAAAATTTGACCCCAAATAAGGACACCCTAATACCTACCCTTGTAACAAACTTGTAATGCCAGGCATGTAACAATACAAACTTGCCTATAAACTGCATCTAACCAAGTAAACCGCAAATCAACCATGTGACAAGATAAACGTGATTTTACATACTATGTCAATGGAATTATGTTTCAGATATCACCGCTAATTCTGCAACACCAACAACTGTTCCAAAGAGTGCAACGCGACCGGTAACAACTCCAGACACCGGATCAGCAGCTATCTCACAACAAACAACGAGGATCGATGGTAAACGCCGATCTACAACATAAGGGCGCGGACAAAAGGACACAGGACGTTAGAGCGCAGACATAACGGCACAGGGACATAAGGGCGCAGAGACGTAAATGTGCAATCTGTGCTAACATTTTCGTACTTTGGAAACATTTATGTAATCAAAGAAACAAACTTGATTAATGAGTATTTTATTTAATTTTTGAAAGTTAAGTTTTTTGAATTCGCTACCTGCTTTCAGTTCTCAATTATCGCACTAAGCACTACCCTTAAAGTGTTTTTAGGTCGCCGTGCACTAATCTTGAACAAACATTTAAAAAAAATTTTTTTAATGAGTTTACGTGCTTTACGTAACCACATCAGCCGTTGTTTTCAAACGCAATCGTTTACCTGTTCTCAAGCGGGAGTTGTACTTAATCCGTTAAACAAACTATTATAATTAGTCTTTGGTCTCACTGCGAAGCAAAATTAAATCCAATCTTTCATTTTCTCACTGCGAAGCAAAATTAAATCCAATCTCTAAAATGCTAGCGCAGATTGCAAATTTACCTCTCTGCGTCCTTATGTCCTGCGCCCTTTTGTCTGCGCCCTTTTGTCTGCGCCCTTATCTCGGGTTTTGGGTGAACGCTGCTAGTGAATTTGCCGTCAGTTGATCGAGCGGTAACGTGTTCGCCCTGGAGCTGGAATCTGAGGTTCAAGTCTCGGGGTGATGAAATCAGACACAGTGTTGCCAACGGCTTTCCACCGCTGCGATGTTTCTTCGAAAGGTCGGAGCCGTGTTGCCCGGGAGCAATGACGCGGAGATGGGCCCCTCAAGCTCGTTACACGCTTTTGCGTAATACAACGATTATGAATTAAGATTTGATTTTCTTGTAAAACGGGAGGTTTGAGGTTCAAATATCGGGCCGGTCAAATCAAATGTAACTGTGCCAACGGCTTGCCATCGCTGTCACATTTCTCCGAAAGTGTTGCTCTTATGAGTAATGACGCAAATATGGGCCCAGCAAACTGTTACACTCTTCGGCGTATCAAAGCGAGTTTGTAAACATTTAAGTCTTGATTCTACAGTAAACTTTACTTCATGCTGACGTTTCATTTGCCACCATAGTAGAAATGTTAAAGTTGCCGTGAATAGCACAAAAAGCTTTACAACAATCAGTTTGATTCAGCCAAAGTTTCAATTCAATTAAAAAGAAAACAGAAAGTTCAAACCAAAATTTGAAACATTTGTAACAGCATTGTTTTGTAAAACTTTTTCTCAAAGATCGCAGGAACATCCCTACATAGCTAACTGTAGCAATTCCGACGAACCAGATCACCAAATGACCATTCATAAAAAAATCATCGGTAATAATTTTGTAAAGCGTTCTGAAACAAATTAACGTTATAACATCACTTAAAACAAATTAACGTTATAACATCACTTAAAATAAATTAACGTTATACGTACATCTCTTAAAACACAATTACCAGTTTTTGAAAACTGATAGCACCTTTTGAGCGTAAAAATCAAAATAAAGGGGATTGAACGTTCAAGATTATCATTTGCAACCACTGTATTACACATACATAACTCTTTCAATACGGTGTGACACTATATTACCAAAGTGGCTTCCCGCCGGCGTGGCAATACATTACTGTATAATCTCACGATACGGTTCTACTTGAGCCCAGGTCAGGTCACTTTCATCAGCATCTTCCAGCACATCTAAACCAAAAGCATTCCCCAGCCGCCTTTCATTCAACTGGGCAAACTCTAATGATTGTCTTGCGCAGCCGTAGAGGTTTTACATAAATTAATCCATTTTTTATAGAATTTTGGGCTACGGGAAATTGTTTCATTCTTGTTGGAGACAAACAAAATTTCAAAGAGGCAACACTGAAATACAATCATTTATTGCTCTAGCAATGATAACACTTATTCTCCGTGCATTCGTCCAGTTACATTTGTTTGCCTTATGCGCCTTTCAGCCCAGTTTAACCGCACGTGATTCTCCGAACCAAGGACGACTTGTCAGCCTGTTATTTAAACAACTTCACAATAATAACCTTCTCCTAAAAATTATACACTTAAAAAATTTTGTTTGTTTGTTGATGTATAAATGATACCTTTAAATTTATGTCCCCCCAAAAGCTTCTCTTAGAAATAGTTGTCACTAAAGCTGATTTTCATGAAAATGTTTATTTTAAAATGTTTAGAAATAGCAAGATATGTTACATTTTCTGCATTTTAGAATGCGAAAAGAAAATGACCTTTTCGTGATATTGTTTTTTTATGTAAGAATATAAGAAAAGGGAAGTTCAGAAGCTTTATAATAGGACGGTCATATTATCATTGATAACAAAATGTTGTATAAAATTTTTTTGAACGAGTTTTTTGTATACCTTAAAATTTTTTTAATGGAGAACAAATTTTTGAAGATTGATTAGGGAAATTATTTGGAGGGTTCCTATTAGGAGTCCATTTTCGTGTTAGGAGTTTTTTCGTTCCGGTAAGTCATTTATTCTGGTTTTTTTTAAATGGTTATTTTCGTAATTGAGAGAACTTGAACGAAAAGCGAACAATAAAGGGTTAAATTTCATACACCATTAAACTTAGAAAAAAAGGAAAAAAATCATTAACCACACGCAAAGAGTTATACGAAATTTGAATTATTTATACAAACGTTCCTTTCCCCCTATTATCGCGTAGCACAAAAAATGATTAGCTTTTAAATTTCTAGAATTTTCAAATCACAAACCAAATCCTTTTTGCAATTTATAACCCTAAACATTTTGACCCCAAATAACATGAAAAGTCTAGCCATTCATAAACAATATCAAAAATCGCTTCTGATATTAGTAGCAAAATAAAAAACACCGTTCCGAAAGTAGTTTTAATCAGACGTTTAAGTGAAAAAATGATCGATTTGAATATGATTCAATGCAAACCGCTATCAAACGTTTTGTCTGAGACAAAATGCTTTTTTGACTCCATTCTGAGGTATTTCTGTCCTCTTGCTTGAGATTGCTAGAGAAGCTCTTCTTAAAGCCGAATTTACACGGGCGAATTTTTTGCAACGCGGCTCGAAGAGTTTTTACGCGTAAAAATCTCTCTCGCAGAGTGGTTACTCACACGAGGCGAGACTCGCTTGGCGCGATCGCGTTTGGCAAGAATTGCCGCCGTGTAAGTAATACCTCTGATTTGCGATGCCGATTATATTTTTGCGCGACTCGATGCAAGAATCGTTCTTGCCCGTGATCACTTACATGAGGTCGATTTCAACGTCTCGAGAGTCCCAGGGCAAAGTCGCGCTCGTGTAAACAGCTAATTGTATGCAATTTACGAGTCACCCAGGCATAGCGCAATGCACAAATGCTTTGCGAGTCGCTGGCTGCGATTATCCTAAATTTACTTCATAAAATATTGTGTTCATTGTACAAAACAGTCTGCAGTGCTTTTACCGAATTTAATTGAGATGTAGATACTAAATTTACTTCATTAGTTTGAAATGCAGAAAAAATCATTTTTTTGTTAATGCTGGTACTGGTTTACTGCAAATGCGGCAGTCAATGAACTGATAATTGTGGAGCCAATCAAGCAAAACTTTGACCCTTTAAAAAATGCGTGATAAATTAACCATTGGTAACAGTACCTTAATTGTATTATGCTTTTATAATATCGTAGGTACACTCCTAGTTATAAAAGCCAGTTGGTAGAAAACCATAAGAGCCTGGCGGAGTGCCCAAGCCTTGCTATGCTTTCTTGCAAGACTGCACTCTTTGGTATGCTTGAATTAAACAGTTCTCAAGGAGGCAGTTATCTAGGATTTATTTTGTAAAATTAAGTTGCAATAGTAGTAAATAGCAACACACATAAAACTCAATCTTCGAAGAAAACTTCTTGCGCATTTCTTTTTTTAATTTAAAAAAAAATACCGCTCAAAATTAAAAAGATACTGCTCGAGATCGGTTTTATTGAAGAAATGAAAACTACTTGAGGTAATAAAGAGGTGCCCCAAACCTTGTTCTATTATTCCCGTTATCCACGGAAAAAAGTTTCATCCTTTTTACTTCGGTCCTTGGCAATCGTGCGTTTCGAACTTACGTGATCTCAGAAAAGGATGATTTTTGAAAACTTTCTTGCAAAACAAGGAACACGTTTTTTGCTAGTCGAACATCGCGTTGCTAATTTGCAAATTTTTTCAGAATAAGAAACGCTCTGCTCGATATTCTGCAAGAAATTTTGCAAAGTCAGCCTTTTCTGATGTTACGAAAGTTTGAATCACATCGTTGCCAATGGTATAAATTCGAACAGAATTAATCTATTCCCGCAGATAAGGGTAATAGTGGAAAAACGTTTGGGCAGCTCTTTCTTACCTTACGTAATTGTCATTTCTTGAATACAACTTTACCAACAAGTTTTGAGGGAATTAGAAGCAAATTTTTTTATAAAATTTATAAATAGCTCAATCGCGTTCTTAGCTTTTTGCTCTCAGGTCTAAAATTTAAGGTAACATAAAAAAAAACTAGTTAATTTCTTTAACGTTAAAATTGAAAAATATGACAACCTAACTTACTTTTAGTTTCCGTTGGCACAAAACTTGCATTTGCAGAAAATAAATTCCCAGGTTACGTACGGACCTTCCAAACACAAAACCAAATTAATTGGAGCTTCAGTAAAATTAATAGGATTTGATAAGTTATTCCGAAAAATTTCAACAAAAACCAAACTCCTTTTTCATATCTTGAGGAGAGCTTATTTGACTACTTGAAGCAACGATAAATAATCGGAATGTTACCAACTGATCAACAATAGATCTCCAAAATGTTCCGTTTAATCTATTCCTCAGTTTCTACGGACGTCCTTCTACTTTAACTCAAAAAAGCTGTGTCTACCAGGCAACAAGTTTGGTCGTCCACCAGCACGTGTGCCATTGTGATTATCAGTATGTGACTTCTGGCCGTATTAGTGGAGCACATTGGAAGGATTTACCCTAAGGCCATCGCTAAAGAAGCAGCATCAACAAGTCTTTATCATAAAACAACAGAATAATTATTAAACGGAGTCCTTTTTCAGTAAAAAGAATGCTAACATTTTTGTTAGGGCTTCGCACCTGCATCTTCACGTGAAATAAATCGATTTGGTTCAGGGTTGGAGTGGATACTAAAGCAGCTATCTTTGTGGCATCGTGTGTATTATTTACTAAACTACACAATTTGCAATTTTTCAAGTTATAATAAAAGTTTATCTTTGATTTTTTCCGGCTGGGCTGAAGCGCCAATCTTCAGCCAATCTACAAAAATTGTTAAAACAAAAATAAATCAAAATGATTTTAAAATTTCGAGGAATATGTTGAACACGTGATCAATATTTCGGGTTCAAGTCATTGGAGTCTTTGAACATTAAGCTGTACAACGTTAGAAAATTTTGCGAATATCCGATTGGAATACTTCAATTGACTTAGGATGGCTCACCCATAAATCGTACAAAACAAATTCGTATTTAAGATGTAGTAGCTGTAAGATGTCAAATTTTGATACCGTAGGTTGAGAGTTCAATTCGCACCGCAGTAGGCGATTCTTGGTGTAGATACTTGTGTTGCAATTGCGGAATTAACAACTTCTTGAGTTTGTGTGAACTTTCTGTTGATTCTTTTATAGCTCCTTTTTTAATTGTAATTTTTGACGTCGTGAAAAGCATAAAAGGCTGCGTTGTTTCTCCTTTCTTTCATTCGCCCGCTAAAACTTGAGAAGTGCCAAATGAAAACAGCTCGATTCAATTAGCAGCTGTTTTAGAGCTGTATGATGTTCGACAAAATTGAAAATAAATTAAGTTTTTGAAAGCTGTTTTCAAAGTTTGTAAATATGCAAAAACTAAAATAATTTCTTCTTTATGACGTCGTTACGCTGTAATAAACTCTTTAACCTCTTCATTGAAAAACATCTTGACATTTGTTGTTCTAGATATGTTACAAATTCAATAATTAAGCAAAAACGTAGAAAACGTTTTTAAGAAAAGACATAATGTCTCAAGACTGGCTACGTATGGGAAACGATGCCCGCAATATCTAGAGACATCGACTGGTTTTGAAGTCGCGTCATCCTTCGACACAGGACAGTCGTTAGACCACGCTGCCAACGTAGTTTGATTATATTGGAACAAATTTTGAACAGGACGACCATAAATTGACAAGCAACACAAGACAACTTTGAAACATAAGTATTTACACGCACTTGCCGAATTTGCAACGGCAAGGAATCGAACGTATACCTTTGCGAGTTTGGGTCCAATTCCTTACCGTTGCGCCCGAGCATGCGAACATAGATAAATGCTGAACTGTTCATCGGCACCGAGCCATTTTCGCTGACTATTGCGAGATTGCTAACGACAAAGGCTAGAACTTTAATAAAATTTTAAGTTTTTTTCATAGTATCTGTTTGGATGTTGGTCGTTTTTCTTTTCAGACCTTTGGTTTATTGTTTGTTTGTTGCCGGCTTCAACCTCATTTTATTCCATTCCAGATTTATTTAGTGTGTTAATAATTATTGACCAAAATGAAATTAATGTTGTTTCTAGCATTTGCAATTTTTTACTCTTTTGTATCTACTAACGAAAATAAGTGCAAGTACTACTTGATGTGTGTTGAAACACAGCATGTTTCCCAACCATTTAGAAAACTCTAGAATTTTAGCAGCACAGTACCAATTATGCGATTCTAGTGGAGTTAAACCTGACTGTAGTACTGTTAGTTCAAAATTACACTTAATAAATTTAACTATTAAATGGGGTCAATAGTTAAATGATTAGGCCAGTGCCGGATTTATACAGTGGAATGCCCTAGGGCCCAAATTCAGGTGTTCTCAATTTTTGATGAATGCAAGAATTAAACCACGTTTAATTTAATGTAAAGCCTATCAAAGTATGGGCTAGAGTCTCTCTTAGTGGTCTGTCAGCTAAAGCAGTGCGCAATAAAAAATACGTTTAATGCATTTCCGAGGCAGTGTTTTTCAAAGATATGGACTCTAAAGTGGTTTGAAGCCACTTTTAAAACATTTATTTAAAGGGCAGAGAGGATTTGATATTTGTCAAAAACAAAGCTTGAAAGCCAGTAAAAAAATTGAAAATGACTGAAAACAGGCACTAAAATTTAATCATTTGATACAAAATGCTTAACATAAGCTTCATCACAAGAAGGGTTGGGGCAGTAAGGAAGAATCCTATTGATAGCATTTAATTTAGCTGATTACAAATCACTTCTTTCAAATCTTGTTCTATTTAGACCCTTCCCCAAACTCTCTTTCTTAATAAAATTCAGACGAATTAGATTTATACTTCTGAGTGTTTTCCAATTTTAGGATTTTGTGAATTACCGGCTTGTAATAAGAGGATTGAAATTTTATTATTAAGTTTCCCACTGGCCACATAGCCCCTTCACGCAGCCAGTTTAATCATGGTTTTGCAGGAAGTGTTATTTCTATGCCATGTTTAAACAGCTTTGAGTTTTACCAAAATAGGTCTAAATAATTTAAGCTAATCGGCCACTTGGTCGAGCGGTAACGCGTTCCTCTTTGGAGCGGGAGGTCGGAGGTTCAAATCTTGGGCCGGTCAAATTGGACATAGTGTTGCCAACGGCTTGCCACCGCTGCGACATCTCTTCGAAAAAGATGTGTTGCCCGCAGGCGCAAGCCGCAGTGACGTGGAGATGGGCCCCGCAAACTCGTTACACGCTTTGGCGTAATACAGTAAGCATAATGAAAGATTTTAGTTCGTTTTATTTGATAAATTAAGTCATTTTGCAAAAAAAATTTAAAAAAATTCAAAATCTATGAGCGCTGAGGGCTCTGCATAGACCACCTTCACTCCGGCGGCAGATCCGTTGCCTCCAGAATCCCCAACTTTGGGCAGCTGGGAGCTTTGCCCCTACACTCCCTAAACAGTCCTCAGTTGCAGATTTGTGATTACGCACCATAATTTAATATAATTTTACACTACAGCTGTAAGTCAATTTTACTGTTTGGGCTTCGCTAATGCAGCTCCGACTTTTCTCCAACTTTTGGGGAAAGACTTCGACATTTCAGTACTTGATGCAAAGTTTTATTTTTTTGCATTTCATGAACGGCAGAGAAATGCAGAGGTGTAAGTCGGGCAGGGCGTTTTCAATTGGGCTCGGGCCGGGTTCGGGTCTAAAATTGGTAGAAAATTTCGGGCCTAAGACGTACTTTGTCTTAAGTGCACAAAATATGATCAAAATTACCTGGCAACATTGCTAAATTTTTCAGACCTAACTTAACTTTCTTTTTTTGGGGGCATGATTTGAGCTTCAAATTAGTTTTCGGGATCAGGCCGGGTTCGGGCCTGAACTACTCGGCCTATTTACTACTCTGGAGAAATGGGCATAAAAAATGCTGTACTTTGGACATCTTGTGGGAATAGACAAATGCAGGTAAACTTCGGGAAGCTACATCAGGTAACTACTAGGATTTCACAGAACAAATTAGTCTAAGATTTGGACCTTAAAGTGCGTAAATTTTGCAATTAAAAATTAATGAAATATGGAAGTAACATGGAACATTGAAGTAACTCATTATTTCTTCGGCGCTGATAACGATACCAAATCCAGTAGTGCAAAAATTGTGGGCAGCGCAATAAAACACGAGTCATGATAATTAAATTGCATGTGCAATTTATTCACAACAATTAGAAAAAGATTTTTGGGAATTGCAACCAAGAATTCGCAAAAAAGAAAGAGGACAAGAAAGAGGTGGTTTCAACCCAAAGTTTAAATGGGTAAAGCATCGGGCCAATTCCGATAGTTTACAATAGCTACAATCGAAATATAAATTTTGAAATTTTTTATTCTTATGTTTGGTGCTTCGGTTGCAAAGATATTCAACAAATACAAAAAGGGATTTCCCTTTCAAAGTTTTTGGAAACCTTGAATCTGTTCTCTCGGCCTGAACTTCCACAGAAAAAGATTGTGAGACTGAATAATAAATACCCTTCCAGTAGCATCACGTGACCTAACGAAGCTGGATAAATATTTTTTTTTCTGGCATTTTACCTTGAGAAAATAAAAGATTTCCAAAAACTTTTTAGAAAGACATCTCTTTATATTTGATACTTTTGCAACAGCAGCCGCAAAAAGCAGAACAAAAACTTTCAAAGACTAAATTTCAATTTCAGCTATTGTGAAATAATACCAAAAGTGGCTAAATGCTTCACCCCGTTAAATTTTTTCGTTCGGAAATGACTCATTTAAGCTCGTGCTGAACAAAGCAGCACAATAAGCTTACCACAAACAAAGATCTGGGGAAAAAGCATTTACCTGCCGTAGGCATTAGATGGCGAAGCCTCTAATCCTTGAGCTACTTTTGTGATTTAAAAAAAAATCGCAATTTTGACGCCTTTCGGATTACATTTAGTTTCTTGTTTTTAGAGACATTTGAAGAACAAAATTGCAAAAATTGAGAGTGATTAACTAACATTAAATTGCCCAACCCCTTTAGCCTCCTTTCTTACTTACATGTAAAGTTCAAAAGACGCTTTAACGCTTGTATTTTGGGGTTAAATTTTGTAAGTGTTTTAAACGACAATACGCATACAGTACTGTGGATTGTATTGCAGATGCAAACAAAGTTTCAATTGTTTATAAAAACAGAGAATCAAACTGCACTCGTTATGCAGCAAATTTTTGGAAATATTTCCTACAAAAACTAACACATTTATTTCATATTCTCTTTTACGTCGCAGACAAATGGCATAGTTTAAACCAAAAACCGTTAAAACTTTCACCTATTATAATTTCACTAAAATATTCGAAGTTTCAGAGTACGGTATGTTTTTCCAATTACTCAAAAAACCTAATTTTGTTAGTTTGATTGTTTTTCCGAAGGTACACGCTGCTGGTAAATTTGTAATTGCAACTTGTGAAGCGGGAGATTTGAGGTTAAAATTTCGGGTCGGTAAAATCGGACGCAGTTGTGTCAACGGCTTGCCATCGCTGCCATATTTCTCTGAAAGTGTTGCTCTTAGGAGCGGTATGACGTAAAAATGTAGCTCACAAACTCGTTACACGCTTCGGCGTAACACAAACAGTACTGTGAAGATTTGAGTTTTGATTCTACAATAAATTTTACTTCATGATGACGTGTCCTTTGCCATCTGATAAAAATCTTAAAATTATGCTTTGGAAGAAAACGCTTTGTCGTGAAAAAAAAAAAAAAAACAACATAAAGAACCGGTTTCACTCGGGGCTCGTCAGGCTGAGCCGGCTTCAAATATATTCACAAAACAAGTTGCTTCAGATGACGAACCCAATAAATTACATTGAATCCACCATATGACTAAAGCATTTCATGTCATTTTTAGTTCCTATTCAATGCGAGAGGAGCCAAGAAGGAGAAACTTTGACATCCCAAAATGGTGATATCTATACTTGCATGGCCGGATTGGGAGGTTATCAATGTAAGATTTACTTTACATTTCAATGCAAATAACTTTTAAAAGCGTGATACTTGATACAAAAACCTATAGTCTAGTTTTGCTCTAATCTGAGCAAAGAAAATGATTAACTTTGTATGTTTAAAAATTTATTTCATTTAAGAACATAATAAGCAAACCGCTGTACGATGCACGCGACCGCTTTCAGCTTTGCAATCGTTCGGTATGGAGGAAAGTATGATGATGCATAGGCATAGCCAAAATTTTTAACTGGGGTGTGTCCAAACCACAAATCACTTGCAATCACGTCATCAGAAATTTTCAAAAAAGGAACTTTTTGTGGGGCAAAAATATCGTAGAATGGAAGATCTGAAGCTCTGGCCTGTTGGCACAAAACCAGGATCTTGCTAAAGGGAGATGGCTTAAATTAATAGTTAAGATGTACAAATGTCTAACTTTGCGAGTCATGTTGAGTAAGTTACTGTTGTGTAACCTAACTGTATCACAGACGAGGGTGTGGGGGCGAAGCTTCCAGCCGCTGAGCAATTTTTTGGTATTTTTTGGAAAAAATAGCTTTTTAATGCCATTAGATCGCAATTCCCACGAATCCAGAGCATTTGAAAGAGCAAGATTTTTAACATATAAAAGCTAATTAAAAATACTAAATTTTTCATTTCTCTTTTATTTTCAATTTGTCCTAAATATGTACAAAATCTTGCATTTTGGTGTTAAATTTTGATTGTAAGTGATATGGCCTAAATAGGGGTAATAAAGTTGTATGGCCTCTTGCAATATTTTAGCCGTAAATCATAATCCACTCGAAGATGTTCTTTAGTGATTTTTGTTTTGTGAAATTAACCAGTTATAGGAGTACATGTACGGCAAGGGGTCCCAGGCCCCCTTAATTAAAATTGAATAATTTGTTAAATGAGCGTTTTTCCGAGCTAATTTTTTTTTATGTATTTTGTGCGTAAAAACCGGCAAGGTGTAGGTGAATTGTTATTGAAAAATGGTACAATAGATGGTTGCGTCTACTAACCATGTTATTCCCTTGCCGGATTTACATTGCGCGGACCTTACACTTTATAGATTATCGCTCCATCGTCCTTCCAAAAATTGGTGAAGACCAAAAAAATATTACCATCTGTGTGCGGGGCCCTTGCTGGCACTGCCCTATGGGGTAAATCTGGTTCTGGTTATTGCATTACGTTCATAAAAAGGTAAAATTAGGGCTTGAAGTAGCAGCTTTTAAAACAAAAACCTTTAATTTTACCCGGGTAATACATTTAAATTGAAACAAAAATTGAAAAGGGAACACCATTTAAAAGGAGCATTACGAAATCAATCGAACAAACATCAAAGTTCACAAAATACAATGCTGAAAGCAGAACAAACACAAACCAGTTGCATGCCTAAGACAGCTGTTTCGCCTAATTTTAAGGCTCATCAGTTAGGCTTAGCACGGCCAAAATGACAAATATTATCGTGATAAAACTTTAAAAAAAATTAGAAAATGATGAAATATTTGCAGATAAAATTCTTAGGCATGCAACTCTGTCTTAGGCATGCAACTGGTTTGTTTTTGTACTGCTTTCAGCATTGTCTTCTGTGAAGTTTGATGTTTGTTCGATTGATTTCGTAATGTTCCGTTTAAATAGTGTTCCCTTTTCAATTTTTGTTTTAATACGTGATTACTGCACCCACTTGGCTTGGATGGATTTCCTAATGCCACAACTTTGTTGTCCCTTTTCTTTTACATTTAAATTGGTTGGCAAAATTGATTTGAGGGGGCCCCGGCTCGCTGGTTGTAAATATTATTGCTAATTACTGTTATACGCTATACGTGTGTACTGTTGTACGCGAAGATGCTAAAAGAAACTGAAACTAAAGTAACAATTTTTTTGTCCTATTTTTATTGTTGGTGGCATTTTGATTAGAGAGGGGGGAGCCTGGGCCCCCTGCCGCCCTTCCCCTAGTTACGCCTATGTGATGATGCTTGGCCATAAAGTTGTTTTTGTTGCTCACAATGCTAAATTTTGTTACATAATCAATCAATGAAAAAACCTTCCACTTTTAAATCAAATTTTTGCTGTTTATTTTGTTACTTCAAGTTTCCAAAGTTCTTTTAGATGCTCATTTATTTTTCATTTTTTGCAGTACGCTTTGTACAATAAACAAGCGTTATTTCTTTCAAAGGACGGCACCTCTTTTGGCTGTAAAATTAAGCTAAGTCCAAAATTACTGCTAACGATTTTCACTTTTTTTTTTGTTTTATAATTTTATGAATTTGGACAATAAACAGAATGAAATATCTGTGTATGTTATTTCATTCTGTTTATTGTCCAAATCCATAGAATTATAAAACAAGAAAAAGTGAAAAATCGTTAACAGTAATTTTGGACTTAGCTTAATTTTACGTCCAAATGAGGTGCCGTTCTATGAAAGAAACAACGCTTGTTTATTGTACAAAGTGTACTGCAAAAAATGAAGAAAAAAATAAGCATCTAAAAGAACTTTGAAAACTTGAAGTAATAAAAATAAACAGCAAAAATTTGATTTGTTATTATTTTTAATAAGTACGTTTTTTGCGAAGAACTGGACAACGCCGTTTCAAGCTTTTAGCTCTCATCAGCATCTTTCAGCACATGTAAACCAAAAGTACTCCCCAGCCACTTTTCGGCCAACTGGGCAAACTCTACTGTAATGGCTTGAACAGTGCCAGAAGTTTTACAACAAAGAATCCATTTTTCTTAGGGTTTTGTTTTCTTGGGAAATTGTTTACGTCAGATAAGGGGCAAACAAAGTTTTAAAATTGCAACACTGAAATACACTCATTTATTTCCTTAGCGATAATGACACTTATTCTCCGTACATACGTCCAATATCATATGTTTGTCTTATGTGACTTTCAGCCCAGTTTAATTGGACATGGTTCACCAAAATCGAGACGAATTTTCAGTCTGTAAATTATACAACTTCCCAATAATAACCTACTCCTAACAAATGATACACTTCAAAAACGTCTTTTGATGGTTCTGTCGCAAACAATCAAATATTTCAAAGTTGACCTTGCTACCAAAATTACGTTTCCCAAACCGCTTCTTCTAACATACTTGTCACTGAAGCTGACTTTCATGAAAAATGTCTACGAAATTTTAAAATGTTTGAAATTTGCGAGTTCCTTAAGATTCACCGCGTATTAGAATGCGGACTGAAAATGACCTTCTTGTGTTTTTGCTTTTGAAGAAAGTTCAGAAGCTTTATAAAATACAGTCATGTTCTCCTTGATAACAAATATTTTATGAACATTTTTTGAATTAATTTTTTTGTATACCGTAATAATTTTTGATTGAGAATTAGTTTTGAACATTGTTTTTTACGGAATTTATTTGGAAGGTTTTTTTTAGGAGTCTATTTCTGTGTTAGTATATTTTTTGGTACGGGTAAATCATTTATTGTGGTTTTATGTGGTTATTTGTTAATTGAGAAAATCTGAACAAAAAAGCGAACAGTAAAGGCCTAAATTCCATACATCATAAAACTAACGTGAAAAAATTACAAAAGTAATGAACAACACTCAAAGAGTTGTACGAAATTAAAATCATCTATACAAACCAGAGGTGGAGTCTTCGAGAACGTCCTCGAGGCCACAATTTCAAGTTCTTGGCTTTAGCCTCAAAGCCTGCGAGTCCTCGAAAATGTCCTGTCCTCGGCTTGAGGACAACATTATTTTTTGATTGGTTAAAAACGAAAATACCCTTACAAAAAACAACGCAAACTTTTAGTGTGCCAATTTGTTTCCTTTCTTTATTTGAAAAATAATACAATGTGATAGCCAAATAAGCTAAGTCATAATAAAACTTATTTTAAACAGCATTGTGTGAAAGTTAATTCTAATCGGAGAATAAAGAGACAAAACGTATTGTAGAAAATTTTGGTTTTTATTTCTGCTAATACTTCCGGTACAGGCAGTACAAAAGGCAAAGCACTACTGTAAAGCCATCCAGAGTCATACCAAGGATTCTGGGGGTCCGGACACACCATTTTGAGTTGCTAATGTTGCAACATGACCTTGCCCATTCTGCGCATGAGTTTAGAACAATGTATGCATGTGATAATGAAATGTGATAGAGTATATTACCAGGAAAGGCACATTAATATATTACAGTAATTTTGTTATAGTATATCTCGATATACCTAACAAAACGTATCTTGTGTACGCCAACTTGTTCTGAAAATACGCGAGCGCAAAAAATTTGTTTTAGGATAAGGAAGAATAATTCTAATCACTGGCAAGCGGTCTGGGGGGCAAAACCAACTCCACTGAACGATTTGTGAGTTGGAAATCGCCGCTAAGAATCCCAAGTAACGAATTATTTGATCACAAAAAACGCGGCTTAAAGGATTATTAAAAAATTACAGTACGCGTGAAAATAAACGTAACTATAACTGTTCGAATGACAGGATTACCATAGGTACATTTTTTTACTACAAGCTTCTACAAAAAATTGGGCGTTTTTCGAAAAAATCAAAGGTTTATTGTGTTTTCGGTTTCGACAAATGTGGACCTCTTGAAGGGGGCACGGACCTAATGTTTCCTATGCCTTTCTCCTTAATACGACCCTGCTAGGATCCTTAGGTTTGCTTTTAATTAAATTAAATGTTAGATATAACAAAGTGTCTTTTGACGGCCAAAACGTTTGCGCTCATTCATTGGCAGGCATTAGATGTGGGAAAAACAAAATGAACTGAAATGTAAAGAAAAGAATGGCTTAAAATTAGAGTTGGAAAATTGTGAGAAAACAAAAGTTTTTCTAATTTAGCATTTACCTTTTTTTTTCAAATTGCTTTGAAATTCTAAATGTGTAATTTTCTTTAAAGACACAAAAAGTACCATTCTTTTCCCAAAAAAATTACTAAAATTATTTTACGGGGGCATGGGGATAATACCCTTGCCCTAAAACCAGAGTATTTTTTTGGAGCCAAAAACTTTTGAGCTTACAAATATATCTTTTACGGTACGGTACGGTACCTCAATTCATTTTAAAAACATGAATTCACAGCATTTTACAAAATTTTTAGGCAATAATTTTTGAAAAAATCCACGAAAAGAAATGGTTTAACTAAGTAACATGGTGTGCGTTTAGGAAACTACTAAAGACGTGGCGATCCATACATCAGTGGACATTTGTATCGGGGCACAAACTGACAAAATTATGGCCTTAAAATTCTCCATTTTTACGTTTATAATTTAGCTATTTTCAGTATTTAAACTGTAAAGTATTGCATGGGGAGATGCTTTAGTAGCCTGACCAGACGCATTTGCAATGTGGTAGCAACTCCGTGTGGATTTTGACCCGATATCAAAAGAAAAACAAAAACAATCGCCTTCTGTTGCGATTTTTTCACAGCCAAATTCGAATGAAGAAAAAAAAACAAAAAAACAACAAGGTATTCACCGCAGTTTGTGCGGATTTTGTGCGCCTAATTGAAATGAAAACCAGAACAAAACGGTTTTATTGGAGTTTATTATTGTTTGTGGTTTTACTGTGTGGCATTTCTTTGATTGTGCAATATATGTTTTTTGTGCGATATTTGACCGCCACATTCGAATAAGGACCAAACCAATTAGAAAAAAATGTTTTTTCTGCTTATCCTGTATAATGGAGGGACGCTGAATTTTCCGTAGAGAGAGTTCAAATCTCAATGGGAGGACGCGTCCTTTCTACAATTTAAATACTGGCTATATTTCCATTCATGGGTTATTGCCTTGTTTCATTACTACAACACCGCTACGGTGCAAAATCAACACCAGCTGCCAAGGTGTAAAGCATTTGTAAAACTTCAAAATGGCACTCGCTAATATTTTAAAAGAACTATTATGTTTCAATTATCATCAAAAACTAAACGAAATGCAATATCTTGCACTTTTGCGCCCAAAAATTATTAAATATTTACCCACCATAATTTAGAAAAATTGTGTTTTCGGTCCTTGGCCCTGGCCTCGACCATTTCTGTTCTTGACCTCAATAAATCCTGTCCTTAAAAAGTAGGTCCTTGGCCTCGAATGTTGTGTCCTCGACTCCACCTCTGATACAAACGTTCCTTTCCCTCCATTATCGCTGAGCGAAAAAGATGATAGCATTTTGAATTTCCAAATTTTCCAAATCATAAAACCAAATCTTCAAAATAATATAAAAATTCTAGCCATTCACCAACACTATCGCTTTTGATATTGGTAGCAAAAAACTAAACACCGTTCCGAAAGTAGCTTTAATAAAATGTTTAGCTGAAAGCGTGATTGATTTAAATACAATTGCAGTAATGCAAACCGCTCTCAAACGCTTTTTCCAAGACAAAAATGCTTTATTGAATTCCATTCTGAGGTATTTCTGCCCATTTGCTTGAGATTGCTAGTAGCTCTTTATAAAACACAGATGTTTTCTTTTCCTGGAAACTCTTTCAGAAAGCGAGTTCGTAGCAGTAATTCATGGGATTGCAGTTTGGGGAGTAAGAACCATGTTTATCTTTCAAACGAAATTTGGAGTAAAATTATACAGGTAATTCAGACTGGCGTGGCTGTTGTGAAATGGCAAAGTAAGTGCATTTCTAAAAAACAATTTTTCTTCAAAACAAATCAGTTGTTTTTTTTGTAAGAATTTGCATTAAATTATGTATGCACTTTATTCAGTAATTTGATGCAACACTCAGGGGTGCAAACCTTTGTTGAGCATTGGGGGGATAATTTGCAATTTTACTCCAATTTTGCCCTATTTTCAACATTGGGGTGGATGAACCTCATCCACAATTTTTTTCAGGAGAGCAAATGAAGTGAAGACCAGAAAAAAGGTCTTCACCAAAACCGGAACACTTCATCAAAAATAGAGCAATTTTCATTCCGCGAATTCATGTGGAGACCTGCGCTCAGAGGCACACCAGAGTCAAATTATCGGAGGGGATAGAGAAGAAGGTCATACTCAAATTATTGGAGGTATAAAGTCAAATTATTGGGGGATATACCCTTTCATCCCCCCTCCCCCTCCCGATAACCCCTGGCAACACTCGAAGTTAGTCTTAGGTTACAGTTTTTGTTGCTTAGAAGTAGATGACAGTGTTGCGGTTTCAATTAACACCCGTCGAAATTTTTGCCTGTTTTGAGAAGAGAGAGGATAGACAATAAAGACGAGTGGCAGCAGCTGTCCTTCTCACGCACACAATTAACTCTGCTGTTCTGTCTGTTGTAAGCAGTTTCTTGTGTAAACTTGGTTACATGCGGACATAAACTTTTGCACATATTAGGTTAAATATCGGTCATTGTTTTGCACAAATGCTTGGTTTAAGTCGTGAAACTCTGATCCTTAAGCATTTAAGCCAGTAGTTTTCAACCTGGGATCGAAAACCTATATAGTGATATTTGCTGCTATGATAGAAATCACAAAACATTCTAATTGACAAAAAAATTAAATATTTAAAAATAAAAGTCAAATTTAGTTAAGGGGTTTCAGAACAAGAGCACTGATCACTCTCGGTTTGGAAAACTATTGATTATGACCTTTGTTCTGAAAATTCAATATTTTACCGTGTGTAAATTTTTTACAAATAATTCATCAATTTCTAAGGTACAGAGCTGGACAGCGCTGTTTCGAGCTTTTAGCTCTCATCGGCAGCCCTCAGCTATCTTTTCAAAGGTATTCCCAGCTGAACAAACATCTTGGCCTAACTGGCAAACTTCAATGGCTAGCAGCAAGGCAGATGGTTAGTAGGGAATAAACGATTTTTCACTTGTGGTACTTTAGAAACAAGTGAAAAATCGCTGGATCCTTGTAGTAAGGACAGCCATAGGCTATCCCTACTACAAGGACTCCCCTCTGCGTGACCACGGAAATCAAAACTGCAACATCTTGACGTCCTTCGTGGTCGACTCCTGGGAAGCAATGTCAACTTCCACTGGCAGTTAGGTGGCCAGAACAACCACCAACCCTGCAGCTCCAATGATATTTCACATTGTAGCTCAAGTCAATTAAGCACAGAGCTGGACAGCGCTGTTTCGAGCTTGTAGCTCTCATCGGCAGCCCTCAGCTATCTTTTCAAAGGTATTGGAAAGGTAGTGGAAGTTGACATTGCTTCCCAGGAGTCGACCACGAAGGACATCAAGATGTTGCAGTTTTGATTTCCGTGGTCACGCAGAGGGGAGTCCTTGTAGTAAGGATAGCCTATGGCTGTCCTTGCTACAAGGATCCAGCGATTTTTCACTTGTTTCTAAAGTACCACAAGTGAAAAATCGTTTATTCCCTACTAAGCATCTGCCTTGCTGCTAGCCATTAAGGTTTGCCAGTTAGGCCAGGATGTTTGTTCAGCTGGGAATACCTTTGAAAAGATAGCTGAGGGCTGCCGATGAGAGCTACAAGCTCGAAACAGCGCTGTCCACCTCTGTGCTTAATTGACTTGAGCTACAATGTGAAATATCATTGGAGCTGCAGGGTTGGTGGTTGTTCTGGCCACCTAACTGCCAGTGGAAGTTGACATTGCTTCCCAGGAGTCGACCACGAAGGACGTCAAGATGTTGCAATTTCTAAGGTAGATAAAGCAAAATAATATTTCTTGGCGAAAATCCATTATTTTTATCTTTCATCGTGCTGTAATCCTTTTGTATTAAAATAATGTAATTGTAGCTTTATTGCAAGTAGCAAGTGGAGCTATTGGCGTTTTTTACAAAAAAATCAACAATAAGTTAAATCAATTATATCAAAATAAAATGTCAAACAATGCTTAACGAAATCAATTGTAGCATCATACTTCATGAGATTTGCAAGTTTTCAATATACGATGCTGCAGTTGATTTCATCTTATATTTGATCGTGTGAAAGCGCTGATTGCTCCACCTTCTATGAACTGCATCAAATATCGTCATCTGGTACCTCTTCACTCTGCTTTCTATTCTCATGTGTATCACTACGGACAGTCACATAATTTTTAAAAGAATTGTGAATACTTTTTTACGGAACTTAAAAAATGGTTAAAAACTGATTTTCCGTCAACTTTAAAAACGAGATAAAAACAATGATAAAAATGAAGCGGTAGCTCAACTGTCTTGTTATTGAGTTGATTCATTTCAAAAAAAACTAAGAAACCAACTTCAATAAAATCATTCAAAATTTGTTTTTATTTTTAGCAATAAAATCGATTTCGACCCAAACAAGTCATCATTAGTTATCTGTAAAAACCAACAATAAAATCAACAAATTACAAATTACAACACTATCACTCATCATCATATTTTGTCGCACCAAATCTTCATCCATCGAACGCTAAGCGGTTTGCTTCTTTTACATTGTGATCGGAGCAGTGTGGTCCAGGTTGACACTCATTACTTTAGGCATGTGCTCCATTGCTAGTAAATTGCGCTTGGGCAGTCACTAGTTGTGCTGATTTCCCCCCCCCCCCCATTTGTGAAAAGTGTTTTTTGTTTTCCTACTTTCGTCCGTACTCGATTGTGAGCTACCAATTCTTTCTTAATGAGATTTGATTCAGGAGAGAGTTGATTTGGCAGCTGGTTTTGGTAGAGCATCTTTATCTTGGTCGCTGTCAGTGTCATATTTTTTCCAGATTTAAGTCTAAAGAAGTCAACTTTACTGGGAGGAAACACTGTAAAACTATGAACCTGATAAAACCGACTGCTAATCTGAGCCAAAATATCAGTACAAGTATTGCTGGAACTGCATAGAACGAACTGAAAACAGGCAAAAACAAGAGCTCCCAAAAATTTATGTCTCACAATGAAAAACTTCACTGTAAAGTACTTGTGTAATTTGACACTGGGCAAAACATTGTTAGCAATGTTAATCGTTACAATCAAGTTCAATACACTCTTGTTTAAAAAAGTCAATGATAATAATAATAATTTGGGGAACGGCTGTTGCTACAGCAATAAGTAGAAGGCAATTGGCACGACCAGTGTTGCGACCAAACAGGACGAAAGAGATTTACGTCGAAGGGACCACAGACCGATTTGAGCCATGTTTCCGAGCAAATTTAACCCAAATACGTTGGTTTTTAAACGTGTTTTAAGCTGGACCATATTAAACTGTGTTAAGGGTGAATGGACTAAGGGCTTCTGCAACAGTTGAAATGGATCAAGTTTGTTTGAACTTTCTTTGAAATGGAATTAAAAGCAACTATTTTCCCGATAAAATTACATATGCAGTTGAGTGGATGGGAAATTTGCCTCAGCTGCTGGTCCAAAACGTGTTTGACACGCCTCGATTACTCAAAACAACTGCTGTTGCTTACTTTTAACGCACAAAACATTTTAGTGTTTTTGTTCAGACTTTCCCTCCGCTAATTCGTGGTGTGGAGTCAGCATGGGCTCAATGTAATTGCCAGAGATGGAGTCCTCGAGGACGTCCTTGGCCTCGAGGACTCATTTTGAAGTCCTTGGCTTTGTCCTCAAAGGTCAAGTCTCTGGCCTTGGCTTCGAAGACTCAAGTCCTCAAAAATTGCCATGCCCTTGGCCGAGGACAGCACTATACTCTTTGAAAGGTCAAAACTTGGTTGGAAAATGCCAGAAACTTTGTGGAAAATTTGCTCGGACTTTTTTTTGCTTTTTTGTAGATCGCCTGAAAAAAATTTTTTGAAGAATTTTTTTTAGTTTTGTTTTTGGAGAACACTTGCTTCTGTATTCTTGATCCTTGGCCTTGAGCAGGGGTGCCGAAACCCGGGGGGGATGGGGGGATATATCCCCCAAATATTTTGACTGCATCCTCCCCAATAATTTGAGTATGGTCTACATCTGTGTCTCCCACAATAATTTGTCTCTGGTGTGCATCTGAGCGGCAGGTCCTCACTTGAATTCGAGGGAAAAAAAAGTTCCATTGTTGGTGAAGATCTTTTTTTTCGGTCTTCACTTCATTTGCTCACCTGAAAAAAATCATCCCCATTGGTCGAAATTCATCCCCCCCAATGTTAAAGATAGGGCAAAATTGGGGTAAAATTGTAAATTATCTCCCCAATGCTCAACAAAGATCGGCAGCCTTGGCCTCGAGCATTCCTGTGCTTGGCCTCGATAGGGTCTGTCCTCCAGAAGTCGGTTCTTGGCCTCGGATTTTTTTAGTTTCTTTGGCGTTGGCCTCGAGCCATGTGTCCTGGACTCCACCTCTGGTAATTGCCATTGATAAGTAAAGTAATCATAGACGCAAATTTTTTGGGGGGTAAATTTTGATGCTTTTTTCTACAACGTAGTAAAAAAGCGTTTTGTTTGCAAGAAAAGTGCTTTTAAAGTTGGTCATTAAATGCACATAAATGCAAAAAGGGTCGCTGGATGAAATATGTTAAAACAACTAATGTCAAGGTTTGTGATCATTCTATTTTTTGACCACTGATGGCTCTTTTGCAACTGTGAAGATATTTGACAGTGGGATCTGCGTGTTCCAGAGCATTCTTCTTGAACAACAATCCTTGAAATACCTTTTTAATACGGTTCTGTTTTCTTCTGGTGTAGCAGGCTGTTGTTTGCTAATAGATACCGTTTTTGTTGCTAATAGGCGCATCCAGTTTGTCGTACGCTTACGATCATTCGGTTTGCAATCAATGCATATTTCCTTTTTTTTTTTTAATGTTCACTTACAATTTTTCTTGTTTTCGATTCTTTTTCAGGCTTGAACTACAGCTTAATCTTTGTTTGAAAATTCACTCAAAAATTTTCTCGTATTCCATGCTTTTTTTACTCAATATAGGCTTAAACTACAGCTTTATTTCTTTCATTTGAAACCATGCATGTTGTCTACAGCAAGAAAGTGTAAAACATTCAAGCGATAACGTGCTTGAACATCCAAGCCTTACAAGCGACTTTGTCTTTTTCTTTACCATATGAAAATGAAATATTTATTAACATTTTGTAACGGTGTTTAAATGGCTTCCTATTCTAAATGTTCTTCACAATTTTGAACAAAATGCTTCAAATTGTTTTTTCATAATGTGGATCAAACTTGAGAATGAGTACTTTCTTTAATTTTTGAAAACTTTAAGAAATTGTAACATTGTATTATTTTTTTCAATTTTTTTATTTGCCGACCCTATGCAGTATGAACTTTTTGCTAAGTATATTACCGTAACAATTATTGCGTTAATATTGTGATATATATATATATTTTTTTTAAAACAGAATATACTGTAGTTCCGAAACCGACTGGATTATTTTGCTTCGTTTGGTTCAGAATGCGCGTCGTTTTGGCACAATTACGTGAGGTTTAAAGTTTTAACAAACCTAAATCAAAGCGACATCCATTATGTGATAATTTTCTCTGATTTTCTGCAGTTTTTTATTAATATCACCATCATCATCACCTGTTAAATCTCTTATTTACAGCAAAGACGAATTGCAAGTCTTTACGGCAAAGTTTAACCGGCCTGTCAATCGATCTGCACTCGGCATTTTTTTGAGAGGTCGAAGATTTAATTCTATGGCTGGTCAAATTGGACACAAAATCACTAACGGCTTGCCACCAATTCAACATTTATGCGTAAAAAGTTTGTGTTGTGCTGGTAAAATGACGTAGAAATGGGTTTCGCCTGCTCGTCCCACACTCCGTGTTTCAAGAGCTATACAGCAAAGAAAATGAATGAAACTAAAAAAATTAACGTGCGTTTTGCTAAAAAATTCTGACTACAATTTCAAGTGGACATAAAAAAGTTTCGAGATATAATAGCCAACATTTCTTAAAGTAAATTGTTACATTAATTGGACTGCTTGTTGAAATAATTGCTCTTCAAATCAATAAAATAATTTTCAGTCCCATCAAATCTTCCATTTGAACTATTCTGGCTTTATTACGTTAAAGCGTGTAACGAGTTAGCAGGACCCATTTTCGGCTGCATAGCGCCCAGGCTGAATACAGCTAATTTTGAAGAAATGTCGCAGCGGTGGCGAGCCGTTGGCAACTCTGTGCCCGATTCGACCGGCCTCAGATTTGAACATTAGACCTCCAGCTTGAGACAAAAGCGTTACCGCTTGATAAACTGGCCAATATTTTCTGTCAAAAAAACTCAAAGAACTACAATATCTTGTTGTAACATACAATAAGCATCCACATTCCACAGTAAAATAATTATTAACAAACTAGCCAATAACGTAACCACTGATTGCATTGACAGTTTTGCTGTTTATTATTTAAGTACGTCATCAAACAGTGCTTTGCAAATGTTTTAACCCGTTTTTTAACCATTGCGCCACTCTACAAGTAAGTTATGACACCATTTCACACCAACAACGATTTGTATTTTTTCTACTCAACTTTTTTAGAAAGGAAAACTATTAAGAACGCGAGGTAAATTTTTGTAAGTTTTTAAACAAATTAATTACTGGCTTAAGTTTTTAAAACAGTATATGTCATTGTTTCGTTATTTTTTGTGCTTCACCTGATTTGGGCCGGAAACTTGATTTTTTGTTATTCCGCTCTTATCTGTTTCTTGAAACCACTTCTGGCAGTGGAGCCATTGAGGATAGGATCGCTATGCTTGGTTTACCTACTTTTTTGCTACGGCAGGCTCGGTATTTTTCTGTCTTGCTACAACATAAAAAAGTACAACATGAACAGAGGTGCGGGCCGTCCTAATTCCACAAATCTTTAATGGACATGCGTCTGTTCAATCAAAGTAAAAACAGTGTATAGCTTTAGATTCGCCGTTGTTGCAATTTGCAAAGTAAACAAAAAATAGTACTGAAAAAAAATGCAAAAGTGTTTTGTGTCGATCGGTTTGTTACCTTGGAAATCATTCAATATTATTCCAGCGCAATGGTAAGTGCTAAGAAGACTTTGCTTATTGACGCAAATGTTGCAGTAATTGTTTGCTGGATAAAATTTTGAACTTGTCGTTTTTGCTGGATAAAAGCATACCTTGCAGTTTTTGATGCACGGCAGCACTAACTTCTGGTTTTTAAAATATTATGCTCTTGCAAGTTATCTTAAAACAGTAGTTTAATTAAACTCAGTCAACAAACAAACTTTACGGTTGCAGTTTGCTATATTACACGTACATTGATTTCCAACTCATACAGGATAAGAAGTTTCGATTTTTTAAAATTTCCAACTGCCTTTTCGTTAGTGGTTGCTCTGCATTGTTGAGTGTTTGTTGTTCTTAAATAATATTCTTTATTATGTTTGATTTCAGATCAATCGCCGCATTGGAAGTTTCAAGATGATTTATGTAAGTAAGCTTGGTGTATCAAAATAATAGAGATTAGTTTTTTTGTTGAATTCTGATTGCTATGAGAAAGAGTGACAGACAATACAGTTTCTCATTTAGACCAGTTTAAAAGACTCAGCTGGACTCTTTTTCTTGCATAACTTTGTTGTGCTTTCACAATAATTCGGTTCATTATTTTTCGGCGAAAACACTGGAAAGTTATTGCTGACAAATTTTTGTAAGTTTTCGAACTTGGCAATTTTGTGACTAATGCAACTCTGCCAAACGCTTTCAAAATATTTATTAGAAAACACAACAATCTATCGTAAGATGGGTGTTGTTTGCGCAATTTGCCGCTGACGCTAAACAAGTTAGATGGGTAAACATTACATAGCAT
This sequence comes from Trididemnum nubilum, assembly GCA_963965965.1. Classification (NCBI taxonomy): domain Eukaryota; kingdom Metazoa; phylum Chordata; class Ascidiacea; order Aplousobranchia; family Didemnidae; genus Trididemnum; species Trididemnum nubilum. The sequence continues at coordinate 50,104,426 of OZ014471.1, forward strand.
TAGCACACTCAAAAAGATCAAGCAATGAATATTGTCGATGCAGTATTTAAGCCCTGGTACTAAACTTGGCCGACAAATTTGAGCCGATTTTGTCGTTTTTTTGTTGTACGTACTGTAGTATTTTTTCTCTGTTGTGGTTTGGTCGGCAAAATTCTACCACTGAAACGATAAAATCAAGTTCGGTTCCAGTCGAGTGGAACAGAAAAGCCAAAAATTTGTTGTTCACAGCTTCCCTGCTTCATGTTTAGCAACAACAGAAGTTCGAAGCATTCTCTGAGTGGTAGACAGGTGGCAGCTTGAATCGAAGACCAAAAGATTCCTTCGCTGTCTCATACCCAAGACGACTGGCGAATAAAGATGCAACTACAACGGACTATGTGTCCGCTTGTGTTCGCAGTCAGGGTTCGGGCCAGGTGGAAACCGATTGAAATCATTGGCTTTTTTGTACAGTTATGCGCGACACTCACTCATACAATGGACAGATTGAAATTTAACCAAAATCAGACTCCTGACTAGACCGCTCAAAATCATGCTTAATTCTGCAACTGGGGCACAGTGTAATATGAGTCTTAAAGCGGTCCGATGCCAAATACAACTCCCTGGCTTTGCTCTGCGAGCCAAGTGTAGTTTAAATTGGCTAATGAAGTGGAGCTCGCCACTATGCAAGTTTGCTCAGTTTTGACATTGTTTTATTGGAGCGAATTTCGCACCACTAATCTTGGCAGATTTTCATTTTCCAACTATTAAACAGCAAGGCGTGTTAACAAAAAGTTTTCGTGGGAGCTGGGTTTACTTAAAATTATCGGTCGATATAAACTAGAAGTGGAAAAGGTGCCCGGTACTTTGTCAGTAATCTATTTGGATATTCAGTGGCTGTGTATTATTCAAAGCAATTGGCGTTATTGCAGCCTATTTATGGTATAAAGTTATCCAAAATGTTTGCTTCATTTAGCAATTAGCTGCAGTAAAATCAGCAGTGAGTATGCTAAAGTTGTTGAATAATAATCATTTGGTAAAAGTTCGTTCTTTAAACCATAATGGTCCCTATTTAACGGTCAAACAAATTACAACTTGTTTACGATTTTGGTTTTGCCAAGCCATAATATACTGCGTTTTATATTGCAGTGACGTAATCGCCAATTTTGTTTAATCGTTCGCGTGCTTTAATATAAAATTGGAACATTTTAGTGCTTTGGTTTATTTAATTGTAGATTTTAGGCCAAAAAGCACGCAAACGATTAAATGCTTAATTTTTTTACTTTTGTGAAATTGAGTTCTTTTCAACTGATTATTTGACCCAGAAATTCAAACCCAATGATTGTCTATTTTTAGAATGCCTTCATAAGATTTTACCAAAACAAAAATTGTAGAAATTTTTAATACCCGCTCAACCTAAAGTATTAGGCTACTGTTTAAAGAGTTCATGAAAAAAAAAGTTATGTCCTAATAGTAGAAACGGCTGCTCCGCTTAATTATGTTTACCCATCACGCTGTTATAGTGGCGGTTTCAGAATTAGATAACTGAACCAAGCAAAAATAACAAACATGGTGTCTATTATAAACTTTCAGCAAAAAATATGCTTTAGTTTATTTTTATATATTTTACAAGAATCGGTAAAGCGATTATTTATTTTCTTTTTTCACTTAAAAGGTTAGTAAAAAAAAAATTGCCAATTTCCTGGGAACTTCACCGTACAAATTTTGAGCTTGAAATTTTTACGGTTAGTCCTTCTAAATTGGAAAAAGTTGAAAAATAGAGAAAACTTCTATTTTTTCAATCTTTTGTTCAAATAAATTCGCTTCAAAGCTTTTTTTTCTGAAACCGATTTTTTGATTGACCAGATGGCAAAATGCAAATAAATGTTAAAGGAAACAGAAAACAGATAAAAGCCTCCCAAATTTATTAAAAATGATTTTCACTATCTTCAAATCCTTGAAAAATCTATGCGACGGCAAAAACTTTATATTTAAAACAAAACACATGCAAACTTGCTCTTAAATAAAATTAAAAAAAATAGAGTATGGCTAATTTTTAAAGAAAATTATCAAATAATTTATTTCTAAGACAGCTAAAAATCTTTATCAAACATTTAGAGGTTTTTGCCAATTATTTTTTGAGCAATATCTCTTGCAGTTCAGGCATAAAAAAGATCATTTGCACAAAATATCGGGGGCAAGTTCAAAACAGAAATTTTTTGGTAATTTTTGGCTCCGAAGGAGGTTAACGATAAAAGTTTCAAAGGCTTAAATTGGCATGGTCAAGCTTGTTGCAGTTAATTGACAATATTTTGTCAGTACCCCCCAAAAAAATTAAAAATTAATAAAAACCCAGTGGCCCTAATAAACAGTATTTTATCCTATGAAAGACCCAATTGATTTCATCAATATTCTACCAACTTCCATTCCGAACCCATCCAGAACCCGAAAATTGGATCCGATTCATGTTGTGCAGAATCGCTCAAAACGATTCGATCATCGCACTGGTTTTCAACTCATTCAATGATGTGTTTAGGGAGGTGTCAGTTGGATAGGTTCTGTAGAGGCTTCAATTGCGACTGCCGCAGAAGCGTCACCAACTCCACACATCCTACGACCGAATTGCGATGTATCAAATGGACGGATGTCTGCGATGGAGCACCCGATTGTAGTGACAAATCGGACGAAGTAAATTGTTTTTGTTCCGACGATCAGTTTCAATGCAGTCGTTGCGAACGTGATGAGGATTGTGCCCATCCATTCTACTGTTTGCCGCGTGCTAACGTTGGTGATGGAAGAACAGATTGCGCATGGAAAAATGAGGAAATGTAAGCAATAACTATTAAACAATCTTTAACAAAAATAACAAAACTAATATTTGAGCGACGTTTTGGGGTTGAAACTGCAGTTTAATCGAAATAGAATTGAATAGATTTAGAAATTAAAAAATTGTTAGATTATAAAAAAGATCAGAATGCTTTATTTTGTTGTATTTCGTTCCAAAGGTAGCTCTAGTTGAATGCATTTATAAAAAAATAGGCCTATTCCTACAAAATTCCAACAAAAGACTTCTTGACTGATTTCAATAGTATTTACTTTACTCAATAGCATACTAAAAATCTACTAATTAAATAATTAACTAAACACTACAGCATAATGAATTACAATATGGAGATGCCTGTATATACTGTAAAAACAATATGTGACAAATAACTTGAGTATAATTGCAATAGATATCTGTATTATAAACTATCAAATGCAATAAACACCAACATAAAAGAATAATTTAACAAGCAGCAGCATTGCTTAGATACTGGTGTAATAACGTAATTTACAGCGTATATCACTGAAATACCGTTTGCCGCCAGAGGTCGCAAGTGTGGAACAAAATTTTTCTAACTAGATGCGATTACCCCTGCTGGCTTCGGTTAAAAAAAATTATAATTTTTTTCAAAACAAAATTTACATATCGGTAGTTCCAAAACTTTTTTTGGTCTGCGGCTGCTAAGGTTTCGGCCCCCAGCCCGTGTTGTGCGTCAGCATATTTGTCTCCCTTTATTAAACACAAATTTGGCGGTAGTTACCCTTTATTGGTTTTTTATTAGAGCATCAAAGTTTTTTTTTTAATAGCCAAAGAGATAAATTAAGTCAAGATATTATAATTTCAAAGTGCCAAAAACCACACTTTTTAAGTACCTAGTTGTTAGCGAAAATCTATTCCGGCCTATAGGAAACTTTCTTAATTTGTTTTTGGCTCGCGACTAAAAAAAGGTTGGCTTTTTGTCAAATTTCTTGAGGCCCACTGAAACAGTAACATACTGAGCTAGTTTTGCCATTGAGACCCAACGCAGAGTAGGTTTATCGCGATGAACTTTGAAGTTCTGTGGTGTGCCACAGCCAAAAAGTTTGAATTTTTTTTGCGAAACAAGTTTTAGTCAAATAAAAACAATGCAAGAAAAACCGGTATGATTTTACATACCAGCTTAATAAAGCAACAAGCAGTTAATAAAAATCTGTACATTGTGTTCAATAAAACACCAAAGTACAGGTTAATTAATGCAATAATTCTACAAAGCAATAAAAAGATAACAGTAATACAATTACAAAACTACAACGTATTATTATATACATCTAATCCATTTTGAACTGCAATATCTTGGACAAATCAAGGTGTATTATTATACACTTTTCTTAGCTATTTCTCAATATCAAAAATTTGAAATTTTAAAACGCAATCTCGTAAATTCATAATAATGCAGCTTAAAACAAATCAAAAAATGGACCTTACCAGCGATAATTTAACAAGTTAAATTATTTTACTTCAGGAATAATTTAACAAGTTAAATTATTCCTGAAGTAAAATAGGCAGAACTAATTTAATAGTTCACAGAGACATCACGTCTTACAATCCTACTTCGTTTGACAACACCTTAATGCTGTCTCCGCGTCGAAATGGGTAATCATTTCAACCCCTAGTGACGCAGGTGAGGCGGAACCCCCTATCGCGGGAGCATTCCCGTGTTTCAAAGTCAACTGACTTCATCATCAGTGTGAAGAGGAGTCGACACAATGCAAAGAATTTTATCCCTGAATTAGGCTAACTCAACCGGTAAATTTGAATAACCAAACTATCGGTATTGGCTAACGTCTTCATCTCGTAACTTCAGCTGCTAAAAAGGCAGACCCAATTTTTTTTCCCACGTCGTGCTCTGAACTCGAGTTTCGCGTAATACCAACGCTCATTGGCAGAGCTGACTTTCAAACCGAAATTCAAAAACTAAACTAAGCTTGCCTGTAAACCGAAATTCAAAATCTGAGTAAACTAGCCCATAAAGTTAAAATCAAAATAGGATTGTGAAACATAATCGCAATTGTGACCATGGTAACCCGAAAAAAAAATTAACTCTGGACAGGGGATCAAGTGGGCTAATAGACAGGGATGAAAAATTAAGTACATAAATGGGCAAGGGGACCAAGTGGATAAGGGGGTCGTAGAGTTAAAGGACAAAGATCAACAATTCACCCAGTGCGAATACAATATTTTTTTTATAGGCAGAACTAATTCAATAGTTCACAAGACATCGCGTCACATATCCTAAATGATATTGCACCCGTGCTGTTTCTGGAGTGGACAATCTCTTAACCACATTAAGTGTTTAAGACCTTACCAGATTAAGTCTTTAAGACCTTACCTTTCTTTAAGTCATTAAGACCTTACCACATTAAGTCTTTAAGACCTTATCAGATTAAGTCTTTTGTGATTTAAGTGGTTTAATATATAATCAAACAAAAACTTTCGTTTTTTTGAAAAATTGTTTTTCAGAAACGAGTAGCCTACTTGGCGTTATTTCCATACTCTTTTACTTATAACTTTTTAACTGCAATATTTTGGTCAAATCAAGATGTAGTTTAGCTTCAAGCCTAATCAAAAGTTTCAAGTCAAATCAATCCAATTTATTTAACTACGTAACTCAGAGTTGAAAACTTACTAAAAAACCATGCAAAAAAGTCGTAACATAAAATGAAATACCAACACTAATATGGAGACTGCGAATGGAACTCACGGTCTTCGAGCCAAGCAGCCACCTAGTGTTAATAATATCATTGGGGCATTAACAACAAAGACACAATCGATAATGACTCTGCTTCGGAGCGTTGGGAAACCGTTTAGATAAATAATAACTTTCTTAATTGCTAAGAATTTCTGTTTCAATTCTTGTAAGTAGCACACCCGCGAACCAAACTAGCCCCGCACGCTTGCGGCGAACCAACTAGCGACGGAACCAGTCGGCCACAATTACAATTTTTTTGTATTGCAGCTCAAATCGTTGTTTTGGTAATAATAGTCTCATATTTGAATTGTTTTTGTTGAACAGTCGTAAAAATATCTGATCGCTAGGAGCTTTGCTAAATTACTCCAGGTCGGTGACGCAGCTTTGTCCTTAGTCTTAGACCTCCCTTGGAAATGAAATTATCTTGCCTACGCCACTGAGCATGAGTTTCGTGCATACCCGTCTTTTTGCCGTTTATGAAAATAATCTACAATAAATAATGGTCTTTGCAAACGTCACATACCCATTAGAACGACAACAGTCTGGATAGTACGGATATGACAAATACTCAGATCAAATCTTTCATTATACTCCTTATATTACGCCGAGGCGTGTACGAGTTTGTGGGACCCATCTCCGAGTCATTGCGCTTGTAGACAACAGAGCTTTTTTTAAGAAATGTAGCAACGGTGGTGAGCTGTTGGCAACACTCTGTCCGATTTGACCGGCCTGAGATTTGAATTTCAGACCTCCCGCCCCAGAGACGAAGGCGTTACCCCTCGACCAACTGGTCGTATGATTTGATGATAGATACACGATTGTGAAAAAAGTTTAAAAAAAAGTTCAAGTTTAGTTATGTTACGTGTTACTAAACTCTTTGAAACAATTTTACTCCAATACGTCCAAATTTTTGTTTTTCAAAGCGTCTAAAATTTATGTCTTTTTTCGATAAATTCTTAAACTACAAATGGGAGAATCTTCAAAAGTAGTTGTCTCATGTTTGAGCAATAGGGTTTCAAACTTTGTTTTTTGAATTACTCAAACACTTAGTTTTGGTAGTTTGATCGTTCTTTCTGTCGACTCTTTACCTATTTCTGTATATCACAAATCACACTAATATCATACTGTGTTGCAGATGCACAACCAAAAAGACATAGTCCCCACACTTTCATCACGTCACTTGAAATACTAAACATGCTTGTAATGACTTTAATAAATGTTTTTTCTTAAAAACTTGACAGCTCTGCTCTTCTTTTGCTATATTATTCTCTTATTCACTATCATCTTTATTTGGTCTCCCATTGTGGGGAAACGCCAACCAATCTTACCTCAATAGACTACAACGTTTGCAAAACAAAGCTTTACGAATTATTACTGACTCCAAGTTAAGAATGTCTACTGACCCCAAATATTACAAACTAGGAATACTGAAACTGCCCGAGTTTTACACTTTGGAAATAGCTAAACTTATGCACCAATAATCTCACCATACACTTTCTCAACTATTTTCTACGTTCTTTACCCTATTTCCTCAGTACATTAGCGATTTACCAGAGCAAAAACCGAAAACAAACTTTACATTCCGAAATTGTCTACAGCACTTTCCCAAAAATCTTTTAAATATCAAGGAGCTAAATAATGGAACTCGATCCCACTGAAATTAAACAACTAACATTCAACAAATTTAATATTGAGTACAAAAAGAAGTTACTTGAAAGCTTTTGTTAATTTGCCACGTTTTATATCATCATCATAATCAATTAGCAAGCAATTTTCTCAAAAATAATGTCACTTCAAGCGACTGCGATTTTAGGGTCGCTGCTTGACTCGAAGACCTGAAACACTGGTCACTACGCAGTCTCCTGTCGGGATTGTAGTGTTTAGTTTATTTAAAATATCTTATTGTTGTTTTTTGTTCTTTTGCTTTAACTGTTGATATAAAGTTGGTTTTCTGCAACCTGACGAATACATTAATTCTGTCTGTATGTTTGTCTGCTCTAAACAAGAGTTGAAAAGACTCAAAACACCTCAAAACACTTTTGTTAAATTTTTGATCAAAAACCGATATCAAACAAATACAAGTAAATTGGCTATTTGATGCTTTCCAGAATTGCTTATGTGCTGGAAAAATTTGCTCTCAGACCCCCAACACAGTTTGTGTACAAAAGCACCGTAACCAGGTTTTTAACTGTGATTTTGACGCTTAATTTAACCGTGATGTTTCAACTCTCCTGAAAAAGTTTTAATTGCTCTTCCCTTTTGGCTTCTGCGCTGGAAAAGTTAGAAATGCCGCAAATAATTATAAATAGCTTCGACGTTTGCAGCATTTAAAGTAGTCTTACTGAAAATCTTCTCACAAAACTTACATTACAGTGGGATTTGGTTACATGCAAAACCAAAACAAGGTTAGAAATAAGAGCAATACAAATATTTTGAACATTAATTGTAGTTTGCGTTTTTGAGTTCTTCAAGTTCCTTTTTTTTGCGTCTTTTACTTCTAGCCCTTTCTCAGGAATGAGACCGTACAAAAATGAATTGCAGATGTTTTCCAATATTCGTTAAATTTTCATTTCTATACTTAGTTTTGTTAATCATTTTGCAAAGCAAGACTGAAGAGTTACTAATTTAAACAACGCGAAAATTATTTCTGTCTGCCTTGATCAACACGCGTTAACTGATTGATCTTTATTCGATTTTATTGTCAACGGTTTCTGTAAAAATAACAGAACGTAAATTAGCAACAACTGAAAAATTACTAAAGGTGTAAGAAATCACTGCGTCAAATGATCACGCCTCAAGTAACAGTTAACAGAACACATGCTACATAGTGTAAATAGAAAGTAATTACTAACAATTAACCAAGCATAAATAATAAACGAGACAGTGCAGCATCACATAATACGACTCACCGATGGTTTCTTCTTAAGGCAGACAAATCCAAAATCTCCAAAATAGAGCTGTAACTTCAAACTCACTTTACAACTGCAAGGGACCCCGGGAAGTAGGAACGCGAATTAAGAAACATAAACCCCAGTAAAACAATAGGTCAAAGGGAAGGCGAGCAACAGCTCTTAAAACAAAGCCCAAGGGAAAACAAAACGGGAGCCACCAGGACAAGTCCTTTAGTCTCGAGGAAGGACTGCCAAGATAATCAACTAATAAGATGTGGATCTGAATACAGTAAACTGATAGAATTCTCACGACTCCTCGTAAAATACCTATGTCCTTCCTCGACAACTAACAGTATCGACTGACCCCAAAAAAGGCGTTAAAAGCACGATTATTGAGTGTAAACAGTTTGAAAATTGCGTAACAGCTAATTACGTGCAGTTAAAAAGGCGAGATGAATCTCTTGATTTGCAATAGTTATCACCACGTGTACGCTAAAACTTAAATGCAGCTAAGCCTGAGTTCGAAACCAACCAAGTATAGATGACCTACAAACAAACGATTTCAATAAAGGAAGTTTCTATAATACGCGAAAAAAGAACAAAGCCAAAAAAACAGCTAATACACTACGTTGGACTTTTTGGATATTTTAGCAGATGTTTGGTGCCATTGCGCCGACGAAGATTATACTTTTTTAAAACAGCAACACTTTTTTTGGATATCAGGCAACTGCCTATGACGTTTATGGCTTTCGCAAAAAATACTAATTTTCCCATTTTTTCACTAAACACCCGTCACTCAAAATCTAATCTTTGTTTAGTAGTCAGTTAAATAGTGCAATATCGGTAATACAAGGTTCAACAACAACACAATCTTTTATAAAAAAAATTTGGTAACCTTTTTGCGTAACAGTTGTAGTTTAGCTTATATTTCCGCATCATGGCCGGATAAAATCACCGCGGTCGGATCTGGCCCGCGGGCCGAAGTTTGGTGACCGCTGCTTAAGACGATAATATGCCAATGCTGTTTATTTACCAATGCGTTACTATTTACCGCTTAGAGTTGGCCTAGCAGATTCCTTTCCAGAAAGCTCCAATTCGATATTTGCGTGACTTTTCAACGTCACAATTATTTTAACTGGTTTATTTCCAAAAGTTTATCTTTGTCATTTCACAGTTACGCTACTTTATTGCCGTGTACAAATTTTTGACTGTGACGTTACGTTGCAGTGATATGAATTTTATCTACGAGTTACTTTTTCTTAGATTTTTAGGGATTGGTCCTTTTGCCTATAAATCATGTGAATATCCTTAGGGAATAGAAGTGAGAATAAGTTTTGACGTGAAACTGCTGCTAAATTGCATACCGTATATGCTTGTTTTACCGCCTGATCTTGATTAAGGGCCCGTTTGAACAGCCGCCCGAGTGAACAGAACATAAAAATAAATAAGGGCCCGTGCTTAAATACCCGACCGGTGTAAAAGCTGATTTTTCAGTGGTAGAGAACGTACCACTTGCTGAATAAATATAAATTTTGGTTTGTTATTTCTTGTTAGTAATATAAAGTAATATGAGGGAATTACTTTTAAGACGTCAATAATTTGCGTTTGAAGTGAAAAAACTGACACGAAAAAAGGATTAATGTCGTGAAATATTATCAACGATAATTTTTGTTCATAATTTTACTTTGAAAATAACAAGCGCCCGTGCTTGGATAAGGGCTCGTTTGAATAAGGGTCCGGAAATAAGTTTGATTGAAAAAAATAAGGGCCCGGGCTACAAAACGAGCAAATACGGTAACTAGTATTAGCCATCGTATTAGCCTATTACGAAGCTTAATTAGGATTTAGTTAATGCTAAGTTATGTAAAAAAAAATATAATAGTTTTGCTATAATTTTGGAGTACATTGATGGTACGACGTTTTGACCTATGCTCTTCAGCCACTAGTATAGCCAATGGGTAGCTGTAGCCCTCTCCATCTCATTGGCCTGTCGACCAAAATGCAGAAAAAAAATACGACGTTTTTAGCACTTCTGAAACTGTTGTTAAAATCAATAAGAATAATCTGCCTGCTTTTCAACTAGTGATTGAAGACCCAATTTTAAATCTTTGTTTGTGCGTTTGTGTCTGATTAATTATTGAGTTTCGCAATCTTGTGACTTAAATCAGAAAAATTATTTGCCATTGTTTCATCGGTATTTGAGTTAAATTACTGAGTAATTATTATGCTTTGTTAAAAATAAGCTGTTAATTAACGCAACTACAAGGGCCATATTTTCGAACCGTTGTTTAAGAAGGTTTACTTTTCGTGCGTTATTTAGTTTTCGAGACGACTGAAGAAGTAGCAGCTGACAACCTTTGTTTGTTAATTTCTTGCTTTTGATGCTAAACAAAGATGATGCCATGTGTTTTTAGGGCTTGAAACTATTTAAACGTGTTGGAGCTTGAGAACTGAGTAGTGACAAAAAATGAGTAAAGTGAACAGCGTCAGTTTTAGGTGAAACGTGTTAAATGCTGCTTAACTGGGGTAAATTGCGTTTTGCGATCCCTTCCCTTCCTCTTCATCCTTGTTCATGGATTTGACTATTGACTGTGAGGGGACAATCTTGTAGATTGGAAGAAAGGCCCTGAAGTTGTCTTTACATCGTATTTTAGACAACGTTTTTTATGTACTTTTCTCTATTTATCATACGGTAATAAAAAATTTTATTAAAAATCAGAAAATCAAGTGCTCAGTTGTGAGAAGGAGAAAGGGATTGGGAGAGTTTGGCATAGCTCTCCTACACGTTATTGAATGTAGATATAATATTCCGCATCGTCGCAGTGCAGAAAACACAAAACGGTTCTGATTGGCAAGTCTTAGCAGATCTTCAAATTTAAGAATTAAGCTTTAAAGAGAAACGGTTTGGCAAACTGGCATATATCGCAAGACCTGGTTATATAGACTTTATCGTTTGCAACAACTGTCTTTTCCCTGGAATAGATACAAAAAGTCTTCTTCTTCTTCTTTCTTCATTGCCCGCTATTCCGTGAGGGTTGCGGGGGCAGTAGCTCAAGATTGAGCCGCCACACCTCACGGTCTTCCATCACCTCCATCATTTCGCTTGGGCGAAGTCCCAAGCGATTCCATCCAAGATCCTCAACGTAATCGGTCCATCTAGTTCTAGGTCGTCCGACTGGTCTTCTCCCATTTGCTTTGGCATGTAAAGCTTGTTTGGGGAGTCTTTCCTGAAGCATTCTGCTTACTAGGGTTTTCAATTTAATTGCTAACGTAAACAAACAGTTAATTGCTTATTTTGGACAAATACAATTAATTGCCATTTTATAGCAAACAGTTAATTGGTAAACTATGACGTCATTTTTCACAAAAACTCTTATATTGAAATGAGATGCCACGTTTGGGTATGTCACATAGTTTGGTTACACTGCACCAATTTGCTGTAAGCGACTATCATCTAGTAGGCTAAGCTGCAATTGTGAAGCGCTTTTTAAATGAAATTTCAATGTGTATTTTTTAAAGATTTATGAAATAGAACTGAGCTATTTTTTGTGGGGTGGTTAGTTGGAAACAAACTGGAGATCCTTTTTAAATAATTACTTTAACTTACTATTAACTATTAACTTACTATTACTATTAACTTGCTAATTGAAAAATTATTAAATTGGTGAGCAAATGCTGCAGCAAAAACCTGAGTGTGCCACAACCAAGCTGTAGTTTTTTGGTAACAGCTTGTGGACGTTTTACCCCGGATGGTCGTCTTATCAACGATCTTCGCTATATTCCATTTAGATTTTATTCTGATAGCTTTTAACCATGCAGTGACGCCTTAAGCTTAGCTTCTTGATCCTGCATTATTTTATTACTTCTGTCTTCTAACAACTGAAGAATTGACTTTATTGAAGAAATTTTACTTATAAGTGCGAAGCGATGCGAAGCAAAGCAACGTAAAATATTTCCAAAGCGAAATTGCTATTTACATCGACAGTAAACACTTTTGCTTGACGTCATTATTTCGCTCAAGACTCTTCGCTTTGCTCAATAAGTTAATTCCAGTGTTAATAATTTATCTCGGATGAGTCGGAGTGTGGCTACTTTTAATAAAATAGTCTTTTTTTAACCTTTTCTCAACCACTTTTACTTTTGTCTTTCTCCAGCGCTGACCTGACAAGCCTAAGGGCCTGTCTACACTGTGCGTAAAATTGTCAGCTTACGAGCGTAACCTTAGTTTCTTTTAAACAAAAATTCGGGACGCGCGACATACCACCTTACCAGCGTACAACTGCCAGTTGTTTAAAATAAACTAAGGTTACGCTCGTAAGCTGACGATTTTACGCACAGTGTAGACAGGCCCTAACCACTTAGCCTAGCCGTTGGCCCATAAGTTCCATTACTATGAGCTAGCTTAGCAAAAATTATCCTCATTTGATGAGGAGCAACAACCCTATTCTTATCGCTGTTAGCTTTTATCTTTTTTTATTGAAATCTGCTGTAAATTTTTAAACACCTTGCTTAATTAGTCGACACAATTTATTTTGCAAAACACGTCCTTTTCGTTGATTGAATCGTGCAAAATTCCAGCATTCACTATTCAGTTAATTACCATTGGTGTTGTTAAGTCACTTTGAATATGACTCAACAATTGCTCAATTGTGAGTCATGTGTAGGCTATATTCGTTTTGCAAACAAAATATTCGCATGGTAGTATTTTGCTTCGCGTGCAAAGTAAGTGTAAAAGGTATAATAAAAAACACAAATATAACATTTTGCTTTGCCTCGCACTTGGTGTAAACACGCCATGATTCCAAAACGTAAAAGTGCAATTAATTGCCCAATTTTAACAATTAACTGTAACTGGTATGAGCAACTTTTGAAGCAATTAATTGTTACAATTAATTGCTCCAATTAATTGTCTGAAAACCCTACTGCTTACATGGCCCAACCATCTAAGCTGAGATCTTTCAATTCGGAGAAGTTACGGCTCGACGTTAAGAGATTTTCGAATTTCAGAGCTACGCACCTTGTTAAACAGTGTAACTCCTTCGATTCTTCGTAAAAACCTCGTAAAAACTTCGGACGCTTGCACTTGTGATCGCATTCTTTCGGTCATTACCCAAGATTCATGACCATAAGTGAGAATGGGGACAAAAACTGCTTTGAAAATTGAGAGTTTTGCCTTTTTCGACAATTCTCGTTTCATGACAACCGAGTAGTGCAAAGCTCGCATTACTGCACTAGCCTTGCCTATTCGGGTATCGAGTTCTTCGTCTTGCCTTCCGTCACTTGTAAATGCAACCCCAAGATACTTGAACTTCTCTACCTGCTTCAGTGTTGCTCCATTTACTTGTAATACGCACTGATCAGAGTTTCTTGAAAGATGAAATACCTCAGTTTTGGCCGTGCTTATTTTCATTCCGGCGGTGTTGCATGCATCTGCAAAGCTATTTAATGCGCGCTGGAGGCCAGATTCTGTGGAAGAAAGCAGAACCAAATCATCAGCGAATAGCAGACGACTAATTTTGCAATTTCCAATCGTGGCACACTCATCAGCTTGGCTGCATTTGTCGATCCAATTCATGTAAACAATGAAAAGGAGAGGTGACAAAACGCACCCTTGCCGGAGTCCAACGCCCACATGGAAGGGCTTTGATTGCTTGCCATTTACCCGAACACAAACCTCCGGTCTGCAGTAGAATGACTTAATAGCGCGTAACAATTGACCATCAACGCCATACTCCTGCAAAACCTTCCAAAGTTTATCCCGAGGAACTCGGTCATATGCTTTTTCAAGATCGACAAAGCATGCAAAGAGATCTTTGCCATACTCCCAAGATTTGTCGAAGATTTGCTTCAGAGTGAAGATTTGGTCCGTGGTGCTGCGACCCGGACGAAAACCGCATTGACCATCTTCCAGTTTTGATTCCACTATTTCTCGGCATTTCCTTTCAAGGCATTTGGCATATACTTTCCCTGGCAAACTAAGGAGTGATATCCCTCTGTAGTTTGTACATTGCTTGCGATCTCCTTTCTTGAATATCGGAATAATCACACCTGTTTGCCAATTTCTGGGAGTTTTGCCAAGCTTCCACGCAACTTGACACACTCGCGTTAACCAGAGAATTCCTTCTCCAGTCAGCGCTTTTAACATCTCGGGTCTGATTTCATGTTCACCAGCAGCTTTTCCAGATTTTATCCCTTTAATTGCGGTTGCCACTTCTGCTGCAGTGAAAACTTCGTCCTCCCCTAGATGTGTCACTTCGTGTGTGTCACGAGTCGATGCCTTTACAGGATTCAAAAGATCTTCAAAGTATTCTCTCCATCGTGAAAGGATTTCATTCTCATCCGTTAGAATGTTACCGTCAGAATCCTTGATGGAGTACGTGATACTCGATCTTTTGCCACGTAAACGGCGGATGGTCTGCCAAAATACTTTGTTTGGCGAAAAATAGTTGGAATCCAACCGACGACCAAACTCTTCCCATGACTTCTCCTTGGATTTCTTTACTGCCGAAGTTGCCGCTTTTCGCGCCTCAGTGTACCGGGATTGCAAATCAGATGACGATCTGTCCTGCAGCCAGGCCTTGAACGCATCTTTCTTTGCTCGAATAGCTTCTTTAACCTCTTGGTTCCACCAAGGCGTTCTTTTCTCACTATCGCCCGCCATTCTAAGCCGTTTTCGCCCACAACTTTCAGCAGCTGATGAAATGATTGCTGATCTGAACAGCAGCCATTCCTTCTCGATGTCCTCGGATACATCAGGGAGGCTTTGGAGGACAAAGAAGTAAGAAAACAGTTTGCATCCAGTATATCATCTAAGTTCAGACAACTTCCTGATACAAAAAGTGATTTAAAGAATGTTTTGAAACGTTTATTAAGAGAGAGAGGGCTGAATTATGAAAAATAAAATTCATAGTTTAAAAAAAAGAGAAAAATAACCAAAATTTGGTATTAAAATTGATAGCGCAATGAAAAACGCTTAGCATTGATTTCATCAAAAACTATATAAGCTCAGGAATAGGTTAGGGGGGCTATTCAGTCTCAGTTATTTACTAATCACTTCTCTCAAACTTCCTTTCATTAGCTCCCCTAATTATATCTTTTTCAATAAAATATAGATGAATTAGATTACTTCTTGAGAGATTTATTGAACTACCGGTATAGGATTTTTTGATTTATCAGCTGTAAATACTAGAACTGAAATTCTAGCAATAGCTATTAGCTATTTCCTATCATAGCATATTTATGCAAATAGTTAATCATATTTAAGCACTGCTAATTTCTGTGCCACGCTTAATAGCAAAGATGGATTTCTCGAGGACACATTTTGAAGTCCTTGGCCTTAGCCTCGACAGCCAAGTCCTTGGTTTTGGCCTCGAAGCCGGCAAGTTCTCGAAAATACCCTGTCCTTGGCTCGAGGACAGCACTATTTTTTGATGTGTTGAAAATGGGCCAAGGTTTTGGCCATTTGTTTTATTTGTCTTAAAGCACGCCAAGGACCTCGCTGAAACTCTTTGAAACATTTTCTTTTTTTTGTTGAAAAAATTTGCAAATTCTTTGCGTAAAGACCGTTTCTATCTTTTTTTTTTTTTTCTTTTTTTGGAAAACACCTGAATTTCGCGGAAAATTTGCGATTTTTTGAGCAAAGAACTGTAGTTGCTTGTTTTAAGAACACTTGCGCGTTGTGTCCTTGGCCTCGAGCATTTCCGTATTTGTCCTCGATAGAGTCTGTCCTCGGATGGTCGGTCTTAGACCTCGGATTTGTTTGTGTCCTTGGCCTTGGCCTCGAGCCTTGTGTCCTCGAATCCTCCTTTGTTTAATAGCAATAATTTTTATCAAAACAGACCTAAAATAAAGTCATCTTTTGTCAAAAAAAAAAAAAAAATACAAAGTACAGCCGGCACGGCCGTAGCAGCACCTTTATTGCAGATTTTTAACTATGCTTCTGTTTTAGCAGGTCAGCAAACAGTGCAATGCTTAGCTCACCCTTTTTCTGCCTGATTTCGGGTTCAAAATAACAACAGTAAGCTATATATAGATGTTTTTTTTTGACTTTTTTTGCCAAAATTAAAATCTGGCAAATTTTATTTGCATTTAGTATTTTCTAATACATATTTTTATGATTTTTTTTTCAGATCAAGCATTTTTGTAACTTATAATGAATAAATTCTCCAAAGTTAAAAATTTGATTTTTTTTAATCTTTAGCATGTGCAGTTAAATTGTAAGGCTTGAAATATAAATTCGTAAAAAATGATCTTAACTATAGTAGCGGCCGTTAGTGCATTATTTATAGGATGTTTTGTGGCCGGCAGTAGTGAAAAGGTTGTGCACCCCTGTTATTGCGTCCTCCAAAATAGAAACTTTTTGACCATTAAAGCTAGACACTTAAAATCTTAGGAATGGGTGAATATAAAAAAAAGATAAAATATGACTAAGTTCAGATGCCAGAATTGGTAGTCCTCCTTAAACGGGTTCTTTAAAGTTTTTTATCTTTCAAGCTAGACAAATGAACTTTTCAAGATGAGCAAAAATATGATATGCAAAATTTGAGGATGCCATACTATAAAGATTCTTCAATTATTAACAACTTCCCTCATTGTCCACAAAAGCTAAACAAATTAAATCTATTGGATAGTTTAATATAAATCAAAGGTTACAGGTAACCAAATTTGGCGGGCCACATTGAGCAGACCATGCAAATGGACCCCTTAAAGTGTTTAAATCTTTAGCTTCAAAGTACTCCAGCTAGACATATCAATTTTTAAGACTACCGGTAGGTTAATTTTAGGGAAAGATGAAACATGCCAAATTCGGGGATGCCACGTTAGACGACTAGCAATTAAATTAACCTTCCAAACTATAAGATGAATTCTGACAATGAATTGCTGGTATCACAGATAAGTAAAAAAAGTCGAACTTATAGGATTACCCTAACATTTAAGACGTTGAAGTACTTGAGCTTAATGGCATAGTTAGATTTAGGCTGGCTGGCCAAGTTTTTTTTACTAAACTGTCACCTTTGACGTCAAAAAGAGTTTCTGCTTGCTCTTCAAAGTTTTTGAACAATATTTTATCAAGAAACATTTGGTACTGAATAACGGATGTAATACAATATAATGTCAATATCCATTATGTTGGCCGTTGAGTCGCACTGCTAAATACCGTTCTCATAATCCCAATACTAATTAGCTGTAAAATGCATGTTTATTTCAGTCGTCGGTAGTGTTAAGTTTGGCAGATGTAATAATATTTTGTTCAAAAGTAGCTGGAATTTTAAAGATCGCTCTTAGTTCTTTCATAAAAAAGGGAAAAGCTTTCAGGAACTCCCAAAAAGTGCTGAGTTTTAGCTTTGTTGTTTGTGCTTTTTGATTTACGTTACTTGATTATTTTGATAACTTTTTGAGACCTTTAAACTTTGAGAACAAATAACCCCAAAGCTTTAAAAATAAATTAAAAAGAGCGTAATGCGCAAAAAAATCAGATAATTTTTGGTGCATAGTTTTTTGACTTTAAACATTACACTTAGGGTTCTGGAAAGCGCAGAGTGGAGTAAATTAATATGAGTTTTGAATGTGAAGTCATCGTAAACTTAGACTCTGCAATATCACTTATATATTTATAAGAATTTGATTTTTTGTTTAGTATACATTTTGTTAAATAATAAAATTTTCAAAAAAGGTTTTTGGTTTCCCTTTAAGGGGGTGAAGCACACAGAAATTCCGGTAGTTTACAATAGCTAAAATCGAAACACAATTTTTTGAAATTTTTTGTTTTCTACTTGAGGTTGCGGTTGCACGGATATTTAACAAAGTACAAAAAGACTCCCTCTAGAAAGTTGTTGGAAGCCACTGAGTTTGTTCTCGCAGTCTCAATTTCCACGGAAAAAGAGAAACAGGATAATAATTTCAGCATTTACATTTCCAATAACATCACGTGACCAATCTCATTTCGGTAAATCTCCCCATTCTTCTGGAAATTCAAGCTTCAGAAAAATGCAAAAATTATTTTTCAATTTTAGCTATTGCAAACTACCGAAATTGGCTAAATGCTTCACCCCTTTTAATAGTTAAAAAAAGTTTTCTTTTGGAGTCTCAAGAAACTCAAAGTCCCAAACAGCGTCAAAATATATTTATCAGCAGCATAGTGACTGAATCCAAAGAAAAACATCTTTTTAGCTTCAGCCATTTAAAACTTAGTAATTCAAGGTTAGGGTCACATCTAAAAGGTTTAGGCGGGTGGCACCTCCAAATTATGTCAAAGTGTTAGTTTTTTTAATATTCATTAGTAACAAAAAACAATTAGCTCTCTAGATCAAGCCATTCAAACGATTGATTTTGTAGTCCAGTAAGAGAGTTCCTGAGGGTGGCACTCTCCAAACTATGTCATGTGTTTTAAACATCAACCAAGAGCAAAAGCAAAAGCGCTCCATTATAAGACGTTAAAAAAATTGATTTTTGGAGGTCCATTCGGGACCTTGTCAGGGGTGGCACCAATAAGCAATATCAAAGTTTATGTCTTTTATAAATATCAATCGAGGGCAAAAAATTAGTTTGCAATCTTTCTTCGTTTAGGGAAATGATTTTCATGGTCTACTTGGGGGGTGGCACGCCGAAACTAAATCAAAATTATTTCCTTTTTAATTATTAACTGAGAACGAAAATAATCATATTAATAATAATTGCAACATATATCCCCCTCAAGAAAACACCAACAAATGTCAATGCATTTGACTAAGGGCCATCATTAGCATAGCCAGGGGGGGGGCTATAGATCGCCATTGGCATGTCGACCAAAATGCAGAATGGGAAAAACACTACGTTTTTAGCACTTTTGATACTTTTTTATGCACTGGAGTGGACTTAAAAGTGATTTAAAGCATTCTTTGAAACATATATTCAGGGGGGAAGCTAATTTGTCAAAAATAAAACTAACAAATAAAAAAAAAACTTTGAAAAATTGTAAGAAATAAGCTATCAAATTTGATTGCAAGTGCAAAAATGCTAAACACATGTATCATCAACAAATAGACTATAAACTAAGGAATAGGGGAAGTGGGGGTTATTCAGTATTAGTTAATTAACAATCATTTCTCTCAAATCTCTTTTCATTAGCCCCCCGCCCAATTATTTTTCTTTATAAACTGTATACGAAATAAATTACTCCGTGTGGGTTTTATTGAACTATTCAACTTTATAATTTATCAGCACCTAAACAAGAGAACTAACATTTTACCATTAGCCACCTCCCAAATTGCCCATTTATGCCACCACTTTAATCATGTTTGCACTGCCAATTTCTAAGCCACGTTTTTTAAAAGCATTATTTTGTAATCGAAAATGCCCTAAAATGAAGTTATTTTTGCAAAAAGAAGTTTTAAATACGTGTAACTACGTATACGTGTAAACTAAGAAGTTTTTAAAAATTTCGCAAAAATTAATGCAAGATTGGCAGAGTTATTAAGCTTTCAAAATTTAGATTCCCACTTAGATCCCTCTTGAAATAACACCACCAAGTGTCAACGCATTTGACTAAGGGGCCGTAGTAACATTCAAATAGCTTTACAGAAGTAAAATTAATGCACCACAATGTACTAATTCTACTGCAATAAGTAGCAAAATACTGGCATCAAACCAGTAGCGTAGCCAGGGGGGGAGACTGTAGCCCCTCCCATTGGCCTGTCGACCAAAATGCAAAATAAGAAAAATACCACTTTTTAGCACTTCTGGGACTGTTTTTTGAAGTGGAATGGACCAAACAGTGATTTAAAGCATCTTTTGAAACATAAATTTAAGGGGGGGGGGGCTAATTTGTCAAAAATAAAACTCACAAATTAATGAAAACTTTGAAAAATGGCCAAAAACAAGCAATCAAATTTGATTGCTAGTGTAAAAATGCTAAACATAGGTTTCATCAACAAACATTTTATAAACGTAGGAATAGGGGGGTTATTTAGTATTATTCAATTACCAATCACTTGTCTCTATAAGTTTTTTCATTAGTCCCTCCCCTTCCCAATTCTTTATTTCTATGAAACATAGACAAAATTAATTACGCCATGTGAGTTTTCTTGAACTATAGGATATTATGATTTACCAACATGTAAACAAAAGAGCTAAAATTTTACCATTAGCCACCTCCCACTTAGGCCATTTATGCAAACAGTTTAATCAAGTTTGCGCTACGAATTTCTATGCCACGTTTCAAAAGCATTATTTTTTATCAATATAGCCCTAAAATTAAGTTGGTTGTGAAAAAAAAATTGCAAAATTTTTAAGCGATGGGGCAGTGGCGTTGCTGGGGATGGTGGCACCAGGGACAGGATTTCGTGGTGTCAGCCCTTTTCGGTCCGAAAAAAAATGAAGATCGAAAAACAAAAACAAAAAAAAGGTCATTGCCGTCAAATTAGTGCGTTTTCGGCCCAGAAATGTAAAGTCCAAAACAAAAAAAAGAAAAAATCTTTGCCGCTAAATTGGTTGGTTTTCGGTCAAAACGAGAACGGAAAAAAGATCTTCACCACAAATCAGTAGAGATATGGTTTCTCTTCTTAATATGGTGTAACCCAAAATGGTGACACACGGGGCGGGCCGCCCCCTGCCCCCCCTTCTAGCAACGCCACTGCGCTAGGGGCTCCGCCCCCAGACCCGCAAAACAGCTCTCCATTGCGAATTTCCGGCTACGCGCCTGCATCAACACAGTGGTATTTTCCTCAAAGGTTAAATTCATACATTATATATGCTTTTAGACATTTCTTGAAAAGATACAAAGTTTCAATTTCACGCAGAGATAGTGGCAACGAATTCCATACCTTGGGTGATGAATACGAAAACATAGATTGGGATTTAGCAAATTTTAAGGTAGTTGCCGTTTGAAGCAGTCAATTATCATCATTACCAAGCAAGGTATATATCTTGCCGAAACGAACGAGAGTTGATTAAATTTTTCAAATGTAGGAGCATAACCATGCAGGCACTTGTGTCCTCGAATTTTGTTTTTAATCATGTCTACAGAAGAATCTCTATCAAAAGAAAAATAGCACTGCACATTATCAGCATATGAATGCACACAAAAACATTTCCTAACACCAAAGGTTGAAACCGGTCGGGTCGGGATTCTTCGACCGGCCGGTCAAGCCGATTGAATCACCGGTCAAATTCTTTCTTGTAACTAAAAGACATCTAAGCACCAACCGAAATATACGTATGTATTTTGTTGTAAAGGAAATTTCTTATAAAAAAACAGTATTAACAAACCACAACTTTTGAAAACACTTGTTAAATGGTTTCAAACTGTAACTAATATGCTGTGACCATCCATGCACATCCAGAGGCGCATTTAGGGAAGGGGCATTGTGCCATGCCCCCTCCTTTGGGCCACGCCACAAAGCAAAAAAGTGCAAAATATACCTTAAAATTGCCTAATCAGATTATAGTAAAGCATGCACGTGGGAAGAGGCTTACGCTACCTGGCATTTTAGCATCATTTTAATCAGCTTGAGAGTAGAAATGGCGCAAATTTCAGATTTTTTAACTAAAATCTTGCCGCTTTGAAAAGCTTGTTTCAACTTAAATTTACCACACTCTACACTGGGAAAGGAAGATATGGCTCTTATTTTTTTATATCTCACAATAACCATGGTTTGTTCTAAAGTAGCAGCATTTCAACAAACTGCTGGAACTCATTATAATTCGAATAGTTTCTAGCCACCGTCATAACAGTTTACTGTTTGCTGCTCGGCAAATTGCAAATAATCTGTCACCAATAGCTAAAAACTTTTAACTTCTTTTCTTGGCCTTGGACATAATATCATTAGAAAGAACGTCTAATAATTTAGCATGTGCCTCCACGTTTTTTTACTTTTTTCTTTGCACGTTTTGCGCTGCTAAAAACAGGTCATTCAAACCGAAATTTAATGTAAAAGGTCATAAAACTAAGCTATTTTTTGCAAAAAACGCTAAAATTTTTTGCGTTTTTTTCCTGATACCGCCGTCCGTAATCACAAATTTTAACACCTCACCCATAACCCCCCTTTCAAAAATTTTTTATTAGATGCATGTAACAGTGTTAAAAAATATATAAGCGTTAGAAAATTTATGGTTAATGCACTGTATAAACCGTGGATTCAGTCTGCCGTTGTTTCTAAATTTGAACTCAACTTAATACTTCAGTAATTTTTTTTAACATTTTGTACAAAAGCGACGATTAACGTCATTATTTTGGTAGAAAATCAAAAGAATTGGTTATTGGCTGATAGCGAAGCCCTTGGATTCTTGCCTGTGATTGCAGCTATAGAGCTTTTTGGTTATGCTTCTTATCTACAAACAAATCCAAGATTTTTAACAACTTTTCAAGCATTAGAAGTTAACCGGCCTGTTGGTCGAACGGTAACGCGTTCGTCTCTGGAGCGGGAAGTCTGATATTCAAATCTCGGGCCGGTCAAATCGGACTCAGTGTTGCCAATACGGCTCGCCACTGCTGCGGCATTTCTTCAAAAGAAACTGTGTAGCCCGGGCGCAATGACGCAGAGATGGGCTTTACCAACTCGTTACACGCTTTGTCATAATACAGCAAGATCAATAAAAAAGTTGATTTCATTAGAATCATCGTGCACCTTACCAAGGATTTATCGAAACTGCAAGCAGTTTTATTTCATTCTAATCTCTAGATGTTTAAGTCGCGCAACCAATAGGGATAGACTATTACGTAAATTAAGCTCTCTTAGCAAAGTCACTTACTTAAGAAGAAAGTTACTCAATTAAAACCAAACATGTAAGTTTTAGACGTGTTTTGGACTTCACCAGTAAGTATAAGGGCAAAAAGATGTGCAATATTTTTTCATAAATTTAATTAGTTTCTAAACATAAATTTGGTTGTTTCAAATGGCCCTGAAAAACGTGCAAAATAATATCGAAGTGTTTTTTTTTTTTTAATCACAAAACCACGAAGTTTTTTGCGACTGGGCTTTGCTTCTAAATTCCCATAGCGTCCGGCGGCTTGGACTCGGCTCCTTGGTTCAGAAACTTGGCTCAAGCTCCTCACCCTTAACATAATCCTGTTTACGCGTTTGCACATTAATAGCCTGTTTACATGTGCACTTTTGGGAACCAGTTCTTAGTTCTAGTGCCTGAATTTTGCTGAGTCACACGCAAAAAAGGTTCTGAATTACGTTTCTGAATTAGAAATTGTGTGTGACTCAGCAAAATTTAGGCACTAGAACTAAGAACTGGATCCCAAAAGTGCACATGTAAACTGGCCATAAGTGCTCCAAAAAAGTCTTTTTGGTTTGAAAGTCGGTCATAATGCTACTTTAGCCAAGAATTGTTTTTTGAAACAAATAAACATAAAAACGAGGACCAGGTCGTTCATTCCATCATCCGGTTTTTTCAGGTAAAATTTACCAAAATTTTCTAACTTCCTTATATGCTACCGGTTTTCTAACTTTGGTATCCGATTCGTGCAAACCGGCTAAATAGCACCACTGACTCCATCCATAGCCTCTGAGCAATTTGGTTATGCTTTGGAAAAAAAAACAACCCATTTAACGTCTCTAGGATGACATTTGGCTCCTTATTGAAGTAACTTAAAAGTTTATATTGAAATAAAGTTTATATTGAACTTTAAAGTTTATATTGAAATTCTTTACCCTTATTCCTCCATATAATTTCTTAAGGGAACCCAAATTAATTGTTTGGTACTTTTTAAGCAGTATTTTTCTATAGAATGTTGTATTCATTCAAGCGAAACGTTTCAGACGTAAGATCAATTGTTTGGTTTTGGTTTTCTCTCATTCAACTTATAAATTTTTTTGTAGTTTAGACTAAAAGTTCTCAATTTTTGGGAGGTTATAACACATCAAAGAGCTATGGATAACGTTTTTTTACTGCGCTGCGGGAATTTGGAAAAAATGTTCAAAGATACAAAAAAGAAACCTGGTAGCAGAAATCCCAGTTTTGAGCCATTTTAAGATTTTTGAATAAATATAACTCATTCTTAAGCGTATTTGGTTAAATATTTGCTAATGAACAACATTTCCTAGGTGGTAAAAACATTCCAATGAATCACAAAACACAACCAGAGGGTGAAAGCAGTTATTATTAAGCTTTTTCGCTTATCGTCCCGCTCGTAAGATTAACTGGAAATTGAACTAGCCTTCATTGCTGTTCAAAGACCTTGTTTTGCAACTTACAAGGCCGCAAATCCTTTTGCATTGCTCAAATCATTTGAAATCTGCCCACATCAGCTGTTTGAATTGTTTTTCTACGTTATACATTATTACAAGTATTCAAATGCCTTACCAACACCATGATTTTAATGTTTTTGTAGGAACTGTTTCATATTATGCGATGCCCCAAAGTGAAAAATTGGCAAGCTTGGCGCTTTACAGCTCCGCTATACGCTATTGACGCAGCAACGCCTTTACCATTTTCGCAAAGCTGCTCATTTTGTAATCGAAGTTTTTAATCGAACTCATTTTCAATTAAGTAACAATTAGTATTTGGCGGTGAAAGCCGCCTCTTGAAAGTGAAAGTGCCACCAGGAAGTTTTGGTCAATTTTTTTTCAGTAACACTTCAATTTGTCCCGCCGCTGCGTGTAATGTTTAGTTGCGAAGCTCTACTTCCAGTTGTAGACCAGTCTTCCGCTAAAACCTAATATAACCTTTTACTATTTTAATAATTTAATATGCTTAGAACCTATCATGTTTCAATTTTATTTTCCTTACATTTTATTTTATTATTTCAGAAAAATTAAATTTTACAAATAAAATAAAATGTTTTTTATACAATAAAATGTTTTTTATTTTATAGCTATTTTATTAAATTTCATTTTATTGTTTATTTTTCGCACACAATAAAAATAAACAAAAACTCCGGTAAAAAAATATTAAAACCTTCTGGACAGTGCTATCGCCAAAGCAAACAAAGTGAGGGGGCACTAGCCGAAAGTTAGGAGCCACTAAAATAGACTAAACTTTGTACATAAAAACTGCTCTTGTGCGGCTGCAAATTATGTGCAGTTTCAAAATTTTATATTCATAATTAATAGTGAGACATAAAAAGACCGGTAACGTTTCTTACCTCTTTTTGTTTCCGGCTCATAATCACCACTCAAAAAGTCTATATGCAGCAGTGACTGCGATCTAAACAAGCTTGAGTTAGATCTAAAAACAAATACAGCTGTTTAAAAAAAAACGAACTAACGATTTTGTAGGTCAACATCTCTACTCTCCAGCACACCCAAAAACAGGCGTGCAACCAAGGTTTTACTAAAGAGGTAGGGGGAGCTGAACCATAAGTTAAAACAATTTTTTTGTTTGAAAAATGCTTCAATTTGGTGGCGAGCTGAGCTAAGTGGTGCCACTCAAGCAAATTAAAAGACGGGGTCTGGGGTCAAAGCTTTTGGAGCCGGCGATGTTATTTTGATTTTTTGAGAAAAATTAGTCATTTCAGTGCCATTTGAATTACATTTTGCACGTTTTCAAGGTCATTTGAAAAGAATTAAATCGATAAGATTTGGAAGCCAATTTAAAAATTAAATTGCCCAGCCCAGTTAGCCACTACTTTAATTACTTAGAGGTCAAGTTCAAAACACGTTTAAACGCTTGCATTTTAGAGTTAAATTTGTAAGTGACTTGACTAGAAAGGAGGATCTGAAGCTGCTTTAGCCCCCGTAGCTGCGCCATTATCCGTAAACACTTAGCGGCTTGATGTGCGTCCCGATCCATGGTTCAAAAAATACTAGCTTCGGGCTAAAAATACTTTAAATTGCACATACGATGCAAACGTTTGTGGTTTTGAAATTGTTATGACTAGCCTAATTTTTTCATAAAGTAATGGGTGAGATGTAAACTTTGGACGTTAAAACTGGTGTTTGAAACTTGAACCACTAAACTTTTGGTATTAAAAAATTTCAATTTACTGCTAATGTAGGTAAGTCAAGGAGTTGGATTAAATATTATTGTTCTTTTTGCATCCTAGTCGATTGTTTTGTCGTTACGTGATGTTCCAAAAAAGTGTTTTAGTAAACCAAAATTGGGGGGCACAAGCAGCGTTGGGAAAAAAGACCCCCCTGCCCACCCCGTAGCGACGGCACTGCTTCCGGAAGCATTGATCTATTCCTAACGGTATATCATTTGCTGTATTTCTTTAAATGCAATACAGCAGCTGTCTAATGTTAAGTTTGCTTTTGTCAGTCTTTTACGGAGTCAGTTAAAAATAAGATTATACCCAAAGTTTACGTTACCGTCGCGTCTTATGACGGTTTTATTGCTTTTATTCGTTATCAGTGCAGCTGGCTAAACGATTGCTCTTTTTAATTTTTCATGACTCTGCTCCACTCAGCTTCACTTCTAAAGCGTCTAAGCAGAGTTGAAGCGAAATTATAAAAAGAGCAACCCCACTTCAGCTCCGCTCTACTGGAACAAAGCAAGAAACGCATCTTTTCATATTGCTGGTAATTTTGGCAGCAACAATTAAAACACAACACAGCAATAACAGTACATTTTAAGACGCTAATTGATTTAAGTAAATTTTTTCGTGTTTGTTCTTTTTTTGATAAAAAAATAATAATAATAATAAACAAAAAATATTTTTTGATAGTAAAAGTTTTCAAGTGGAAATATAAGTATAAGGTAAGCAAACATCTAAAACAATCTTCACTACCCAAAGCAACTGGAAACATGAATTGATGTTATGTGAAACAACTTCTCACCAAGGTTGGAAAAATTACTTGTTTTTGCTTTAATTACAATTACAAAGACAATTATGCTCTAAAATCTTCAATTACGATTATTCAAGTTCAAGTATTTGTAATTTAATTACAATAAAAAGATTCTCAAACATTGCGACCAATTCACTTACGTACGAAGCATCGAGCTTTGCTTATGTCAACTATGTGGATTTGTTTTGTATTTTTGTATCAGACCAATTAAAGCCTTATTTTTCTTTACCCTTATTCCTCCATCAATCTTTGTCTAACTTTAATTTTTATAGAACATAATTTTGTTTCAAAGCAACTGTTAAGTATGCTATTGAATTCATATCGCTTCCAGCAACGTTATGGTTTTAGCTAAACCCAGACATGGAAACCAGTTTGGTCGACCGGCACAGGCCAGGTTACCGGTCGGGTCGAGATTCTTCGACTGGCCGGTCAAGCCGGTTAAAACACCAATCAAATTCTCCTTTCTTGCAACTAAAAGACATCTAAGCAGCAACTGAAGTACACATATACATTTTACTAAAAATAAAACTTTTTATGAAAAAAAAGAGAGTATCAACAAACCACACCTTTCAAAGCATTTATTGAATGGTTTCAAGCTGCGATTAATATGCTGTGACCATTGTGCTATGCCCCCTCCCCCTTTGGGCCACGCCACAAAGCAAAAAAGTGCAAAATATCCCATAAAATTGCCTAATCAGATTACAATAAAGCATGCATGTGGAAGAGGCATACGCTACCTTACATTTTTGCATCATTTTAATCAGCTTGAGAGTAGAAATGGTGCAAATTTCAGATTTTTTAGTACATGCTAAAGTCTTGCCGTTTTGAAAAGCTTGTTTCAACTTAAATTTACCACACTCTACACTGGGCAAGAAAAACATAGCTCTTTATTTTTTTTATATTTAACTAGCCATAGCTTGTTCTGAAGTAGCAGCATTTCTACCAGAGGTTGAGTCGACAACGCAAGGCTCGAGGCCAAGACCAAGGACAACCCTTCCGAGGAAAGATGTTCTCAGGCCAAGGACAGAAATGCTCGAGACCAAAGCCAAGGACTAAGGACACAGGCGGCAAGTGCTCTCAAAAAAACACACACAAAAAAAAAGTCTTAAAAAAACTTTTTCATGCGATCTCCAAAAAAGAAAAGTCTTCAAGCAAATTTTTCAGGCGATCTCAAAAAAAAAACGGGCTTTAAAATTGTTTTTCAGACGATCTAGAAACTTTTAACGACTCAAAAAATAGTGCTGTCCTCGAACCGAGGACAGGGCAATTTTTGAGGACTTGAGGCTTCGAGACCAAGGACTTGATCTTCGTGGCCAAAGCCAAAACCAAGGACTTCAAAATCTGTCCTAGAGGACGTCCTTGAGGCCAAGGACATCCTCAAGGACTCCACCTCTAATTTTTACAAGCTCACTGCTGAGGCACATTATTTTTCAAATACTTTCTAGCCAATGTCATAACAGTTTAGTGTTTACTTCTCGGCACACTGCAAATAACCTGTCACCAATAGCTAAAAAATTTTAACTTTTTTTCCTAACCTTACGCATAATATCGTTAGAAAGAACGTCTAATAAAATAGCTTTTGCCGTCCAATTCATTTTATGCTAGTTTGTACACGTTTTGCGCTGCTTAAAACAGGTCTTTCAAACCAAAATTTAACCTAAAAAGGTCTTAAAATTGAGTTATTTTTGCAAAAAACGCAAAAACTTTTTGCGTTTTTTTCTGAGACTCCCGTACAGAGTTGTAAGTTGGGCCGGGCTTTTCAGGTCGGTTTCGGGCTTTTCAGGTCGGGTTCGGGCCGGGTTCGGGCCTAAAGTTGACAAAAATTTTGGGCTTAATTCGAGAGACGTACTTTTCATCTTAAGTTCAACAAATCTAATCAAAATAATTTGGCAACATTGCTAAATTTTTCAGACCTAAATTCATTTTCGATTGTTTTTCGGGTATGATTTGGGCTTTAAATTAGTTTTCGGGTTTGAGCCGGGTTTGGGTTTATATTTTCGTGTTCGGGCCCAAACTAGTCTGCCCGTTTACAACTCTGCCCCCGTCTGGAGTCACAAAGTTTAACACCTCACCCATGCCCTCCCTTTTGAAAAATGTTTATTAGATGTATTGAACAGTGAACAAAAATCTTCTGTAAAAAAGTAGGTTGACCGGGCCAGTCAGAAACTGGTCGACCTGCCGGTCAACTAGCGTAGATTTTGAAATTTATCGGTCGGGTCGGGTCGAAAAAATCCTGACCGGTTTCATTTCTGGCTAAACCATGGTATCATACCGCAATTATTTGTGCAAAAGAAAATAAGTTTTAATACAATTAAAAATTGTAAAAAAGTTAAAAGTGTGTATTCTACAATTACTATTTAACACCATTTTAACTTTTACCAATAAAATTACATATTTAGTATGATTATACAAAATACAACCATAAGTGTCGCTTTGACAGGCAAACAAGCAAAATAGCGCACAAAATCTTAATATCACAAATAGCATTGAAGTTAAATCATAGGCGTAGCCAAGGAGAAAAGAAACAAGAAGCCCCCCCCCCTTTATTGATATGCCATCAATAAAAAAAATCTGACAAAAAAGTCTTGTTTCTCCATTTTTAATTTTTAGTTTTTGTATGCATCTTCGTGTACAACAGTACACCGGTACAACAGTAATTACGAATAATATTGACGAGCATGAGGGCCTCGGGCCCCACCAATTTGATTTTGCCAACCAATTAAAATGTATAACTGGGTGAAATTTAGGGGTTTCGTCATGAAAGTTGCTACCACAGGCCCTCATCTAACCTGTTTATGAACGTAATGCCATAACCAGGGCTGGATTTGTTATATGACACAGTACCAGGTCCCAGTGCTCAGATGGTAAGACTTTTCTTGGTCTTCACCTGTACTTGGCAGAAAGATGTGTCAAAAATCTCCAAAGTACCAGGCGCCTCGCGCAATGTAAATCTGGCCCGGGAATAACATGGTTAGTAAACGTAACCATCTAATATAAATTTTTCCATAACAATTCATCTCCACCGTCTTTACGCTCAAAATATTTTAAAGAAAAATTATCAAGGGGAATTCCTCATTGAACAAAATATTGTATTTGAATTGAGAGGTCTTGGGCCTCTTAGCCGTACATATACTCCTATAACTGGTTACTTTCACGACAAAACTAAAATCTCGGAGAAAAATCTTTGAGTGGATTATTATTTACAGTCAAAATATTGCAGGATGCAATGATCCTTACTTCCCCTATTTAGGCCAAATAATCACTTCAATGAATATTTAACCACAAATTGCAAAATTTTTAACGTGTTCTGGACTTAAATTGCAAGTAAAAGGAGGACTGAACAATTTAATGCTTTCGATTGGCTTTCAAACGTTAAAAATCTATAATTTTTTCAAGTAATGTGATCCAACGGCATTAAAATTGCTTCTATTTGAAAAAAATTACAAAAAATTGCCCAGCGGCTGGGGGGCTTCGCCTACAGACCCTTAAAGCCTCCGATGGCTGGGTGTCGGCCCCAGAACTCCGTCTGAGATACTTTTGAGTTACATTAGCTTACTCAACACTTCTCCCGAAATAGACAATTGCACTTTTTAACTATTAGTTTACCTCTACCTTTAGCAAAATTCAGGTTAAATTCCAATCATTGGCCACGGCTTTCGATCTCATATTCTACAATATCTTTGCTCCACAAAAAGTTCCTCCTTTGAAAATTTCTGATCACGTCATTGCATGTGATTTGTGGTTTGTCCTCCCAATCAAAAATCCTGGCTATGCCTATGGTTACAATGGTTACTTACCGTCGATTACAGTCACATCTAACCAGAGCTGGGCACCCACTACTTGAAAAGTATAGCGGCTCTGCCGCTGCCACTGTTAGGCAAAAAAGTAAGCGGTAAGCAGCAGCGCTGCTTACCGCTACTCAAATGAAATAGTAGCGCCGCAGCCGCTACTTGCATGCAAAACAGCGGCCCCCTCCGCTTGTCGCTGCCGCTACTTTAAAAAAGTAAAGAGAATAAAAGCGATGACATTCAAATACGATATCTAATGGTAAAACTTCAATTTTATTTACGAAAGTAAATTATTCAAGCTTTTAAAATACTGGTACAGGTTAAAATCGGCATTAGCAGGCTTAAATGGTAGACAAGTAAGTAAAAGTTTGACGCAAAAGTAGATCAAGCGTTTAAGATATTGGTGTTTATTAAGTCGAAGGAGATACTTAGTAATGACGTACATGTTAAGAAAATGATGCTCAAAGCAATATATGTTACACTAAGTATTTTTTTTACAAATATAATTCCATAACTAAGTTGTCTTTAACGTTTATTTATTACCCGGTTTTACTTGTTTGTTCTATTCTCAGCGCACTATAAATTCAATTCTTAGTTTTACTGTTAACTGTTGTAGCAATTTTACTACGCCTTGATGTAACTACTCAGGCCCGGCACCACGGGACATAGGCGCAGCCAGAGGGGAGGGGGCATGGAGCCCGGGCCCCCTCCAATTGAAATGCGACCAATGATAAAAATGTGACAAAAAAACCTATTGTTTCGCCAGTTTCAATATTTTTCAGCATTTTTTGCGTACAACAGTACACGCGTACAGCGGTAATTAACAATAATATTGACGACCAGAGGGCAGGGCCCCCTCAATTTAATTTTTGCCAATCAATTGAAATGAAAAACCTGGCTGAAATTAGAGATTTTTATCTTAAAGTTGCTACCTCAGGCTCTCATCTAATTTTTTTAAAAACGTAATGCAATAATCAGGGCGTGATTTACCATATTTCACAATTGGCACAGTACCAAAGGCCTGCGCTCAGATGGTAAGACTTTATTTTTGGTCTACACTTTTTGTGCGAAAATCTCCGACGTGCCAAGGGCCCCGCGCAATGTAAATCTGCCCGGGCAATAACATAGCAATTAGGCGTAACCATCTATTGTACGGTTTTTAATAACAATTCACTCCAACTCGCTAGTTTTTACGCAAAAAAATACTTTTGAAAAAAAATAGCTGGGAGAAATGCTCATTGAACAAGTTATTGAATTTGAATGGAGGGACCTGGGGCTTTTTGACCGTACATGTACTCTTACAACTGGTTATTTTCACATCAAAACAAAAATCTCTAAGGAAAATCTTCGATTGGATTATTATTTACTAGTAAAATACTTACAAAATTTAACCCCAAAAGCAAAATCATAAACGTATTTTTGACCAAATCATAAGTAAAAGGAGGATTGAAACAATTTAATTTTTATCAATTGGCTTTTAAATGTTAAAAATCTAATTCTTTCAAATGCTTCTGAACACATGCAAAATGTGATCCAATGGCATTAAAATAGCTTTTTTTCCAAAAAAATGCAAAAAAATTGCCAAGCAGCTGGGGCTTCGGCCCCAAACCTCCATCTGTGATACGTTTGAGTAAGCTAGTTTTCTTACACACGTCTCCCAGTTTACATATTTTCATTTTTAACTTAAGGTTTAAGCGCTCTCCCTTTTGAAAACTTTTCGTTAAGTGCCAAAGCAGGCCACAGCTTCAGATCATATAATCTAGGATATCTTTGTCCCACAAAAAGTTCCTCTTTCAAAAATTTCTGATGGCGTCGTTGCATGTCATTTTTGGTTTGGCCCTCCCCCAATCAAAAATCCTGGCTACGCCTATGCACAAGGGGGGGCTTTTTGGGCCGTGCCCCTTCCCCAAATCACTCCTTGTGCCTCCCAAAAAGGTCAGCAAACTTTTGCCCAAAAACAGGTCACCACAAACGCTTTTTTTTTATTGAAACAGAACACAGATCGAGTGACCGTGATCAAATAGCCTAGTATTTTGCGATGAAGACCTTTACTTTTTTGGTCTTCACCTTCAAATTTAAGGGCAAAATCCATACCAAAGAAGGATAACATAGGATTAGGAGCAAATTGCTGAGGCATTCCAAATGCATCTCGGCTGCGTAAGCGTCCCCCCAAAAGTTCTTTGCCCCCCCCCCCCCCCCCCCCGAAACCCACTACTCTGGTTCCGGGCCTGTTACTGTACTGTTCTACTTGCAGTGCACGAACTGTACTCTGGTCTGCGACCAGATAGAGAACAAATCATCTTCATTCGTTTTTCTAAATGCTAGCATTTTAGGAAAATATCGCGAAAAACCATCTTTGCGATTTGCAAGTTTTCAGCAATTTATCGAACTGTATCATTATCGCATTTTTGTTAAAAAGATGCTGCTCGAAATTGGCTTTATTGAAATCGTTTTTATCAGTTCAAATTGGCCCGCTACTAGCCACATTATTTGTTCAAATTTGGTGCAGAAAAAATAGGACCACGTGCGATAAAACTTGCCTACACATATGCGAGCTACAACAAAACGTCACAAAGGTAACCTTATATGTTGTACTAAGCTAAAATAACCTGGTACAAGAGCAGAGTGAATACAAACGGAGATTAAAGACTTCAAGCGGTAACGTGTGAAAATGTGAATCAAAAAAGTCTTGGAAAGAGTTTAATTAGGAGTAGCGGCAGCGACAGAATATTTGCTTAAAAAACAGCGCTGAAGCGCTGCCGCTTTTTTGGTTAAAAAAACAGCGGCGCAGCCGCTACCGAAAAAGTAGCGGCGCTAGTAGCGCCGCTAGTGAACAGCGCCGCTGTGCCCATCACTGCATCTGACGTCATTGACCATATCTGTTTTAGGCTATTTTTGGCTTAGAGTTAGTGCTAGTTATGATTAGAGTAGGTGCTAAGTTTAGGTTATGAAAATGTTTTTTCAAAAGTTATGAATATATTTAACTTTTCCAAAAGTTATGAATATGTTTAACTTTATCTCTAAAACTAACTTTAACTATCTCTAATCTACTTCGATGTTTGGTTCGTCACTTCAAATTTGACTACAACCGGTAGAAAATCTCGATATCGATTTGCAACTGGAGGAAAATTGACGATGTTCTAACACATTTTGTTATTATCTCAGTGATTATTAGAGTAATTGTAATTGAAAATAGATAGAAAATTTTTCAATAACAATTATTGACATTTGAAAAATCTCAATTACGATTACAATTACAGCAAAGTCGTGTAAAATTACAATTTTGTAATTTTAATTTTAATTGCAGCGCTTTGTCAAAAGTAATAATTTGACAATGTGGAAAATTTTTCTCCAAACTTCAGCGTTTGATATGGCCTTTTGTTTCCAAAATATTTCATTTCAAAAATAAAACTAACTTCTTTGCAGGTTTCCAAAAAATGCAGTTACTAATTTAATTTTACTTAAGTTCAGCTTCTATCTACACTGTAACTTTACTAAGTATTATTTGTAACGCTGACCACTGCTGAAGCCTTGCAAGCACATGCGTTTAAAATGCTTGTGAAAGTTAGCGTCATAAATCGAAAACAATTTTACATTTATCTGGCGACACTGCAGGGAACATTTTTTAAACTTTTGATCGGAGTCAATCGAAAAAATAAATACATAGTAAAAAGCTGAAATCAGATAAAAATATACTTTAAATGCTTCTTTAGTTTCCGCAGGTAATCCTAGCTGAATGTTTTACCCCCTTTATTTTGCCGATAGCTTTGCTTTGTCAATATTCATCAAAAACGTTGAAATGTCAAAGAACAAAAAGCTCCTCGCGCCACACAAGTGATTAATGTTTTATGCAGCGAGTGCGATGAGGGGTGGTACTGCAATGGATGGATAGATTGCCCGTGGCTGACACCGAATGATGAAGCGATATGCACGAGCTGTCCGTCATGGGGGCCCAACCGATGCGATTGCAATGTTGAAGGAAACTTCACTTGCGAGTGGGATGGTGATGGACGGGATTGGTACACATGTTATCCTGATCATAGTAAGTAAACTTGTCGTAGTGAGATTGCGGATGAATGACGTCATGCATTGTGTGCTCGATGTTGGAAGAAAACAAAAAAATAAATAAAACAATGTTTTAAATTATACACGTTTCTGCAGAACTGTTTCATTTTAATAAGAAGTAAGTTTTGAAATAAATTGCCATCGATATTGGATTCAATTTTGCACAATGGACGTTTTTTCGTGAGCATAAAGCAAAAGAATAAGGTTTATTTTATCTAAAGTTTAAGACAAATGAAGAAACTGTGAATTTTTGCGTCAGAAATTACAAACTAAGTCACTTGTTTGAAATCATTTTTGAAATATTGTCAACCAATAAGTTTGTATTTGTGATGCAATTGAAATCGTATCACATGATCAGTGGTCGAGAATATAAAGTGTCTGCTACTTAAACCGTAGACTCGAGTTCAATTCCCGGCCAGGTCAAACCAAAAACTATAGTATTGGTATTTACAGCGCTCTTGCTCGAGGTTCAGCAATTAAGGGGACAGTGCAAAGCCTTTACCGCTTGTGGTAGACAGGTGGCAGCTTGGCTTAAAGACCGTAAGTTCCTTGGCTGTCTTCTGGCCAAAGCAAATTGGTGAACAAATTGTAATTATAGATGCAATTGGATAGAGTCATTTGCTTAAAAATTATTTTTTTCTTTTTGATCCCCCCACGTGGTCGAATTCCAAACAGTATCAAAACATATTTATCCATTACGTAGTGACTGATCCTAATATGTAGCATTACGAGTATACCAACTTCGTCCTCTTAAATATCAATTGTTGGGGGCCACTTGTCTCCAAGAGGTGGCCCCTCAAATATTTGTCTCTTAAATTTAAGCAAACAGGGGCTTTAAAAGCAATAAGCTTTTGAGCTAAAGCGATTATGAAAATCAGTTTTGGGGGTTCCATTTTTTCAGAGTGGCACTTCCAAAAATGATACTGTATTTGAGTTTTATTATCCAGTGTTATCAATAAATCAGCTTTTTAACTTTACTTATAAAAAACTGAGTTTAGGAAGTTTATTTTTGGGAATAGCTTTGAGTTAGCATTCTCCAACTACGCGTACATAAAAATATTTTTTGCCTAAATTTCTACTCAAATCAAAAACATTATCTCTCTCGCTAAAGTTGTTCGAAATTGATTTCTCGGGAGTTCATTTCGGGAAAGTTTCCGTTACAAATATCAGCAAAACATTTCAGAACACATGACTGCGTTTGTTGATTGACTACTTTAATTAGACAAAAAACAGAATTTGGTGTTTTGCAGTTTAGGAGAAGGAAAGCGCACAAGATTCAGAAAGAAAAAACAAATTGATAAATATAAAAAAATAAAAAGGTAAAAAAAATAATTTATCTTTGCAAAAAAAGGGTTAGTAGGGATAAAAGAGTGTTTTAAAATATACATAACCATGTAAACTGTTTTTGCAGTACTTAGCCGTTTTTAAATGACACCACTTTTATCGCTAATTTCTGAGGCGGCTTTCAGGCTCTACCAAAGTAATGTCTTGTTTCAAATTTTGCCTCGAAGAAAAACCTTGTCTGCTGTCCAAATTTTTTGTCAAGCGATCTAATTGTTCTTGAGTAAGCAAAAGTCTACAGTTGCGCTGTCATTAGCTGTAAAATGCCCAAGTAAAAACAAAAGAAACAC
The DNA here is from genome assembly GCA_963965965.1 of Trididemnum nubilum. NCBI lineage: Eukaryota > Metazoa > Chordata > Ascidiacea > Aplousobranchia > Didemnidae > Trididemnum > Trididemnum nubilum. The sequence continues at coordinate 50,141,039 of OZ014471.1, forward strand.
GCGACGCAAAAGTCAGTTGTTTCAATTTCAATTCTTTGTGACTCTCAACAGCAAAAATTTGGTATGGAAGTACGCAGGAAACATTTTCTTCAGGTGTAGATAGGTTTTCTTGATTGTATATGGTGTTTCAGGATTTTTCAACTCAATATTGCAGTATTTTAACTGCTTTTTACTCGGAAGGACTGCTATCTGGGATAGACTACATTGGCTTTAATCCCTTCTAGTCAAATACGTCCATCAAGCCCAACATTTTGCCAATCTTAAGCCCGAACCGGGCGCGAATGCAACCCGAAAAGCACGGCCCGCCTTACAACTCCGACACATAAACTCACGCACTATTGTCCGCATGTAGACATGGGTGTTTGACTTGTACAGTATTATGCATTGAAAAGAAAACTGACTGGTAACTGCAGTGTTTCATTCTGTTGTTGGTGTGCTTTTGCTAATATGCATAAAACGTTCAAACTAGGCTGATGCCAGTAATCGAAATACCACCAGTTTTGTTTTATTCACGATCTCGCATCAGAATGATGGTTCATGCACCTACTGAGCCAAGCTCGGATTAGTGATATCATCTAGGCTGCATTGCGGTTGCAGGATTAGACATTGCACCACGACTGTGAAAATCAGGCTAATCAAAAATTCCAATACTGCTGGCAACTGTTGCTAATGAAACGAAAGGAATTACAAAATAGAACTGGTTACATCATAATTACTTGCAACCAATTTATTGCATGATGAACGTTTTCACTGCCAGTTCATTGCTGGACTGGTAAAAAATAAAGTGAGAATGGACCCTTTCTTTAAGTTACTGCTCAAGTACAAAAAATACCAAAATTGTCTTAATGAAATAACTTTAGTGCATAAAAGTTAGAAAGTTTTCTATTTACGGTAATTTAGCGGCATTGCAATCAGCTATGTGTGCGTGGGAAGGAGCAGATTTCTGTTGACATGACAAAGCCTACAAATTGTAATCACGGAAATTTTAGAAGAAGTTATGTCGTACGAGCCTCTATGTTGGACCCAAAAAAATACGAAACCTTAAAAAGTTTTGTAATGACGCATTATGTGGAAGAGTGCGAAGCTGCTTTGAGCAGGGGCCAAGCAGTAGCCAAATGAAGTTTTAGAGTGGGTGCAAGCGGGGCTTAGTTAAGCGTAAAATTGCCGAAATCCATTTAAAACCTTACACTTTTTTATAAAAATCAATAAATTTGGGTTTGGGCTGGCTGTTCTTAATTTTTTTGACAATTTTGAGCTTGATTTGTTCTTAATTTGTTTTTAAATTTGAGAACAACGACGTCAATTATGGTGGCCATGTTCGTAAAACTGTTTTATTCCAATTGCTCTGTCTGCGTGAGTAAACGTATTTTTTGCTGCTTTCTCATCATCGTAAATTTGCGAAAGCAAAAAAGCGAGAAGTTTATTGGAATGTGAGTTAAAAAATGTTTAATTGCTTCTGCAGTGCGCAACAGCATTCTAAAGTCTTAGAATTGTTGCAAATTTCTTTGAAAATGCCAAAAAATCACTCAAATTTCATCGTTTTGAATCAGTGCCAAATTTAGCTTGTTTTATTTTTATTTTTTGAAATTTATTCTTTTTTGATTGTTCTTAATATAATTTTCTGTTGCTAAAGCTGGCGTTGTTCTTAATTTGTTCCTTAATTTTGAGCAAAAATGAGCCTCAGGTTCTTCTAAGAGTGTGTTCAGTGTCTACTTAACATTGCAAATCCCGTAATGACGATCCAGAGCAAGCTGCAATTATTTTTTCTGTTTCATAAGCAGCTAACTAAAATTGTAACAAATACCTACTGACGGTGCTGGGCACCGCAAGTTTTTTTTTAAGTCCGCGAATCCGCAACCGAATTTTAATTTTCTTAATCTACAACCTCAAGTCCGCAATTGCACGTTTAAAAGCTTAGTCCGCAACCGCAAGTCGGTAACGACGTTTCAAAATTATTGAATCCGCAACCTCAAATCCGCAACTTCGTAATTCTTGAAGTCCGCAACCGCAAGTCTGCAAAGTCCGTACCGCAAGTCCGGAACTTTTTATGAACTGAGTAGAAGAGTTTTGCAATCACCATGTCCTTAAGTGATCTGCTCCGAGTTAATTAGCAAACTTAAGTGAAAAGTAGTGACTTGTGGGAAGTATAACAAGCGTATGGTGAATACAATCCACGCAATAAAAGGAATTACTTACAATCGTTCATTATAGTAAATGTACCACAGCATGACTTGTTAATGAGCTGCTTTTTTGGATGGCAAACTTAAGAATTGCCCAACCTCTCTTACTTTCAGGTCCAACTCAAAACTGATTTAAACGCTTGTATTTTTGGTTAAAGTTTTTAGTGACTTGGCTAAGGGGAGTAGTAGCCCCAGCCCAGGCTCGCCACCGCTGTAACATTTCTTCAAAAGGAGCTGTATTGCCCGGGCGCAATGACGCGGAGGTGGGCTCCGCAAACTCGTTACACGCTTCGGCGTAATACAGCGAGTAAAACGAAAAGATTTTGATTTTAATGAAAATCAGCAAAAAATGATAGCGACGTTTTTTCAAGCCAGCAAACGGTACACAGCGATGGCTTCAAGCCGGTATGTAGAGTTTGCTTCAAGCTAAAAGAAAAAAAATGCACATTACGAAATATCGATTTGCTGGTGTAGAAAATTGCCCTGTATTATAGTTACAGGCTTACTGTAGCTTCAAGCAAAGTTTCAAAAAATGTTTGCATTTTTCGGGAGACTTTTCCCGTTTTTTCAGTGTAGAATTTTTCTCAACAGAGTCAATATTCTCGGAGGTAGCTCCTTTTTTCTTCGTTTGGCTTGGATTTTTGGGGAAATAAGAATTTTATCGATTCGTGCAAAATACCTGCATTAAACTGACATTAAGTTAAAATCGCAATAAAGAGTGATGATCAAACTATAATAACATTCCTATACAGCAAGTGCATGTTGTGAGGCGTACGAGTATTGATGTCATATTATTCTGACTTGAAAGGACAACATCTTTGTAAAAAATCAATGATTTTATTATGCTTTTGTACCAGAAAATGTAAGGAGTTAAGTCCTCCAATTCAAAAAGTAAGACCTACATGGGGTTTTGGTCCCATCGTTTCCGCCATATCATACAGGCGGTGAAAAACTATTTAAATAAGCAGTTTTTGAGGGTTCGGGGGCTGCCGAAAACTTTTGCTTTATTTTGAGAAAATACGTGTTTTTTCCTTAGCCAAAACGAGAAGGGGAGCATGACACAACACCCCTTTCTAGTAATAATATTGTGGCAGCTGCGTTTCTAGCAACATCCAATCCTAACTCATGTAGTTAAAGCACAGAAAAATGGCAACTAAAATAGAGTAAGTATAAGGATAAATGGCTTGAAAAATTACATTTTATTTACATTTCTCAAAAAACTGAGACTACAGCTATATCTTTGAATGAATTCCAATGTCGTCAATACTGCTATAGGGTATTTCATATTGAACACGTAATACGAAGATAAGGTATAAGACAGGGCCCCGAAGAAGTCGTCGAAGTCGACCACCACATTCTTCTCCATCGAAACTTAGTATTTGCTGGCCGCAGCAAGCGACACTCCTGCAATTAGAGCAACAGTTACATAATCAAAGAATGCAAGAAGTTACGCACTAAAAAAAAGACAGAAAAAAACTCAAATCTTTATTATACTCGCTTAATACCTTTTCGGGTGTATACTAGTGCTTGATAATAATTTTAGCATTGCAGATTAAGCCAATGCCAAGTATAACTTAGCCTCAAATTCGAATACCTCTAGACATAACTGAGACTGAACTCTAAATTTCACATGCTTAAAAAAAGAAGTAGACTAAATTTGAAAGATGTTACATCTTTTTAGACATACCAATTTTGTTTTGGCAAAATTGAACTCATAAACATTATTGAAAAGAGCCAAGTTATTCCATTTCTTCTCCATACACTTGATTCACGACAAGTACAAACTCAAGAACACACAAAACTTAAAGCCACGATATTGAGACAAAAAAAGGAAAGAAGTAAAGTGATCCTAAACAATTGTGTAACACAGTAGCATTTGAACCAGCTCTATATAGCGTAGAGGGGACATTTTTCAAATATTTTCCGCCTAATGCCAAAAATTATTACTAACCATCTGGATCTTACCAGTGGTACAGTACCTATAAGCAAATAAGGTTGTTGTAGGGGGGGAGGGCCAGGAACTTAAGTAACTTTGAGAAGAACAAACATCTGAATCAGAAATTGTTCCACCCAAAATCAATCCGATCATTCGCACGAAATTAGGAGAAGAGCTTGGTCCGATTTTTCGCCCAAAAGTAATTGAAGAAAAAAAAAAAAAAAGGTCTTCGCCCAAATCTAATTGCAAGTTTGGAAAAAATGTTTAGAACATACCCTTTGTGTCACCAAACTTTATGCACAACTTCCAAAGGGGGGGCCATGCCTTGATTTTGCTTACTTTTCCATGCAATTTTACAGTCCTGGCGACCCAAAGGGGGGGGGCCATGGCACAATTGCCCCTCCCTAAATACGCCCCTGTGTGCGTGTTTTTTCTATGTTGCCATTTTAATACCATTCGGATCAAGTTTGGTCCTTTTTAAATTCATTTAAAAAAATTAAATTACTAAAATTTGAAAGCCAGTACAATTGTTGTTGTATTTGAATTTCTCAGCTCAATTAAATTTCTCAGCCCCTTTAAGCTCATTCTCCACTCTCTTATAATTACAGGCTAAGACCAAAACAAGAGAAAAAATAATTTCAAAATATTCATCAACATATAATAATATTTTTTTGGCAAAAAGCAGTAATTACGTGAGAAATAATGTTTGGCAACAAAACGAAGTTATTATTTTCATATTTTTATTTTGGTCTTTTTTTGACCAAATTGAGTTAAAATTCGAGTTTTTGTCTTTGCCAATGAACAGTTATTTGACGGTGAAATCAAAATATTCATTTTTTGTCTTATTTTGGTCTGTAACCATAAAAATATCACTATAAAAAAGTTTTCATTTTTGCTGTGTTTGGTCATAATACATCAACTAATAAATGTTTAATAAGAATTTAAAAACTGCCTACAATATTAATTTTTAAGTAAATATGTGATTGAAAAACTACCAAAATGATGGATTTTATTGCTTTGGGAATGCCATGTTAATTGATTGGTTTTAATTGCATCTGCTCCTCAATCAATAACGACGTGTTTAACCCAATTCAAATTTTAATTCCAACTTCAATGCAAACGATGATAATCGAAGCGGTGAAAAACGGAGTACTTGATAAACGATTAAACAGTTTCAATGAGTTTTCAGATGCAGACGCAATAATTTTGTTAATTGGACCAATATTGTAGCTCGAACTTGGAACGGTAGATCAAACAGTCCGACTAACCAAAAACGGGGTGGGGGGTGAGCTAAAGCGAAGGGATGCCAACAAGCACCAAAAATGGGCAATGGCTCCCAACTAATCTGAGCTCAAAACTCTAAAAATATGGACAATTTTGCAGTACCAAAAAGGTTTCTAGAATACGGACAATTTTCCGTTCTAAATAACTATAACTTGAAATGCTTCGCTTGCTGACTCGTTTCTTCGCAAAAGTGCCTCTGAACTCCACAAAAAACTCTTGCTGAGTGATTTTATCGTTGCAAGTTCTAGCTTTTAGAATTGCGAAATTTGCACCGCGGTAAATCTAAAATACAAATTAGTAGCGCGTCACACGAATTAAACTGAGCACCGGATCAAATCAAAAAAGTGCGCACATTATGACGCAATAGCTAGCCACCGAATTGGCATTACTAACAATCGGAGTTCTAGACTCGGCAAGGACACAAAGATCGCGAAAAAAACTGAAATGGACTAACAGTCACACTCGTAATAAACGGTCTCAATTTTTAATTAAACTGACTGTCAGATCAAGACTATATAATCTAATGTGGGTAGAAAAAATTTTAGGACATCAATCAAGCATTAAATGAAATTATGGATTTGTTAGTACAAAAATGCGATTTTTTTTTTCTACCATAGATATCAATTTTGACCCCAACAGCTAAAATCATTGGTAATTATGTTTAAAAAAATGGCGAAAATTAAAACTATCTAATAACTGAAAACTCTAAGACAGTATGTCGCACAGACTGCTGTAACAAGCATAATAGTACCAAGACATATTGAGAAAAGTTCCGGCTGTTAACCGTAAATTAAATTTTAACAATTTTTTGTTCTTTCAAGAGCAAAAAAAAACAGAGCATCACAGGGGCGTGTGCAAGGGGGAAAGAAGGCATTGCACTTTTACACTATGCCGCCATTCCATTTTCCTTGGTCACAACGTTATCAAAAAGCTAACTTTGTTTTGCTGTAAGCTGTGACTCATGAGATACGAGGCAATGACATCCTCCCCCTTAGTACACGTCAATGTAAAGATGCTTTTTACTCTCGAAGATACAAAAAAACTGTTAAAGACCTAAACTACCGCTAGCGGCTGGATTTTTTCTCGCCTTGGTAATTTTATTCTTGATGTAGCATTCTATGCGACATACTGCCTTACAGTTTTTGTTTTTAGATATTTGTAATTTTTTCTTTTTTTTTTCTTTTCTAAGTACTAGGAGCTACCAAAGATTTCAGCAGTTGGAGGCCAAAAATGATTTCTTTGATTAAAAACAACTTTACAATACTGTACTAACAAAGCTAGAATTTCGTAAAATGCATTGATCGATTTCGTGAAATTTTTTCTACCCACATTGGGTTACGTAGTCTTGATTTGACAGGCAGTTTTGCTAAAATTGAGTACGTTTATTACGAGGGTGACATTCCCAAAGCAATAAAATTCATAATTTTGGCCATTTTTCAATCGCGCAATTGCAAAAAAGTTAAGTTGTAATATTATCGGCAGTTTTTAAATTCTCATTGAACATTTATTATGACGAAACATAACGAAAATCACAACTTTTGGCTACTTGTATTTTTATTGTGACGAACGAAAACAAGGCAAGAAATGAATATTTTGATTTCACCGTCAAATAACTGTTCATTGGTAAAGGCAAAATATCGATTTCAACTCAGTTTGGTCAAAAAAAGACAAAAGTAAAAATTTTAAAATAATAACTTCGTTTTGTTGTCAAACATTGCGCAATTGGGCACCGTGCTAAGCAAAGGAATTAACTCATGCGCATCACAGCAAGGGGTCTAGGGGTGGAGCCCCCAGCCTCCGGTCAATGTTAATTATTATTATTTTTCTTTTTAAAAAAATTGTTATTTTAACGCCATTTGGATCAAATTTGATTTAGAACCATTTAAAAAAATCAAATCGCAAACTGTTGAAAGCTAGTTGAAAAATTGAATTGCCCAGCCCTTCACGCCCCCCAACCTTTACTTACAGGTCAAGTCCAAAACGAGAAAAAAAATTCGAAACATTTAGCAACGTATATGATGATATTTTTGGTAAATTGCAGTGAATATATGAGAAACAATGTTTGGCAACAAATAAAAATCATTTTCTTTCTTTTTCTTTTTTCATCATTGCCCGCTTTTACGTGAGGGTTGGGGGAGCAACTGCTCGAGATTAAGCCACCACACCTCACAATCTTCCATCACATCCATCCTTTCGCTTGAGTGAAGCCCGAAGCGATTCCGTCCAAGGTCCTCAATGTAATCGGTCCATCTGGATCTAGGTCGTCCGACTGGTCTTCTCCCATTTGCTTTGGCATGTAAAGCTTGTTTGGGAGTCTTTCCTGAGGCATTCTGCTTACATGGCCAACCCACCTAAGCTGAGATCTTTTAATTTGGAGAAGTAACGGCTCGATGTTAGGAGATTTTTGAATCTCAGAGCTACGCACCTTGTTAAACAGTGTAACTTCATCGATTATTTGTAAAAACCTCATTTCGGACGCTTGCACTTGTGATCGCATTCTTTCGGTCATTACTCAAGATTCATGACCATAAGTGATAATGGGGACAAAAACTGTTTTAAAAACTGAGAGCTTTGCTTTTTTCGACAATTGTCGTTTCATGACACCCGAATAATGCAAAGCTCGCATTACTACACTAGCCTTGCCTATTCGGGTAACCAGCGCTTTGTCTTGCCTTCCCGCACTCGTAAATGCAACCCCAAGATACTTGAACTTCTCTACCTGCTTCAGTGTTGCTCCATTTACTTGTAACACGCACTGATCAGGGTTTCTTGAAAGATGAAGTACCTCAGTTTTGACCGTGCTTATTTTCATTCCGATGGTGTTGCATGCATCTGCAAAGCTGTTTAATGCGCACTGGAGGCCAGATTCTGTGGAAAAAAGCAGAACCAAATTATCAGCAAATAGCAGACGATTGAGTTGCAATTTCCAGTCGTGGCACACTCATCAGCTTGGCTGCATTTGTCAATCCAATTCATGTAAACAATGAAAAGGAGAGGTGACAAAACGCACCCTTGCCGGAGTCCGACACCCACATGGAACGGCTTTAATTGTATGCCATTTACCCGAACACAAACCTACGATCGGCAACAGCAATGGAAACCGGTCGAGTTGAGATTCTTCTACCGGCCGGTCAAGCCGGTCGAAATACCAGTCATATTCTTCTTTCTTGGAACTAAAATATATCTAAGCACCTTACGAAATAAACGTATGTATTTTTTTACAATTAAAGCTTTTTATAAAAAAACGGTATTAACAAACCGCAACTTTTGAAAACACTTGTTGAATGGTTTCAAGCCGTAAAAGAACAGTATTAACAAACCACAACTTTTGAAAACATTTGTTGAATGGTTTCAAGCCGTGACTAATATGCTGTGATCATTAATACATGTACATCCATGAGCGTATTTAGGTGAAGGGGCATTGTGCCATGCCGCCCCTTTGGGCCAAGGCACAAAGCAAAAAACTGCAAAGTATACGTTAAAATCACAAAATCAGACTATAATAAAGCATGCATGTGGAAGAAGCATACGCTACCTGGCATTTTAGCATTATTTTAATCAGCTTGAGAGTAGAAGTGGGGCAGATTTCAGATTTTTTAGTACATGCTTAAAATCTTGCAGCTTTGTAAAGCTTTTTTCAACCTAAATTTACGACACTCTACATTGGGCAAGAAAGACAGAGCTCTTATTTTTTTATATCTAAGTAGCCATTGCTTGTTCTGAAGTAGCAGCATTTCTACAAACTGCTAGGGCACATTATATTTTGAATGTTTTCTAACCAATGCCATTACAGCTTAGTGCTTGCTGCTCGGCAAATTGCAAATAATTTGTCGAAAATAGCTAAAAAATTTTAACTTCTTTGTTGACCTTAGCTTGTGCCCTCCCGTTTTTTTATGCTTATTTTGCGCACGTTTAGCGCTGCTCAAAACAGGTATTTCAAACCAAAATTTAACCCAAAAAGGTCTTAAAATTGAGTTATTTTTGCAAAAAACGCAAAAACTTGATTGCCTTTTTTTTGAGATCCCCAATCGGAGTCACAAATTTCAACACCTAACCAATTGCCCCACTTTCGAAAATTTTTCGTTAAATGCATTAAACAGTGAACAAAAACCTTCTGTAACAAAAACCGGTCAACCGGCCGGTCAACCTGCGTAGGTTTTTTAATTTACCGGTGGGGACATCCAAACAGATCTTTGCCATACCCTCAAAATTTCTCAAAGACTTGCTTCAGAATGAAGATGTGGTCCGTGGTTCTGCGACCTGGACGAAAACCGCTTTAACCATCTTCCAGTTTTGATTCCACTATTTCTCGGCAGAAATAAATATTATTATTTTCAAAATTTTATTTTTGTCCTTTTTTGACCCAACTGAGTTGAAGTCGATATTTTGCCTTTGCCAATAAACGGTTATTTGACGGTGAAATCAAAATATTCATTTCTTGTCTTATTTGGTTTGTCACAATAAAACCGCATGTAGCAAAAAATTTCATTTTCGCTGTGTTTCGTCATAATAAATGTTCAATAAGAATTTAAAAACTGCCGATAATATCACATACCTAATTTTTTTGCAAATATGTGATTGAAAAACTACCCCAATGATGGATTTTATTGCTTTGGGAATGTCACACTCGTAATAAACGGTCTCAATTTTTAACTAAACTGACTGTCAGATCAAGACTATATAGTCTAATGTGGATAGGAAAAATTTTAGGACATCAATCAAGCATTAAATGAAAATATGATTTTGTTGATACAGCGTATTATGATTTTTTTTAATCAAAAAGATCAATTTCGGCCCTAACTGCTAAAAGCTTTGGTAGCTATACTAGTGTTAAAAAACGCCAACATTAAAACTACCTAATAATTAAAAACTGTATGGCAGTATATCGCCCAAGAATAAAAGTACCAAGCTCTAGAAACATTTCGGCTGTTAACAGTAATTTAAGTTTTAATAGTTTTCTTTTCTATGAACATTAAATAGCAATTTTACAGTGGCGTACTTGTACAATAGTGTGGTTCGAAAATATGTTTTTGTTTACAAAATTTTTGCAACCCCTTTAAAAATGTTTGAGTACATGAAAAAAACACCTGTGTAAAATTTTGAGGGTTTTATGACAACCGGAATACTTCGCGCATTGAACCCAGACTTTGAAATTTTGCTAAAAATGCGAATTTTTTCACTTTTTTAAAAATGTATTCTAAATACGCAAAACTCGTTTGCTGCCCCATTTAAAATTTTGTTTTGTGGTATAAAAAGTTTGTTGTGAAGTTTCATTCGATTACGACGACACTAAGTCTCCGCTCAACGCGTTCGAATTTTGATAAAAAAACAAACAAATTCCCACGCTTTTGGTAGGTCAGCGATATCTTAAATTTTTTTCTTCAATTAAATGAGGTTTCAATTCCGTATTTTCACTTAATAAAGTAATTAGCTTGTTTGATTTAGCTGATTACATCAATACATGGCGACCTAGAAATACCGGCTATGCCAACGAAAAGCGAGCGTTTCGACTGAAGGCCGATAGAAATTCTCTGTGGGAGACAAATCTAATTAGGTCAGTCACAAGACTTAGTTGTTGCAATAGAAAACGTCGGCATTTGAGACGATTACTAGTGACAGCAACAACTAACTTGTAGAATAGGTAACTTTACAGTTAAGAAGCAGCGATATAAGATACAGTGCTTATAGTACACATTAATGTGTAGAACTACAGTATAATTATCGGATATACAGTAGCTACAGTATTTATGATGTTTTATCTGCGAAGCCATTATGTGCGTTTGTTCAATCAAGCAGTTAAACAACTTCATTAATTTCGATAGAAAGACAGTAACAGCATGAGAAGGTAAGGAAGCATTTGCATTAATGTGTAGAACTACAGTATAATTATCGGATATACAGTAGCTATAGTATTTATGATGTTTTATCTGCGAAGCCATTCATTGCGTTTGTTCAATCAAGCAGTTAAACAACTTCTTTAATTTCGATAGAAAAACAGCAACAGTTTGAGAAGGTAAGGAAGCTTTTATGATTAAAATGTGCATAGAAAGCAATTGTGATAGCAATAGGCTACAGGATCTAAGGATTGCAAGCTCGATACAAAACTAAGGTTTCAATTACTTATAGTTTTAATATTTCTAACTTAGTTTAAATTTTTCAAAGAACGGATTGCGAATCCGGATGAGCAAGCTAGAATGACGATATCTCATAGCAACAAAATGTTTAGAAATTATTGAAAGCTACAATATACAGTAAATTATAGATACTGGTATAGCATGGCTGCACCACACGTAGCATACGGTAATTGCAGTATACTGTGCAAAAGCTTCTAAAGCTGTATTGCTAACAATACTTAATTTTCGCAGAGAAAAGGCTATTGCATTAACTTAAATGGTTCTAAAGTGTTGTGTAACGCTTTGTAAAGGAAGCTATGCTTCCAGTAGTAAAAGAGTACCTGTATACAAACTTCCACAATATGAGAAAATAAAGAAAAAATGGATTTCTGTCATCCCGAGAGCCAACTTGGTTGTCTCGAATTATACTGCAGTGTGTGGAAAAAATTGGCCAAACGATGCAGAGATGATAAAATTCCATGGCAAGCTGAGACCAAAAAATCCATTCTCTGTTTTTTCCGAAATTCCTTCCAAGTTATCTGCCCTCTCAATTAAGCAATTCTCGCAAAGCATAATTGTGCTCTCCGGAGGCAATGAATATGTGATCCTCGGATGGTTTTCCACCGATCCTTTGGAAAAGGCGTTTGGAAAATTACGAGAAGGTTCAGGAGGAACTTACTTTATAACGGCATAAGATGTTATCGAAAATGTCCAAATTGACTATGCCAAACTTTTTCTACAGCTTGGAGTAAATCTGTCCCAAGACAGATTTATTGAACGACAAAGAATGTGAAGTCTTTGATAATTTGCATGCTTTAGAAGTAAGTGTGAAAGAAGAGACATTGTTATCCTTAATATACATTGCTGGGTATGTACAAACAAAAAGTGGTGTGGTGAAAGAAAATGACTCGCTGTTTCATTACCACAAGCTTGGAAAGTATGTTGATGCTCTCAATAAAGGGTCACTTTCTCTTCCACAAGACTTTCTCGTGCAGTGGTTATATTTTGCGTGATTTTCTTTCTGCAAGTTTTAGATGCGGGATGTCGAAAATATTTTGTTGACAGATTTTTTTAAATTTCAGTAAGGTACGACTTCTGTGTTTCAAAAAAAACACTGCGCTATTTTGTGCAATATATTGCTAAAGAACGACTCCATGTTTTGCACTCCACGTAGTGGTAAAGAGTCTGGCTTAAAGATTTTGAAACTTTCTCAAATTTACGATATTCCAACGAAAAACTATTTTCTGGCTAATATGCAATAGGACTTATTATACATACCAGTATCAGCATGTTTGATACAACATTGTTAGTACACTGTAATGTAGATTATGAAATACCGCAGCACTGTTACTTTCGGTGACTTAAATGAGCGTATAGTTTCGTATTTGGCCAAATTTTTGACAACGTATGCCACCACTTTTTTCAGTATTTAATACAAGATACTTTTGTTTACCTTATAATGTTTTAGTGTTTAGTCTTTTAACTTTAGAATGTTTAGCATTAAAATGTCGACAATGCCTGAATATATTGCGTAAAGTGCACTACCAATACCTCGCGCGGCTGTCTCTATTGCGCGAAGACTGCAATCGTCGGCCTTCAGTCGAAGCGCTTGTATTTGTTGACATGGCCGGTTTTTTTAGGTCGCCATGCATCAATATTATTGCTGTTTTGTACTAATTCAATTTTTGACCAAAATTTATACCCAGCTGTTTCAGTAGACATTTTTTTCATATTGATTCAATTTTCCACGTGCCTTCGAGTAGGCATAGGACTTGGCTGATCTAAAAAGAATCATTTTTGATTTCATTTTAGCAAAAAACTATTCATTTTTACTGTTTCTTCATAATACATTAACTGCGAAATGTTCAATAAAAATTTAAAAATTGCCGATAATATTACAATTTAAATTTTTTTGCAAATGCGCGATTGAAAAAGTCGTCGAAATAATGAATTTTATTGCTTTGGGAATGCCACACTCGTAATATGCGGTCTCAATTTTAGCTAAACTGACTGTCAGATCAAGACTATATGATTCGATGTGGGTAGAAAAAATTTCACGACTTCAATTAATGCATTGAACAAAATTATGGCTTTGTTAGTACAGTACTGTGAAGTTTTTTTAATCAAAGAAATCAGTTTTGGCCTTGAACAGCTGAAATCTTTGGTAGCTCCTTGTACTTAGAAAAGAATAAAAAAAAAAAAACGAAAAAAGTCACAAATACCTAAAAATCAAAACTGAGCAATTCCGACGCACCAGATCACCAAATGATCATTCATAATAAAGATATGAGCTTTAATTATATAAAGCGTTCTGAAACAAATTAACGTTATAGATACATCACTTAAAACAAATTAACGTTATAGGTACATCACTCAAAACACGAATACCAGTTTTTTAAAAATTATAACACCTTATAAACTTAAAAATCAAAATAAAGGGGATCGAACGTTTAAGATCATCATTTGTTACCACAGTATTGCATAGACGTAACTCCTCAATACGGTGTGTCACTATATTACCACTTTAACAAAGTGGCTTCCAGCTGACGTGGCAATATATTAACCCTATAAAGCCCAAGGAGGTATCAAAACGATCCCGTCCATCACATATTTTGCAATTTCGTTATGAAGCAGTTGCACTGCGATTAGGAACTTTCCTGACTTTTCGTAAAATTTACTACTTTAACCATTATTTCCAAATGCACTACCCTATGACAAATAGATATGGAGTTATAAAACGATTTTCAAGGTCGACTTGATGATTTTAGCAAAATTTTTTAGCAATTTAGCGTAATCCTATTTATTCCCATTGTTCATTTATATTAATTAGCAATTTCACACGATTTCGGCAACAGTAATTGCACGTAAAAACGTATGAACTCAACAACATTTAGAACTGTATTATATCACTCCTTTACTCACGAAACAGACGCAAAAGACTACATTTACATATTTGCTTGGAGCATCTTTTTCACACTGCAATGATATCCAGAGCTTTGAGTTGACTTCCTTGTTAAACGGTTTGGTAAATGTGAATACGTTAGTAGCATTCACGTAAAATTTATTGCAAATTAATAAAATGCTTTATGATCATTTTCTCAACAAAACTCTTCTTGCTTTGTCAGTAAAAAGCGCAGAGCGTATACAACTGAGACCATTTTGTTTCTATTGCTGACATTTTAAAGATTAGACGTATAATTTCAAATTTGCTTATTTTCGTTCAAGTTTTTCGTCTACTCATAAATTATAATGAAATGAGTACCATTTCGAAGCGTAAGTAATAAACCAAAATGCATTCAGTTGTATCTATTGGCTCTGCGCTGTGTACTGAGAATTATTTTTCGATCCCATCATTTAGCTCCAATGTTTTTGGTGTGTACGGCGAAACGACAGACTAGCGATTTGCAAATGGCAGTGGAACTCTAACGAAAAAAAAAACAAAAACGATCAATCATACGACACTTTTCTTATTTTGGGGTTTCGGCGAAAAAGTTTTCTTCAAGATTATTGCTGAACAAGGAAAAATATGACAAAAATGCCTGTGAATAGGTAGTTACGCAAGATGTGGCATTTTCTTTTTTTGTTATTTTCTATTTAGTTTGTTTGTTATAATGAAAAGAGTCCTAGGCGTCATTACGGGGAGTACGAAAGAGCAGTGCTGTTTGTTTTGAGCTAGTCTAAAACTCTAAATTCTGTAACTTTTTTACTTCAAGTGTTGTGCAATGCACATTGATTAATAAAGTGTAATTTTTGATCCAAAATTACATTCAAATTTCTAAACTTGCAATATTTTTGTAAATAACCAGTGCACAATATCGCAAATAAGACTCAAATAACATCGCATGGACTGCTGTATACACTTTATTTGGCTCTTCTTTCTTTACGAATCGTACAGCACCTAATAGGCATACATATTTTGGATGCTAAAAGCGCAGTGCTAACTTTATTCGAGATAATGGTTTCTAAAGCTATGGCTCCACCAGTGTGAATATGAAATTCTCACTCACAGTATTAATTTTTTTGGTGATAATTTCTTTTTGTTCAAATTAACACAGGTGGAGACAAAATTTTTTACTGAACAAATCTTACCAGAGTACCTCTGCTTCACCAGTGAGAAATTAAAATTATCACCAGAAAACTCAGTGTTAATTTTGGAAAAATTCGCACTGGTGGAGACAGCGCACGTTTTTCGAATTCATACTGAATGGGCAGTGGGAGTTATTGTTTGATCTTAATATGTTGTTCCTGAATGGTGAGATATTATTTCTTCGAAAATCCTTTTCGAAAGTTCTCTTGTGAAGTAGATTGAGCTCTTCAAGTAGCGACAACGAATACTTAGCACTAGTAGCCTTTGCTTTGAGCAAAAGCAAACGAAGACACAAAAAATGGGTAAGAGATTTTTTGAAGAAAAGAGACGAAAAAGGTAGCTACAACATGGTGCGAGAGTTAGCCATGGGTGACAGAGATATGTACTTTAGATATACGCTGATGACACCCAATCGAAAGGACCGCTTACTTTCTTTGTGCGCTCCTCTCATAACTAAGTTATCAACAAATTATAGAGAGCCCATTTCCCCTGAGCAGCGGCTTTCGCTCACTATGCGCCATCTTGCTACAAGACAATCTCAAATTTCCCTTAGTTTGCAATACCGCACTGGACAACAAACAATTTCAAAAATAACACCCGAAACATGCAAAGCTATTTACGATGCACTTGTTGCTAAGTATATTAATACGCCATGGTCACCGGAAGATTGGCTTGCAATTTCACATCAGTTTGAAGATCAATGGAACTTGCCTCACATTGTAGGTGCTTTGAATGGTTAACACATTTGAATACCACTTCGTTTTACAATTAAAAACGATTTTTTGGCATGGTTTTGCTCGCTGTATGTGATGCAAAGTACTGCTTCACTTTGTTTGACTTGGGCCAAAACCGTAGCAATAAGGACAGTGGCGTGCTGCTCAACAGTAAAATGAGCAAAAAACTTGCTCAGGGCTCGCTAAGCATTCCTAGTGAAGCTATACTCAATGGATGCACGTTGAAACCGCTTTCCTATTTTTTGCTGGGATTAACACGTTGCCAGTAAAATGGGACATCATGCAATATTGATTATGAAGGTATAATAGACGTTAATGAGGTCTTTATGAATAAGTTTCTGTAAGATATTCAGTGTTAATTTCAGTGTGAAAATATGAAAACTTTTTCATATTTTCTTACTGAAACTATAACCCAAATTAATGGCAAAATTAAAATTAATACTGAAAATAAAATGAATACCGTCGTCTCCACCAAAATTAACACTCAGTGAGAATATCTGGCCGATGAGAATTTTCAGAGTTAATTTTTTGACTCACGGTATTAATTTTCTTACGCACGGTGATAATTTCAAAATTCTCACTGCAAAAAATTAATGCATGTTGTCTCCACCTGTGCGCATTTTTAAATAATACCGAATTTCGCGGTAAGAATTTCAAATTCTCACTGGTGGAGCCATAGCTAAAAGACTTAGCCGTTACACAGAAGACAAAACTTATGAAATTTTTATGCCACCCTGAAATGTAGAAATATACTAAAAACTGACATCTTTTTTTCTATACGCAAATGCTCCCTCAAAATGAAAATTTGAAGTCTTTATTGCGCTAGTTTGGTTGCTTATTTTGCTTTTCAAAGATTTTTTTACCAAAATAAGACAAGATTTCTATGCCAGCATTTGGGGCTTTTGGTTGTCGTGACATAAATAAACATCATTGTACCGCAAAAGTTGGTGATGTTTTCATACATGCATTTTTGCAACAACAAAAAAGATTTCCAAATATAAGTCCTTGCACTATAATATCTACCACAAAATTATAGCATTGAAAAGCGAAACTTGCTCAATTTATAACGTACCTTGTTTTGGCTCTGAGCCCCTTTTTTTCTTGCTCTAGCGGCGGCACTTTGGACTAATGTTCATTATACTGACACCTTTTGAAAGGATTCCATATAAGATTCATGACATGAAATATATTGCTATACGTACATAGTGTTTTGGTATGCCGCATTTTTACAAATAGCTTTTCAAGAGCGGTAGTAAATGACTAAAAATAAAATCTGGTATTCAAATTATTTAGATGAATTTAACGATTTACTATCGGCCATAAATTTCAGCAGTCTGTAGCATATAAGCACTAGGCTTATCCAAGAAAAATTTAAGACCATGTGTGAGAATGGGAACAAGAGCAGTTTAGAAAGTGAGAGCTTTGACTTTTTTGACAATTCTCGTTTTACAACAACCGATTAGTGCTAAGCAGAGCTCGTATTACTGCACTAGCCTAGCACATTCGGAACGAATCGTGACTATTAGGCACGGACTTTAGGCTCGGGACGTTTTGGCGCCGCCGACTAGGCGCCGGAACTTTTATGCGCCTGGACTTTTATGCGCCTGGACTTTTATGCGCCAAGACTTTTAGGCGCCAGAGGAAAAAATTTTTTTTTCAAAAATTTTTCAAAAATTTTTTCAAACAAATTTTTTTTCAAAAAAAAAATTAAAAAATTTTTTTCAAAACAATTTTTTTTTTCCAAAAAGCATTTTTTTCTACAAAAAAAACTTTTTCTTCCCAAAAAATTTTTTTTCTTTCAAATGACAGTCTTTTTTCAAATAAAAACTTTTTCCAACACTTTGATTAAAAGTTTTACTTTGATTAAAATGTTAATGTTTTCGAAGCTTTTTATCAGTTGTTTGTCAAGAAGAATCGTCAGAATAGAGAGTGCAGGAAAAGGAATGGCTATAGGAAAAATCCGAGCAGTGATTGGCTGGAAAGGATTGCTGAGAGAGCGTCATTTGTGTAGAACCTTTAAGCTGAACAAGAATTCTTTTTGTCAGCAGGTTTGAAGTTTTGATAAAAGTAACCTCAAAAGCAGATAGATGGATGCAGAGCGGAAAAAGTTTTACAAAAATTTGATTTCTTATTGCATTTTTTTCAATAACAAAGAATGTTTTCCACTACTTACTTGCAAAGTTTTTTTTACCTAATCCAGACGCATGCAATCTCCAGCCAGCGGTCTCAAATTTTGCGGCGCACAGACACGAGTTGCTTGTGCAATATTGGCACACGCAGCAAGCCGTGTGACGTTTCATGGTTATATTGAGTCTACCTCTACCAAACAATACAGTACAAACTTTTTCAGAAGCTAAGGATTCATCTCTCGGCAGATTCCTATTTATAGTCTTTACATCTTGTTGTAAATATAGTGAAAGCAATGTTTAAATTGATATTTTTCAGCTTAATCTTTACACCTTGTTGTAAATACACTTATAATAAAAACAATGTTAAATTCTTGAAGTCAATTTCTTCAGAAATCAGCCTGAAAGCGAAGTTTTGTTTTTCCCGCCAAAACTACAGTTCTGTAAACTATTAGGCCTATTGTGGTTTTGGCGCGAAGAACAAAACATAGAGTTTCCAAAAACTTTTTGTCTGGGGATATCTGTTTGTATTTGTTGAATAACTTTGCAACCGCAGTCCCAAGATTAAAACAAAAAATATCAAAAATTATTGTTCAATTTTAGCTATTGTAAACCACCGGTATTGACTGGATGATTCCACCGCCTTTAAGTACTTGCTTAAGAGCAATGTAAAACTGTTCAAATTATCAATTTTCAAGACTTCTCGAGTTGCTGAAATTTTACCCCCTCGCAATGACCTATTAGGCTATGCAGGCAAAATGTAAAAAAAACTAATCTAAGAAATTTTATTTGCAAAAATGAAAAGGAATAAGCGTTTGCTTCAAAAGAGCAAAACACCAAAAAACTCACTAGAACAAGACGGTAATCAAAAATCTGTCACTTGAAAAAGCTAAGAAATGACGTCATAGTTCAGTGAGATTTTAATAGATTTTAAAACTGCCTACCACTTCATTCACGCGAAGTGAACTAATTGATGAAACATGGTAATGACAGGAGTGACGGCTCAAATGTGAATATGTACTCTCGCATGGATGCAATTATCAGCATGAAAAAAAGCGGAAAACAACAATAAAAGGTAACAATAAACATAGACGAAAGACGCAGTAACAACAAGAGAGAAGAGCTTGAATGATTGATTATTTATTTAATGGCACTAACATACAATTTTAATCAAATGAGCTGTAATTACGTCAGAAAAAGCATTGCAGTCGTAGCCAATTCAATAAAAAAACAATATCTTGGCACAAACAAGGGAAGCAGCACTACGAATAACGTTATACCATGCATCAAGTCAAGGTAGTATGGCTGGAGTTATCAATACGATGCATTGATGAAATACACCTTTAAGAAAACGACAAACAAACCACTTCGATTTGCAGAGGTGGGCATTGCGGAAGTTGCATTGCACATTAATTTTTTTATTTTGAAACATTGCAGAAGCTGCGTTGCGGACTAAAGTCTTTAAAATTTGTTGCGCTTTAATTGCGCTGCGGTTTTAATTTTTTTTCGTTTAACAGCGCAATTCTATACATTGAACTTAATTTTGTTTAATTTAGATCGTAATAGAGATAAATGTCTGCCTTCTTTAGCAAATTATTTACTCTTTTGCTGTCTAAAATTGCAAAAATGCCGCATTTGCATTGTGTTGTGAAATTTCAATTGCGGAAGTTAGGTTGCGCTTTAATTTGGTACAAAAACGCTGTTCCGCAATTGCGGAATTGCGTTGCGCTTCAACTGAACGAAAAAGTTCATTGCAAAAGTTGTGCTGCGCTTCAGAAGTTAAAAAAATAAAACTGCGCATTTTGTGCTGCGCTTTTACCGGTTGAAAAGATTGTTGCGCTTTGTTAAGCTGCGCTTTTGGTATAATGTTATTTGTGCCCACCTCTGTCGACTTGAAATACTTACGGAACAAAATTTGAGCTATATGTACAATATACACAAAACTATTCAAGGTATCCCCAATTTATCTACGCTGCACGGTAGGCGTAGTTTAAAATTAATTGAATCAGACAAAAAAACTGTAATGAACTCTCTATTTTTACTTTGTTATTAATTACTACGAATTTCAAGTTCAGATAAATTTGTAAGTATGTAATATACAGTGCAGTACCGACTAGTATACCTGTCAACTTTCCCGATTTCGTTGGAGACTCCCGATTTCGAGGACTTCTCCCGATCTCCATGCCCGGCGCCAGGATAGCGTGACTGGGGGGGGCAAAAATAAATTTTTGGGGGGCACGGGAAATTATTTATGTGAATTCGAGAGCGGCACGGGAGCACGAAAAATTTATTCCAGTGTGGATCAAACGAACAAGGTGAAGACCAAAAAGAAAAGGTTTTCTGTTCAATAATTTTCACAAATAAAAAAAGGTCTTCAGTTCAAAAATTTCCACAAACTACGTAGCACTTGTATGAAACATTTACATGAAAAATTGTCGGAAATGGTTGTCGAATAAACCAATAGGTTGAAGCAGGAGCAATCCTGTTCATCTTCAATAGTTCTTGACGCAATTCTGAAGAAATTGACTTCAAGAATTTAACATTGTTTTTATTATAAGTGTATTTACAACAAGGTGTAAAGATTAAGCTGAAAAATATCAATTTAAACATTGCTTTCACTATATTTACAACAAGATGTAAAGACTATAAATAGGAATCTGCCGAGAGATGAATCCTTAGCTTCTGAAAAAGTTTGTACTGTATTGTTTGGTAGAGGTAGACTCAATATAACCATGAAACGTCACACGGCTTGCTGCGTGTGCCAATATTGCACAAGCAACTCGTGTCTGTGCGCCGCAAAATTTGAGACCGCTGGCTGGAGATTGCATGCGTCTGGATTAGGTAAAAAAAACTTTGCAAGTAAGTAGTGGAAAACATTCTTTGTTATTGAAAAAAATGCAATAAGAAATCAAATTTTTGTAAAACTTTTTCCGCTCTGCATCCATCTATCTGCTTTTGAGGTTACTTTTATCAAAACTTCAAACCTGCTGACAAAAAGAATTCTTGTTCAGCTTAAAGGTTCTACACAAATGACGCTCTCTCAGCAATCCTTTCCAGCCAATCACTGCTCGGATTTTTCCTATAGCCATTCCTTTTCCTGCACTCTCTATTCTGACGATTCTTCTTGACAAACAACTGATAAAAAGCTTCGAAAACATTAACATTTTAATCAAAGTAAAACTTTTAATCAAAGTGTTGGAAAAAGTTTTTATTTGAAAAAAGACTGTCATTTGAAAGAAAAAAAATTTTTTGGGAAGAAAAAGTTTTTTTTGTAGAAAAAAATGCTTTTTGGAAAAAAAAAATTGTTTTGAAAAAAATTTTTTAATTTTTTTTTTGAAAAAAAATTTGTTTGAAAAAATTTTTGAAAAATTTTTGAAAAAAAAATTTTTTCCTCTGGCGCCTAAAAGTCTTGGCGCATAAAAGTCCAGGCGCATAAAAGTCCAGGCGCATAAAAGTTCCGGCGCCTAGTCGGCGGCGCCAAAACTTAATTTTTGGCAATTTAAAATAAATGTATTAAAATAAAGTAATTTAAAAGATTTAAAATAAAGTAATTTAAAATCGAAAAAAAATTTTTTGGGAAGAAAAAGGTTTTTTTGTAGAAAAAAATGCTTTTTGGAAAAAAAAAATTTTTTTGAAGAAAACTTGTTTTTGGAAAAAATTTTTGAAAAATTTTTTGAAAAAAAAATCATAAAAGTCTCGCGCCTGAAAGTTCCGGCGCCTAATTGGCGGCGCCAAAACGTCCTGCGCCAAAACGTCCTGCGCCTAAACGTCCGGGCTTAAAAGTTGTAGACCTAATTCGGGTACCCCATGGAACCCTCAGATACTTGATCTTCTCTACCTGCTTCAGTGTCGCTCCATTTACTTGCAACGAGCACTGATCAGGGTTTCTTGAAAAATGAAGTACCTCAGTTTGGCTGTGCTTAGTTTTAATTTTTATTCTGGCAGTATCACATGCATCTGCAAAGCTATTGAAGGCGAGCTGAAGGCCAGCATTTGTGGACAAAAGCATGCAGAACTAAAGTATCTGTAAATAGCAGACGACTGATTTTTGTAAACTCCACTTGTGGCACACGTTTCAGCTTGGCTGCATTTTTCATCTTTCTTTGCTCGAATAGCTTCTTTAATCTCTTAATACCACCAAGGTGTTCTTTTCTCACTATCGCCCGCCACTCTAAGTCGTTTTCGCCCACAACTTTCAGCAGCTGATGAAATGATTGTTGATCTGAACAGCGGTCAATTCTTAAAGGCATCAACAAGTTGTCTGAAGTTATTTGATGTATTGGATGCAAACTGTTATCTTACTTTCCTGTTCTCCAAAGCCTCTGTTTGTTTTCGCAAGTCACAAACACCCTGTTATTTTTCCTGTTTGGCCAAAGTTTCGAAAATCGCAAGAAACATACTACTAGATCAGTGGTTCTTAACCTGTGGGGAATTCGCCTCTGGTGGGAAATGGCGGAGTTGACAAGTGGGGAATGACCGGTCGAACAGATGAATACTGCTTCAAACTGTTGCATATTTACCGCATTGCATGTTGACTTACTTTACAAATCACAACCATTTAGAGAATGTTTTAATAACAAAAACAACCAATATATGAAAAATTTCTGAAGTTCTTCTGGTGTTCTAGACTAGCTTTGAGAAATCACTCCGGTGTTACTCAAAAGACTAACTTTATTGCTAACGTTTCGCTAGTTAGAAACAACTAGCTTTGTCATAGCACTGCTATCAGCAGCGACGGCAAATTGCCATCAACTTCTGATAGCAAAAAACAGAAAAACGATCCCACACATTGCTGTAGTAGAATAACTAGCTAAAATTTGTTTTTTTTTTAGTTTAAAAAAATTTTTTTTGCTAGTTCAAATTAAAAAAAAAATTTTTTTGCTGGTTATTCTACTACAACAATGTGTGGGATCGTTTTTCTGTTTTTTGCTATCAGAAGTTGATGGCGATTTGCAATCGCTACTAATAGCAGTGCTATGATGAAGCTAGTTGTTTCTAACTAGCGAAACGTTAGCAATAAAGTTAGTCTTTTGAGTAGCACCGGAGTGATTTCTCAAAGCTAGACTAGAACATCAGAAGAACGCAGAAATTTTTTGTTTTAATCACCATTTGAATTATTGCAAGCCATGTTTGGGTAAAACTGACAACATTGTTTTTTAATTTTTGCAAAGACGAATGCTGTGGTGGGCATGGGCGTAGCCAGGGAGCCTGCCTCCGGCCAACTAAAATGGCACCAATTATAAAAATGATCCAAAAAATTGTATTGTTTCTTTAGTTTTAATTTCTTTTGGCATTTTTTACTTACTGCTGTATGTGCGTAATCAGTAATTAACAATAATATTGATGACCAGGTGGCCCAGATCCCTCAATTCGATTTTTGCCAATGTAAATGTATAACTCAGAAAACATTATGAGTTTTCGTCCTGGAAGTTGCACCCTCAGGTCCTCATCCAACCTTTTATTGAACCTAATGCAATTACCAAGGGCGAATTTGCCATGTGGCACAAAGCCAGGAGCTCTGCCCTCACATGATAAGACTTTTTTGGTCTTCATCTGTATTTGGCGGGAAAATGATGGGAAATTCCCAAAGTGCCAAGGTCCCCCACGAAATGTAAATCCGGTCAGGAAATAACATGGTTAGTAGGCGTAATTATCTATTGTACCATTTTTCAATAACAATTCACCTCCATCTCGCCAGTTTTTATGCGATAAAATACTTTTGAAAAAACAAATTAGCTTGGGAAAATGCACAATGAACAACTTATTAAACTTGAATTGAGAGGACATGGGCCCTCTGGCTGTATACGTACTCTTACAATTGGTTGAATAAACTGATGACAAAACCAAAATCTCTAAGACAAACCTTCGAGTAGATTATTACTTACTGCTAGAATATTGCTAGAGGGAATATACTTCACTTACCCCTACCTTGGTCAAATCACATACAAAATTTTACACCAAAATGCAAGATTTTAAACGTGTTTTGGACTTAAACTGTGAGTAAAAGGAGGATTGAACAATTAGATTTTTTCAATTGGCTTTCAATTGTTAAAAATCTGTTTGTTTTTTCTCGAGTGGCTCTAGACACGTGCGATATAAGATTCAATAACATTCAAATAACTATTTTTTTTTCAAAAAACGCCCCACGGCTTGGGGCTTCAACCGATCAGTGGTCGAGTGGATAGAGCGTCTGCTGCCGAAACGATAAACTCGGGTTCGATTTGCGGTCGGGTCAAACCAAAGACTATAAAAATTGGTATTCACAGCTTCCCTGCTTGACGTTCAGCAATTATTAAGGGACAATATGAAGCCTCCGCCGTGTGTGGTAGACAGGTGGGCAGGTGGCAGCTTTACTCGAAGACCGAAAGGTCCCTTCTCTGTCTCCTGGCCAAGTCAACTTGGTGAATAAAATGTAATTACAATTACATGAGCTTCGCCCCCAGACCCCGTCTGTAATAGGTTTAAGTTACACTAGTTTACTCAACACATCTCCCAGTTTAGACATTTTCACTTTTTGACTTTTGGTTTAAGTTTTAACAAAATTTTAGTTTTGGTAACTTTGGTAACTCCCTATAGCAAAATCTTGGTTACGTGCCACACCAGGCCAAGGCTTTTGATCTTCCATTTTTGATATTTTTGTACCACAAAAACTTTTTTCAGTTGTGAAAATTTTTGATGACGTCATTTCAAGTAATTTGTGGCTTTCCCCCCCCCCAATTAAAAAACTTGGTTACGCCAATGGTAGTGGGAATGGAGAGTTGGCTCACTAGAAAGTGGGGAATTGGAGAAAAAAGCTTAACAACTTTTGTACTAGATGGTAATTTGTTGACGATTCAGCACCTCGCTTCACTCGAACGTCCAGCACATCAGAAAACAAATCTGACAACACTATGCAAAAATCTATCAGATTTTTGATCCATACTAGGTCGATACCATGTATGCTTGTGAACCTCTCTGTGCTGGAAAAAGATGTTCATGATGCGGAGTCCGTTGCTACAAGAGAGCTGCTATAAACTCCTTCCGTTCTCATTCAGTCCAGTGACTCCATGTTTTCCGATCAAACCCTTCCACGTATCTGTGTCTGTTCCAACATGTGCGTTAAAATTTTCCACGAGCACTGTAGATTCAGTAGGAGATACTTGGAGAAGATCATCATTTATTTTAACCACAAAAGCCAGATATTCACTCGAAGCAATGGCAGCATATATCTGCAATAGACACGATGACCGATCCATTATCTTGAGCTTCAACATGCAGACCCGTGATCCCAAAGAAATCCAATTTGACACACAGTCTGACAACCAGGCTTGTGAGATTTCCACACTCGCTTTAGCAGACAAACTATTAGGATCAGCACCAGAATATAAGAGTCTCCCATCCGCCATCCAAAGCCACGTTTCTTAGTTGAGAAAACACCGACACTAGCGATATGATACCGCTTGCTTCATCAACCAATTCTAACTCTTTTCCTGTGAGGGTGAAGACATTCCAATTGCCCAGTGCCGAACGGCAGTTGGTGATGGTTCACCCGTGACTATGCAATCCCGTTAATGTACTGTACGAGTATGCATTTAATTAATTTGGACTGGATAAGTGTGCTGCAGGCTGTGGACTGGACAAGTACTTTGTTTCAACATTCAGTAGGTTAAATATCTTAAAATGAATTAAAAAATTAAGTCATTTTTTGTTCCATTTTCCATAAAACAATTCACCTTTTTTTAAGACTTCATTGTCTTGTTCGACATTCTAACTTGTTAGCATGTAACATATACCGAGTTTTACGTCGCACTTTATGGCTGAGTTTTATGACGTCAATAGAACAAGGTTTTGATTGTATTCCAAGTTCAAACTCCACGACATATATGTTACTGATTGGATCAGTTACGTTTGCCTCTTCAATCAATAACACGTTTGGTAATTTTATTTTAATTCCAACTTGATGAAACACAATAAAATTATTCTTGATGAAACACAATAAAATTTAATTCCAACTTGATGAAACAGACCACACTAATAAAATTTAAAAATATTAAAACCCTCTACAGCCTGTTTCACCTTTCGGTTCTTCAAGAGGTTAAGCTACAAGAAAATAAAATGAAATGAAACTGAAACTACACTGCAACCATGGAAGACCCTAACGTTAAAATAAAGACTGTATATTATAAAAAAGACCGTTTACTACAAAACGCTGCCGCTTTATCTCCACAGATAAATAAATTTTTAAATTTTAAACTTTTATTAGTGTGGTCGGTTCGAAGTATATTTAGCAAGCTCTGATATACATCATCGAGCACTTTTCTGGAAGTACCGACCAGCACAACTGATTTATGTAGCATGTATAATGATTTTAATCAAAACAACATTCCATAACCTTAAAATAAATCTATACAATATCGCTGGCGTCTAAAACAATAAACATTAATAAATTAATCTCGGAGTAAATAAACCAAAGATTAAACATTTTACTCGCCAATGGATTTTCGGACGCAGACGTAAAATTCCAAAATTCGACTAAATTGTAGAATGCTCCAAATTCGAAACGACAAATCAAGTGCTGGCGACTAATCCAAATATAGAGAGAGAGGGAAGGAAAGTCAACTAAGCGAAGGACGGTGCCAGCGGACACCCACTAAGCAATAGCTCTTAGCTAAACTGAGCAACAAAGCTCCAAAAAATAACTGGCGATTTTTTAGTTCAAAGCTTCTTAAGTCTTGGCTAGATAGAACGCCATGTTAAATTTGCTCCAACTTTAGAATTGCTGGCTGATCCCGGGCTTCTGTACTCTGTCGCAACTAATCCAGACTGATTCGCCGTTGCAAATTCCAGCTTGCAAGAATTACAGAAATTTGCATATAAATTTAGCCCACAGTTTTTCACGCAAAAAACGACAATTTAGATATAAATGAGTTCCACTTCACAAAAAATAATTAAACAGCTATTGGGCAAAGAACCAGATTTAAAAGGATGCAATCTGCATCAAATTAAAAGTGTGCACTGAAAATGTTGTTTTAATTCCAATAAATCAAAGTCTTGATCTTTAACGAATTAATGTGCATATACTGTAAATGAGACCTGGTTCGAATCTTGAAACAAACAAATTAACAAATCGCCGCTGCAATATCTAACAACTTTGCAATGTGTGGAACACCTGCATGAAAATCGTGGTAACGCTTGATTGTGCTGCACTGTTCATTTAGTCGCTATTGTACTTCATTGGTGTTAAATCAGTAAACAATTTTGTTCCAAATATCTCTGCTTATTTTATATCGGTTACTTTTTTCAGCTGCACCCGAAGATTCGTTTTATGATGATAATTCTTCTGAAGTTTCTGGGCCTGATGCTTATGGAGCTTCTGGGTCTGGTGCTTGGTTTTCCGGTAAGAATCATCATTTTGATCAAGTCTTTTAATGTATACATTGAATGAATGTGAATTGAATATGTGAGCTACTACAAGCTCTAGAGTGTGGACCGGACAAGTATTTTGCTGGCACACTATTCGGTCATTCTTTGTTTGACTGATTATGGTACAGTCGGTCGTATATTGAACAAAAACCAATTTTATATATAGTCGAACCTTGGTTTTTGAACATAATCCGTTCGAGAAGGCTGTTCGAAAAGTGATTGGTTCGAAATCCGAAACACTTTTCCGTTAGAAGTAATGTAAATAATTTTAATCCGTTCCAAGTCTAGAAAACAACTTTTGTTAAGTATTTTTTACTATTCATACAACATAAATTGTACTGCATACTGTAAGCCAAAAATAAAATGGGTAGATATGGATTGTGTCGTATTTTAATAAAGGATTTTTATCTAAGATGATGAAAAAAACAACAATAAAAAGTAAACATTTCGTATGTTTCATTATTAAAACATCAAAAAAATTAAAGGTTAAGATACAGTACAAAACGAAAAATTGTGGAAAAATTGCAAAAATTAATAATGAAGCAGCAAAAAAAAAAAAAATACAGCAGCTCAGTTACATCAAAGATCGTGTAAAAAAAGCCGACATATGCAGCATCATGGCGAGTTTGTATTCACTCGGCTTCTTTCGGTTCGGTCGTGACATGAATAACGAATTTATGTTCGAAGTTTGAGACGTAAAAGTCTCGAATTTTTTGGTCAAAAGCCGATTTGGTCGAAAACAGAATTGTTCTATAACCGAGGTTCGACTGTATTTCAATAACTTACGACAATATATTTTAAAGAGTCTTCGAAAAAGTATGACTACTTTAATTTGCCCGTATTAGAACAATCTTTGAATGGCAAGCAGCTTCATAAACTCGGGATACCCGAAGTCAATGTTTAAATATCTGAACTTAGTGAATGATCAATGCTCCCAAATTGAGACCTAAAATAACTTGCCAATCACGGATGTTAAACATTTTAAATTTTCATTGCTTTGACTTCCAGCTCCTTTCAGATGTTATGTTTCCAAGTCCGATTCCCTTTCGCGATCTTGATATTTCTTTCTTCCGCTTCTAATTCATGATAAAATTAGTTCCTTCAAGACCGTTTTCACCTTCAGCTTATTTCGTTAAACAGCCTACGCTTGCAGATAAACTTTACCACTTCCGGGATCTGCTTCTTCTTCAAAATTACAGTACTTGCATGCGCTTATATTGTTTGAATGTTCATTAATTGCTCAGCATGAAGCAGAAAACTAGTGTAAAGAAAAGAGAACAATTTCACTGGTTAGGGTGATACTGCGCAATAGTTTTTAGCAATCAACTTTACTGCTTTTTTTTTTGCCTCATCCCATGAAACAAAGCAATTTTTTCTCCGAATCGATGTTTTCTAAATTCAATTTCTTGGAGGTAACGGAAATAGAAAAGGCCAGGACGCTAATTAATTGACTTTGAAACTTATTACCAACAGTGAAGTGTAAATTGTTAAATGCGAAATCTAAATTTTTTAAAATAGATTTGCAACGGCACTAGCCCTCCTCTATACATGACGAAAGATTTTAAAGCTGCTGCAAAACACCAATGACCTTTCAGCAAAGCGACCTCGTAACTTTGCATTAGTAAGCTATATTAGATGTTCAGCTCTTTAATCTTTCTGTTTACCTTTTGTATTGAATTGTATTTTGGCGCAATACACAGAAATCAAAAAACGTAAGACCTCGTAATAATAAATCATAAATTATTGCACCCAGGACTCTTGTGAAGCCGTACAACGGCTTTTGGCCAAATGCAAAAACATTGCAGTGGTTTAACAGCCCTGAATAAAAAAAGAAAACTAACCTACATTAAAACAGCAAAACGAAAAAAAAGAAACCACGAACTTATACTTGTCAATAATCAGTTAGTAAGCTAAATTTTTATGTAATGTTTAAGTTTGTTATAAGTAAAACTTTTTAATATGATTTTGAATTTTGTGAAGCTTTTTATGCTTCTGATTGTTCGGGGCAGATTATTCCAAATTTTAACTCTAACAAATGATATGATTTTTTGGCAAACAGATTTTTTGTATAGGGGGAGATATAAGTTGTTAGATTGTTTAGTTTGACGAGATCTAATTTTGCAAGTTTTAAGAAAAACATTTTTAAAACAAGGAGGCAACGGACCAGAAATGGAACTGGTCAGGATTTTCTCGACCCGACCCGACCGGTAAATTTCAAAATCTACGCCGATTGACCGGCCGGTTGACCGGTTTCTGACCGGCCCGGTCGACCGGTGTTTCGGCAGAAGGTTTTTGTTCACTGTTTAATGCATCTGTTGAAAAACTTTCAACAGGGGGGCCATGGGTGAAGTGTTAAAATTTTTGACTCCGGACGGGGGTCTCAGAAAAAAAACTTATAAAAAGGTTTGGGTTTTTTGCAAAAATAACTCAATTTTAAGACCTTTTTTGGTTAAATTTCACTTTGAAAGACCTGTTTTAAGCAGCGTAAAACGTGCATAAAATAAGCATAAAAAGAACTGGAGGGCACTAGCTAAATTACCAGACGTTCTTTCTAATCGTATTATGCGTAAGGCCAAGAAAATAAGTTAAAAGTATTTAGCTATTGGTGACAGATTAGTTGCAATTTGCCAGTCAGCAAACACTAAACTGTTATGACATTGACCAGAAAATATTTAAAATATAATGAGCCCCAACAGTTTGTAGAAATGCTGCTACTTCAGAACAAGCCATGGCTATTTAGATATTAAAAAATGTGTGGTAAATTTAAGTTGAAAAAAGCTTTTCAAAGCGGCAAGTCTTTAGCATGTACTAAAAAATCTAAAATCTGCGCTACTTTTACTCTCAAGATGATTAAAATGATGCTAAAATGCCATCTCTGATGTGACTACCACTATATTTTTTTCAAAATTTTTGTGTCACACGCAGACTGTTAAAAGGCTCGTGAAACTGGTTACTGAGGCATCCCAAGCAGTTTGTGGACCGAAACCTCGAAATGGCTTCATTCGTTCATAAATTGCTTCACGTCAGTTAATGCCAAGATTTGAGTTCAAATGTGACTTTACTCTCTTTAATTTGTAACTCTACAAGGGCACAATTATAGTTGCCTGCAGTCTTTGCATGTTTGAGCCAGGGATGTGGAAGCGGAAGCGGAAGATGGAAGCGGAAGCGGTGGAAGCGGTTAATTTTTTGTGGAAGCGGAAGCACTTTGATGAGAGAGGTTGGAAGCAGAAGCGAACTCGGAAGCGAAAGTGTTGAAAAGGAGCCGGAAGCGGAAGCAATTTTTTCAAAATCAGGCGCTTCCGGATTTTCAACGTGGCTACAACCGTTGGGTAAAATGCAGTTATTCTAGATATCCCGGGTAAAATGTTACAATAATAATAATGATAATATAGAATCGACAACCAGGGCATGGTATGGAATGGAATAGAACGGAAATTTCTGTATGGAATAATATAGAAGATGCCAGAATGGAATGGAATGGAAGGTTTCAAGAACGAAATGGAAGACAAACTTTCATGCTTCCATACCGATTTCATGCTAGATTTTGTGCATTATATTTACAGAAAAATACATACCGATGTCGGGTAGTGATAAATAATATCGTCACAGAAGTATTCAACTTCAATATCTACGGGTAATATTTGTCGACAAATCGCGGTACTTTGGTTGTTTATATTGCGCAAATAGTGTACGTATTGCATCATAGTAAGTACATTGCAATTTGCAGCATGGATGTTATAGTTGACGACTTTGACGGGTTTGACTTTTTTTTTTTTTTTGAGATTGACAATTTGCCAAGTCCTAAATTTTGTTTTCCTATATCGTCTCGAAAACTCGTATTTGTTATTTTCATTCCCGTTTCAGCTTAATTCTATTTCTATTTTTAGTTTTTCAGCTTACAATAATTCTTTTTGGTGTTAAAGCTTGGTGTTTCTATTACGGTAAATGTTCTTTAGCAGTTTGGTTATGACAAATTTTATAGTTGATATGAGAGCATAAAACTTCTACGATAATCATTAAACCATAGACGTAACCTTGGGGCACAGGCCCTCTGCCTCCCCCTCAATTGAAATGCTACCAATGATAAAAATGATGACACAAAGCCTAATTATTTAGTTTTTTTAGCATTTTTTGCGCGTAACAGTAAATGCGCACAACAGCAATTCGCAGTAACTTAATATTGACGACTAGGGGTCCGGGCCCTCTCAATTTAAATTTTTGCCAACCAATTTAAATGTCCAAGCCGGGAGAAATTCTGTGATTTTGTTCTAAAGGGTGCAATTTCAGGCCCTCATTTAAATTTTTTGTGCAATAATATGTTTTAAGCCTCCAGCTAACTTTTATATTGCAATAGCATGATTAGTAACCATTTATTGCATCTAATGTATCAACTTGAAATAACTTTAAATTCCACCTTCACCACCTACCAACTTTAAAGGCGGTGAATCATCCAGCCAATTCCGGTGGTTTACAACAACTAAAATTGAATTATAATTTTTGATATTTTTTGTTTTGATTTTGGAGCTGCGGTTGCAAAGATATTCAACAAACACAAAAAGATATACCCCAAAAAAAGTTTTTGGAAACTCTGAGTTTTGTTCTTCCCGCCAAAACCACAGTTCTCTAAACTATTAGGCCTACTGTGGCTTTGGCGGGAAGAACAAAACTCAGAGTTTTCAAAAACTTTTTTCGAGGATATCTGTTTGTATTTGTTGAATATATTTGCAACCGCAGTCCCAAGATTAAAACAAAAAATATCAAAAATTATAGTTCAATTTTAGCTATTGTAAACCACCGGAACTGGCTGGATGATTCGCCGCCTTCAAATAACAATCCACCACCATCTTGTCAGTTTTCACGCGACAAAATGCTTTTGAAAAATATTAGCTTGGGGAAATGCTTGTTGAAAAAATTATTGAAGTTGAATCGGGGGTGCTTGGGCTTCAGGTCGTATATATTCCTAAAACTATTTTTTTTTCATGACTAAGTAAAAATCTTCAAAGGCAAAATCTTCAAGTGAATGATTTAATGCTAAAAATGTTGCAGAAAGCAAAGTACCTTGATTCCCCTAACCAGGCCAATTTACAAAATTTAACACCAAAATGAAAGATATTTTATACGTGTTTTGGACTTGACTTAAAGTAAAGGGAGGGATTTGTTCAATTGGCTCTCAAATCTCAAAAATTTTGTTGTTTTAAATGGCTCTAAAAACGTGCGAAATGTGATCCAAATGGCATTCAAATAGCTATTTTTTTCCAAAAACTTACAAAAAATCGCCCAGCGGCTGGGTGCTTTGCCCCCAGACTCCCATAGCCTTCGGCGGCTGGTGGCTCTGCCCCCAGGCCCTGTTCGAGTTGCACTAATATGCTCTCTACGTCTCCCAATTTTGATACGTTAATAAACCTTTTTAACTTGCAGATTTAGTTTTTTCTCTTTAGCAAATCCTGGTTACGTGCTAAAGCAGACCACCAGCTTTTGATCTTCATTTTTTGTCCCATAAAAAGACTCTCTTTTCAAAAATTTCTGATGACGTTATTGCATGTGATTTACGGTTTAGCCCTCCCCTCAATCCAAAATCCTGACTACGCCTATGCATTAAACCATGTGCAATACGCATACCAGATACCGATTGGGGCATCTTAGTTTTGTTGACGCACCTTCACGAGCCGTTGCTTACAACATTGCAAAGATGCTAAGCAGCAAAATAGACGGTGCATTGCTTCCAGTCTACGCTTTTTTTAGTATGGAAGTATGGAATGGAATTTGAAAAAAAATTTAAGTATGGAATGAAATATGGATTGGAAGACTTTTAGTATGAAATGGAAATGGATTGGACCAAAATTGCCAGTATGGAATATGGAAAAATCGTCTTCCATTCCATCCCATGCCATGCCTTGTCGACAACACAAGTCAAAAAAAAATAGCTTACAAAGTAATCTTGCCGGCTTTTTTTTAACTAAATGCAATTAGCCGTTTCATATTGAGCAGGGATGTGGAAGCGGAAGCGGTGGAAACGGTTAAATTTTTGTGGAAGCGGAAGCACTATGATGAAAAATACTGGAAGCGGAAGCGAACTCAAAAGCGACTAATTCTATCCGGAGCCGGAAGCGGAAGCAAAAAATTCCAAAGTTGAGGAAGCGAAAGCGAACTCGGAAGCATAAAACTTCAAGAGGAGCTGGAAGCGGAAGCATTAAAAAATTGACTGCTTCCACATCCCTGGTTGAGCACACAATTTATTAAGAAGTTAGGTCTACTTTGCGAATGCATGAGTGTTTTTCGTATAGAGTTTAAGTTTATAATCTATCTTTGGACTCCTGGTGAACTGGTGGTGAATATTACTATGTGTTTACCTGTAGACATAGCAGGGTTCCATCCAGCAAGGCACTTTGAAATCATTATCTATGCTAAATGAGGGTAAAGTTAAAATTTTTATGGAGTAAAATACTCATAATTTATTGCATAAGGTGGTATATCCGAAAATTTTGCAATGTATAAATTGCTAAATACGCTTTGAAACCAAATTCAATTGTCTTATCTCTGATTGGATGTTGCCAAGCTTTCACAGTAACAACCTTACCTGGCAACAATGCATCAGGGTTGGATAAATAAAGGTTGGTTTCCGAGTGTACAGCGAGTTAAAATCGAAAAAAACTTTACTATGCGATTTTTGTATGTGTGAGCACCTATACGAGTATGGTATTTTATATTTGGCGGGGGTAGATCAAAACTCACTCTAAACTCTTCAAATTTTTACATTTTGTTTTGGTGATATATTGGCAACTTTTGCCATATCTAGCTAACTAAAATTAAAAAATAAATTTTTCTTTCGCCATTTTCGATCCACCCTGCTGCCCATTTTATACCTTTCTACCAACTATCAAAATGCACGAAACTTCATTACGAGTGTTTTATAGCGAAAAGTATCCAATTCATAACCGGAGAGCTAAAGAAAACACAACTTTCATTTTTACCCTTAAATAAGAACTACTCTAATGCATTGCATAATATGAGGGAGAGTAATTAAGCCGAAAACCGAAATAAAAGTTTAATAGCAACATATTCGTATATAAATACAAGATCATGCGTTTATAAAACAGTTTATCTAAATTTTTTAGAAAATAATAAAATTGAATACGCCTATAGGCCTGTAATTAGTTGGGTTTAAGTTATCACCTTTTTCATAATTGGTGTGACTTTTGCATGCTTTAGTAGAGTGAGGTGGAAAGATTCCTGTAGTATATAGGGTAGGTTGATTAAATGGACCAAAATGTTTATAACAGGATCGGGAAAAGTTCGACTGAGTGAGAAAGATATCTGGTCGACTCCAGAAATTGTTTTTGGTCTAAAAGACTCAAAAATCGGTCTTACGTCGACAAATATTAATAGGTTTAAAAAAATGGATTAACACTGCGATTTAATGTAGTAAACTGTGCTTTGTCATTTTTATCGCTTTTGTGCTTAACTTGGAAATTATTAGCATCACGCAATTTCTTCGAATTATCGATGAAATAGTTATTGAAAGCTTCAGCTGTTTCAAAAGGCTCTTTAATTACATCATTAGCTTGTGAATCACGAATAAGATGTGAATGGTGAAAAATGCATTTGCCAATGAGAAAGTTTAGATTTTTCCTCACGGATCAAATACTTATTTGATTTTTGGTAAGTTTTGATTTATAAAAGGTCGATTTTTTTAATTTGATTACTCTTTCAAAATGATTTTTAATGCAATTGTATGCAGTTTTGGAAGAGGAATCTCTTAGTTTGAGAAATTTAAGCGATGTTTTGAGATTCTTAACAAGGATTGAGTTTTGTTTTTAAAATTAGAGGACATAACAACTGGAATACAAACATCAAATGCGTCGCTTATTTTTTGCATGAATTTCGAAAATGCTTGATTTGGATCTTGCAACGCGAGAAGTTCAAATCAATCAGCCGTAAGCAAACGCTCATTAAACAATTTAAATATGTTTTGGTTCAATAAACGAGATTGAGAGTTCGGTTCTTGTGTAGACTGTTTAGAAGGGAAAAACGTGCTCTGCAGCATTACGGCAAATTGATCAGACACTAATACCTCTAAAATAGCATTTTGAGTTCAAAACTTAACATTGTTTGTCCAAATGTTATCGATGAGCGAGCAAGGATTGGTGGATATTCTAGTTTGGTTTATTGTTGAAAAGAAAATATTCCATTGTGCAAAGGGAGTCGAAGTAAAGATCTGCATATTTATTAGGGTTTAATAAGTCATAGTTAAAACCACCCAATACGTAAGTGATTTTGTTTTTGTCTTTGTTTAGAAGAATTAATAAATCTTTGAAT
Source organism: Trididemnum nubilum (assembly GCA_963965965.1). NCBI lineage: Eukaryota > Metazoa > Chordata > Ascidiacea > Aplousobranchia > Didemnidae > Trididemnum > Trididemnum nubilum. The sequence goes on from OZ014471.1 coordinate 50,177,217, forward strand.
TTTTCAAGAAATAGTTTATTTTTTGTACTATGTTGATTAGGAGGGCGATAAATTGTTCAATAGATTACAGGAAATTTTCCAATTAATATTTCCACAAAAATGTTTGGAGGCAACCCTCATCAAACCCTTAAAGATCTTTAAGTTGCCAATGCTTAGTACTCGACCTTACATAAAGACCATCGCCTCCACTTTTTGTTAGAGTAAGAGAGTAGAATGAAAGTTATAATTTGGTAAGTCATCATAAGGACCATTTTGATTTGATTTTTGCCAGGTTTTCGTCAGAGCGAGTACAATAGGATATTATGACCCGGTTTCAAGCAAGGAGCAAAAATTGTCAAGGTTTTTTTTATTTGACAAAGAGCTAATATTTAAAAACAAACTACTAAAAGTCACAAGGAGCTACTTGAAACCTTATCAGCAATTAAATCTGTGTGAATATACGGACAATCGGATAATAAAGTTGAGTTCGAATCGTCTAGAATATCAAAAGTATCCGCTCTAAATTTTTGAAATAATCACTTAGCATACGCGGATCAAAATCCTGCAACGAATGTTTGTTGGTGAAGGCAATGCCGGAGCTAAAAGCGATTGCGACTCAAGAGTTAATGTAAGCGCAGCCCAGAGATAAACACATATATAGTGTAAATTGATCACAGTAGAGGTAAACAAAAAAGTCGCTAAATCAGCAGTAGTGGATAAGGTAGTGCAAGGTAGATAAAGCATGAGTTGCAACAATAATTACTCTGGACTACGGCAACCAAAATGATTTAGCAAGCGAGCCAAACTGCATTAGTGCACTTAGTGACCTTAGTGTATGTGCTATTGGTCTTAACCAAGATAGTTAATTGTAAAAATACTTGTAGTAAAATGTTTAAAATAAGCCATCATCGTATGAAACGTTTTGACCATATTTGGCATATTTTTGTCAACCCATCAAAATCTAATAGTCAAGACCCAAAATGGCCAAACACTGTTATCTTACTTAGTGCAGCAATCAATTTAAAATAACTGTAGTGGAAACTAATCACTTGTACTGTTTTTTGCTAGATATTTTTGTTAATTTATTTCAAAACTTGCAGCAACCAAAAACCAAGTCAGAGTAAGCTTATTAGTTTTTAATAATTGTTTCCGCCTCCAGCTCCTCCAAACTTTATTCGCTTCCAAGATTACCTCTGCTTCTCGCTTCTTTGATCAATGTGATTACGTTTCTGCTTCCTCAAAAATATAACCACTTCCGCCGCTTCCACTTTCCAGTAATAATCTTTTTGTTACCGAAAACAGGAAATTTTTGAGGACTTGTAGACTTGAGGCCATGGACTTGAGCTTCGAGGTCAAGGCCAAGACCAAGGACTTCAAAATCTGTCCTCAAAGACGTCCTCGAGGCCAAGAACGTCCTCAAGGACTCCAACGCTGTAAATAACCTACTCGCAAACAAGGATACACACCAAAAGTGTTGTTTGCTTGGAGTTGTCGCGAACAATTTCAAACTTGACCTAGCTAGCCGGAAAATTGTCGCTTTTTAAAAATTACGATCGGCAAAAAATCTTCTTTTTAAATTATAGTAGAAGAAAATTACTTTACGTTCACTAGATGTTACAGCACCGATCTCTTTTATTTGACCCTCTATATTTTTGAACTCGGCTCTTTCATTTCACCCTAATTTTTGCTGTGTTAATAATTGGTCAGCGCATCATTGTGTTTTTTAATTTTCGCACGTTTTGTTCGACGCCCTATTTCCGGCACAACGCGCATCTCGTTTGCTTTTTTGCCGAGTTCTAGCGTTCTAGTCTTTCATTTCATTTTGGGATTTTGAAGCAATCGGACGTTTTATTTGAAGTTTTTGTCACTCGGCATCGTTACTTGATTTCGGTTTGTTACTGGGTTAAATTTCAAATATTTTATTGCCGTGCCGTGTAGTTATGTGCTTTATTATTAATTCTCAATAAACCTCTATTTGCTGGAATTCAACTTGGATTGTGGAAACAGCACGGACGGGAAAGGCCCCAGTCTCGAATCGCTGGGGCAATTTGAAAACCTCTCTCTTACAATATATTTACAGAGGGCGTCTGTAACACTGGACATCATACGAGCTGAAAATGAGCTTTTGGCGATATTGCTTTCGAAGGCAAGTTCAGAAACTTTATGATGATACAGTCATATTCTAATTAATTAAAAATACTACTTAAAAAAACTTTGGAAGGTGTTTTTGTATACTGTAATAATTTTGGAGTAGAAAAAAGTTGTAAAAATTGATCCTTTGGAAAATTATTTGAAAGATTCATTTCAGGGGCCTTTTTTTTGTGTTTGGCTATTTTTGGTACACTAATTCATTTATCATGTTTTTTTAGGTGGTTATTCTCGTAATCAAAAAAACCTAAACGATAAGCGACCGGGAAAGGTCTAAATTCCACACATCATGAAACTTACATGAAAAAATCAATAAAGTAATTAACGACAAGCAAAGAGTTATAAGAAATTTAAGAAAATCTTAATAAAAACGTTTCTCCGCCTCTAATATTTCGAAGCCCAAAAAATAATAGCATTTTTAATTTTCAAATTTTGAGAAAAATTTTTAAAAATTTTGGTTCGCAGATACTAGCTGATAATTTTTCAAGTTACAGCAGGATTATAATATTGATCACTGGATATAAATCACAATTAAACGTTCTGGCGGGCTTGACAATTGAATTGGTCACTTATAAAGCCGAATTTAGAAATTTGCGCTACCGTACTTGAAATTTTTTGAAGTTATTTTTTTTCAAACAAATTTAATAATTTGTTGTGGAATTGCTAAACGTTTGGACGCATTGAAGTTTGACTATTCCGTGTTTTGTATTTTTATTCAATTAATATTTCCTTATCGGAGTTTCGAACTTCTGTTTGCTGAATGTGCTCGATTGGCGTCAAGTGAGAAGTGGAATCTTTCGTTTTGCTTGAAATACTTGAAGCGATTGTCGACAGAGCATTTCATTTAGCATTTCTTTAAGAAATTACATGTTTGATCAAAGAAACATATTTTAGTAGAAAAAGGCAATCGTTTTGTGGTTAATTTAAGTGTTTTGAGCTATCAACAATCATCCACAACCTAACACACTCTTAAATATAGTGAATAAGTGGGATTTGAAACGATCTATCTTTTAAGTAGAAACTTATTACGGTATAGTGGAGAATACTAGGTCAGCCCATACCAATGAAAGAAAGCTTAGAAGAAGAATGGGCGGAATAATCCTATTATTTTTCCGTAAAACTAAACATCTAGTTTAATAAAATAGAATTTCCGGAAAAATAGAATAAACGTCTAGTTTATTTAGTGAAACTAAATCACAAGTTGTGTAAGCCAAAATGGTCTTCTTCTTTCTTCATTGCCCGCTTTTCCTTGACGGTTGCGATGGCGCAGCTCGAGATTTTGCCGCCACACTTGATGGTCTTCCATCATATCCATCATTTCGCTTGGGTGAAGTCCCAAGCGATTCTATCCAAGATCCTCAAAGTAATTCGTCCATCTAATTCTAGGTCGTCTAACTGGACTTTTCCCATTTGCTTTGGCAGGTAATCTAGTTAGGGGTGTCTTTTTTAAGGTATTCTTGCTTACATTGTCTAATCATCTAAGCAAAGATCTTTCCACTCAAAGAAGTAACGGTTCGATGTTCAGAGATTTTCAAATCACCTTGTCAAATAGTGTAACTTCTTCAATTCTTTGTAAAAATCTCATTTCGGACTTTTAGATTCGCGATCGCACTCTTTTGGGTCATTACCCAAGATTCATGACCATAGGAGAGAATCGACACAAAAAGTGTTTTGAAAATTAAGAGCTTTGCATTTTTCGACAATTCTTGTTTCATGAAAAAGGAATAGTGCAAACTCGCATCACTGCACTAGCCTTGCCTATACGGGTACCAAGTTCATCGTCTTGCCTTCTATCACTCGTAAATTCAACCCTAAGATGAACTTCTCTACCTGCTTCAGTATTGCTTCATTCACTTGCAACACACACTGATCAGGGTTTCTTGAAAGATGAAGTACTTCAGTTTTTTGCCGTGCTTATTTTCATTGCGGCGGTGTCACATGCATCTGCAAGGCTATTTAATGCACTCTGGAGGTCAGATTCTGTGGAAGAAAGCAAAAGCAAATCATCAGCGAACAGCAGACGACTAATTTTGCAATTTCCAATTGCGGCAAGCTCATCAGCTTGGCTGTATTTGTCGATTCAATTTATGTAAACAATGAAAAGGAAAGGTAACAGAACCATCTTTGCCGGTGTTCAACGCCCACATGGAACGATTTTGATGTGTCGAAATGGTCTCATCACAAAAATGTCTTGTTACATTATTTACGAGTCGTAAGTCTATATGTCTCGTAACTCATAATATAAAATGTCATATTTTAAAGTCATATATTTTGAGTCATATATTCATGTCTCGTAAGTCATATATTAACTAAACAATGCTTAAATTTTCACCAATGACTTCGGCAAATCCAAAAATTGGAAAACATTACTTACCTTGACAACTTCAAATTTTCAGAAGTTATTCGTGACTAAATTTGTATCTATAAGTTAAGTTGATTTGTCGAAAAAATCGTGCTATTTAAAAGATTTTTCCGGAAAAAATGAGTGGGTAGATTTGGCCTTCTCCGTGTAAAATAGGATTAAATGGTAATGGTGTGAAATCCGAAGTAGTGACGTGCGTTCTTTTATTCCTTCTGTTGTAAGGTTCTTGAAACGTAAGAAAAGAAGAGATGCGGAGTACTCAGCAGATCTGGTAATTTTAGGGAGCCCAATAAAATTTAAACGCCCAAATCGTTTCAACGTTGAGCACAACAGGCAGCAAACATTCAAAGCCAATACGAATGCAATTTATGCAATTTGTTAATGCTTTCATTAAAATGTTTATGTTTTTTAAAAGGCTTTTTGTCTAACACTTGTCAAAAAGAATCGTTAGAATACAAGGCGCAGGAAAAGGAGTGGCTGGCTATTCATCGGAAAAATCCGAGCCGTGATTGACTGAAAAAGACCACCTAGTGAGCGTCATTAGAACAGGACCGCATTAAACAACACTTTTCCAAATTTATCCGCCTTTGCTCTTTTTACCCGCCAGTGCAAATCTTCCACCCAGCCTAATACAAAGTCGTCTCTTGCTTTTGATTTAGCCATTGGATTTCATCTTTCACGAAATCCGGGCCGTGCTTAACATTATGATGACAGTAGATTTTTTATTCTTGCACAAGGACGCTCTTTTTTCCATTTATCTGCTTTACCGCCAGTTTCATTTAAAAAACTTCTTAACCCACCCTCTGCGACAAAAAAATTGTGCACAGCTCAAAGATTGAGCACTAATGACACTCTCTAATAATTGCTCTTTTTCCAGCGAATCATGGCTTGGTTTATTCGTTATTCAACTTTTAAATGGTTTTTAAACTTTTTGCAATTTAGTTCTTTCAAATGGATTTAAAGAGTTACGGAGCTTATCCAAATGGCGCTAAAATGGCTGCTTTATTTTTTGAAAAATCATAAAAAATATCCAGCGGCTGGGTGCTTCTCCCTCAGACCCCAGAAATGTGATGTGCGTGAGTTGCACCAATTTGCTCAGCAAGTTGCCCTATCATTGAAAGTTTTCCAGGCAAAGTAAATTTACTGCATCTCTGGGTTCTAGCTCTTCCTCATCTAAACAAAATTTGTTGGAGCGCCTTGCAAAGAAATATGATGAATGAAGTGGTTTTGTTTCAATATGGTTTCGGAAACTAACCACTCTACCGAAACTAAAAATTTCATTACTAAGTGTAATAAATCTTATTAAACGGCAACCATTAATTCATCCGCTAATGCATATCCTAAGATCGTTAGTTGCAACCTATGTTTGATTAAAAAACATGCGAGAGTCAAACCAGTGCTACCAAAACCCAAGCAATCATCCATTAATAATTGACATTTGTACCAGCAATCAGTTATCCAGCATATCAACAGCATTATATTGTCTATCTGCTGACTGTAAATGCAAGAAAATCGACTTTCAGACACACTACAGTATGTGGAATCCGAAAATAGTTCCATAATAATGCAGAGGTATGCAAAATTTGAGTTGTTAACAACACCAGCCTTTTAGTTTTAAAGGAGTATTGAAGTGTAGTTTTTGAATTTTAACACTAATTATGAGAAAAATATTGGTAATCAAAGTTTTTGTCGCGTTTTTTTTTTGTTTGACGTTAAATAGCTTGAACGGAAACAATTTTGACTTTACGGAAAAAAATTTGGCTGTGGCCACATGCCATGATACAGGAAATAAATTAAATTAACGTTCAATACCTTTTAAAAGTTAGTTTGAAACTAAATTCCAAAGTTATGAAATTTACCAAAAGTTCCAAAATAATAAAAAATATTGAACACCGACTATAAAAAGTAACTACAAAGTTTTTATGCTTTCGTATTCAGTATAAAGGTTTTGTTAAAAAGTTTGCCGATTTCATATTTTGTCGAGTACACTTCCGGTATTTTGGCCATACTTTAATCGTTATGTTAAATTTAGGCAAAGATTTTTTAGGTTTTGGTCCTGCCTTTTCCTGGTAGCTGACATTCACACGATAATTTGATTTTATCAAAAACAAGAAAGCCAAAATACTGTAGAACATAATTATTGAGACGTTTGATTAATTTCTTTAAATCATTGTCGATCCAAAACATAAAAATAAAGTCACAACTGACCCTTAAGAGAAAATTGCAGATTCAACATGTAAAAAGTTGGATCTTGTGATTACAAGACATGTACTGAGTTAATACGCGATGTCTGGACAGGTTCGCGGAAAAAACGTATGTTTATTAGAGCCAAAGATTTTCGGCTTTTCTCTACTTTTCTTGTGCTTTATGACCTTTTTACGCAGTTTTTTGTGCCGATTTTGAAAATGTGCTTAAAAAAGTGATCCGATCAACTTCCGGAAAGATGTGGGGGGTGATCCACCATTTTTTCAAAATTTTCTTAAAATTTTAAATAGCACTTTTAGTTTTTAAGCAATAATACCGAAAGTAATTTTATGTGAAAGAGCATTTAATTCTGTGCACTTCAAAAAAATTGTTTGATTTCACCCAATAAGTTCGGAGATGTAAAGTATTTTCTGAATAATTTTTGTTACGCTTGAGTGATTTTTGAAGCAAAGTTGCTTATTCCAGCTTTAAAAGCACAGCCATTGGCTTAATTTGAGTCAATATGATCAAGCAGCTCCGACTTTGCACAAATCTAGAGTCAGAAAATCTGTTGACATAGTTTTCAAATCATGTTACGCATGAGTGATTTTTAGGAGTTTTACAATGAAATAATTTCTAAATAATGCTACGGGTGAGTGATTTTAACTGTATACTTCGCAGGAATATCGAAAATATCACAAATTTTATTTACAACTTTAACTAAAGACAATTTGGTATCTATTGTAAAATATATCACCAGTAGAATCAGCATTTGTGAATTGCAACAGCAATTTTAAAAATTGTCGCGACTTTCTTGAAAAGAAAAATGGAATATTAAAGGTATTACATTTTTGCAAAACATGAAGAATGTTGGCAGTAGTTATAACACATTTTGTAATAAAAGTCATGCAGCTGTGCTTAGCAGAGATGGGGTCGAGTACACATGGTTTGAGGCCAATTTAAGGACACAAAAAAATCCAAGCCATTGCCAAGAACACACCTTCCACGGACAGACAGACCCTCTCGAAGCCAAGGACAGACAGACCCTCTCGAGGCCAAGGACAGAACTGCTTGAGGCCAAGGACCAAGGACTCAACGCGGAAGTATTCTCCAAAAAAATAAAATTTCTTAGCTCAAAAATTACGCAAATATTTCGCATAATTCAGACAATCTCAAACAAAATTTTTTGATCACATATCCGCAAATTTTCCTCTAAATTCAACATACAACAATCCAAGATAAAACAACATACAGTACATAGCTAATGACCTTGCCCATTTTAACAAGTCAAAGAAACAGTGCTGTCGTCGAACCGAGGACAGGGCATTTTCAAGGACTTGCAGGCTTCGAGGCCAAGGCCGAGGACTTCAAATTGTGTCCTCGAGGCCAAGAACCTACTCGAGGACTCCACTTTTGGCATTTAGATTCAGAAATATAGTACAGCATATTACTGTATAATTTCCATGGGTGCGAGTTTTTATAGATGTAGTTGTTTTGAAAAAATACTAAATAAAAATACGCACAGTCAATAGTAATCTTCGAAAAAATCTTGAAAAAACTTTGCTTTATTGGCTTAAGGATAGATTTTTTAAATTTTGACTTTATGTATCGTAGCCAGTCATCTTGTTCTTTTTGTTATAATGACGCTTGTCTAATCACTCACAAACTTGATCGTGGCTTCTGCAGCATCGTTTGACAAAAATAGTTCAAACAATGTTAGTAAGTTCAAGACACAATAAGTCGTTGATTTATTTTATTTTAATCAGTGTTTCAATTATGAGTTCACGGCTAAAGGTACTGGGCCACTACTTTCTTGCCGTTTGCTTACCAGCAAGACGAATCATGTTTGCTTGATATGCAAAAGCTTGGAACGAACCAAAATTTGGTCTAACCTAGAAAGGTAAAAAATGTGAGCTTTCATAATATTACTCTTGTTTTCAAATATTAAGTGGACTTAATGAAAGCGTTTTCTCTTGTTTTAGTGTCTATGGCAGCTTAACTTTTATCGCTAATTTTGCTTGAATAAAGAGAAAAATGTATATAATACTCCTAAGAAATGAGTGCCTAATTTTTTTTAGGCAAACAGCTAAAAAAGCAGATTCTTTTACTACTCAATTGTTTAAATCTTTTATCCACAAAAAAGTAGTGGCACTGGAACAGAAAGAAAAATCACCTAAATGACTAAATTATAATATGACTTATGTCAACCCTAAAAATCAGAGCTGGGCAAGCCCGCAAGTCAGTCCGCAATTCCGCAATTGCGGACTAACAAAAAAAGTTGCGGAGATGTGGATTTGCGTACTTTGGCAGTTTAAATTGTGGACTTGCGGTTGTGGACTATTTTTAATTTTAATCCGCAATTCTGCAAGTTTTATAGCAATATTGAAATTCCTTTCTATTTTCGTAAAATATGTAGGGTTTTACCCAGTCAAATATGACAATTCAGTTAAATTTTTTCGAGTTCAAGCTTGGCAAAAATATCAAGTTTTTCGAGTTCAGGCTGACAAAAATACAACGACTTTTTTCGAGTTTAAGTTTGAATTTGCAGACCTGGTTTAAAGTATGGCTTTGTTGTTTTTTACCGTGAGTTCACAAAATTATCCACTGGCGTAGGCGTAGCCAGGGGGAGCCCAATGGGCCCGCCCCCCCATCCAATTAAGATACCACCAATTATAAAAGTTATGACAACATAGCCAGGCGATGTTTAGTTCAGTTTTTTTCAGTAACAAGGAAGACCGCGAAGTGACATGAAGTCTTCGAGACGAGCGGCCAACCTGGCATATAATACTAGGTGCATAACTATGAAACACCATTTTTTGCAATTTGTGTTTTTTTGCGCGAAATGATGCAGTTTTTTCTGTAGTTTCATATGAAATATCGTTCCAGCAAAAAAGCGATCTATATCGCTCAAAAAACGGCATAAAAAAGGCGTATGCAGCGATAAAACAATCAAACTCTACTTTTTTGTGAAAAAACGATCAATGTTTAGCAAAATCAATGAAGTGTGAAATTTTACTTGTCTCCATTGAAATCTAGGCGCTGCTCTGTGTTTAAATTAAGTTGCTAGATTTAGCAAGCCAAGGCTACTTAAAAACAGTAATGCGTGTTAATAACAATAATTATCATTAACATGGATACAGCAGTAATTAGTACATAGTCATCGGTAATTTTTTGCTGGAGTGCTGTCAGTCTGTAGCCTATCATAATTGTGGTGAGTATTAGATCTAACTTGCTTTAAAATTTACCTAGCTATAAAACTGAGTAATCTTTCTCTCAGTATTTTAGCATCTTGGTTATTCTCTTAGATGAAAGTTATACTGAGTGTCGCGATAATTGATTCTTGGCTAGAGTACTACCTTTAATCCCTATAATTGCCCACGTCGGCTGAAACTAGAGAACGACTGAGATGTTAATTGACGAATCGAAAATGGCAGTTGACAGTTCCTTTAGCTTCTTGAATCTCAGAAAGCAGCACACCAATCTTAAATTAGAACTTCTATTTAAGATTGAAACACAAACCAACTAACTGAGCAAAATCGCTCCACTTACATCTCTTACTAAACGGCCATACGAGCCAACCCCAGATACACAAACTTGGCTTAACTGCTTAAGAAACTAATACCTAAAAATCATCCACTTGTAGAATATTAGAATAATAGAATGAAAAACGACTCGCCTATTTATACTACGGCAAAAGCTATCAAATATTCCAGAACAATCCATAATACGTCACAATAGAAAAAAATGCAGAGCTTACGATAACAGATTTCGACATAATTATGAAGTCACAAACTTCAAGTCCAAATATAGCAATTAAGACAAGTAAACAACTAATTATTCTGGTGACTAATAGAAGACAGTAGAAAATACTAGAAAGGAATTATCTGGAATATCTCGAATATTCTAAATCAAAAAAAGCAGCAAAAGTAGTAAATCAGTCATGTACACATTAAAATACAGCAAATAATCATATCTCAGACATTCAAAATTATTTTTCGTGACATACGCCCCACCTTAAGAATATTATTGCAAATGATATTCAAAAACATCATGAATAATAATACTGCCAAATAAATGCAAACCCCAATCTACGCTTCTATCCCATTTATAATCGTCATTTCACAAAAAATCTAAAAAAATCACTTTTAAACTCAGTAAAAACAAATCCCTCTAACCAGTATACAAAAAACAAGCAAAAGCTCACAAAATATATACACCATCACATTTCAACCAATTTTCCGACTTAAGTAGTCGGCAACAACATTGTCTTTGCCTGGGATACTCTCAACTTTATAATCATATCTTTGTAATGCAAGGGCCCACCTCATAATTTGATCGTTTTGGAACTTGGCTTGATTTAAATACGATAACGGTTTATGGTCTGTTTGCAGTATAAAAGGCTTTCCTGCTAAATACAATCGAAATTTAGTCATTCCCCACACAATCGCCAAGCATTCCCGTTCTAAAGTTGAGTACTTGCACTCGGCTGAAGACAGTTTTTTGCTGGCATAAGCCACAGGGTACAGTTTATCATCGTGCTCTTGCATAAGTGGTGCTCCGAGTCCACAATTATTTGAAGCGTCCGTCATCAAGATAAAAGGTTTTTGATGATCTGGAAGTTGCAAAATAGGATTTTTTAGTAGATGTTCTTGCCAAGTCAAAAAAGCCCTTTCTTGGGCTTCGCCCCATTGAACTTTGTTCGGTTGCCCCTTCCGAGTAAGGTCGCTTAGTGGTGCCGAAATGGCAGCAAACAATGGAATATGAGCGTGGTAGTAATTCACAAGTCACAAAAATGACCTAACTTCTTTCTTTGTTGTCGGTCGCTGTGCCATTCCAATTTTCTCAAGATTATCGTCGTTGACTGTGATCCAATCAAAGCCAACTTGATGGCCAAGAAATTCAACTGATTTGGCCCCGAACACGCACTTAGTCGGACTAGCGGTCAGATGTGCTTGGTGAAGTCGATTCATCAGTTCATCCAACTCTCGAATGTGGGTATCCCAGTCTTCCGTATAAACAATCAGGTCGTCGATGTAGTTATCCACGTTCTTAAGGTCGGAAATTAGCATTCTCAGTCCCCGCAGTAAAGTTGCTCCTGAATTCTTCATTCCGAATGGCATTCGTATAAACTTGTAATTTCCGTCAGGAGTGACAAAAGGCGTCTTCTTCACGTCCTCTTCTGCCACAGGGATCTGCCAATATCCTTTACTCAAATCAATCTTGGAGATGTAGTTGCTCTTTCCCAAACGTTGGAACAGGTCCTCGTCGGGAGTCTTCATTGGCTCCTGATCGGCAACAGTTACTTTTATTTAACTTGCGATAATCAACGTATAATTCGGTTTGATCCGTCTTTCTTCTTTACGATGACAATTGGAGAAGTGTACGGCGAAGCAGAAGTCGGAATTATTCCAAGATCGAGCATTTCCTGAATTTCAGTCTTCAGGTTATCTCTGATAGCGTAAGGCAAAGGATAGGGTTTAGATCGAATCGGAGTGCTGTCAGTCAACGTGATTTGGTGTTGAATGACATTGAACTTCCCTGGCATTTCGGTGAACACACTGTCATAGGCTCCCAGAACTTGCCAGACATTCTCTTCCTGAGATTTGGTTAATCCGAGACCCAGCTTCAAATCCCTTAACGTCTCCTTTTGGCCGTTGCTCCCCAACTCTAGCAGCTCTTCCTTATCAACACTGGATTCATCGTCGTAGCTGTCAGATTCATGTACCTCAGAATTGCCCCCTGCATGGTTCCCAGGAATACCAACGCTGGCTTGGATGGTTTTGGTGTCTTCCGGTTCCGTGGTGGTATTGCCAAAAGATTCAACATCGGACTTCCTTTCAAAATACGGCTTGAGCATATTTGCATGATAAGTCTTTATCTTTTTATTAACCTCTATCTCATAATTATTTCCATTTCCACATCTCTCAACTACAAATGGACCGCACCACTGCAGCAGCAACTTATTGTTGTCAGTGGTTAGTAGAATCAACACCTTGTCACTAACTTAAAACGCTCTTCTTTTGGCCTCCCGATCATACAGTCTTTTATTCTTCGCCTGACTTCTCTTCAGTTCTTCTAGGGCAATTTTCATAGTATCATCCAGCCGCTCTCTAAGTTCAAGCACATATTGGTAGCTGGTCTTTACCTCCGGGACATCAGTTTCCTTAGTCCACAATTCCTTCAGAATCTGGACCGGCCCCCTCACTGTTCTTCTGTAGAGCAGTTCAAATGGAGAAAATCCAGTGGCTTCCTGAGGAGCTTCTCTATAAGCAAACACTAGTGGGTTTATGAAACGATGCCATTGTCGAGGCTGCTCGCTGCAGAGTCTTCGTAGCATCTTCTTTAGAGTACCATTAAACCTTTCGACTAATCTATTGCAGATAGGATGATATGGCGTCGTGGTCAGTCGATTGATGGACAGCAGTCGTGACACTTCCTGCGTACAACTTGACACAAATTGAGTTCCTTGATCGCGTAGGACCTTTTCTGAAATTTCTAAGCGGCTATACATGTCCAGCACAGCTTCAGCTACAGTTTCGGTGTCGATATTTTTAAGAGGCACAGCTTTGGGATATCTCGTTGCGTAATCAACCAAGGTAAGAATATATCTATGCCTTCTTTCCCTTGCTGGTGTTATCGGACCAACTAAATCCACGGCAACTTGTTTAAATGGTGTATCAATCAACGGCATTTCGCCGAGAGGAGCTCTGGCAACAGTTCCCTTGTCAACGGTCTTTTGACATATATCGCAGGATTGGCAAAATCCACTGCCGTCATTATGCATTCTAGGCCAGTAGAAGTTTGTTTGAATTCTGTCTTTAGTCTTCTTTACCCCAAAAGTCCGCCAAATATCGAATCATGAGCGACTTCCATAACACGAATCCGAAGGCTTTTTAGGAACCATGATTTGCTTCCACGTTTCTCCTAATTTATCAATCCTGCGGCGAATCCGGTAAAGTATTCCTTGACGTTTCTCAAATTTCACTTCGAACTCCCCACGCTTTGTAAGATCCTTTTTTTTGGAAAAAGCCTTTAACTCGTCGTCTTCGCTTTGCAGCTTACAAAGTTCCTCCCTTGACACGGAAAATCGAGAAAAGATTTCTTTTACATTCAGTGCCTTTACATTATCTCCTTGTCGAGCTCGCACCCGAGTGATCGCTGCAGCAGCAAGTTTCCATTCCGGATCCGGATTGTCTGCCTCCTGGCTCCTGTAATGTTGCCAATAATCAAGTCAGCAACTGGCTCCTGGACACACAATGCTTCTACTTCTCCCACGTTATACGGAGTGTCCACCTGAATTTTGGCGATCGGAGCTCTTATTAGCAAGGTTTTGTCAAAGGTTGTAACATAACCTTTTTCGCCAGTTAGCTCTTCTTGATTCACCAAATCCTGTTTGATTATTACTCCAGCACAGCCGGTGTCACGAAGTACCTCGACACACCTTTCGCCTACTTTTCCATTGACTAATAAATTGCAGCTTATCTTTCGCATCAACATCCAAACACACTCCAGACTTCAGCACTTCCATTTGCCCTCCAGGTTTTAACTCTAATAACTGAGTTTCTTTTTCTGAATTCATTCGAGGCAACTCTCGAATCTCAACCGCACATCCCGCACGATGCACCGATGGTGGAGGTTTGGGTCCATTTGGTCCGGGACGCTGTGCATGGTGATTCCGTGGTGTAGAACGACATTCTCTGGCTTCATGCCCATAACTGCCACACTTCTGGCACGAAAATCTCCTTTCGTATCTCCCTTCCTCTCTGCGATGCCCATCTGGCATCCTGGAAACGCATTCTGTGGCACGATGTCCTTCGCAACCACATCAGAAACACTGTACCGCGCTGCGGGGTCTTTCCGAGTTTCCCCCTCTGCTTCCATTCTGCGCATCTTCTCGTCTTGATTGCCAACTAGAAAGCTTTTTTTTATGAGCCTTAAATACTGCTCTGCCCATGTCACTAGCTCATCTAAAGTTTTTGGACTCCTCTCATTCAAATACACTGAAAGCTTCTTTGGACACGCGTTAGTAAATTGTTCTCATACCATCAATTCCACCACTCCATCAAAAGACTCTTCAACTTTAGCCAACTTTACCCACTTGGTGAGGTAATTTTTTAATCGTACTATAAACTGGCTGGGGCTTTCTTGTACTTCTGACTTCGCATCACGAAATCTTCTACGGTATTCGAACTCCGTGAAGTCGTACCTCTTCAACAACGCCAATTTCAGACGATCATAATCCATCGCTTCGTCTTTTGACAATCTTGAATAAACTTCCAACGCCCGGCCTGATAACAACGGGCTCAATTGGGTAGCCCACGCCTCCTTTTCCAGCCTGCAACTGTAGCATATCTCTCAAATCGTAAGAGATATTTATCTAAACCATCTCTGCCATCAACAAAGGCAGGTACCTCGGGCGATCGTGCAATTCTAGCACTTCGCCGTATCACTTCTTCGGCAATCCCTGCGGGTCGAGCTGCAGTTTCCAGCCTCTTGACTTCTAACTCCAGTTTTAGCCGTTCCAATTCCACGGCGGCTTTTCTTTTTTCTGCTTCGTGTTTAGCAAGCAGTTTTCTTTCTTCCACTTCACGCTCGACCCTCTTCTCTTCCACCTCTCGCTCGGCCATCCTTTCTTCTGCCTCTCGTTCAGCTTGCAGCCTCCTTTCTTCCACCGCAGCTTCTCGCACGGCTTGCAGCCTCCTTTCTTTGGTCACAGTCTCGCGCATTTTGCGCCATTCCTCCATTACGACTTTACTCTTGGATTTCTCATCTAAGCCCAAAGACTCCACTTGCTTCTTTAATTCTTCAAAAGCTTCGAAACGAACATCGCCATGATGATAGTCAACCAACAAATGTGTTCCCGGACGAGCCCCCAGATGTCGCGATCGTTGATACTTGGCTAGAGTACTACCTTTAATCCCTATAATTGCCCACGTCGGCTGAAACTAGAGAACGACTGAGATGTTAATTGACGAATCGAAAATGGCAGTTGACAGTTCCTTTAGCTTCTTGAATCTCAGAAAGCAGCTCACAATCTTAAATTAAAACTTCTATCTAAGATTGAAACACAAACCAACTAACTGAGCAAAATCGCTCCACTTACATCTCTTACTAAACGGCTATACAAGCCAACCCCAGATACACAAACTTGGCTTAACTGCTTAAGAAACTAATACCTAAAAATCATCCACTTGTAGAATATTAGAATAATAGAATGAAAAACGACTCGCCTATTTATACTACGGCAAAAGCTATTGAATATCCCAGAACAATCCATGATACGTCACAATAGAAAAAAATGCAGAGCTTACGATAACAGATTTCGACATAATTATGAAGTCACAAACTTCAAGTCCAAATATAGCAATTAAGACAAGTAAACAACTAATTATTCTGGTGACTAATAAAAGACAGTAGAAAATACTAGAAAGGAATTATCTGGAATATCTCGGATATTCTAAATCAAAAAAAGCGGCAAAAGTAGTAAATCAGTCACGTACACATTAAAATACAGCAAATAATCATATCTCAGACATTCAAAATTATTTTTCGTGACACTGAGAATGGTTGACTGTCAGTTGACTAAGCCAAAGGAAGGTTTTAAAGTGTGTGTGGGACTGTATAGTGCAGGGTGAGAGTTAAACTCGTGTCCAGTATTGTGCACAATGAATAACACTTGGTCCGAGTTTTGTTATTCATTTCATGGATGGCTGAATCCAGTGTCGGTATGGTTTTTACGTATGCGTGCTACAATGATAATGTTTTATTTTTGATGTGGTCTTTACAACTGTGGTATTGAACATTAAATCTGCAGTTTTTTCAGAGTTTGAATAAATGTTAGTAATTGATAAAGTCGAATTAGTTGTACGCAAAAAGTATTTAGTGTTGTACTAACTGCAAATTAAGTCTCTTTTGGCTACTGGCACATGCCTCAGTCATTTAACAGCTTACAAACGATTACGATCATACTCCACTTTGGTCGACAAAACGATTAAACACCAAATTTGTGTTTATTTTTTATAATTTTGATAAAGATGCTATTTTTGTGATTTATTAAAATTGCGAATTTGCATTCTCTAATAATTTTAACACTTGAAAACTCACTTTTGGCAACAATCGTAGTTCTAAAATTTGGTGATGAAGTTCTAAACTTTGTTTTTTGATTTTCTCGAAAACTTGATATTTGGTAGTTTGATCGTTTTGCGCCTGGACCCTTCATTTGCTTTGGCAAGTAAAACTTGCTTGGGGAGTCTTTTCTGAGGTATTTTGCTTACATGGCCTACCAATCTAAGCTGACATCTTTCGATTCAGAGAAGTAAAGGTTCGATGTAAAGAGATTTTCGAAATACCTTGTTCAACAATACACCTTCTTTAATTGTTTGTAAAAATCTCACTTTAGACTCAAGCATTTGCGATCGTACTTTTGCCGTCATTACCCAAGATTCATGACCATAGATGAGAATCGACACAAAAAGTGTTTTTAAACTTAAGGGCTTTGCATTTTTCGACAAGTCTTGTATCATGACAACCGAATAGTGCAAACTCGCATTCCTGCCCTAGCCTCGCCAATTTGGCAATTCAATTCTTCGTCATGCCTTGCGTCATTCGTAAATGCATCCCCAAGATACATAAACTTCTTTATCTGCTTCAGTATTGCTCCATTCAATTGCAGCACGCACTGATCAGGGTTTCTTGAAAAAATAAAGTACCCCGGTTTTTTGCCGTGCTTATTTTAATTCCGGCAGTGTCACTTGCATCCAGAAGCGCCGAGAGCCAAACGTGGTCTCGGGGCCAGCTCAAATATGACATATTTCCGGTTTTGTGAACTCCAAAACGGACGGAGAAAATGCAGCAGTTTTGTCCAAATTATTGCGTGATCTTCAAAAAAAAAAAGGTCTTCACCAAAATTTTTACGGTTTTTCGGTCGAAAAAGGTCTTCAGGCCTCACATACTGATTTCTTAGTGTCATTTCGATGGACTCCTCTCGAGCTCATGGGCCTTCTGCTGGGCCCGCTGAAGCCAACGGCTTTCCTGAAGCCCACGGGCCCCCTAAAGTCCATGGGCCCCGGGGTCATTGTACCCCCCTGCCTCCCACTCTCGGAGGCCTTACATGCATCTGCAAAGCTATTTAATGCACGCTGGAGGCCAGATTCTGTGAAAGAAAGTGGAACCAAATCATCAGCAAATAACAGACGACTGATTTCGCAAATTCTAATCGCGGCACACTCATCAAATTGACTGCATTTCTCGATCCAATTCATGTAAACAATGAAAAAGAAAGGTAACAGAACGCACCCTTGTCGGAGTCCAATGTCCACATGGAACAATTCTGATGCAGTCTCGTCACAAAATGTTTAATTGTATCGTTTAGGTCATATATACTGTGTTAACTAAACAATGCTTAAATTTTTAAAAATGATTTTGGAAAATCTTAAAATTGTAAAACATCTTTTACTTTAGCAACTTCAAACTTTTAGAAGTTATTTTTGACTAAATTTGCATCTTAAGTTTAGTTTATTTCAAGTAAAAAATCGTCTTATTTAAGAGGTTTTTCGCAAAAACCTGGAGGGTAGATTTGACGCCCTCCTTGTAAAATAGGTTAAAATGGTAACGGTGTAAAATCTGGAGTAGTGGCGTGCATTCTTCTACTCCTTTTGTTGCAAGATCCTTGAGAGGTAGAAAAAAAAAGAGGGGCGAAGTGCCCGGCAGGTCTATTAATTTTTGGGAGTCTGCCAAAATCTAAACGCCCTCAACTTTGAGCCCAACAGGCAGCAAACATTCAAAGCCAATGCGAATGCAATTTATGCAATTTTTTAAAGCTTTGATTAAAATGTTCATGTTTTTAAAACAGCTTTTTGTCTGGCATCTGTGAAGAAGAATTGTCAGAATGGAAAGCGCAGGAAAAGAAGTGGCTATTTACAAGGGCGTTGGCTGAAAAATTTTCGGGTGGGGGCCAATAAGAATAAAGCCAGTATTAATTAATAAAATTAGAAGAATTTTTGAAATTTGAGAGGTTTAAGGGAGAGAGTGTGAAAACACAAGGGGCAGACTGTGACTATTAGGCGCGAACATTTAGGCGCGGGACGTTTAAGCGCTGCCGATTATACACCGGGACTTTTATGCACCTGGACTTTTATGCGCCGAGACTTTTAGGCATCAGAGATAAAAAAATTTTTTTTCAAAAATTTATTGAAAAAAAATTTTTTTCCAAAAAAAAGATTTTTTGAAAAGAACTTTTTTCCAACAAAAAAGTTTTACTTTGATTAAAATGTTAATATTTTCGAAGCTTTCCATTTGATGTTTGTCACGAAGAATCGTCAGAATAGAGAGCGCAGGAAAAAGAATGGCTACAGGAAAAAGCCGAGAAGTGAATTTATGGAAAAGGATTGCTGAGAGAGCGTCATTTGTGTACAACCTTTAAGCTGTACAAGAATTTTTTTTGTCAGCAGAGGGTGGGGTTGGAAGTTTTGCTAAAAGTGACTTCAAAAGCAGATGAATGGAAGAAGAGCGGAAAAAGTTTTACAAACAATTGATTTTTTGTTGCTTGTGCAATATTGGCACACGCAGCAAGTCGTGTGACATTTCATGATTATTTTGAGTCTACCTCCACCAAACAATACAGTACAAACTTTTTGAGGAGCTATGGATTCATCTCTCGGCAGATTCCTATTTATGGTCTTTACATCTTGTTGTACATGTAGTAAAAGCAATGTTTAAATCGATATTTTAAAGCTTAATCTTTACACCTTGTTGTAAATACACTTATAGTAAAAACAATGTTAAATTCTTGAAGTCAACTTCTTAAGAAATCAGCCTGAAAGCGAAGTTTGCGTTTGAATAAAACTCATTTTATTTGTGCTTCAAAATTGATTGCTTTGTTACTTTTTCGAGCAAGACAGATCAGCTCAAATTTTGTCCTGGGATACAGCACGATGACGAGTGTAATTTGTTTACACTCATGCAGCGACTTTTCCATATTTTAACTTATACGTATATATTCTCCCAAATCTCAGCAATCTTTTTTCAGCCAATCACTGCTCGGCTTTTTCCTATAGCCATTCCTTTTCCTGCGCTCTCTATTCTGACGATTCTTCTTGACAAACAACTGATGAAAAGCTTCGACAATATTAACAATTTAATCAAAGTAAAACTTTTTTGTTGGAAAAAGTTTTTTTTTTTTTAAGTTTTTATTTGAAAAAAGACTCTCGTTAGAAAAAAAATATTTTGGAAAGAAAAACGTTTTCTGGTAGAAAAAAATGTTTTTTGGAAAAAAATCTTTTTTCTTGAAAAAAAACGTTAAATTGTTTTGAAAAAAAATTTTTTTTAGCTCTGGTGCCTAAAAGTCTCGGCACATAAAAGTGCTGGCACATAAAAGTCCGGGCGCCTAAACGTCCGGCGCATAAACGCCCCGTGCCTAAACGTCTGCGCCTAAAAGTCGTAGACCGCAGGAGGGGGCCATGGCCCTCCAGCCACTCATCTTGCCGACGCTCATGGCTACTTATACGAAAAATCCGAGCCGTGATTGACCGGAAAAGACTACTTAGTTAGCGTCGTTAATGCTCGACAGCATTAAAGGACACGTTCCCAAACCTATCCCCTCTTGCTCTTCTTCCATAAAACGCATACGTCTTGCTCGTCAGAGCAAATTTTCTACCAAGCCTAATACCCAGTCGTCGCTTGCTTCTGATTTAGCGATTGAAATTTATCTTTTACAAAATATTGTCCGTTCTCAACATTATGATGACAGTAGATTTTCTCTTCTTGCCCAAGGACGCTCGCTTTTGATTTATCTGCTCTTAAAACCACTTTCATTTAAAAAACTTCTAACCCCACCCTATGCGACAAAAAAAAACATTTGTGCACAGCTTAAATATTGCGCACTAATGACTCTCTCTAATTGGTCTTTATCAAGCCAATCACGGCTTGGCCTATTTCTATAAATAGCCGCTTCTTTTGCTGCGCTTTTCAGTCTGACGTTTCTTTTTGGCAAGTATCAGATGAAAAGCTGCTTCGAAGACATGAACATTTTCATTGAAGCAATTGTTAAAATCTGTACCAACAATCACTTAAACAACTTAATTTTAAAATCACAAAAGCAATAAAATGGTAAATAACTTTAAAATTACAGTATCTTTACTCTAATTTAGTATTTCTTTTATATACAGTATATATATATTTTTTGTCACTGTTTTTCCCAATACTATCTCGCTATAGTAACGTACTGCAACTGTAGCGTAAAAGATCGTCAATAGGAAAAAATGAGAAAGTAAAGTTCAAATATGGTGTGAAAGTAGCTTAGCTTCTAGTAGCCTCGTACAGTGGTGCAACTACTGAGGGGCTAACTTCAGCTCTGTTTTAGCAAATTCACTGAAACATTTTTAACCCAAAATTGAAAGTGTTTATATATATTTTGTATTTGGCCTGTGAATAAGGGGGGAGGGTAGAAGAGGATGCTAGACAATTTAATTCTTTAACTGTTTTTCAAATCTTAGTAATTTAGTTCTTTCAAATGGGTCCAAAGAGATACGAAATTTATCCAAATGGATCTAAAATGTTTTTGTTTTTTTTTGAAAAATTACAAAAAATACTTAGCTGCAGGTGCTTCTCCCCCAGACTCTAATATGTGATATCCTGAGTTGCACCATTTTGCTCCACATGTTTCCCAATTATTGAAAAATTTTCAGGCAAAGTAATTTCACTGTACCTCTGGGTTCTAGCACTCCCCTCCTAAACAAAATTTTGTTGGAGTGCCTGGCGCAGTAATATGATGAATAGAATTGTTGCGTTGCAATATGGTTACAGAAAGTAATCACTCTACCAAAACTGCAAATTTTATTAGTAAGTGTAGTAAATCTTATTAAACGGCAACCATTCATTCATCCGCTAATGCATATCCTAAGATCGTAAGTTGCAACCTACGCTTGTTTAAAAACAATGCGAAAGTCAAACCAGCACTACAAAAACCCAAGCAATCACTCAATAATAATTGACATGAACACCAACAATCAGTTAACCAGCATATCACCAGCTCTATATTGTCTATCTACTGACTGTGACTGCAAGAAAATTGACTTTCAGACACACTACAGTCTGTGTAATCCAAACATAGTTCCATAGTTATGCATAGATAGGCAGTATTTACGTCGTCATCCACACCAATCCCTTTAGTTTTAAAAAAGTATTAAAGTTTAATTTTTGAATTTTAACCCAAAATATGTGAAAACTATTGGTTTTCAAAGTTTTTGTTTCGTATTTCTTTGTTTGACGTCAAATAGCTTAAACGGGAAAGATTTTGACTTTACGTGGAAAAATTCCGCTGTGGCAACATGACAAGATACAATAAATGCATTAAATTAACGTTCAATACCCCTTAAAAAGTTAAATTGAAACTAAATTCCAAACTTATTAAAATTATCAAAGTTCCGAAATAAAAAAAAAATGTTGAACACTGACTATCAAAATTAACTTAAAAGTTTTCATGCTTTTCTATTCACTATTTACGTTTTGTTGAAAAGTTTGCCGATTTTATATTTTATCGAGTATATTTCCATTATTTTTGGCCATGCTTCAATAGTTTCGTTAAATTCCGGAAAAGCTTTGTGAAGTTTAGGTCCTACCTTGGCCTAATAGCTGACATTCACACGACAATTTATCTTCAATCAAAAACAATACAGCCAAAATACTGTAGAACATATTTATTGAGATGATTTGGTTATTAACTATACAAAATTGTGAATTTAGAACATAAAAATGATTTCATCGCTCACTCTTAAAGAAAAATTGCTAACTCAACGTGTAAAAAATTAAATTTTGTAATTACAAGACATGTCCTACACACGATGTCTGGATACATACGCGGAAAAAACGTATGTTTGCTTGGGCCCCCAAATTTTTGTTTTCTTTACTTTTCTTGCGTTTTGTGATATTTTTAGGCATTTTTTTGTGTTGATTCCAAAAATGTGCTTAAAAATGGGATCCGACCAACTGCCGGGAAGATATGGCGGGTTTGATTCACTATTTTTTAGTCTTTTAGTTGAAATATTGTTATAGTTAAGTATTAATATTGTTGTTAAGTTATACTATTAATTATTGTTAAGTTATGATAATAAGCTAAATCACTATAGCGTTTTTAGTCTTTAAGTTGTATAATTGAGAGTAATATTTTATTTAAAACAGCTTTTAATTTTGTGCATTTCAAAAAAAAAATTATTTGAATTGATCTAATAATTTCGGAAGTATGAAGTATTTTGTAAGTAATTTTTGTTGCGCTTGAGTAATTTTTGAAGCAAAGTTGCTTAATTACAGCTTTAAAAGCACTGCCATTGACTTAATTTGAGTCAATTTGATCAAAAAGCTTCGACTTTGCACAAGTGGAGAGTCAGAAAATCTGTTGACATAGTTTTCGAATCACGTTATGCATGAGTAATTTTTAGGAGTTTTACAATGAAATAATTTCTAAATAATGCAACACATGAGTGATTTTAACAGGATATTTTGCAGGAGCATCAAAAACATCACAAATTTTACTTACAACATTAAATAAAGACAATTTGGTGTTTATTGAAAAATATATCCACAGTAGAATCATACATTTTTGAATTGCTACAGCAATTTTGAAAATTGTCGCGAACTTTTGAAAAGAAAATGAAATATTAAGCTATTACGTTAATGCAAAGCGTGAAGAATGTGGGTAGTATTTATAACACATTTTGTAGTTAAAGTCATGCAGCTGGAATTAGCAGAGATGGAGTTGAGAACATAAGACTTGAGGCCAAGACCAAGGTCAAGGACTAAAAAAAATTTAAGGCTCTAGCCAAAAACACAAATTTCGAGGACAGACCCTTTTCGAGGCCAAGGGCAAGACTGCTTGAAACCACGATCAAGGACCAAGGACACAACGCGGAAGTGTTCTCCAAAAAATAAGAATAAAAATGTCTTAGCTCAAAAATTTTGCTAATATTCCGCATAATGCAGGCAATCTCCAAAACAAAAGGTCTTCGCTCAAAAATCCGAAAATTTTCCACTAAGTTCAAGCTCTAAGACAAAACAACATACAGTACATAGCTCATGACCTTGACCCATTTTCAACAAGACAAAAAATAGTGCTGTCGTCGATCCGAGGACAGGGCATTTCCGAGGACTTTGAAGGCTGAGGACTTCAAATTATGTCGTCAAGGACGTCCTTGAGGCAAAGAACGTCCTCGAGGACACCACCTTTCGCATTTTTGCCAAGAATCACAGTACAACATGTTATAATTTCCAAGGATGTGAGTTTTTATAGATGTAGTTGTTATGGCAAGATACTAAATAAAAATACGCAGAGTCAATGATAATCTTCACAAGTACTTTGAAAAAACTTTGCTTTATTGGATCAAGAGTAAATTTTTTTTAATTTTGACTTCATGCATTGTAGCCAGTCGCCTTGTTTGGTTTGTTATAATGACACTAGTGAAATCACTCACAAACTTAATAGTCGTTTCTGCAACATCGTTCACCAATAATAGTTCAAACAATGGTAGCAAGTTCAAGGCACAATAAGATATTGATTTATCTTATTTTAAGCAGATGATTCAATTATTAGTTTACAGCAAGAGGTACTGCGCCACTACTTTATTGCCGTTTGTTTACCAACAAGAAAAATCATGTTTGCTTTATAGGCGTAGCCAGGGGGGGGGGGGGGGGCAGGGGGCCCGCCTCCCCCCCAATTAAAATATCACCAATGATAAAAAATTATGACAACATAGCCTAGCAATGTTTAGTTGCAGTTACGGACAACGAGGGAGCCCCGGAGCCCACAACTAACAACCAGGGGGCCCCAGGGCCTTTAACCAACAACCTGGAGGCCCCTAACCGACAACCAGGAGACCCCGGGGCCCCTAACTAACCACCAGGTGGCCCCGGGCCGTTAACCGACAACCAGGGGGCCCCTAACTGCCAAACGAGAGCTTTGAGGCCTCTAACTGACAAACAGGGTGTCCTGGGGTCCATAATTGACAACCAAGGGGCCTCCAAGGCCCCTAACTAACAAACAGAGGGCCCTGGGGCCCTTAACTGGCAACGAGAGGGTTTCAGAGTCCCTAACTAACAACCAAGGGCCTCCAGGGCCCCTAACTAACAACCAGGGGGCCCGTAACTAACTACCAGGGGGCAATTGGGCCCCTAACTAACGACCAAGGTGCCCGGGGCCTCTAACCGACAACCAGGGGCCTTGGGGCCCCTAACCTACAACCAGGGGGCCCCGGATCCCCTAACTGGTAACCAGGGTGCCCCAGGGCCCCTAACTGATGACCAAGGGACCCGGGCCAGGGGCCCTGTAATTCAAATTTTTAACAATTTATAAGCAAAACCCGTGAAAAATCTTAGAGTTTTGTGCTAAAAGTTGCAACCCCAGGCCCTCGTTTAACGCTGTTATGAACTTAATGCTATAACACAGGCGGTAGTGCAAATCCCCAATTGAAATACTACCAATGATAAATATAATGAGAGCATAGCCAGTATGTTGTCCTTGCCTGGAATTGCAGTTTCTTTAATTTAGGATATACGTGTACAAAAGTAAGCAATGATAATGACTGCCACCAGTCCGTCATAATAATTTTGGAGGTTTCAAAAAACTGTTCAGTGAAGTGACTCGTGTCCTGCACGTTTAGGAAAAAATGTTATTTTAATTTTGCTTTAAATGTTTTTTTTTATGAAAGAACTTAAGGGAGCGATTTTATCTCAAAATCACAGGCGTAGCCAGGGGGGTGGCATAGGGGGCCCGGGCCCCTCAATTAAAATGCCACCAATGACAAAAATTTAACAAAAAGACTTGTTTTTTCATTTTCAGTTTCTTTTAGCATCTTTGCGTACAACAGTAATTAACAATAAATAATATTGACGACCAGGGGGTCCGGCGCACCTCCTTAATTCAATTTTTCCACCAATTTAAACGTATAACCAGGGTGAAATCAATGGTTTTTGTCCAAAAATTTGCTATCTCAGGCCCTCATCTAAACTTTTATGAACGTAATGCAATAACCACTGCCGTACTTGCCATATGGTACAGTGCCAGTGCCCAGCGCTCAGATAGTAGAACTTTTTTTGGTCTTCACTTACATTTGGCAGAAAGATGTTGCAAAAATCTTATAAGTGCCAGGGACCCCGCGCAATATAAATCCAGCCTTGGAATAACATGTTTAGTAAGCGTAGCCATCTATTGCACCATTTTTCAATAACAATTCACCTCCACCTCGCCAGTTTTTACGCACAAAATACTTTAAAAAAAATAGCTAGGGAAAATGCTCATTTAACAAATTATTGAATTTCGATCGAGGGGGCCTGGGCCTTCTGGCCGTACATGTACTCCTATAACTGGTTAACTTCATGACAAAACAAAAATCTTTAAGTAAAATCTTCGAGCGGATTACTATTTTCGCTAAAATATTGCAGGAGGCAATGTGCCTTGCTTACCCCTACATGGACCAAATCACTTACAATTAAAACTTTATATCATAATGCAAGATTTTAAACGTGTTTTGGACTTTAATTGCAAGTAAAAAGAGAAATGAACACTTAAAAACTTTCGATTGGCTTTCAATGTTAAAAATCTAGTTCTTTTAAAGAGCTGTGAACACGTGCAAAATGTGATCTAATGGGATTGAAATAGCTTTTTTTTCCAAAAACGTACAAAAATCTGCCAGCGGCTGGGGGCTTCGTTCCCAAACCCCCACAACCGCCGTCGCTGGGGCTCTACCCCAAGACCCCCGTCTGTGGTACGTTTGAGTCCACAAGCTTACTCAACGCGTCTCCTAAGTTGGGCATTTGCTCTTTCTAACTATTAGTTTTCCTCCTTTCTCTTTACCAAAATCCTGGTTAAATGCCAACGGGCTACAGCTTCAGATCTTCCATTCTACGATATCTTTGCCCCACAAAAAGTTCCTTTTTTGAAAATTTCTGATGACGTCATTGCATGTGATTAATGGTTTGCCCCCCCCCCCAATCAAAAATCCTGGCTACGCCTAAGTTTGCTTGATTTGCAAAAGCTTGAAACTAACCAAAATTTGATCTAACTTAAAAAAGGTAAAAAATGTGAGCTTTCATAGTATTTCTCTTGTTTTTTAGATATTAATTAGACTGAATTGGAGCGTTTTTTCTCTATGTAGTGGCTAAAGCAGCTTAACTTTTATTGTTAATTTTGCTTGAATAAAAAGAAAAATGTATATACTGTAATACTCGTCAGAAATGAGCGATTAATTTTTTTTAGGCAAAAAGCTATAGAAAAGCAGATTCTTTTATAACTCAATTGTTTAAATCTTTTAACAGCAAAAAATGTTGGCACTGAAACAGAAAAAAATTCAGTTAAGAGACTAATTCATAATATGACTAATGTTAAACCTAAAATATCATGTTATTTCTTGGAAAGTACAAACTTGAAATTTGTCTTATCCAACAATCACTCTTCCAAAATAAACAGCAAAACCTTCTCTCCAACGACCAACATCAATCTAGCATTCTGAAGACTTTTCAGTGTTCACTTGTGCTTAGCATAATAGAAAATCTTCGACGTAAATTTAAGGTTGGGAAAAGAGAGAAATTGAAAATTTATAATGATTTTATGGTCCAAACTTTCAAGCCTTTTAAACAATAAGTCTTGACTCTTTTTTAAGCTTTCAAAACTCTTTTAGCTTGCTTGTAAGTGAAACACAAGTAAATGCTATCAGGCGCGTAGCCAGGATTTGGAAAAGGGGGGGGGCTATTTTGAAAGAGTGAGAAGTGTGCAAACGACCTTGACTCGAATTTTCATTGAACTTGAATCAGTTTCAGACGGTTTGTCCGAAAATTGAGACGAAATTTTTCGGAAAGCTCGGAAATTCAAAGGTTTTTTTCCGCCGAAAATCAGGTGTTCTCCAAAAAAAAAAAAGGTCTTCACCGAAATTGAGAGTGATTTTTCGGCCGTAATCCGAAATTCAAAGGTTTTTTCCGCCCAAAATCAGGTGTTCTCCAAAAGAAAAAAAAAAAAGGTCTTCACCAAAATTGAGAGTGATTTTCCGTCCAATTTCGCAAATTCAGACGTTTGAGGGGGGCTGTTTTCGTTTGGGGGGGGCTATTTTCAATTTTTCACAAAAAATCTGCCTCAAAAGCACAAAAAACATGCGATTTTGCATACTTCACAAGCCAATGGGGGGGCTCGAGCCCCCCGCCCCCCCCTGGCTACGCTACTGAATGCTATTCATTTTGAACTTAGCTATATAGCTTGAACTATTTAAATGGTAAACAATGCTGCAGAAGCCACAATTAAGTTTGTGGTGATTTCGCAAGTATCATTATGACAAACTGAACAAGATGACAGGCTACTATGCATGAAGTCAAAATTGAAAAACTTATTCTTAAGCCAATAAAGCAATGTTTTCAAGATGCTTGTGAAGATTACTATTGACTGTGCGTATTTTTAGTTAGCTTTTTCCATAACAACTACAGCTATAAAAAATTGCACCCATTGTAATTATGACATGTTGTACTGTATTTCTGGCCCTAAATACAGCAGCATGACTTTAACCACAAAATGTGTTATAAATACTACCTACATTCTTCACGCTTTGCATTGATGCAATAGTTTAATATTTCATTTTTCTTTTCAAGGAAGTCGCGACAATTTTCAAAAATGCTGCAGCAATTCAAAAATGTATGATTCTACTGGTAACATATTTTTCAATAGACACCAAATTGTCTTTATTTAATGTTGTAAGTAAAATTTGTGATGTTTTCGATGCTCCTGCAAAATATGCAGTTAAAATCACTTATGTGTAGCAATATTTAAGAATTATTTCATTGTGAAACTCCTAAAAATCACTCATGCATAACGTAATTTGAAAATTATGGCAACAGATTTTCTGACTCACCTTTTGTGCAAAGTCGGAGCTTTTTGATCAAATTGACTCAAATTAAGCCAATGAAGAAGCTTATTAGTTTTTAATAATTGTTTTCGCTTCTAGCTCCTCCAAATTTCAAACGCTTCCAAGTTCGCGTCTGCTTCCCGCTTCTTTGATTGATGTTAATGCGCTTTTGCTTTTTCAAAAATATAACCACTTTCGCCCCTTCCACTTTCCAATAATAATCCATTGTTACCGAGGACAGGGCATTTTTGAGGACTTGTAGACTTTGAGGCCAAGAACTTGAGCTTCGAGGCTAAGGCCGAGACCAAAGACTTCAAAATGTGTCCTCAAAGACGTTGGTCAATCTCCTCAAATACTGCGTAAAAAAATTTTGGAAGGCGTTTTTTGTATATTTTAATAATTTTAGAGTGGAAAAAAGTTGTGAAAATTGATTATTAGGAAAGTTATTTGAAAGGTTCCTTTCAGAAGCTTATTTTTGTGTTTGGTTATTTTTGATACACTAATTTATTTACAAGATTCGCATAGGCTAGGGAAAACTTGTGGTGGAAAATCGGTACCGGCAAAGTCCAAAGCATAACAATTTTGTTAAGTCATAGAGCTCAGTCAATTTCTTGACCGAACTACCACCAAGCAAAACAGTCGTGCGAAAAAAAAAAAAATCTTCTCTGTGTCAAAAAGAAATTTGAGAGTAAAATAACTAATTTATTTATTATGTTTTTTAAGGTGGTTATTTTCGTAATTGGAAAAACCTAAACGACAAACGACTGGGAAAGGTCTAAATTCCACTCATCATGAAACTTACTTGAAAAAATTAATAAAGTAATTAACGACACGCAAAGAGTTATAAGAAATTTAAAAAATCTTAATGAAAACGTTTCTTCGCCCCTATTATCTTGAAGCGCAAAAAATACTAACATTTTTAATTTCCAAATTTTCAGAAAAATTTTTAAAAGTTTTGATTCGCCGATTATAATAGCAGATAATTTTTCAAGTTACTGCAGGATTATAATATTGATCGCTGGATATAAATCTTAATTTAACGTTCTGGCGGCTTGGCAATTGAATTGGTCACTTATAAAGCCTAATTTAGAATTTTGCGCTGCCGTACTTGAAATTTTTTGAGATTAATTTTTTTATGTTAATTCATTGATTTGTTGTGAAATTGCTAAACGTTTGGACGCATTGAAGTTTGACTATTCCATGTTTTGTATTTTTATCCAATTAATTAATATTTCCTTATCTTAGATTCGAACTCGCGTTCGCTGAAAGTGCTCGATTGACGTCATGTGAGATGTGAAATCTCTTGTTTCGCTTGAGACACTTTAAGCGATTGTTGACAGAGTATTTCATTTAGCATTTCTTCAAGAAATTAAACGTTTAATCAAAAAAACATATTTTAGTAGAAAAAGGTAATCGTTTTGTGGTTTATTTAAGCATTTTGAGCTATCAACAATCATTCACAACCTAACGCACTCTTAAATATAGTGAATGAGTGATATTTGAAACGGTCTATCTTTTAAGTGAAAACTTATTGCGGTAGTGGAGAAAACTAGGTCAACCCGTACCAATGAAAGAAAGCTTAGAAGAAGAATGGGCGAAATACCGTATTATTTTTCCGTAAAACTAAACATCTAGTTTAGTAAAATAAAATTTCCGAAAAAATAGAATAAACGTCTAGTTTATTTAGTGATACTAAATCACAAGTTGCGTAAGTCAAAATGGTCTTGTTTTTTCTTCCTTCTTCATTGCCTTCTTTTCCGTAAGGGTTGCGATGGCAGCAGCTTGAGATTAAGCCGCCACACTTCACGGTCTGCCATCACATCCATCATTTCGCTTGATTGAAGTCTCAAGCGATTCTATCCAAGATCATTAAAGTAATTAGTCCATCTAATTCCAGGTCGTCTAACTAGACTTTTTTAATTTGCTTTGGCAGGTAACCTAGTTAGGGAAGTCTTTCTTAAGGTATTCTGCTTACATGGCCTAATCATCTAAGCAAAGATCTTTCCACTCAAAGAAGTAGCGGCTCGATGTTCAGAGATTTTCGAATCATTTTGTTAAGCGTAACTTCTTCAATTCTTTGTAAAAACCTCATTTCGGACTTTAGCATTCGCAATCGCACTCTTTTGAGTCATTACCCAAGATTCATGACCATAGGTGAGAATCAACACAAAAAGTGTTTTAAAAATTAAGAGCTTTGAATTTTGCGACATTTCTTGTTTCATGAAAACCGAATAGTGCAAACTCGCATTACTGCCCTAGCCTTGCTTATGCGGGTATCCAGTTCATTGTCTTGCCTTCTATCACCCTTAAATGCAGCCCTAAGATACTTGAACTTCTCTACCTGCTTCAGTGTTGCTCCATTCACTTGCAACACGCACTGATCAGGGTTTCTTGAAAGATGGAGTACCTTAGTTTTTTGCTGTGCTGATTTTCATTGCGGCAGTGTCACATGCATCTACAAAGCTATTTAATGCGCTCTGGAGGTCAGATTCTGTGGAAAAAAGCAAAAGCAAATCATCAGCGAACTGCAGACGACTAATTTTGCAATTTCCAATTGCAACACGCACATCAGTTTGGCTGTATTTGTCGATTCAATTCATATAAACAATGAAAAGGAAAGGTAACAGAACCATGTTTGCCGGAATCCAACGAACACATGGAACGAGTTTGATGGGTCGAAATAGTCTCATCACAAAAATGTCTTATTACATAATTTACGAGTTGTAAGTCTGTATGTCTCGTGAGTCAAAATATTAAATGTCATATTTTAAAGTCATGTCTTTTAAGTAATATATTAATGTCTCTTAAGTCATATATTAACTAAACAATGCTTGAATTTTCACAAATGACTTCGGCAAATCCAAAAATTAGAAAACATTACTTACCTTAGCAACTTCAAATTTTCAGAAGTTATTTGTGACTAAATTTGTATTTATAAGTTAAGTTGATTTGTCGAAAAAATTGTGCTATGTAGAAGATTTTTCGCGAAAAAATGAGTGGGTAGATTTGGCCCCCTCCGTGTAAAATAGGGTTAAATGGTAATGATGTGAAATCCGAAGTAGTGACTTGCGTTCTTCTATTCCTTTTGTTGTAAGGTTCTTGAAACGTAGGAAAAGAGGAGAGGCGGAGTACCCAGCAGGTCTGGTAATTTTAGGGAGCCCGATAAAATTTAAACGCCCAAATCGTTTCGACATTGAGCACAATAAGCAGCAAACATTCAAAGTCAATGTGAATGCAATTTATGCAATTTGTTAATGCTTTGATTAAAATGTTTATGTTTTAGAAAACGGCTTTTTGTCTGACACTTGTCAAGAAGAATCGTCAGAGTAGAGGGCGCAGGAAAATGAGTGGCTATTTATCGAAAAATTCCGAGCCGTGATTGACTGAAAAAGACCACTTAGTGAGTGTCATTAGAGCAGGACCGCATTAAACAGCACTTTTCCAAAATTACCTGCCCTTGCTCTTCTTACCCGTCAGTGCAAGACTTCCACCCAGCCTAATACACAGTCGTCTCTTGCTTCTGATTTAGTCATTGGATTTCATCTTTTACAAAATCCTGACTGTGCATAACATTATGATGACAGTAGATTTTTTATTCTTGCTCAAGGACGCTCTTTAATCCATTTATCTGCACTTACTGCCAGTTTCATTTAAAAACTTTTACCCCACCCTTTGCGACAAAAAAAATTGTGCACAGCTTAAAGATTGCGTACTAATGACACTCTCTAATAATTGGTCTTTTTCCAGCCAATCACTGCTTGGTTTATTCCTATAAATAGCCAATCCTTTTCGTGCATTTTCCATTCTGACGATTCTTGTTGACAAGTATCAAATGAAACATTTACATGAAAACAATTTTTAAGTTCTGTACCGATAATCAACTTAACAATTTAATTTTAAAATCACAAATGCAATAAAATAGTAAACAACCTTAAAATTACAGTATCTATATTATTATTTATTACAGTATTACTATCATTTATAATTATGTATATTTTTGTCACTGTCTTTTTCATTACCATTTCGCTAAAGTAGCGTATTGCAACTGTAGCGAAAAAGAAGGGCAATAAAAAAAAAAAAAAAAAAGTAAAGTTCAAATTGAACGTGAAAATAGCCTTGCGTCTAGTAGCCTAGTACAGTGGCACAGCTAAGGAGAGGGGGCTAATTTCAGCTCTGTTTTAGCAAAGTCACTGAGAAATTTTTAACTCAAAAATGAAAGTGCTTATATATATTGTGTACTTGGCCTGTGAGTAAAGGGGGTGGGGGGGAAGGGTAGAAAAGAATGCTAAGCAATTTAATTTTTTAATTGGTTTTCAAACTTTTTGCAATTTAGTTTTTTCAATTGGGTTTAAAGAGTTACGGAACTTATCCAAATGGCGCTAAAATGGCTGCTTTATTTTTTGAAAAATCACAAAAAATACCCAGGGGCTTGGTGTTTCTTCCTCAGACCCCAGGTATGTAATATGCGTGAGTTGCACCAATGTGCTCAGCACGTTGCCCAATTATTGAAAATTTTTCAGGCAAAGTAAATTAACTGCATTTCTGGGTTCTAACACTTCCCCATCTGAACAAAGTTTTGTTGGAGCGCCTGCCTAGTAATATGATGAATGGAGTGGTTGTGTTGCGATATGGTTTTACAAACTAATCACTTTACCGAAACTATAAAATTTACTACTAAGTGTAATAAATCTTATCAAACGGCAATCATTCATTTACCTGCAAATGCACATCCTAAGATCGTCAGTTGCAGCCTACGTTTGATTAAAAAATTGCGAAAGTCAAACCAGCGCTACCAAAACTCAAGCAATCACCCACTAATAATTTACATTTATACCACCAATCAGTTATCCAGCATATCAACAGCATTATATTGTCTATCTGCTGACTGTAAATGCAAGAAAATCGACTTTCAGACACACCACAGTATGTGCAGTCCAAAAATAGTTCCATAGTAATGCAGAGATATGCAACATTTGCGTTGTCAACAACACCAGTCCTTTGGTTTTAAAGGAGCATTGAAGTTTAATTTTTTGAAATTTAACACTAAATACTGTATGTGAAAAATATTGGTTACCAAAGTTTTCATCCCGTTTTTTCATTGTTTGACGTTAAATAGCTTGAACGGAAAAGAATTTGACTTTACGGAAAAAAAATTCGGTTGTGGCAACATGACATGATACAGGAAATAAATTAAATTGACGTTCCATACCCCTTTAAAAGTTCGTTTGAAACTAAATTCCAAAATTATTAAAATTATCTAAAGTTCCTAAATAATGAAAAATATTGAACACCGACTATTAAAAAGTAACAACAAAGTTTTTGCTTTCCTATTCAGTATTAACGTTTTGTTAAAAAGTTTGCCAATTTTGTATTTCATCGAGCATACTTCCGGTATTTTTGGCCATGCTTCAATCGTTTTGTTAAATTTAGGCAAAGTTTTTTAGGTTTTGGTCCTGCCTTTGCCTAATAGCTGACATTCACCGGATAAATTGTTTTTATCAAAAACAATAAAATCAAAATATTGTAGAACATATTTATTGAAACGTTTTGGTTAATTTCTTTAAATCATTGTCAATCTAGAACATAAAAATAAAGTCACAGCTAAACCTTAAAAGAAAATCGCTAATTCAACGTGTAAAAAGTTGGATTTTGTGATTACAAAACGTGTACTAAGTTAATATGTCATGTTTGGACAGATACGCGGAAAAAACGTATGTTTATTAAAGCCCCAGATTTTCGGCTTTTCTCTACTTTTCTTGTGCTTTGTGACTTTTTTGTGGAGTTTTTTGTGCTGATTATTTCAAAAATGTGCTTAAAAATGCGATCCGATCAACTTTTGGAAGGATATGGGGGAAGGAGATGTGATCCCCATTTTTTCAAAATTTGCTTAAAATTTTGAATAGCGTTTTTAGTTATTAAGCAATAATACTGAGAGTAATTTAACTTGAAAAAACATTTAATTCTGTGCACTTCAAAAAGTTGTTTGAAGTGACCCAACAACTTGGGAGATATAAAGTATTTTGCAAATAATTTTTGTTACGCTTGAGTGATTTTTGAAGCACAGTTGCTTATCACAGTTTTAAAAGCACTGACATTGGCCTAAATTTAGTCAAAATGACCAAGCAGCTCTGACTTTACACAAATGGAGAGTCAAAAAATCTGTTGACAAAGTTTTCGAATCACGTTACGCATGAATGATTTTTCAGAGTTTCACAATGAAATAATTTTTAAATAATGCTATGCATGAGTGATTTTAAGTGTGTATTTCGCAGGAATATGGAAAATATCACAAATTTTACTTGCAACTTTAATTAAAGACAATTTGGTGTCTATTGAAAATTATGTGACCAGCAGAATCAGCATTTTTGAATTGCAACAGCAATTTCAAAAATTATCGCAACTTTCTTGAAAAGAAAATTGAAATATTAAAGCTATTACATTAATGCAAAGCGTGAAAAATGTAGGTAGTAGTTTTGACACGTTTTTTAGTAAAAGTCATGCAGCTGTACTTAGCAGAGGCGGAGTCGATTACACAAGGCTCGTGGCCAAGGTAAGAACACAAAAAATCCAAGGCCATTCATTGCCAAGGACACACCTTCCAAGGACAAACCTCTTCTAG
This sequence comes from Trididemnum nubilum, assembly GCA_963965965.1. Taxonomy (NCBI): domain Eukaryota; kingdom Metazoa; phylum Chordata; class Ascidiacea; order Aplousobranchia; family Didemnidae; genus Trididemnum; species Trididemnum nubilum. The sequence goes on from OZ014471.1 coordinate 50,212,381, forward strand.
GCCAAGGACAGGACTGCTTGACGCCAAGGACCAAGGACACAACGCAGAATTATTCTTCAAAAAAAATGTTTTAGCTCAAAAGTTTTGCAAATATTTCGCATAATGCAGGCGATCTCAAAAAAAAATGATTTTGATCAAAAATCCGCAAAATTTTCTCTAAATTCAAGCTCCAAGATGAAACAACTTACAGCATATAGTTCATGACCTTGTCCATTTTCAACAAGTCAAAAACTAGGGCTGTTGTCGAACCGAGGATTGGGCATTTTCGAGGACTTGCAGGCTTCGAGGCCAAGAACTTTAAATTGTGTCCTCGAGGCTAAGAACGTACTCGAGAACTCCACATCTGGTATTTAGGTCCAGAAATATAGTACACCATGTTACTGTATAATTCCCTTGGGTGTAAGTTTTTATAGATGTAGTTGATGTGAAAAAATACTAAATAAAAATACGCATAGTCAATAGTAATCTTCAAAAGTATCTCGAAAAACATTGCTTTATTGGCTCAAGAGTAATTTTTTTTAATTTTGACTTTATGTATTGTAGCCATAGATGGGCAAGTTAATGCAAAACGTTAGCTTCGTTAACCACTAGTCCATTAACAAACTTCACACCTCCGTTAACGTTAATCCGTTATTTTCAGCTTTAATTAACGGAAGTTAATAAAGTCCGTTAATCCGTTAACATTTTGCGTGTAATTTATATTTCGTTTTATTCACTCGCTTCTAGAACACGTATTGACGCTGTTGAGCTGATTGTAAGGGAATATTTATTGCTATGGTGGTCTTTTTGTGTTTCGAAAGTTACATTTTACAGTCTAATCTAATTTCAAGATAAGAACAAGTTCAAATGCACAACGAAGCTGCAAGATATTAACGATAAAAACTTTAACGGAAGTTAACAGAACTTAACGGAAGTTACTTTAGTCTGTTAACAGCACTTAACGGAAGTTAATTTAGTCCGTTAACATGAAAAAACTTTTTAACGGATTAACGAGTTCATGAAAAAGTTAGCTTCGTTATTAACGGATTAACGATTAACGGACTTGTGCCCACCTATGATTGTAGCCAGTCATTTTGTTCTGTTTCTTATAATGACGCTTATGAAATCACTTACAAACTTAACCGTGGCTTTTGCAGCATCGTTTATCCAAAAAAGTTCAAACAATATTAGTAAGTTTAAGATACATTAAGAAATTGATTTACCTTATTTTAAACAGTGTTTCAATTATGAGTTTACGGCAATAGGTACTGGGCCACTACTTTACTGCCGTTTGCTTACCAGCAAGACGAATTATGTTTGCTAGATTTGCAAAAGCTTGGAACCAACCAAAATTTGATCTAACCTAGAAAGGCAGAAATTGTGAGCTTTCATAATATTTCTCTTGTTTTTTGAATATTAACTCGACATAATTGGAGCGTTTTCTCTTGTTTTAGTGTCTATGGCAGCTTAATTTTTATCGTTAATTTTGCTTGAATAAAGAGAAAAATGTATCTAATACACCTAAGAAGTAAGTGCTGAATTTTTTTTTAGGCAAACAGCTAAAAAAGCAGATTCATTTATAACTCAATTGTTTAAAACTTTTAACAGCAAAAAAGTGGTGGCACTGGAACAGGAAGAAAAACCAGCTAAATGAATAAATTATAATATGACTCATGTCAACCTTAAAAGTCAGAGCTAGGCAAGCCCGCAAGTTATTCCGCAAGTCCGCAATTGCAGACTAACGAAAAAAGTTGCGGAAATGCGAACTTGCGTATTTTGGCAGTTTACAGTTTAAATTGCGGATTTGCGATTGCGGATTATTTCAAATTTTAATTCGCAATTCTGCAACTTTTATAGAAATATTGAAATTCCTTTCTTTTTTTGTAAAATATTTATGTTTTTACCCAGTCAAATATGACAATTTACTTTAATTTTTTCGAGTTCAAGTTCGACAAAAATATCAAGTTTTTCAAGTTCAGGCTGACAAAAATCCTAAGTCTGCTTTTCGACTTAATTGCTTCCTTTTTTGCTGATGTGCTGTTTTTTGGAGTTTGGCAAAACAACCGACCTTTTTCGAGTTTAAGTTTGAATTTGTAGACCTGGTTCAACGTATGGCTTTGTTGTTTTTTACCGTGAGTTCACAAAATTAGCCACTGGTGTATCATTTTTTTTTCTGGTAGCAATCTAGTGCCGTCCTTTAACGACTGCTAGGGTTCCCCCCTTCTTTCAGTTTACTCAGAATGCTTTTTTGGGGCATGACGTAAGACAAGACTACAGGCAAAAAACAAATAATATAGTTTAAAGATAATTCATCTTTGAAGTTTTCTCGATTCTTTTCAAATTCCTGGCCACCAACTGCTGTATATAAATGTGACCCAATAATCCGCCTTATTAATACGCCTTTTTGGATGTGTCGCGAAATAGGGATGTATGCTTAAAGAAGCGTTACCGGTATTTCGTTAGTGATTATGACCTGCAACCAGTACTTAAATTGTAGGGGGGACGCGTCCCCCCATCGAGAGTTAGCGTTCCCCATCGAGATTTAGCGTCCCCCCATCGAGATTTAGGTGTCTCCTCATCGAGTTTTGAGTGCTGAAAGATCAGACAAAAACGACCTAATTCTTCACCTAATTTTGGCAAAAAACCACTTCAATTTTTGGCGAAGACCTTTTTTTTTGGCCTTTACCTAATTTTGGCGAAAAAAACACTTCAATTTTCGGCGAAGACCTTTTTTTTGGTGTTCATTCAATTTCGGCGATGGAATTATGCAATCTTCACTAAAGCACTTTCGCATGCCAAATGCGTTTGGTCAGGGCTACAGAAGCGTCCTCCCATGCAAAATTTTACAATTTAAGTACTGCCTGCAACAATACGTGAAAACATTTCTTTAAAAGACCAGCTGTTTTTTAAAAGACCAGCTGTTTTAAAAGACCAGTTGTTTTTTTAGAGCACACTCAAGATTTATTTTAGGTCGCAGTCAGCCGCATTACCAGAGGGAAGGGGCTAGGGGGGCATCAGCCCCTTTAGCAAAGTCTTTTAGAAAATCTAAGCAAAAAAAGAATAAGCATTTAAACGTGTTTTGGACTTGACCTGAAGTATATAGGAAATTCAAGAGGCTGGACAATTTAAATCTTTCAATGACTTCTGAATTTTAGCAGCTTACTGCAACTAGTCATATGGATTAAAAACATGCGAACTGTGATTAAAAGGGGGTTAAAATTGCTATTTTTGCCGAAAAATTGCAAAAATCACCCAGCAGCTGAGGGCTTTGACCCTCTGTGACACGCTTAAGTTGCATCGGTTTATTCAGAACGAAAACTAAACTAGACAATTTTTGTGCAAAAAACATTTACTTGTGGTTCAAGCCCCCTCTCTGTTAATAAAACCCTGGTTGCGCTTTTGGTCGCATTCACTCCTGCAGACAGATTTTTCAAGCGATTGTACAGGCCGCATACGAAACGAGCTAATAAACGCAGCCAGCCATACAGACGCGTAGCCAGAAAATGACAATGGGGGGCTGTTTTGGGGGTCTGGGGGCAGAACCCCAAGCGCTCGAAAATTTTGCATTTTTTTGCAAAAATAACTTCATTTTAGTGCTGTTTTGATTAAAAAATAATGCTTTTAAAACGTGGCTTAGAAATTGGCAGTGCAAACATGATTAAACTGGTGGCATAAATGGGCTATTTGGGAGGGAGCTAATGGTAAATGTTAGTTCTCTTGTTTAGATGCTGGTAAATTATAAAATCTAATAGTTCAATAAAACTTACACGGAGTAATCTATTTCGTCTACAGTATATAGAGAAAAATGATTGGGGGAGCTAATGAAAAGAGATATAAGAGAAATGATTGGTAATTAACTAATACTGAAAAGCCCCCCCTTCCCCTATTCCTTAGTTTATAGTATATTTGCTAATGACATTGACACCTATGTTTAGCATTTTTACACTTGCGATCAAATTTGATTGCTTATTCTTACCATTTTTCAAAGTTTTAAACCAAGGACTAAAAATTTAGTAATACGATTAGTGATATGAATGTTTTTTTGCCTTCTACTGCATTTTCCTTTTCCTACCTTGAACAAAAAATTTTTTTTAGAATATCTTGTTGTAAGCGGAAATGCGGATTGTGCTTTGCTATTTGATAGCTTCTCACTGTAATCCAATGGCTTTTAATCTTCGAATCCCTAGCTTTATTGTAGCATTTTTAAGGATTCGGAGGTGGGTTGTGCATCATGCTTCCATGCAGTTTAGGCACCTACTGTATAAGCAGTAGCGCAACCAGGAGGGCTAGGGGCTAAAACCGTCCTTAGCCGAGTCACTTAAAAGCTTTAACCAAAAATACAAGCGTTTAAATCTGTTTTGGGTTGGACCTGAAAGTAAGAGGGGCTGGGCAATTTTTAAGTGTGCCATCCCAAAAAAGCAGCTCAATAACAAGTCATGCTGTGGTTCATTTACTACAATCAACAACTGTGTGTAATGCCTTTTATTGCATGGAATGTATCCACCATACGCTTTCTTTACTTCCCACAAGTTACAACTTTTGACTTGTGTTTGCTAATCAACTCTGAGCAGATCACTTTGGGACATGGTTGATTGCAAAACTCTTCTACTTGGTTCATAACAAGTTGCGGATTCACAGAGCTGGACAGCGCTGTTTCGAGCTTTTAACTCTCATCGGCAGCCTTCAGCTTCTCTAACAAAGTTATTCCCCAGCTGGACAAGACTCTTGGCCGAACTGGACAAACCTTAAGGGCTTGCACAGCGGCAGAGGCTTTCTAGGGAAGTTGCGGATTTGCTGTGCGGGTTTCAAATATTACGAAGTTAGGGGACTTGCGGTTGCAGACTTCATGAATTACAAGGTTGCAGACTTGCGGTCGCGGAAAGCACAAACTTGAAATTTGTCATGTCCAACAATCACTCTTTCAAAATATACAGCAAAACCCTCTATTCAATGACCAGTATTAATCTTGCATCCTGAAGACTGTTCTGTGTTCACTTGTGCTTAGCATAATAAAAAATCTTCGAAGTAATTTTAACGTTGGAAAATAAGACTAATTGAAAATTTAAACTGATTTTACGGTCCACGCTGTCAAGCTTTTTGAACAGTCTTGACTCGTTTTCAAACGTTCTCGAACTCTTTTAGCTGCCTTGTAAGTGAAAAACAAGAAATGCTTTCCATTTTGAACTTAGCAACATTACTTGAGCTATTTAAATGGTGAACCATGTTGCAGAATCCACAATTAAGTTTGTGAGTGATTTCACAAGTATCATTATGACAAACAGAACATGATGGTATATATGGGGCGCCGTTTGGAAAAAAATTATTTGTTTTGTGAACCATGTTTTTTGAGCTTATTTAGACCATTATTTGTCCGATATATATATCGGAAATAACCGACTTATATATCGGACAAATTGTGCTCTAAGTCGGACCAAAAAACACGCGCAAAATAAGTCGGATATTTCCGACTTATATATCGGACAAATTGTGCCCTAAGTCGGACCAAAAAACACGCGCAAAACAAGTCGGATATTTCCGACATATATATCGGACAAATTGTGCCCTAAGTCGGACCAAAAAACACGCGCAAAACAAGTCGGATATTTCCGACTTATATATCGGACAAATTGTGACCTAAGTCGGACCAAAAAACACGCGCAAAACAAGTCGGATATTTCCGACTTAAATATCGGACAAATTGTGACCTAAGTCAGACCAAAAAACACGCGCAAAATAAGTCGGATATTTCCGACATATATATCGGACAAATTGTGCCCTAAGTCGGACCAAAAAACACGCGCAAAATAAGTCGGACAAAACTTTTTGTCCGACTTATTTTGTCCGATATGGTTCATATGAGCTATCTCAGACAACATCTAGAAGTATCACGTGACTTTCGTGATGTACGTTTCGTGATGCCGATGCACGTGACTTTCGTGATGTAAGCCTAGTCTAACTTACGTCTTTCAAGCTTTGAGTCAGTTAGGACCTAGAAATACTGAATATTTCAATGTGACTGTAAGATATCAAAAGACAAATGCTAGATTAGCATTAAGTTTGTCTTATCATAGTTAATGCTAACTTTCATATCTATTTCTTTAACGTTACTTTTCATATTCGAAGTGACTTGGCGAATGGAACATTCACGGTATTTTTTTTCCTCGCGAATGGAGACATTGCCTTTTTCATACATTTGCTTAAAATACGACATTTTGAAATTGATTCGATGAAAGTTGCGTGGCCGAAAGGTTACAACGTGGAAGTTGGAGCAGTCGATTCTGGAGCAATCGATTCTGGGTTCGACTCCCGTCGCAACTACTAATGTGTGGGTAGAATTTTGGAAGATACTATGCGGATGTGTTTTTTTGCTTTAAAATCTTGCATTGCAGTTAGGGTTGGGGCAGCGATGCCAGTCTGAGGGATAGCAATTTCCTGCAGCAATTTCCCGCGTGTTTTTTATTCATAGCGCATGATCCATTCGCGAGGGAAAAAAATACCGCGAGTGTTCCATTCGCCAAGTCACTTCCTTTTATATTTGCATATTTTTTACTTTGCATGTTACCGGTATGTTTGATATTGTTATGTATCACATTCAGATTTTATTATAGTGGTCAGAGGTGGAGTCCTCGAGGACAGATTTTGAAGTCCTTGGCCTTGGCCTCGAAGGTCAAGTCCTTGGCCTTGGCCTCGAGGCCTCAAGTCCTCGAAAATTGGCCTGTTCTCGGCTCGAGGACAGCAGTATTTTTTGAATTGCTAAAATTTTGTGAAGCGCTTGAAAAATTTTTTGGAAAACGTTTTTTTGTGGAGACCGCTAGAAAAATTTTTGTGAAGACCTTTTTTTTTTTTTTTTTTGAGATCGCCTAAAAAATTTTTGTGATTTTGGAGAGCACTTGCGCTTGTGTCCTTGGCCTTGGCCTCGAGCATTCCTGTCCTTGGCCTCGAGAGTGTCTGTCCTCGGAAAGGCTGTCCTTGGCCTTGGCCTCGGTTTTTTTTTGTGTCCTTGGCCTTGGCCTCGAGCTTTGTGTCCTCGACTCCACCTCTGATAGTGGTAGTGCCTAGGCAACACAGCTTTGAAGCCAGAAGAAATATTGTAGAGATGGCGAGTTGGTGGTGACACTGTGTCCGATTTGACCAAATACAGTATACTGTGTAGCTTGGGCTGACTGCTATATTGTAGACTACCACTACTTTGTCAACCATTTGCTATTCCAGATGTTATGCTTATTTCGATAAGCTACTCATGTTCTTCTAGTGTCTAAAGTTTGTTTTAATATTCAGATGCAACTCTTATAATGTGTCATACGAATACAACTTTAAAATTGGGTGCTTTAACCACCGAACTCCTAGAAAGCCCATTCAAACTGACTTCAAGATTTATGATTTTTGCTTTTTACGCGGCACATCACGAAAGTCACGTGATACTTCTAGATGTTGTCTGAGATAGCTCATATGAACCACATCGGACAAAATAAGTCAGACAAAAAGTTTTGTCCGACTTATTTTGCGCGTGTTTTTTGGTCCGACTTAGGGCACAATTTGTCCGATATATAAGTCGGAAATATCCGACTTATTTTGCGCGTGTTTTTTGGTCCGACTTAGGGCACAATTTGTCCGATATATAAGTCGGAAATATCCGACTTGTTTTGCGCGTGTTTTTTGGTCCGACTTAGGGCACAATTTGTCCGATGTATAAGTCGGAAATATCCGACTTGTTTTGCGCGTGTTTTTTGGTCCGACTTAGGGCACAATTTGTCCGATATATAAGTCGGAAATATCCGACTTGTTTTGCGCGTGTTTTTTGGTCCGACTTAGGGTACAATTTGTCCGATATATAAGTCGGTTATTTCCGAAATATATATCGGACAAATTGTGGTCTAAATAAGTGGAAAAAACATGCATCACAAAATAGTTTTTTTCCAAACGGCGAGTGGCGCGCCGTTTGGAAAAAAACTATTTTGTCCAACTTATTTTGCGCGTGTTTTTTGGTCCGAGTTAGAGCACAATTTGTCCGATATATAAGTCGGATATTTCCGATATATATATCGGACAAATAATGGTCTAAATAAGCTCAAAAAACATGGTTCACAAAACAAATAATTTTTTTCCAAACGGCGCCCCATAGGTTTAGGCTACTATGCATGAAGTCAAAACTTAAAAAATCTATCCTTGATCAAATAAAGCAAAATTTTTTCGCGATATACATGTGAAGATTGCTAGCAACTCTGCGTATTTTTATTTAGCATTTTTCCATAACAACTACATCTATAAAAACTTACACCCATGGAAATTATAACATGTTGTACTCAGTGGCGGATCTAGAAAATTTTGGTGGGGGGGGATTTTAAGCACAAAACCTCAAAAATTCGGATGTCTTCACCGAAATTGAGAGTGATTTTTCGACCGAATGCAGAAATTTAAACTTTTTTTCGCCCAAAATCAGGTGGTCTCCAAAAAAAAAAAAGGTCTTCACCAAAATTGAGAGTGATTTTTCGGCCGAAATCGGAAATTCAAGCGCTTTTTCGCCCTAAATTAGGTGGTCTCCAAAAAAAAAATTCCCTAAATCCCTAAATCCGCCACTGGATGTACTACCGTATTTACTCGTTTTACCGCCCGATCTTGATTAAGGGCCCGTTTGAATAGCCGCCCGTGTGAGCAGAACAAAAAAATAAATAAGGGCCCGTGCTTGAATACCCGCCCGGTGCAAAAGCTGATTTTTCAGTGGTAGAAAACATTAGGAAATAAGAAGCGGCTAAAAAGCGCTTGTGTCACAACGCTGTTGAATTTCAGGCTGTGGTAGATAACACTCACGCCTTAGGCGTCCAATTGCATAGCAGATAGCATTGGTTACGTATACATTGATTACATAACAGATAGCTTTGATTACATAACAGGTATCAGACTGCAACATCTTGACGTCCTTCGTGGTCGACTCCTGGGAAGCCATATCAACTTCCACTGGCAGTTAGCCTTGTGTTTGGTATCAGACTTTCCCGCCAAAAGCAAAGAACTGATAGTAGTATAAACGGCTCCCATTTGTTAAAAAGAATTAATGTCGTAAAAAAGGATTAATGTCGTGAAAAACGATTAATGTCGTGAAATATTTGTCTTCAACGATAATTTTTGTGCTAATTTTACTTTGAAAATAACAAGCGCCCGTGCTTGAATAAGGGCCCGTTTGAATAAGGGCACGGTAGTGAGTTTGGTTGAAAAAAATAAGGGCCCGGGCTATAAAACGAGTAAATATGGTATATTTCTGGCCCTAAATACAGCTGCATGACTTTTACTACAAAATGTGTCATAAATACTAACTACATTCTTCACGTTCCGCATTGATGCAATAGCTTAAAAGGGCATTCAGGACGTTTTTGTTTAAAAAATTTTGCTGTGAAACCACAGTGAAATAACTTTGGCAATTTTTTAGAATTTTTTTGCTTCAATTTTGATTCTCTTCGGCCGAGAAATCGTAAGATATTCGCAGTTATTATTCCCCTTAGACTAAAGAGAAACACTTTCCGAATATTACCAAACTGAACGGACGTGAGTCAAAATCGTTCCAAATAATTGACTAGATTAGCAACTGTCAAGGAAGTGGCTTTGTAGGTACTGGCTGATAGCCGTAGTAAACCTACACAAAAAATGCTAACTAAAATTCTTTGCATTAAACTTGAATTCCATATTATTTACGTGAAAAACTAACTTGCTTTCTGACCTTTAGGCCTAAACCAAACTTAATGGCTCACTAAAAACTGGAATCTTAGTCTAAGATCTAGTCAGTTACCAGAGGTGGAGTCGAGGACACAAGGCTCAAGGCCAAGGACACAAAAAAAATCCGAGGCCAAGGCCAAGGCAAAGAACAGCCTTTCCGAGGACAGAATCTCTCGAGGCCAAGAACAGGAATGCTCAAGGCCAAGGCCAAGGACCGAGGACGCAAGCGCAAGCGTTCTCAAAAAAAAACAAAAAAAACAAGGGTCTTCAAAATTTTTTTTCAGGCAATCTCCAATTCCTTGGTGTACCCAGAATTTTTGATTGGCCTAAACCACAAATCACATAAAATGACGTCATCAAAATTTTTCCAAAGAGAAAGTACTTGTAGGACAAAGCTTTCGTCGGATGGAAGATCTGAAATCGTTGTTGCCTGTTTGCACGTAACCAGGATTTTGCAAAGGGAGAGGGCTTAAACTAATAGCTGAAAAATGCAAATATCTAACTTTGGGAACGTGTTGAGAAAATTAATGTTACTCAAATGTATCACAGACGGGGGTTTGGTGGCGGGGCCCCCAGCCGCCGGAGGCTTTAGGGGTCTGGGGGCAAAGCTCCCAGCCGTTGGGCGATTTTTTGTAATTTTTTGGGAAAAAAAAGCTATTTTAATGCCATTGTATCACATTTCGCAAGTGTTCAGAGCCATTTGAAAGCACTAGATTTTTGACATTTGGAAGCCAATCGAAAAAATCAAATTGTTTAATCCTCCTTTTACTTGCAATTTAAGTCCAAAACACGTTTAACATCTTGCATTTTGGAGTTAAATTTTGATTGTAAGTGATTTGGTCCAAGAAGGGGAAGTAAGGTGCATTGTCTCTGGCTACATTTTAGCAGTAAACAATAATCCACTCGAATATTTTCCTTAGAGATTTTTATTTTGCCATAATATCAACCAGTTATAGGAGTACATGTTCGTTAGGAGACCCAGGCCCCCTCAATTGAAGTTCAATGATTCGTTCAATCAGCATTTTCCATGGCTAATTTTTTTTAAAAGTACAGTATTTTGTGCATAAAACCGGCGAGGTTGGAGGTGAAATACTGAATTGTTTTTGAAAAATGGTACAATAGATGGTTACGTCTACTAACCATGTTATTGCCGGGCCAAATTTACATCGCGCTAGGCCTCTTGGCACTTTGGAGATTTTCGCAACATCTCTCTGCCAAATATAGGTGAAGACCCAAAAAAAAATCTTACAATTTTAGCTCGGGGCCCCTAGCTGGTACTGCGTCATATTATGGTAAATCTGGCCCTGATTAATGCATTGCGTTCATAAAAAGGCTAGATATGGGTCTGAAATGGCAAATTTTAGGACAAAAACTCTCCATTTTCTCCGGGTTATACGTTTAAATTGGCTGGCAAAAATTGAATTGAGGGGAACCAGGCGTTCCTGGTCTTCAATATTGTTTATTAGTTATACTGTTGTCAGCGAAAACTGCTAAAAAGAAACTGAAACTGAAGAAACAATCGGCTTTTCTGTCACATTTTTGCCATTGGTGAAATTTCAATTGGGGGGCCTGCCCCTCCTCCCCTTGCATACGCCTATGCTTCTAGTGAGGAAAACAAAAAAGGCGTTCGCAAATTTTCCGCGAGGTTTCTGTCGTTTTCCAACGAAAATTCAACTGTTCAAAAAATAGTGCTGTCCTCGAGCTGAGGACAGGGCAATTTTCGAGGACTTGAGGCTTCGAGGCCAAGGCCAAGGACTTGACCTTCGAGGCCAAGGCCAAGCACTTGAGGCTTCGAGGCCAAGGCCAAGGACTTCAAAATGTGTTCTCGAGGACGTCCTCGAGGCCAAGGACGTCCTCGAGGACTCCACCTCTGTCAGTTACAATGTTTCAGCCTTCAACATGCAATCAATTTTTCGGAGAGGCTATCTATAGGAAGCAATAGTCACAATAGGCTATAGGCTACTACGCCTAAAGCACTAAAACTTCACCTTAATTTCAAATTCTTTGCTAGCATTTGGCGGACAAAGCACTCCAGGAAAGCATCTTACCTCTCTGAATTCAAACAGCAGTTGTTTCACTAATTTATTCACCTATACCTTCAGCACTCACCTAGTTCAAAGAACCCCGGTATTTCGCAAGCCTCTAAATAAAAGTTACAAACTGATGTATTGCGCAATCTAATTGAAACAAGATGGCTAAAATTTGGATTCTAAGAAGAAAACGTGAAATTTTTTCTCTTAGACTTTCTTAACCTGATGAGTTGCCAGAATCGCAAAAGGATCATGTTGGTAGACATATTTTTAAAGATTTTTTCTATTTTTCAAAATTCCGGTTGAATGCCCTTTCAATATCTCATTTTTTTTTTAAGAATGTCGCGACAATTTTTAAAATTGCTGTTGTAATTCAAAAACGTATGGTTCAACTGGTGACATATTTTTCAATAGACACCAAATTGTCTATATTTAATGTTGTAAATAAAATTTGTGATATTTTCGATACTCCTGCGAAATATGCAGTTAAAATCACTCATGCGTAGCTGTATTTAAAAATTATTTTATTGTGGAACTCTTAAAAATCGCTCATTCATAACGTGATTTGAAAACTATGTCAACAGATTTTCTGACTCTTCATCTGTGCAAAGTCAGAACTGCTTGGTCATATTGACTCAAATTAAGCCAATGGCAGTGCTTTTAAAGCTGTAATAAGCAATTATTACTGTGCTTCAAAAATGACTCGAGCGAAAGTACACAGAATTAAATGCTCTTTCAAATAAAATTACTCCCAGTATTATAACTTAAGAACTGAAACTGCTTTTCAAAATTTTAAGCAAATTTTGTAATAAAAAAGGGGGATCAACCCTTCCCCATATTTTTCCGGAAATTTTGAATTTCGGTTTGCAGGCCAGCTTAGTTTAGGTTTTGATTTTCGGTTTGAACGTCAGCTCTGCCGATGAGCGTTGGTATTACGCGAAACTCGAGTCCAGAGCAGTACATGAGGGGAAAACATAAAATAAATTGGGTCAGCCTTTATCGCAGTAGAAGTTACAAGATGAAGACGATAGCCTATACCGATAGCTTGGTTATTCAAATTTACCGGTTGAGTTAGCCTAATTCAGGGATCAAAATTCTTTGCATTGTGTCGACTCTTCTTCACACTTTTGATGAAGTCAGTTGACTTCGAAACACGGGAATGCTCCTGCGATAGAGGGCTCCGCCTCATCTGCATCACTAGGGGTTGAAATGATTACCCATTTCGATGCGGAGACAGCATTAAGGTGTTGGCAAATGCAATAGGGTTGTAAGACGTGATGTCTCTGTGAACCATTAAATTAGTTCTGCCTCTTTTATTTCAGGAATAATTTAACTTGATCAGATCACATTTTAAGCATATTTTCAAAATCAGCTCAAAAAACTGCATAAAAACGTCACAAAACACAAAAAAAGTAGAGAAAAGTAGCAAATCTGTGTGCCCTATGTTTATTCAAGCGTGAGGTTTTATTATTACCACCCATCCTATTCCCATTAAGCCCTAGTCTTGCTCAAGTTTGAACGATGCTAGTGAGTAAAAGCCGAAAAATTTTGATTAATGCAGTTCAATTACAAAATTTACCGTGGGTAAAAACGAACTGAAGTTTCCCGCATAGCTTATTGAACTAAACTGCATTAAACAATGGTAGAACTTGACAATCAAGACAAAGCATGAATTTGGACAGCAGAATAAAATTGTTTTGCTGTATCTCCTTGCCTGGCTATTTGTATTTAAACACTAATTTATAATTTTGCAGGTATACACTAATTACACACATCATTTTATTACATAGCACAACAAAAAAAAAAGGAAAAAAAGAGTGATTAACGTCATATATTTTGATACAAAATATTAAAATATTGTGAAAAAAAACAATGCATGCATAAATGAAATCAAATATTAAAAAAAAACAGTAGTGTGGATGATTCGTCAACATTGATTAAGGTAAGTTGCTGTTGGATGAGTAGAGTTTCTTTTATTGATAGTTTCCAGAGATGATTTGCTGTTATAAGAATTTCTGGTTCAATAAAATTAAATGCATGCGATGGATTTTCTAGTAGATGTTTGGTTACATGTGTTTGTGTTCCACTTTTGTTGCCCGGATGGTGTTCTTTTAATCTTGACGTTAGATTCCGTTTTCTTTGCCCAATACAGCTTCCACCGCATGAGCAATTTAACTTACAGTATAAACAACGTTTCTCCAGCGTAGAGTGGCTTGTTTATTTTTGTGAGAAAAAAGATTTCCAAGTCTAAAAGTATTGTGAATAAAATCGAATTTGATTTTTTTTTTGTAATTTTCTTTCAAAAAATTATTTAAGCTTTTTTCTACTTGAAGTGACTCTGATTCAATATAAGAAAGTTTGAAAAAAATACAGCGTTGATAAGTGCAAGGTTTATAATTAGAATTGCTTTAAAAATTAATTGGAGTTTATCAGTGACTTAACGTGACATTTTAGATAAGGCGTGCAATTATGATGACGTCATCAGATTTGATGATGTCATTAGCAAGGATGGCAGTACGGTACGGTACGTTCAGAATTTGCGTACTACATACCTCGCACCTTGAACCGTACCGTACTAACGTCCCGTACCCGCACCATTACAAAAAAAGCGTACCGTATCAGCGTACCGTACTTCTTAGCAAAAATTGAGGCGTACCGTACCGTATCTACGTACCGTACCGTACTGCCATCCTTGCAGTGGCGAATCCAGAAAATTTGTTGGGGGGATGATAAAATTTATAAGCACAAATTGTATATAATCACAAGTTTAAATGGTGATGATTTCTGTTCTTGACCTCGCGCAAACTTTGTTCGGCATGTTTTTGATCAGGCGCGTAGCCAAAAATTTGCAATTGAGGACTGTTAAAGAGATTTGGGGGTGTGGGGACGAAGCCCCCATCTGTCACAGGCTGGGGGGGTCTAGGGGCAAAGCCCCCAGCCGCCGGAGGCACAGCGCTCGAAAATTTTGTATTTTTTTTGGAAAAATATCTTAATTTTAGGCCCATTTTGATAGAAATTAATGCTATTAAAACGTGGCATAGAAATTAGCAGTGCGAAAACATGATTATACTAGTTGCATATATGGGCCATGTGGGGGATAGCTATTGCTAGAATTTCAGTTCTCTTATTTACAAGCTGATAAATCGTAAAATACAATACCGGTAGTTCAATAAAACTCTGAAGGAGTAATCTGTTTCGTCAATATTTTATAGAGAAAGATATAATTTGGAGGGCTAAAGGAAAGAAGTTTGAGAGAAGTGATTGGTAATTAACTACAGTAATACCAAGAAGTCCCCCTCCCACATTCCTGAACTTATATATTTTTTGGTAATTCCCATGTTAAGCATTTTTCAATAAGCGATCAAAATTCAATACCAATTTTTGGCTATTTTTCAAATTTTTTTCTGATTTATAAGTTTTGTTTTTGACAAATTAGCCCCCTAAATAAACATTTCAAGTTATGCTTTAAATCATTTTTTGAGTTTATTCCAGTGTAAAATACAATCTCAGAAGTGCTAAAAACGTGGTATTTCCTTTATTCTGCATTTTGGTCGGCAGGCCAATGAGGGCGAGTCTATAGCTCCTCGCCCCTCCCTCTGGCTACGCTACTGTTTTTGATCCATCCCATCCAAAAACCGTTATATATAATAATTTTTTAATTTAATCAATGCAGTTCAAGTTAATAAAATAAAATACTTTTCGTCTTTCCTGCTTCAAAAATCGCATTTATTAAACTTTCGCCAAGTTTATTAAACGATTATCTGCATCTCCACAGAATGCACAAAAACTATCTGCATCAGACTTTAACATTCCTATTGCCAAAGGTCTGTTCTGTTCTAGTGTTCATTCAACATATCGTAACTATACCATTGTAACAAAACTACATTCCGGAAGACATTTTATTTGATGTTCTGTCAAATCGACATATTTTTTATGCGAAACCGCACTACGAAATAATCTCTTTCGCTCTGATTTTGCTCAGCAACGATAGAAGATAATAAGTTAATAGTGTTGGTATGAATAATTAAAGTACGGTATTTGATAGAACACAAAATCGTGAAAACGTAACAGAGAACAGTGAAAACAAGTCGCAAAATTATCGCACTTTAAACTTGAAAGGCATAATATTCTTCTTTATCTAGGTTTATTATTCATAACTCTTAACTATTCTCTCCAATGTTCGTAACTTATCAATCAGTATTTCGTTTGCAGACTTTAAATTCTCAACCTCAAAATTTAGATTGTCAACGGAAGTGAATAAATTTCTACAACACATTTTAGTTTCAATTAATTTTTACTGATGTCCAGATGTTCTGTATCACTAAACTTAAAACTGTCTTTCATTTAACCAAAATTATTCAACAGTTAACTAACTTGTATTACAGTTCCTTTATATGTAAGATTGCTATGCTTGCTGACTCTGTAGAACCGAGAAAATTCTAACACAGCATTCGAACAATTGTTATTAATGGATTTTCTGGTCATTTTAGGATGACGCGCGTTACGGTTCAATTGCTTTCATCAATTTGTCACAAAGGCGAAGCCGAAAACACGAAGGAAAATTTCAAAGCCTCCTCCAGTTTTAGTCGACGCTTGCACGATGAAATGGGAAATGGCCTGTACTATTGTACGCCATGAGCTAAAGTATCGCAGTTATTTCCGTTCAAATTTTTCTTCAACGTCTGACATGCCACGATAGCCCTAGCATCTATGGACAATAATTATGACATCACAATTGGTCATACTTGTGACTGTTGTGAGTGTGACTTGTGACATTATAATGCAATTTTAACGACAAATTACCAGGCTATAATAATCATTACTTGAGAATAGCCTAGACTATATGCACGTCGGGCACGGTCGCACGAATCTTCATTGACGGCCGCACTTTGCACATAAAACGTTTAGTAGGCAAATTCTGAAATTCAAACAGCGTACCAACGTACCGTACCCGTACCATCACACAAAAGGCGTACCATACCAACGTAGCGTACCCGTACCATTACAAAAAAAGCGTACCGTATCAGCGTACCGTACTTCTTGGCAAAAATTGAGGCGTACCGTACCTACGTACCTTACCGTACTGCCATCCTTAGTCATTAGTTATCAGGCAGTAAAACAAAAGACAACTTGCACTGATAAATGTCTAGTATTGCTACTTGGCCTTCTCTCCCCAAAACACCGTAGTGTGTACATTTACAAGTCTCTTGTGTTACTACAGACAGTGACAGGTCTAGCAGTTTTACATGTGCCAGTAACCAGTATCATGCTTGGCTAGCACTAACAGTAAAGTAGGTCTAATACCATTAAGGTAAAAATATCAATTGCAAAACTACGCTGAACCAACTTGCCAAATAGCAAATGCATAACCTACTTTCGTAGCTCTTTTCTTCACGTTATTTTAGCATATCGTAGCCTGGCAAGAGCCAGCGATGCTATATAACATTAAACTGGCTGGTGGGCTCAAGGCTAGTCCAATGCATGTATGGTTAGGCTTGGCCAGTAGCCTACGCAGGATTTTGAAAGGGGGGGGGGCAGAAACTTCAGAAAATTTGAGAGGAACATAGATCAGAATTTGAAATTGTCACACTCAAATTTCGTCCCATCTTTTGCCCCAAACCAGGTGAAGAGCAAAAAAAAAAGGTCTTCACTCACGTTTCGTCCCATTTTTCGCCCAAAATCAGATGATGAACAAAAAAAAAAAAAAAAGTCTTCACTCAAATTTCGTCCAATTTTTCGCCCAATATCAGGTGATTTCGAGCCCAAACCCTGATGCCCAACTTGCAAAGGGGGGGCCATGCCTCAATTTTGCTCACTTTTCTATGCAATTTTGGAATCCTGGCAACCCAAAGGGGGGCCATGGCCCAATGCCCCCCCCCCTAAATACGCCCCTGGGCTTGGCCTTGTTTAGTTTATTAAACAATTAGTAAAGCACAAATAAAGCAGCAAAGCAATCAACCGGTGATTTATTGATATTCTTAGAAACTTTTTTGCAAAACTACAACCAGCCTAAGCCTACTAAGTGCTAGCTGAACCAATTACCGGTAATTCCTTGTCTAAATGGATTTCACATCTTGTTTTCACTCCTGTGTAGCCTAAATAGTGCGAAAAGTACCATAGCAAAAACTCACACTGACTTACATTACCTAATGCCAACACCTACGGGTTATCGCGGCTTGGTTTCGCAGCTGAGTTATTCGCTTTTAGCACATCGCTAAATTACATAAAGTAAATGGTAACACACATGCAATACTTAGAATTGCATGTTTTGGTGCATAGCTTGTGGCCTGTTTTAAGCAGGGTGTTGAACCGTTTCAAATAACGGTTCGGGTTCAGGTTTAGCTCCTGCTCAAAATATTTTAGCGGTTCAGATTTGGTTCGGGTTCACTTGAGCACCATTTTCGAGGTTCAGGTTTGGTTCAGGTTCACTCAAGTAAAACATTACTGGTTCAGGTTCGGTTCGGGTTCATTGACTTAAAATTTAACTGTCGTTACTCGTTTCGTGCAGAAAAAAAAAGGAGAAATTGCTGATCCTGTTGCTGATGATCACCACTCCTCTTATTGTGCATGTATCAGCGCCAGCGGCATCCGGATATGGAAAAATATATTCTTACTTTTGTTAGGGGTTCGGGTTCGGTTTGGTATCACTTGAGCAAAATTTTGAGGGTTCAGGTTTGGTTCAGGTTCGCTGAAGTAAAATTTTGCTGGTTCAGGTTCGGTTCGGGTTCACCAAAATGAAACGGTTCATTCGGGTTTACGGTTCGGGTTCAGGTTCGGTTCGACACCCTGGTTTTAAGCTAATTTACTGTTACAAATCTAAAATCAAAGTAGAGACTTTATTTTATGAAAACAAGAAACTAGACGTATAAAAGAGATTTTGCATCAAACAATGCTCCAATCAAAGTTTTCAAACCTTTTTAATTTTATTCGTAATCTTATCAAAACATAGCGATCTCTTGAGCCATTAAATGCAATTTAAAAATTATTTTTTGTATTTTAGCGATATGCTGAAAACAGGCTGAAACTGAAATCAATGAATTAAGCGAGACTATTTAATGCTACTTTGACTTGAAAATGAATACATGTTACTGTGGCACAGAGTTGTAAGTCGGCCCGGGCTTTTTGGGTCGGATTCGGGTTCGGGTCTAAAGTTGACAAAAGATTCGGGCTTAATTTGAGCCTAAGACGTACATTTTGTCTTAGATGCACAAAAATATAACCAAAATAACTTGGCAACATTGCTAGATTTTTTAGACCTAACTTCACTTTCGGGTTTTTTCGGGCGTGAATTTGGCTTCAAATTTGTTTTCGGGTTCGGCCCGGGCTCGGACTTATATTTTCGGGTTCGGGCCGGGTTCGGGCCTAAACTAGTCGGCCCGTTTACAACTCTGCGGCGGCAACTTAGTTTGATTCAGTTTACCTGTACTTCTTTAAATATTTATTATCTTTTTTGGCTGAATGACTAGGCATGCAATGCATGCCTTGCATGCATGGAAAATACGCCCCTGGTGCTTATTGTTTTGAAAATTTCCGAGTTTAATTTTGTATGAAGGAATGTTATTTTAATACAAAGGATAAGTTGTGCGAAAAACTTTAACTCTTTTTACTCAAGGTAAGTTTTGAAACCGGGCTGTACAAATCAAATTTTTTTCATATCTTTTACTCAATAGTACCTGTGCTTGTACCGTTCAAATTTGAGCAGGGCCAGGGTTTAATGTGAATAGGATGGGGTAGTAATAAAAAAAACCTTACGCTTTAATAAACATACGTGTTTCCCCGTACCTGCCTGGACATCGTGTATAGTACATGTCTTGTAATCACAAAATCCAACTTTTTACACGTTGAGTCTGCGGTTTTCCCGTAAGAGTCAGCTGCGATTTTATTTTTACATTCTAGATTGACAATGTTTTAAAGAAATCAACCAATACGTCTCAATAAATATGTTCTATAAAATTTTGGCTGTATTTTTTTAAATTAAATTATTCAAGAAGTTCCATCTAGCTTGCTTCTAAGTTTATTTTTCCGTTACCTTTCCACCACGCATTATTTTGGACTATGAAATTTATTACAAAACAATCAACTACTCAATTTCAGTCAAACTCAATAACATGATTTACTGGGCACTCGCCGAGTATTTGTTAAAGTGTCTTTGCAGTCTTACTGTGTTAGCTGTGCAATCTCCGTCAATTTTATGACGAATTTAATGCGAACTCACGGAGACTCCAATGCGAGCCCACAAAGACGGCATTGCAAATGAAAACATTTTTGAACAGTTTGAAAAATTTTTGCTCGTTGGCGACTCCACTGCAAATTCGCTGAGTCTGAATACGAATGCTCTGAGACTTTAACTGCGAATGCACTGCGACTGCGCGGAGACCAAAAAAACTGAAAAATGCTCAACTCACAGTGGAGTCGCAGTCAAAGTCTCTAAAGTGTGAGAGCGGCTTAACTGAAGATGACTACGCAACCGAAATTATTTTTTTAAAAAGATGTAGTTTTAACATTGGCAGATACTACATCCAAGCTACACAATATTACAATTTATAAATTGTTAGCCCGAATATTGTTCCTACTTGCTATAGCAAAAATAATAAATAAAACACCATTTTGTTGACTTAATGGAGTTCCAAACACACATCTTGTGCGAGCAAATAAAGAGTAAGTCAAGACACTAACTTTAAAATAAATAGGCAAATAAACAAGAGCGACAAGTTTTTTCTAGGATATTTATCATTTAGTCATAGAATTCAGTCAATTGAATACAATGAGCATTTGTTAATGGTTTGTTTAGGATTTTCATTTTTCAAAAAACAAAGAGTTTCAGAATTATCAACCAAATCTTTCGTTATTACAGCAGAATACTCTCTGTATTATGCCGAAGTGTGTAACAAGCTTGCGAAGCCACGCAATATAGCAGAGGTTACAGAAGTACGCTTTGCACTTTCAGTATTTCGCTTTGCCAACTTTTAATTTTTTCGTTAAATAAAGCATAAATAAAACAAATCCTGATGCAGAAAGTTACAGAGTTTAAGTTATACAACATTCAAAGATGTTCAAGAAATAGCAATTCTAACTTAGCTCCTTATTGATTACACTGCATACTGTATAGTCTTAAAATCATAATCGTTCTTTAAAGGTTTAGGCGACAAACCAAGATTTAAGATAACGTTAATATTATAAATTATTAAAGGACCAATACAACATAATCTACCCACTCTTGTAAACATCTTTTAGCTCATGCATATCGATACAGCATTACCAACCGCGAAGAAATGAAGAAAACTTAAATCACTTCCGCAAAAAAGTTACCGCTTCACTGCCACGACACGAAACCTTATCATTCGATACATAATGCTATCTTATCATTCAATAGACATTACAATCAACATTACAATGTTCATTAATTTCAACACCAATAACGCTTAACTAGAAAGTTAAATACTGTAGTTTTGAACACTTCGGTCACTACGGAAACTATGAATCGGTATATAATTGTTATGATTTCTATTCAGTTTTTGAATTATTAGCCTCAAAGTTTTTTCAAATAATAATTTCTAAATGTTAATTATAATCTACTTATTGCGTAAATTCGGAGCAATTTGCAATTGATCACAATGAGTTTTTAAAATAGTGTTTTTTGATAATTTTCACATTTTAGAAGGCAAAAAGTATTATGAATATGCCGTTGAAATTTAGTAAGATTTGCTTTAAAATTTTTGTCTGTTACTGAATTATGGCTAATTAAATCAAGCATTTTGCCGAAGAACTAATTTGAAAATAATTTCAAAAACATTGCGGAAGTTTATTTCTCACAAATTGAAGAACAAATCCAATTTTGTCTTTTTTTTTTGATATCTTATTCTGAAAAATTTATGGTGTGTTTAGTCAAAGCAGTTAAAGTTTTGAAATTTTTGAGACACGTTTGAGGAAAACTACATAACGACATTGAGAAAATCTATCATGGTTCATCTTTTTAAAATGGTACAAACAGACTTGAATATTTACTGATTAAAGTGTGATTTTAACGGATTCAAAATAGCATTTGATAAAAAAGAATGCCCAGTATGATCATGAACTATTACAGTGTGATAAATCAAAAGTTTAACTGATGAAGTTTAGTCAGTGAAAACTATTTTTTAGGAGCCGTTTGGGCGGAACAACTTGCAGTAACTCAAAATCTCCAAGTCTAGTTGTGTTTCATTTTTTTTATTTTTTATTTTTGGAAGTTGTGGGGTAGAAGTGGAACATCAAAACAATAAAAAACTCAGTAACACTTTGTAAATTTTGTAGAAAAGTGGTTTTGTTGTTTTACCTGTACGTGGAGCGATCTAACTTCACGCTGATTTGCTGTTTGTTCGCTACTTTGGCGTAATCAAAAAACTAAACTTCTGAAATAATACAACATATATAAAACAAGTTTGTCGACATTAGAAATTAATCAATGTTTTGCGAAAGTTGAATAAAATTTACAATCGATTAGAATAGGGTTGGAAACTAATGATAACGAATAAGTAAACATTTGATAATTAAATTATTCATTTCAACGACTGCTTAAATTTGCAGGGAGGTGTGATCGTGAAGTTGATTGCACCGACGCATCTGATGAAATTGGTTGCCAGTGCGAGGATGATGAGTTCACATGCGACTGCATTCCGATGGGAACATGCTTTATAGAAGACGGATGCAAAAACAAAAATGAACTTGTGGATGGATTCCTTCGCTGTCCTGAAGGAAAGATATTATTCAGGAATAAAACTAGAATTAACATACACAGATTACACAATGTATCAGAATGCAATGTTATCGGGTTTCCCGGATGCGATAATTCGACTTGTTACCACACTAATTTCCCTATGTGTGTTGATGATAACTGTTATGAGTCGCATGTGATTTGTACTTCAAACTGTGATCAGGATCTTTGCCGGGAAGTTTTTCAATGCACTAATAATCGGACAATTTTTCTTTCGCAATTTTGCGACGGATTTGTAGATTGTTTTGACGGCAGTGATGAGTTCACAAACCAACCTGGTTTCAAATGCGATAAATGTGTTTTGCCTCAAAACAATTTGTACGATGATATTGCGCATTGCGATAACAATGCCGATCTCCGTCCTATTAAACAATTGTTTAAATGCTTCGATAATCGCTTACTAATATTAGATCAACAAGTGTGCGACGGCGTGGGCGATTGTTATGATATGTCTGATGAATGTCTGTGTGACGCGTACTTTGATACTGAAATGTGCGCGAGTATGTTTGAAGACAATAATTTTCAGTGTTTTGATAATGAAAATCAAAAACCGTGGCACAGTTTTATAAGCAAAAATGTCGTTGTTATCACAAAAGCATCTAAGAGTGGTTTTGTCGAATGTAGAACAAAGTTCAATGATTCTGTTTTTGCAATAACATGCGATGGTAGACCAGAGTGTAGAGACTTTAGTGACGAATGCCAATGTTTAAACCCACCGGCATTTTGCAACGACTCTTGCCACTCCTACTTTCTTATGGGCGATCGTTACTGTGACGGAGTTGAAGACCCAGCTTGGCAATACATCAACAAGCCTGAATGTCCACGAGGATTCGATGAAATGTTTTGCCCGAAACGTTTCAAATGCAATGCCACTGGCAAAGTTAGCATTGACGTTGTAAACGTTTGTGACGGAGTGTCAGACTGCGATGATAGCTCCGATGAAAATAATTGCTCTACTGCAACAATAATTTCTAGTATTTTTTCATCCGACACCGATATGATAGCAAACCTGGGCATAAAGTCTGCATTTTGGATAATGGGGATTTTGGTGATGGTTGGAAATTCTTACGTCATCATCAAAAGAATTGCTTTTTTTAAAACGCAGCAAACACTCGATGGTATCAGCTTCCAGCATTTCATTATACTCAACATATCAATCGCCGATTTCATTATGGGAATATATTTGATCACAATTGCTTCTTATGATGTATCATTCTCTGGATTCTATGGTGAGGTGGATGGTGAATGGAGGTCGAGTTTAAAGTGCTCGGTTATCGGAAGTCTGGCGGTTATTTCGAGTGAAACGTCTTGCTTTCTTATGGTTGTTTTAACAGGTTTTAGATTGAAAAACATCACTCAACCAGTAGAATCGGTGAATGCTTCCTCGCGTCCTTGGAAACTTTGCATCATCTTGGCGTGGCTATTTTCTTTTTTCCTCGGCATTGCTCCAATGTTACCCCAAACATCTCAATATTTTCTTCATAGCTTCTCGTATTCCAGTCCATTCCAAAATGGCACGTGGTATTTCACTAACCTAGAGCAATTTGCTTGTAGGCTTTCAGCATTAAGCAACAAAACCATTCAATTTACTGGTAATAAATTTCAGTCAGTTGAAACGTTTGTAGCAGGAAGTTTTCATAATGATGCGTCTGTAAAAGTTTTTGGTTATTATGGTGAAACCAGTGTATGCATGCCCAGGTTTTATGTTGCTTATGGCGAGAGTTCTTGGGAATTCACTCTTGCAATGATGACACTCAACTTCGTAAGCTTTATTTTCATTGCTGTTTCTTATTTCATTATTTACAAACATTCCACTTCATCTTCTGCCAAGTTGGGAACCAAGAGGCCCGACAACCAAGCCGCCACAATGCAGAAACGCATTGCTCGCATCATTGCAACAGACTTTTGTTGTTGGATTCCCATCTGCGTCATGGCCTTTGTGAGACTTGGAGTTGAATTCTCGGACATCGCCTACCAGATCAGCGCTGTTCTGCTGCTCCCAATCAACAGCGCAATGAATCCAATACTTTTCTCTCCACTTTTAGATAACTTGATCGATTTGTGTCCACACACTTGTCAAAGACTGAGGAATGTGCGTGGCGTGTAGTTTTGTTTTAGAGTGAGATGTAAAAAGAAAACAAACTGCATGATATGAAAAATTAGCTTAAACGTGCTAACATTACGAACTTCATTTGGTTAAGATTTAAAAACAGTTGTGATGAATTTTAGGTGTCAATTTGTTTTTGGGTTTAAGAGCATAAACATTTCGCCGTCGCTTTTAAAATTCTTTTATGTTAATTTGTTTGAAAACTTTTAAAGCGGAAACAATAGTTGATGAAGTGTTTTCTGTAAGTTTTTTTTAAAGGCTATGTAAATTTTTTAGTTGTGTCTTCGAAACGAATTTTTTTGTTTACGTAGTGTGTTTGAATGATGCTATTCGTACGTTACTGTACAAAAATTTCAATGTTTGCTGGATGTTTTTGCTTTTTTTCAAAACTTTAGCGAATTAGCTTGTAGAAAGTTTTGAAATTCTTCATTAATTTATGCTGGCAAAAACGAATTTCAAAATTATGTTTGCGAAATTTAAAAATTTTAGAAACTTCACGGAATTGTTAACTCAGTGAACTTCATTAGCATTTCGATGTTCACTTGTTTGCATTTTCTCATAATTGCGTTATTCGCTGAGGAAAAAGCCAATTTGCTTTACTGTTTCCGATAGCTAATTTCATTTACTTTATGGGATTATCAGTTTACACTCATTGCGTAACGTGACTAACCCCACGATAAGTTCTCATAGTCTTAAGATTTTTTTTCTAATGGTTTTAATGTACCGGTACAACAACAAAATTCCAATACTGTTACAACCTTTAGATTTCAAAAAAATTGAACACTTATTTACCGTTTAAACTTTGTATATTAATTTCGCTTGTTCAATCGTTTTGGATATTTTTGCTTTTTTTTTTTTTTTTTTCGCTAATGAACTTGTTAGTTTCGCATCATTTCGGCCGCTATTTCTAACATTTAACGATTCAGTTTAAGCGAGTTTTTGATCAAGTTGTAAAAATATGCGCATTTTTATTTAAATCACGTTCAAAAGCACGTTTTTCTGCAAAGTCCTAATAAAACAATTAAAAGCATCACATTTTAATAATACCAGCTAGTTGGTCGAGTGATAATGCGTTTGTCTTTGGTGAGGAGGATTTGAGTTTCAAATCTTGGGCCGGTCAATTCGGACACAATGTTGCCAAAGTCTCGTTATCAATGCGAGATTTTTTTAAAAGTAAAGCTGTGTTGCCCG
The DNA here is from genome assembly GCA_963965965.1 of Trididemnum nubilum. Taxonomy (NCBI): domain Eukaryota; kingdom Metazoa; phylum Chordata; class Ascidiacea; order Aplousobranchia; family Didemnidae; genus Trididemnum; species Trididemnum nubilum. Next base: position 50,238,143 of record OZ014471.1, read on the forward strand.
GGCGCAATAACGCGGAGATTATCCTCGCAAACTTGTTGCGCACTTCGACGTAAAACAGCGAGTGTAATGAAAGATTTGATTTACCATTTTAATAGTCATACAACCGCAATGCATTAAAGTTTCATTCTGCCTTTAAAAAATTTGTCTTTGTTTTGTTTGTTTATTACAATAATCTCATACAATGAACGCTGATGCGAGTCATGTGGCGAGTAGATTAGGGCTGTTATCAAACCAACAAATATTTCATTATTTGAATTTTCAATGAATTGAAAAATCATCAAATAATTTCAAACCTAGTTTCAAACATTCAAATAATATTTTTTCTTAAATTTGAATGTTTTTCTCGAAAAGGTGACTTATTTTATATAAGTGGTGCTGCAGCTCAAACACAACAAAACCCCCATTCTTGACTGAAATACACACAAAAAAAGAGCTTCTCAAAGTCGCCGGAGACTTGTTTGTGAGGTTGTTCCGAGCATTTAATATTTTCAATGAATTGAAAAATCATCAAATAATTTCAAACCTAGTTTCAAACATTCAAATAATAATATTCTTATAGCTGAATGCTTTTTTTTCAAAAAGGTGACTTATTTCATACAAGTGACGCTGCAGCTCAAAAACAACACGACCCCCATTTTCGACTAGAATACACTAAAAAGAAAGAGCTTCTCAAAGTCGCCAAGGACTTGTTTGTGAGGTTGTTCCGAGCATTTAAACTATAAAATATTGCATTGGAGGGGAGACGCTTCCGCAACCGTGACTCGATGCATTCGGAATGCGGTAGCAATCTGGTGAAAATTTTCCTCACGTTCGGATGAAGACCATAAAAAAAGGTCTTCGCCGCAAATTAGTACTGTTTTCGGCCGAAGTTACTGTTTTTGCTCCCAAGCATAGGGCTGTTATCAAACAAACAAATATAGAATTATTTGAAATTTTCAATAAATTGAAAAATCATCAAATAATTTCAAACCTAGTTTCAAACATTTAAGTAATGTTATTTCTTATTGCTGAATGTTTTTTCTTGAAAAGGTGACTTAATTCAAATAGGTGATGCTGCAGCTCAAAAACAACAAGACCCCCAATCTTGACTGAAATACACACAAAAAAACAGCTTCTCAAAGTCGCCGGAGACTTGCTTGTGAGGTTGTTCCAAGCATTTAAACTGTAATATATTGCATAGGGGGGGGACGCTTCCGCAGCCGTGACTCGACGCATTCGGAATGCGGTAGCAATCTGGTGAAAATTTTCCTCACGTTTCAATGAAGACCATAAAAAAGGGTCTTCGCCGCAAATTAGTACTGTTTTCGGCCGAAGTTACGGTTTTTGCTCCCAAGCATAGGTGAAGACAAAAAAAAAGGTCTTCGTTGTAGAATCGGAATAGCTTCGGCGGGTATTTCAGATCCATTGCGGCTTCAGACCACTTTTTTCTCAAAATGTTCAGAAATTCTCTTTTGGGGGAGAGTGCTTAATCTCGATGAGGGACGCTAACTCTTGTCGAGGGGACGCTAAATCTTGATAGAGGGACGCCAATTCTCATTTGGGGGACGCTTAACTCCTACCATTTAAGCGGTGGTTGTTACCAAATGAAGTCATAGAAGAAAATGATGCTGATTGTTGCCAGCCTCGAGTTAAAAAAACAAAGACAAAAGAATTAAATAATATTCTTTCCAAACATTCTGGCATTAGTTCAACTGCCATTCAAACCCCAAATATTTTGAATCTTATCAAGAAAGAAATAATGTTTTTTGAAGCCACCCAAGAATGCCCAAAATCTCTCAGAATTGAAAAATTGTCAAGATACATTTCCACCGTCTTCAGTAGAAGCACAAAAATGCTTTAGTGCTGCTGGACTATTTATTACAAGTTGAGATCTTCTATAAGTGACTACCTGAGTGATTTATGGTGCTTCATGCGCTCTTACTTAAATCAATAAAACTTGTTTGATTTATTTGATTATTTGATTTGAAAATCTCCAAAATATTTGTTGTTTGATAATTTTAAAAACCCTTATTTGATAACAGCTCTAGAGTAGATTGAATTTCCGATTTGATTGCCATTGGTTGCGAGAGAAAAGACTTATCTACTACACATTGTGCTGCTGGTCATACCTGTGTGGATTGTGATGTAACATGGCTGACTGAAGTATACTATTACCGTACGTATTCAGAGTATTATTGATTTTGAATTAGAGTTGGCGCTTAATTGTTTTTTTTTTACTTTATTGTAATCTTCAGCCGTTTTTCTTTACGTTTCTGTGAACTTCGGGCTTTCATCTGACAAATAACTTTCGAGTTTCGGCGGTTGTCGTTGACAATCCGCCGCCTTTGTGAAGCTAATTTAGGTCGGTCAACAATGTGGGTAAAATTGTTAGGAGAAAAGTCTATCTTTGGTTTATTTTTAAAGATATTCCGTGCACCTTGCACCGGTCCACCTGCTGCAATCTGCAGTTGCTTGAATTAGACTAAGGATACGATCGTACTCTAAACATTTTACCCCCACTGTTTTGTTTTTACGATTTTTCGAAAAGTTTTTCTTTTAAATATTGAACATGTGGTATTGGCCTATTTATGCCCCCGAGTGTCTCCATGATTTTTGTGTTGAACTTGCAGTATAGTAGCGGAGATTTGTGTTTAATTGTGAAAGATTTTTGTGTCGATGTAGTTTGCTGTACAATAAATTAGTGTCCTTTGCTTGTGCTTATTATCTGCAAACGATTTCTAAAAATATTTGCGTAGGTTCGAGAAATTGTTGTTTCATGTTTCCTAGTTCTGATCAATTTCGCTTGATTGGTTTAGCTGAGATTATACAATGCGAAAAACAGAGCAGTAGGGTATCCTACTATCTAAAACCAAAGAATGAGTTTAAAAAAAGACAAAAATTACTTGCTCTAACTTTACTATAACTTGGTTTAAATTTGCATTTCGGTAAAAAACACTATCTAAAACTATTTAAAAAAAAAACCTTTATAAGTCATACTACGTGTCTATTATGATAGTCTATCCGCAAAATATACCAGCCTAGTTTAGCTGTTGTTTCAAGAAATATCAGTTGGTTTTAGCGGCAGTCATTTGAGGGTTGATAAGTCTACGTAGCTAGCCTAGCTAACGAGAGGTGATATTTCTTGAAACAGCAGCTGTTCGAGGCTACTGCTGGTATATTTTGTATGTAAAGATTATCATGACAGATATGGGGTGGTTCATTTTTGACTTCTTTGCAGAAAAGTTTTCCTTACCAAATGCTAGGGTTGAAAAACTTGTTGATCTTGAAAAGACACTACGTAAAATACATTCAAAATTGATGTCATAACGTCTCAAAAGTGACGTGATAGAACAAAAAATTTTGACAAAAAACTAGAAAGCCGTTTCATGATACTATAAATTACTCAGCCTATCGACATGGTTGATAGCTCTGTCGAGGCAGTAGTAAGGATTTTTTACCCCACTTCAACACTTTTATCATTCATCTTATTTCATTAAAGTGTAATTATTATTTCCAAGCATATGATTTTTTTTGGCCAATTTTAACACGAATAATTTTTAAGGATTAAGTCGTTTTTTTTACGTAATTCAGTTTGTTTTTCTGCTCAAGCTATTAAGTTTAGAGAGATGAGCCAATCCCAAAGAATTTCTTTTACTTTTACATACTGCCTTAAATTAAATTGTATTAAATATAACATTAAATTGTAAAAATTCTCAAAAAACTTTTTGTGGATAATCATGTCTGGAGTGGGAGGACTTTAAAAGCTTATTTATGGTTGAAAGAAGCATACAATGTATTTTACGTAAATGCGTATTTTTACGTAGATATATTTCTATATAAAAGTATCTTTCTACGCAGAAGCAAGCAGTATGTTTTATGTACCGTATTTACTCGATTGTAAGCCGCGGCTTATAAAGTTTTTCTTTCCATCATGTTTGCGACTTAAATTCAAGGGCGGCTTACATTCAAGGGCGGTTTACAATTTTTTTTGCGTAGCGATTTGTTGCTATGCCGATACGGTATTTTGTCTGATGCTATGTCTTCCACTGTCTAAACAAGGAAGTTGAGAGTTGTGACGAGCATTCTAAATTGTCACATGCATTTATGACGTGCATTCTAAAGAAAAAAGGGAGTTGTTAGTTTTATTTAAGAGATTAGCCTACTGGTAAATTGTCAGTAATGAACATACTGGTAAATTTGAAGAGTAGCCTACGCCACCGATACAGTAAATGCGGCTTACATTCAAGGGCGGCTTACATTAAATTTTTAACACTATCACATGCGTCTTACAATCAAGGGTGACTTGCAATCAAGGGCGGCTAACAATCGAGTAAATACGGTATTTCTAACAACACAGAAAACGCTGTCGCATAAGTGCGTTTAATTGCGCGCAACACAACCGCGCGATTTTACTCTCTGTCATCGACGCCATTCCACGCCATCGATCATGCCTGCATAACTCTAGTGCAGCTACTATGATTGATGAAATTAGATAATGAAAGCGCTGTTGGGGCCTGAAAACCAAAAACAGCTGGGGGCGTAAAAAAGAAGGAGGTTAATTCGCACAGTAATCGAAGAATGACAGAGCGAGGTTTCTTCACAAAATTAGAGCAAAAAGAATCAATCAGATTACGAATCATTTTCCAAGTATGTTTGTTGCAATCGCAAAAATTTTACTCAAATTCTCTTGTAATTGAAGAAGATATCGCAAAAATTCATATTTCTAAAATGGTGATAAGAAACGGCTAGAATATTTTGAGAGACTGAACAACACTTTTAGATTCAATCCTGCATCAAATGTTAAAAATTGCATCTTTGTTTTTTTGATTTTGTAGAGATAACAAAGCAAAATCTTTTGAGCCATATTCTATTAAAAGAAAAGAGGAACGTTCCTGTTAGTAACTAGAGTATCAGCATAATCAGATTGTAATAACACTATCAACCTCATTATGTTTTAATAAATGGCGATACCGGTATTAACCAAAATACATATTGTCAATAGATTTTAATTAAGGACGGTGAATCATCCAGCCAATTCCTGTGGTTTACAATAGGACTGAACTATAATTTTTGATATTTTTTGTTTTAATTTTGAGGCTGCAGTTGCAAAGATATTCAACAAATACAAAAAGATATCCCCCGAAAACGGTTATTGGAAACTCTGAGTTTTGTTCTTCCCGCCATAACCATAGTAGGCCTAATAGTTTAGAAAACTGTGGTTTTGGCGGGAAGAACAAAACTCAGAGTTTCCAATTACTTTTTTCGGGGGATATCTTTTTGTATTTGTTGAATATCTTTGCAACCGCAGCCTCAAAGTTAAAACAAAAAATATCAAAAATTATAGTTCAATTTTAACTATTGTAAACCACCGGAATTGGCTGTATGATTCACTGCCTCTAATACTGTGTCAAAGCGTAGACCAGTGTTTCTCAACCGGGTATACCGTAAACTTTAGTGTATGTCAAATCAAAATCAGGGTATACAGCTGAGAAAAGGTATACGAAGGATATACCGCTTCGATTTGGGCTCCTACTTAAGCTCAATTAAATATGATTGTTAAAAATTGATTCTACATTTTATTTTATTTTTTGTCATATTTAATGGCAAATCTAATTGACAATATTGCACAGTGCAAAACCAACGTGCAAACTTCGAAATTATACGTATTTGGTATGCTAACTGTAGTTATACAAATGCTATAATTCCGTAATTATTTATCACAAAAAGCGATTGTTCGCCATAAATTTATGACGCATTGGTATTCAATGAAAAACGTTGGTTTTAGACCTCCTTAGAAGTAGAACTGCTTAGAGATGCTATCGCAGTGCCGTTGCAATGGGGGGGCCAGGGGGCCTTGCTCCCCCTTACGGATGCTTGTGCCCCTCGTTTCATTTTACTCAAACTACTGTATTTGGAACATCATGTAACGACAAGACAACCAACACTGATGAAAAAAGGAACAAACATAATTCTCATTTCATTTGACATTTTCTTGATTCTTTGCAAAATTGCTGGCCACCAACTGTTGTACATAAATGTGACGCAATAATACGTCTTATTAACACTCCTTTACGGATGTGTCGCGGAAGAAAAATGTAAGCTTAGAATCGTTTCCGGTATTTCGTTATTGATTATGCCTAAAAAAATACGTAAAAACTTTTTAAAGACCAACTGTTTTAGATTTTTAGAGCACACTCAAGATTTTTAGGTCGGAGTCAGTCGTGCAACCAGGGGCAAGGGTTTATGCGGGCTGAAGCCCCCTATAGCGAATCACTTGAAAAATTTAACCTCGAAATACGAGCATTTGAACTTGTTTAGGATTTGACTTGAAGTAAAGGGCGCAGCGGCTGAAGGGGCTAGGCAATTTAATTCTTTCAAAACTTCTGAATTTTAGCAATTTAGTCATTTATATTGCTTCAAAAACGCGAGAAATGTTGTTAAAATGGTGTTAAAATTGCTACTTTGTTTCGAAAAATTGCCCCGCATATGATACCCTTTGGTTGCATCAGTTTATCGAGAACGAAGCCTAAATTAAATAATTTTTGTACAAAAAAATAAATAAAAAAACTTTTGGTTCACCCCTCTAAGAAAATCGTGGTTGCGCGTCTGGCGGCATTTACTGCTGCAGATAGAATTTTCCAGCAATTATGGACCGCAGACAAAACGAGCTATGAAACGTTACCGACCTATAGTTCTCTTTTTTCAAACATGGTACAGAATTTTTAAAATTGCACGTAATATTTAGCTGTGCAATATCAGTGTTAACTTGCAAAAGTTCAGTCTATATTAGTGCCCACTTACTTTTGGCTAGTGCCCCTCACTTCGCTCGCTCTCGTGACGGCACTGTGCTAGCGCAATGCAGTTGAACTAAGTGCAGTGCCAGTGTAATACAGGTCGAGAATCTTTGTTCTGGTGACCTTGTTGTCTGACTTCGATCACAGTAATCGGAGGAGAGGGAACAATGGCATGTACAGAAATTGCCGCGGTGTGTGATTTGAAGGTTTGAGCGAGCTGCCAGGAAGAGTTGTAAGTCGGGCCGGGTGTTCGGGTCGGGCTCGGGCCTAAAGTTGACAAAAATTTCGGATTTAATTCTGGCCTGAGACGTACTTTTTGTCTTAGGTGCACAAAAATATAATCAAAATAACATGGCAACATTGCTAAATTTTTTAGACCTAACTTAATTTTCGGGTTTTCTCGGGCATGATTTGAGTTTCAAATTAGTTTTCAGGTTCGGGCTTATATTTTCCGGCTCGGGACGGGTTTGGGTTTGGGATGGGTTTGGGCCTAAACTAGTCAGCCCGTTTACAACACTCTGCTGCCAAGATAGACTATGTATCAGGGGCGTATTCTCCATGCATGCAAGGCATGCATTGCATGCCTAGTCATTTAGCCAGAAAAGAAAACAATAATCTAAACAAGCAGATGTAAAAACTTAAAACAAAATCAATCTAAGTTTCTGCAGTTACAGGTATTCACTATCAAGTCGAAGGAGCAATAAATAGTCTTGCTTAATTTATTGATTTCAGTTTTAGCCTGTTTTCAGCATATCACTAAATTACAAAAAATAATGGCAACACGCATGCAATTTTTAAATTGCATTCAACGGCTCAAGAGATCGCTATGTTTTGATACGACTACGAACAAAATCAAATAGGTTTGAAAACTTTGATTGGCGCATTGTTTGCTGCAAAAGTTCTTTTATACGTCTAGTATCTTGGTTTCGTAAAATATAGCCTCTATTTTGATTTTAGATTTGTAACAGCAAATTAGCTTAAGACAGGCCACAAGCTATGCGCCAAAGCATGCAATTTGAAATATTGCATGCATGTTGCCATTTATTTTATGTAATTTAGCAATATGCTAAAAGCGAATAACTAAGCAGCGAAATCAAACCGTGATAGCCAGTAGGTATTGGCAGTAACTAATGTAAGTCAGAGTGAGTTTTTGATATGGTACTATTCGCACTGTTTAGGCTAAATGTTGAGCTATCAGAGTGAAAGCAAGATGTGAAATCTATTTAAACAGGGAGTTACCGGTAGTTTGGTTCAGTATGTACTTAGTAGGCCAAGGCAGGTTGTAGAGTTTGCACTAAGTTTGCAAAAAAGTTTTTAACGACTATTAATTAACTACCGGTAGCTTGTCCAGCTACTTCGCTTGTGCTTTACTGGTTGTTCAATAAACTAAACAAGGCCAGGCCTAACCCAGGGATATCTAGAACATCGGGATCGCTTACTTTGCCTTTTTCGTACGTTTCGTCTGACAACAGTGGTGCTACGCAGCGCTTTCAGATTAACTATCGGACGCTTGAATGATCGATAACTTTGCGAAACTGCTCGTTTTGCTCATTGCGCTTTGACAAAATCACGAGCACGTGTTTGGTTTTGAGCAGTAAGTTGTTGAGCAGTTGTAACAAGTTTAGTTACTTTTACTTGTAACAAGTTTAGATTGCGACTATAAAAATGTACGTGATTTTAAGATGAGTAGTAGATTAGAAAAGCGCAGTTTACAGAACCAGTCAACTGTGCTTGCTATAGTTCAGAGTTACTACTTACTAATTTGCTGTCCTGTTCTACAGATGCATTCTGTAATTTCTGCAGTTTTTTCAGCGTCTTGGTAAATGTAAATGTATTAGTTACTTTTTGAAATTGTAGTTGAGATGAAGTACAGTAAATTTAACTCAACAATACGTAGCTATTTTGCGCTTAAGTTAGTTATGAGACTATTCTTGGATACCCTTGCTTTGGACTATTTGGAGATATCAAGCAGATTTATACTCTGAAGAAGAGCACAAAAGCTTGAAAATTGCTCGCATTGTAGCCAAGACGTTACCGCAACATGCTATTTGTAAGTTATATCTTGTATTTGTTCCTAGACGTACTGGTAAATGAGATTAGGCCTCTTAAAGTATAGCTTGTTTATTGCAGGCATTCTTTTTACGTTTCTAAGTATAGCCTGCATTATACTTGTTAGTTATTTCAACTAAAGCAGTCATATATATGGATTCAGCAGTGTTATTGTAATAATGGGGAACATCTCTTTTACTTGTCTATTTGTATGTGTTTGAAAAAGAAACGTTTCAGTATATCTGCCGAGAAATTAACTTGAACCATTTTACTGCTAAATCATGTTACTTCTGTGCTTAGCGTAGCCAGGGTTTTTGATTAGGGGACCCAAACTACAAATCACATGCAATGTCGTGATCAGAAATTTTCAAAAGAGGGACTTTTCGTGGGACAAAGTTCAGCCATGGCCTGAGTTTGGCATTTAGCTGGGTTTTTGCTAAATGGAAAGTTGGGTTTAAACCAATGGTTAAAAAACAAAAATGTCTAAAGTAGAAGACGTGTGTGAGTAAACTAGTGTAACTTAAACGTATTACAGACGGGGGTCTGAGGGCGAAGCCCCCATCTTGAAAAAAATTGAAAAAAATTTTTCGAAAAAAAGCTATTTTGATGACATTGGATCACATTTTGCGCATGTTCAGAGCAATTTAAAAGAACTAGATATTTGATTTAAAAACCTATGGAAAAAAATTTTACGGTGTTAAATTTTGTAAGTGATTCGGCCCTGGTAGGGGGAAGTAAGATATCTTGCCTTCTGCAATATATTAGCAGAAAATAATAATCCACTTGAAGATTTTTCTTAGAGCTTTTTGCTTTGTCATGAAAATAGCCATTTATAGTAGTACATGAATGGCCAGGGGGTGCAGGCCCCCTTAAATCAAATTCAATAATTCGTTCAATGAGCTTTTCCCCTTAGCTAATTTTTCAAAAGCATTTTCTCGCATAACAACTGGCGAGGTGGAGGTGAGCTGTTATAGAAAAATCGTACAATAAATAGTTTCACCTACTAACCATGTTATTGCCCGGGCCGGATTTACAATACGCGGGGCCCCTGGAATGGGGATTTTTGCAACATCTTCCTGCCAAATATACGTGAAGACCAAAATGAGTCTTACCATCTGACCAAAAAGAGTCTTACCGTGGGGCCCCTGTCACTGTGCCATATGGTAAATCTGACCCTGATTATTGCATTACGTTCATGGAAAGGTTAGATGAGTGCCTGAGGTAGCTACTTTTTGAGACAAAAACTCTTAGTTTCACCCTGGTTATACATTTAAATTGGTTGGAATTAAGGTAGCCCGGGCCTCCTGGTCATCAATTTTATTGTTAATTACTGTTGCACACATGTACAGTTGTACGCGAAGATACTAAAAGAAACTTAAACTGAAAAAACAATAGGCTTTTTGTCACATTTTTGTCACTGGTGGCAATTTCATTGGGAGGAGGGCGGACCCCTAAGGCCCCCCCTGGCTACGCCTATGCTTCTCTACAAAAATAAACCTTGTAGTTTAGGGATGCATTTCGTGTTTAACGCATTTGTGTGCTTATTTTCAGGTTTCTATCGTGAACCCACAACCCATGTTCTGATTCATTATAATGCTAATTATCCAAGCTTCGTTGCAACCGGAAACTGTGACTTTTATTAACAATTTGTGGAAAGTGATGTCTCTCAAATCTTCATGGAAAGGTAAAAACTTCTATTTTGTTCAAAAAATTCACTATACAATTTAAAAAAAAGGGATAACGAAGTTGTAGCATAAGGAAATCCATCCAAGCTGAGTGGGGTGCAGTAATCACGTATTAAACTAAAATTGAAAAGGGAACACCGTTTAAAAGGTACAATATGAAAGGAATCAAATATTTCGGTAAAGATTTCTTTATTCCGTAAGTATTTCAGTTAGATTAATAGCCCGTAACCTAGTTTCATTTGGTAAATATTTCTGTGAGTTTAGCACTTCGAGACCCAGAGTTTCGTTCGGTAGCGATCTCTCAGTTAGAATTAATTAATTTAGCATAATTTGTTGGGTAAAGATTGTTATGGGACAGAGTTTTATTGCGAATAATTAATTATTTTATTGAGTTTTTTTTTGGAAGTTTTAATCGTGTAATATTTGTCATTTTGGCCCTGCTAAGCCTAACTGATGAGCCTTAAAATTAGGCGAAACAGCTGTCTTAGGCATGCAACTCGTAATTTTTTGTTCTCTGCTTTTAGCATGACCTTTGTGAATTTTGATGTTTGTTCGATTGCTTTCGTAGTGTACCTTTTAAATGATGTTCCCTTTTCAATTTTTGTTCTATACAATTTACGTAATAAACTGCACTTTGTATGTAAAATTGATGGCCTTTTTTTGAAACTTTGATGGTGGAGTTAAAATTTTGAACTTATTTAAATGCTGAATTATTCGTAACTTTCAACTTCAAGCTATATCCGCTGCATTTAAACGCTTGAATCTAACAACAGTGCATAACATAAAAAATATTGACCTCAATATTACTGGCTAAATTAGAAAGTTTTCTTGACAATTAGGGTGGTTGCTTGACTTGTCCGCCAAATTCTTTCGCAACTTTCCTGTCGCAATTTTAATCAATCTCTATGACTGCTATATGTTGTTACTGAGTGACTAAATAACAATTTGCCTTGTCTTGAGCTGGCAGTTATTGCAACCAAAGTGTTATTTTTCATACCAGTCCTATTCATATATTTATAGCTATGTAATTGAAAATAATTAATCACCTATTGCACTTTTCAGGATTTCGAAAGAACGATTCAATGTGTAAACCCCTTTGTCTCGATGAAGATGGATCTAGCAACTACACTCTCCAGTTTTTGCTAAAAGCACTTGCAATCTTGAAAGAATGTAAAGCATCTGGTCAATCAGGCTTAACAGCTGAAACGTTTACTGCCTGCACTCTTATCTCTGTAGGCAATGGTGGCAATGACCTTCCACCTCATTAACAAGCATGGATTTAAGTATTATATTACTTGGCAAATTTACCAATGATCCAGTTAAAGAACGTTTTGGCCGGTATAGACGAATAAAAGGTGGCAACTTTTGTGTCAATTCCGCAGCTATTTTAGGCTGAAAAAAGATTCGTTGCCTGTACTTCGCCAAAATGCTTTGCATACCTTGGCTCACCTAAATACCAGATCAACTAACTCAACAGAGGATGACATGGAAGCTTTGGACTGTTTGGAGGAAATAAAACTTTAAAAAAATGGGCTTCAGAAATTGAAGTTGACGAAGTTATGATGATGATACCGCTGTCACCTATTGCGTTGCTGGGTACTTAGCAAGATGCTTATCTCAGCAAAGAAAATGCTTTGGCTGCAAAGAATTGTTGATTGATACTGAACATATCCCGGGTTTGGAAAGCAAAAAGCCTTCTAGTGGTATTAGCGAATCGTGGTGGCCTATATGCTCCCAAGTCCCAAGCAGTACTGCCATGCTAGTTGTGTTTTGGGAGTTTAGATTTACAACTAAGTAGCTGTCCGTGAAAGCGCTCGACTGCAGTTTTTGTGTTTAAAAGACGAAGTGCCCTTTGCTGGACTCTTCTAAAGGATATTGCTTAAATCCTCAACGCGAGTTTTTAGCAATTTCAATCATATCCTGAAAGCTTTATTCAACTGTTTTGCTAAAAATGAGCTAAAGCGCATCAGCCAATGCGAGATCGAGACTCTTGCAAATATGAGCCGTGGCATTAGAAAACTTGCTTCCAAATTCACCCCAAAAAAGCTAATGTTACATGCTGTGCCAGTTTGGACTTGGCTATACTGTAGTTTTACCGAGATTTTGTTCGATTTATTATTTATTGTTTGAATTTGTGAATTCGCTTTTTGCTAGTTAACCTTTAAAATCGGGTGTTGTCATTTTATTTGAGTATTGCTACGGTTCAATTAAATTTTTAGCTGATTTTCAATCTGCATAATTTAGAAACGACTTTGGAATTGAACCCAGGTCTATAATTTTCTCATGGAAGTAGTACGGTTTTCAATGTAGTATGGTTTTCGTATTTTTGCAACTCTGTCTCTAGTTTATAGCTACAAAACGTAAAAAAATTTCTAGCACCACTGTTGTCAGCGCATAATTACAGTAGCGATCCCGATGTTCTAGATATCCCTGGCCTAACCATACCTACATTGGACTAGCCTTGAGTCAACCAGCTTAATATTGTATAGCATCGCTGGATGTTACCAGGCTACGATACATTATAATGACATGAGAAAGAGGCAATGAAAGTAAGCTATGTATTTGCTATTCAGAAAGTTGGCTCTGCTTAGTTCTACAATTAATGCTTTTACTTCAATGTTATTAGGCGTACTTTACCGTTAGTGTTAGCCTAGTATCACGTACTGGTACATATGAAACTGCTATACGATACCTGTCTGTAGTACCACAAGAAAGACTTGAACTTGGACAGTGAATGTACACACTAATTTGTACTGGGGAGAGGAGGCCTAGTTGCAATACTAAAAATTTATTAATGTAAGTTGCTTTTTTATTTTACTGCCTGATAATTAAAAACGTCATCATAATTGCATGCCTTATCTGAAATGTCACGCTACGCCACTGCTATGTATAAATTCAGATACTGATGAAACACTAGCCTAATGAAAAAGCTGATAAGTGAGTAAAGTGCTACCTCGCAGTTGCAAAAGAATTTAAGCTGAAACTCTGCTATGTAACTTCTTTAGAAGTAATATGCAAGCTTACATCTACAGACTGCATATCTACAGACAGCGTGAACACATTGCCACTTAAAAGGTATACAAAATTCCTGTTAAATTAAAAAAAGGTACGCCACGTCAAAAAAGGTGGAAGAGCCCTGGCATAGACATCGTTTGTATCAGTGGCGTAGCGTGACATTTTAGATAAGGCATGCAGTTATGATGACGCCATCGGTTTTGATGACGTCATTAATTATCAGGCAGTAAAATAAAAAAACAACTTAACACTAATAAATCTCTGGTATTGCAACTAGGCCTCCTCTTTCCAGTACACATTGGTGTGTACTGTACCTTTACTGTCCAAGTACAAGTCTTCCTTGTGTTGTTATAGACAGCGACAGGTCTAGCAGTTTTATATGTGCCAGTAGCTGGTTACCGGTACCAAACTAGGCTAACACTAACAGTAAAATAAGCTTAATAACATTTGAAGCAAAAACATTAATTGCAGAACTAAGCTAAGCCAACTTGCTGAATAGCACAAATAGCCTACTTTCAAAGCCTCTTCCTCATGTCATTGCAATATATCGTAGCCTGGCAACAGCCAGCGATGCTATACAATATTAAGCAGGCTAGTGGGCTCAAGGCTAGTCCAATGCATATATGGTTAGGCCTGGCCTTGTTTAGTTTATTTAAGAACCTGTTAAGCACAAGCAAAGTAGCTAAACTACCCAACGGTAATTTATTGATAGTCCTTAAAACTTTTTTGCAAACCTAGTGCAAATTCTACATCTAGCTTTAGCTTAGGCAAATAAATACTAACTGAACCAACTACCGGTAACTCTTTGTTTAAATTGATTTTACATCTCGCTTTCACTTTTATTGCTCAACATTTAGCCTAAATAGTGCAAACAGTACCGTATCAAAAACTCACTCTGACTTACATTACTTAAAGCCAATACCAACCGGCTATCACGGCTTGGTTTCGCAATAGACTCTTTATTGGTTTCGCCGCTTAGTCATTTGCTTTTTTATATTGCTAAATTACGTAAAATAAATGGCAACACGCATGCAATATTTCAAACTGCATGCTTTGGCGATTAGTTTGTGGCCTGTCTTAAGCTAATTCACTGTAACAAATCTAAAATCAAATTAGAGACTATATTTTACGAAAACAAGAAACTAGACGGATAAAAGAACTTTTGCAGCAAACAATGCGCCGATCAAAGCTTTCAAACCTATTTAATTTTGTTCGTAGTCGTATCGAAACACAGCGATTTTTTGAGCCGTTGAATGCGATTTGAAAATTGCATGCGTGTTGCCATTATTTTTTGTAATTTAGCGATATGCTGAAAACAGGCTAAAACACTGAAATCAATGAATTTAGCAAGACTATTTATTGCTACTTCGACTTGAAAGTGAATGCCTGTAACTGTGGCAACTGAGTTTGATTTTGTTTTAAATTTTTACATGTACATGCTGAAATTATTATTATCTTTTTTGGCTAAATGACTAGGCATGCAATGCATGCCTTGCATGCATGGAGAATACGCCCCTGGTTTGTATGCAAACACAGTTTGACACTTTGATAAATGAATTATTGACAAAGAAGTCGCACGTTCAGATACATCTTTTTTTTTGTTTTATCAGAGCAAGTTTATTAGGACACGAGGCTCAGTTTTGCTCAAAATTTAAAAACAATGCCGGTCATAGCATGCTAGCAATGATTAAGAACAAGAGCTAATTTAAAAATCAAAACATCTATTTCTGTTCTGCAGAAGTTCACCTTAATCAAATGAGCAGGTTTTGGCGACTTTAGCCAATGGACTGCCTTGATTTTTTTTCTTTCGGATTTGGCTTTCAGCAAAAATGGCTCTTTCTACGATTTCAAGTTAAAAACAAACCAGGCTGAAATTTTGTGAAATTTTAGAAACAGGTCGATAAACTCAAGTCAAAATTTATTGGTTCAAAAAAAAAGCATAAAAAGGCAGAGAGACCACGAGTAGAATTTGGTCTACGTTGGTCGAGCGCAATCGTCTCTGAAACGGGAGGTCTTAAGTTTAAATCTCGGGTCAGTCAAATTAGACGCAGTGATGCCAATGGCTCGCCACCATAGCAACATTTCTTCAAAAGAAGCTGTGTTGCCCTGGCTCAATGACGTGGAAATGGGCCCTGCAAACTCGTTACACGCTTTTGCGTAACACAGCAAGTATAGTCAAAAATTTTGTTTGATTTAGTCACGCATCCACCCTAATATAAATTAAAAATTTTTAACTATCGTGATATTTTACTGTTACTATATTTTAGAAAAATGCGGAGGGACATTAGCAGTATCAGTATAATTTTTAATAAAAAGATTAACTGTATTTATTCAAACAGTATTTTCAAGAATGTTTTAAATAAAATTATGAATTCGATATTTGATGTCCGTAGGTATATCATTTCAAATTTCACACCATAATATTTGATGCTTTGTTTTACACGGGCAGTTGGATATCTAGATATGGTGTTTAGAGAGAGGTTGTTAAGTCGAGTATGCTAATTTACTTACATGTTTTCTTTTAAGGTACAGTATTTTTGTAAAACAATTCTTGAATGTATACTCGCAATCAAAAACTTTCTAAATTTTTTTTTGTGAAACACAAAGCACTGTAGTTCTGCAATATTTGCATTTAAATACCAGGACATGGGCGTAGCCAGGGGGCGAAATTTTTTTTTCTACCATGGTTTTGCAGATTTATTACGTCACATCCGTTGTCCCAACCTTGTGATTCATACTCCGCTCTCGCTTTTCGCTTGATCCGCTATATTTACAGGCTATTTGGTACGAGGGTACTGGGCAGTTAGGCTAGACTTTAGTTTGTAATAAAGTCCTACCGCAGGCAGTGGTAGAATAGGCTTGAAAGAATAGCAAAAAGCAATTATAGCAGTTAGTCAATAAGCCTAGACTTACGCTCTACATTCAAGTTAAAATATTAAGACAAAATTTGTGATACAAGCAAATCAAAATAGCCTTGCCTAGTAATCTTTTTTAAGCTTTTAAAGGGTTGGGCTGCTGAGTCTGAAGCGATTATTGCATTATAGACAGAATATCAGAGGGAAGCCTAAAACATATTTTATTAATTAATGCATAATTAAAGTTATTGTATGTGTATTGCAAAAATAAACAACAGATCTGAGATATCTCTGTACCGAGATGCTGGATGGATAGCCTAGTTAGATAATGCAGTTGGCTAGGTACCGTAAATGACTAGCCTAAATTGTGTAGGCCCTGAATCTGGAAAAGTGAAATGTCAAAATTATTTTACTACTGTAATTTCACCAATGTTGTGATTGCTTTCAAATTTAGAGTCAGAATTAACTAGACAGATTCACTTAGCCTACTGACTTCATCACTCAGTCACTCATCTGCTCATACTCCTCTCTCAGTACTGTCATAGTGGATGGAATTAGGACAAAGTTTACTTGGTACAGTATTATTAAACTAATAGATGGTTGAATCAGTTTGAAGGAAAACTTGCAAAAAAAATTTACATAGGCTGCTAACTTTACCAGCTTCACGCAGTACTGCATCAGATACAATATATCTAAAAATCTGACTGTTACATTATCCTGGTATTCACTTTGATTTATTTGGACAATGAAAAGACTGTGTAAGTCATCAACGTCTACTGTCACAAAAAAAAAGAAACTTGGTACAGTAACATGTATCAGTAAGAAACAGAACAGTAAGCTAAAATCTACTACTGTCACAACTCATAACAAAAACTCACAACATCAAACTTAACAATTTTGCTTTGTATCAATGTATGGCATATGCTCAAAAACTTGATTTCCTGGACTCCCTGATTCAATATTTTGTGTTCTTTAAATTGAGTACTATGATATATATATAAATTCTGTAGTTCTTTATTACACTGCAAGAATTTCATCTCTCTGATTTCCTTTAGAATTTGATTCCATATTTTAGTTCCATTATAGACCAGCAATTTTTTAGTTTGTGCTGCGTTAACTCTGGGCAGAAAGTAGTTGGTTTTGCTTTTTTTTCGAGTGTTGTAAGAATGTATTTCATCCATTATTATGAAAAGCCGTAAGTTAGACCTGGAAGTGTGAGATGACTTAGTGCTTATTTTGTATAATACATCAATTTTGCTGTTTCCATTTTATACATGTCATTTAACTGCAACAGATGTAAGCTTGAGAGTAACGGTTTAGTATCAGGTATGTGTCCTGATGTAGTTGTGAGTTATTATTATTCTTACTGCTTTTTTTGGAACTTAATCCTGTAATTAAAGGTGAAAGGGCTGATACTGAAGCACCACCCCAGCTGCTAATACAGTAATTTGGATGAGAATGGATAAAGCTGTAATAAATCAACATTAAAGTTTTACAATCACCATACTTCGGTAAATGATACAATGCCCAACAACCACTGGCTAATTTTGAACTAACTTTCTGAATTTAGGGTTTCCAATTTAGTGAACGATCAATCAGGACACCCAAATCTTTAACACATGTATTTACACTACATGTACGATGTACTACGCAAACATGTAGAGTATTTGTGTAGACCTAACTGATGTTTTCAAATTGTAGCTACATATTCTATAATTGTTTAAAATACAAAATTGCATTTCAGGCAGAAAAAATAGCCTACTAAAGCTAGTTTGAAAGAAATGTAGTATTTAGATAAGTTTGCGTAAACAAATGGTTTATGATGTAGTGATTTATCGTATAAACTATGCAGCATTGACTGATTGATGCCAACTTTTAAGACATTGTGTTACCCAGGAAGATTGATGGGCAATCCACAATTATCTGGCTACAATGCAAGAAGTTTTAAAAGATTTTTTGGATGAAAAAACATACAGTAGCAAGATTTACCAAGTGTTTGGGTATGTTCTTCAAATAATGATTTGTAGCTTAGTTTTGTTTGCAATGATATTTCAAACTTGTTACGGTATTTATATGAGATACAAGTTTTGGTGCTGACTGCAGTCTCACTTGCATCAAGATTTAACCAAATTAAAACTGGCCAGTTGTTCGAGCAGTAAAGGTGAATTTACACAGTATCCGTTTTTCGTACGTTTTTGTCTGTTTTTTTACGTTTTTGCTTCTCCTTGAAAAAGTATGCGCTTTTTCATTCGCATTTTTATAAATCCATATACACACTAAGTAGACTGTTATATATAGATGAAAATTTTGTTCAAAAATTTTGTGTATGAACAATAAGAGCGATATTTTGAAATAGAGCTGTACCCCTTTACAAAAAAGATTTTTCGGAAAACTTTTGTCCAGTATGTGACTGTCTGGTTAGTGCGGATATGGACACATAAAAATGCGGATGAAAAAGCGCATACTTTGTCAAGGAGAAGCAAAAACGGATACTGTGTAAATTCACCGCAACACATTTGTCCTGGATTGGGAGGTTCATATTTTTGGCCAGTCAAATCAGACACAGTGTTGCCAACAGCTTGCACCACTGCAACATTTCTTCAAAAGGAGCTGTGTTGCTCTTCACAAATGTGAGGATATTGCCTATGTGTTACTCACTTCGGCATAATACAATGAGTATCGTGAAAGATTTGATGCAGTCAGAACCTCACAACATATAACCTGGCAACAAAAGTTGTTTGTTTAGCTGATTACACTGGTCAATGGCAAATTTTAAACGCAGATTCTGGTGAGTTTATCTTAATGTATTTTTGATGCAGATTTCAAAAATGACTTTACTTTTTTTCTAGCACATCAGGTTTTTGAGATGTTTCGGTTTTCTAATTTTAAATCAACTTTCGTTGTTAAGCATTTGACAGTCTTAATACAATAAAACATTTGCAGAATGATGTCACAGAATAACATTCTTAAGTGGTGAAACAACATAAGTGCAAGCTTTGAGTGACAACAAAAGCATGGAAGCATGCAGTTTTGCAAGTTATTTAAGTAGTCTACAGGAAGTGTAGAAAGTGAAAAATGTAGGAACATATGCAGGCGGAACTGAGGGAATTAATATTAACAGTATATGGCAATACGTTATGTTAAATGAAGTAGTTATGTTAACAGGTGTAAAATAAGTATATATATATAGGCGTCGATTTTGGAGAGGCTGGAGGGCGCTGCCCCTTCGCATCTGACACTGAAGGTGGCGAAATATGTCTGGCTCCTTCGGTTTTTTGGCAACTACGTAATACCCACTTGGCTTGAAAAAATCGAAATTTGGACTGAGATAGAACCAGAATGCCGCAAAGACCTTTTTTTTGGTTTTCACCTGAATTTGGGGGCAAAATTTCAGACTAAAATAGGATTATGAAGTTTAACCAAACTTCGCAAAAACAATTCGCCCCCTCGGAATTTGCGTAATCAACAAAAAACCGATGCCTATGTACACAAATTCGCAGTATTTCTAAAAGTATGGTTAGTTCCAATTATATTCATAATACCTAGAAAGTGCATAAATCATCCAAAATGGCTTTGCTTTGTTTTGAAAACTTCACAAGCTTTGAAAAGTTTGCTTTGAAAAGTTAACAAGCAAAAAACAACAAAGAAATATCAGTCATGATATCAAGAACATGTATGCGGCATATTTTGGTTGCCCATTAGGGGACTAAGATAAGACCTGGGCTGTTGGGCACCCCATAAAATATGCAAGATATGCTGTTTAGGCTTGCACAACTGGCTAGATAAATGGTCCCTTTCTGTGCCGTTTTCCGTCTCAATGATTTGGCATGAACCTAAAGATCACTGTCAAGATTGCTATTTTTGTCTCACCAAAGCAAAGGGTTAAACAGAGAGACAAAATAACATATCGCAATTTGGATTCAGCAAGGACCCCAGTTCTTCATAAAGATTCAATGCCACCAACATTGCCTTCTCAACGTGAACTTGTTGCTACTGATAGCAGTGCTGTTGAAGACCACATTGATGAATTAATTTCTTCCAACTATATCGATTCTGATACCAGTGTAATTTTTGCATTTAGCAAAACTTGTCATGTTGTCAAGCCATGTTGTGAGTCTGATTATGGCAAGTGGCACATAGTTGCTTGAGCAAGAAAACATTTTACATTAGGTATGTCTTAATTATTTTTAGCCTTTGCTGCTAATTGCTTTCATTCTTTCAGAAAAAGGTTTCTGGGTCTTCAAAGAGCATAATTCACTGCCTTAGGAAGATTGCCTGCCCTGCTGTGACCACTCAGGCCACTACCAGAATATCGCAAACCATGAAAGTGGAATTTCACCAATTGCTTTATGAATAGTGGAATTTCATTTACTAATGACAACAATATTCAGAAAGGTACAATTTAAAATCATAGTTGTGAAGTAACGAAAGTATCTTTTTTTAACTAGTTTACTAAAGTAGAGTTTGTCTGTAACAAGCACTTTTAAAGCAATTATATTTTTGGATATATACTTTCTGTTTTCACTTGCTTACTTTTACTATGAAGTAACGCTACTGAAGCAGCATTTTAATTTAGAAGAGTACAAAGTACTCCAGGTTTAAATGAATCACAAATTGATCAGATTAATTGAGTTTTCTTCCGCCAAAGCAAAGATTTTATGAAATGATTCCGAGGGAATTTTGTGTGACTTGATTTTTAAATTCCGAAGTTTCTCTGTTGTTTGTTTTGATTTGATTATAATAACATAAACTTGTATCAGTTATTAATTTATGACATCTTGAGTGAGTAAGGGGTTGAAAGACCAAGCATTATCTGGCAGTGATGTGAAGGCAGTCGACTAGTACTCATACACTGCAGTTTGTCGATTGAATGATTTGTTTATTTTGCTTAAATACTTTCAGAAATTCTTCTACTTGAGCACTTTAAAAAACGACTACTTTTTTACTTTTACTCAAGTACTTTTTTGGTCAATAGTTTGTACTTTACTTCAAGTAGTTTTTCTTTCAAGTAACTAAACTTTTACTTGCTTACAGTTATTAAGTATTTTTCACACCACTGTTAAAAATGTAGAAGGTGTTTTATACTGATATGGTTGAGACCAGAAGCAATGCAGTACTATGCTGATCTCTGCTATGATGCTATGATGTCAGCAACCACTTGCAAAGATGCTTCACATTGCTCAATGTCCGATCAAAATACACTTTTAAGTTCAAGTTCAATTTAGTATTTGTCACTATAAGATGCAATAAACCAGTGGTTCTCTACCTTTTTTCAAAGCGACCCAAATTTATTGAAAAAATTAATTGTGTGAAATTTTGCGACCCATGTGCAGTATATTCTGATGCATAGTTAAATTAAACGCTGTTATGTAGAAAAAAAAACTGATGATGACAGAAGTTTTTTGAAAATAAACAACTTTTCACTGGACATATATTTATGAATACTTGCTATTTAGCTTTGAGTATTGGTACCAGGTGATAGCCAGAAATCTGCGATGTGTGGGCTGTTACGGGGGTCTGGGGGCGGAGCCCCCAGTCCCATGAGACAATTGAAGGTTTGGGGTGAGTCCCCCATCTGTCAGAGCCTGGAGTTCTGGGGGCAAAGCCCCAGCCACCGGAGGCACGGGGCCTGGGGAAAGAGCCCCCAGCGCCCAAAGAAATTTTTTTTGCAAAAATAGCTTAATTTTAGGCCTATTGTTTACAAGCTGGTAAATTATAAAATCCTTTATCGGTAGTTCAATAAAACTCTCAAGGAGTAATCTGTTTCGTCTATATTTTATAGAGAAAGATTTAATTAAAAGGGCTATTGGGATAGGTAATTAATTAATAATAAATGAATATCCCTCCTCTATTCCTGAGCTTATATATTTTTTGATAAAACCTTAGTTAAACATTTTTCAATAAGCGATCGAATTTGATTACCAATTTTGGGCCATTTTTGAAATTTTTTCTGATCTATGAGGTTTGTTTTTGACAAAGTAATCCCCACCCCTAAATAGACGTTTCAAAGTATGCTTTAAATCACTTTTTGAGTTTATTTTAATGCAAAAGACAGTCTCAGAAGTGATGAAAACGTGGTATTTTCTTTATCCTGCATTTTGGTCGGTAGCCTGATCATACTGCTGATCGTTACCAATTATGCCTGACGTAGTCTGACATACATGACCTTTGATTTCCAATCTCCACGCACCAAAGCTTCTTCACTACGGGATTTCTATGTTAACAAAAGTACTATAATACATCGTTTACTACTTCGAAGCGTTTTACAACTTTGCGGTCTCCAGAAGCTCAAAATTTCACTGCTGGAGTTTATAGTTTACAAAAATGCTAAAAGGGTTGATGACTATCTTACTATGAAGCGGCGTTGCGTTTATTTTATTATTTTTTCTGCAAGTTTCACTCTGTGTAGATGTTTCCAAAAAAAACAACAAGTGACCCAAAGGAATTTTTAAGCGACCCAACTTTGGGTCGCGACCCATAGGTTGAGAACCATGGCAATAAACGAAACACTACATAGAAAATAGTTAACAATAGCAAAAACAAAAAATACTTTTTTACGACCGGAGAATAGAAGGGACCTGTTAGGATCATCTAGTCAATAAGCCCCTGGTTTGTAATATTTTATTTTTTTGTAATTTTGGATTTAGATAATTAATTATAAGCATGCGCAGAAGACAGTTAATAGTTGTTTTCTGCTTTTTTTTAAAGAGAGGTACTTCGTGACAAAATTTTGGTTTACAAATAATGTTGTGGATTATCTGGTGACAGATACTAGTCAATAGTCATTCATCCCAGTCAGACTACAGATTTGTTCATTTTTTATTCATTTATACTCTATTAGTCTATTTGTGTCACTGCGTGCATTTGCATTAATTGCAAATGCAATTAATCAAAGAACAGAGTTTCACAGATCGTATCTCTTTAGAAGTCTTGGACCATGGATTTCAGCCACAGAAAGCACCCACTACTTTCCAACGTCGATCAACTGCTTTCATGTCTCTGCATTGACAATATTTTCGATTTTGTATTTGTGCAAGTGTTCATGCAACATTGCGCAGTCCAAGTCAAACAATATCTGCACATTACACCGTCAAACAATATCTATCACTAAAAATTGTGCATTTGCGTTTCATTTACATCTCCGGTTTGCAGCGTTTATTCCGAGCCAAGTCAACTGACCGCAACAAACTGACCGCGAATTGAAGGTTACCAGTGATCTCGTCACAAAGTGATTTCGTCACAAGGTAAGGGTTTGGGCACGATGGCTGTGGGGATAGTAAAATATAGTTACGACTCCCTTCTAAGCCAATCGGGATCAGTTGGTTCGCGGTCAGTTTGTCGCGGTCAGTTGTCGTGGACCCGTTTATGCAACCACACTATTTCAACAGTTGGTAATTAAGCTTGTGTGGAATGCAAGTTATTATTTTTGTTGAAATTTTAACGAGGACTGAAGGCAACATCAATGGAGTAGACTTCATTTTTCTTTACCCAGCCGTTCCACAAATATTCTACTTCAAGCACGACGTAGGGGTCTTCAAATTACAATTTTTATTGGCAACTCTGATATTTTAATGCAGTATTCTAACATACTGAGGTCCATATTAATCTAGCTATAAATACGTTAAAACGCTTCTGTGGCTTAGTAAAATTGCTGCATTGCCATTGGGTAGGACTAAGATGGCGTCGCGAATGTTATCAATGTCAGGGTTGAATAAGAATTATGATTGAAGAGGCTCTTACGTCGTGTTTGAAGTAAAATATCTCTGGAAGGGCTGGATCAAGAAGGATGAAGTAAAAGCCGATCTAATCTAATACGATTGGCCTAACTTTTGATATACCCGGTGATTTTACCTTCAGCCTAGTTCAAGTTGAGATTAAAGTTCAAATTTGAGGTTAACATTTATTGGAGCTGCATCAAAGTGTGTTATTGTTTATTATCAGAGGTGGGCAAAGCGCAACTTTTGAGCCTCTGCAATTGCTTCAGTTGCGTTTCACTTTAATGTTATATTTTGAGATGTTGAAGTTGCGCTGCGGACTAATGTACCCTTAAAAGTAATTGCGCTGCGCTTTAAAATTTTTTTTGTTTGTAGCTCTACTTTATTCGATGAACTTAATTTTGTTTCATTTCAATCCTAATGTTGTCAAATGTCGGCCATTTTCAATTGTAATGTCAAATTGGCTGAATTTCCCTCGACAAGAGGTAGGTTGCTTGATTCGAATGATCGTCAGGTCTTTTGCAACTTCCCAGTCGCTTTCTTAAACGAATGCTGATTAATTTTTACGTCGTGTTGTTACTGAGCGATGAAATAAATTTGCCTTGCCTTCAGCAAATTACTTATTCTTTTTCCGTCTAGAATTGTAAAAATGTGGAGTTTGCATCGTGTTGTGTTATTTTGTTTCCGGAAATTAAATTACTCTTTGACTTGGTATATGAATGGTACTCTTTGACTTGGTATATGAATGGTACTCTTTGACTTAGTATTTCGCTACTCTTTAGAGATAAAAATTGCGTATCTTGCGCTTTGCTTTAAATGGTTTAGAATTACATAATCATTGCCCTGCGCGTTTGGTAAAATGTTATTCGTGTCTACCTCCGTTTATTGTTATAGTTTCATATTAATTAACTGTACTCGTGAGTCGTTTCTTATACTGTGAAATTATAACGCTGCAGCAGGAGGCAACTCAATCTCAGTTTGCTTGTTGAAGTGCTTCCTCCCAGAGATGGAGTCGAGGACACAAGGCTCGAGGTCAAGGACACAAAAAAAAATCCGAGGCCAAGACCAATTAACGACTTTCCCAGGACAGACTCTCTCGAAGCCAAGGACAGGAATGCTCAAGGACACAACGCGCAAGTGTTCGCAACTCCAAGAAAAAAAAGGTCTTCGCGCAGAAAGTCGCAAATTTTTCGTGAAATTTCAGTCGAGGAAAAAGTGTTCATAACCTTGGCCCATTTTTAGCAAGTCAAAAAATAGTGCTGTCCTCAGCCAAGGACAGGGTATTTTCGAGGACTTGGAGGCTTCGAGGTTAAGGACTTGACCTTCGAGGCCAAGGACTCCACCTCTGCTTTCTCCTGTATTTTTTATGCTTTTGCACTGTAGAACTAACTATTTATTTGGTATTTCCATTTGCTAAAGTTATGATGTCTTGTTTTTTAGTTTCAATTCGGAATATCACGTATTGATGCTCCTATATGTTTATTAGCTTTTCATTTATTTACCCTATTATACACCCTGGCATTTGATTGATGTGTGTGAACCGCGACTGCGAGTTGTCAATTGCTCACATCTTTTCTTTTTTTTCCTTTATTGAAAGTTGTTCGGTTGCATCAGTTTTAGGTATGCTTGAACGTAAACTAAATTTGAAATTTGCGGGCTAATGCCATTAGATTTTTTGGGGGATTCATTGTCCTGGGTTTTCTTTCAAACTTTTTTTGGTTGATCGCGCAAGTTTATGCTTAAAAGTTAGTGTTGTGTTTGTCGTAATATTGCCAAATGTTAGCCTTCCTTAGCAAATAATTTGCTTCTTTTTTGCCCAAAATTAAAATGCGAAATTCGCATTGTGTGTTGTAACTTGATTGCGAACGTTAAGCTGCGCTTTATCTTATCCGTGTCTACCTTTAATAACATTATAATGAGGTTTGCTTTAGGGTTCATGCACATTTAAATTGTTTGCAAAGTTTTTGATAACCGCTATTTTGGCGAGCAAGTCGCTATGTTTTTCCAACCAACCGCACATCAAAATTTCGCAGCAGGTTGAAACCCCGATGGCCCACGGAAACTATGACAGTTTTATGCGTTTAAAATATTTATATTTTTTCAACGCATCGTACGTGATCTTGAGAATTTTTGGGTGTCAAAACTCAAATCTTTTTCATCGCTAAATTACGCCGAAGCGTATTACAACTTAGCCGAGCCCATCTCTGAACCATCGCGCCTTGGCGACACTACTTTTAAAGGTTGCGTCAGGGGCTTGCTATTGTTTCGAACTCAGTGTCCGAGTTCACTAACCCCAAATTTAAACTTTTTTTGCAGTATCTATGCTCCAAAGAAGAACGCGTTATCATTACTTAATCAATTTTGCGCCTGTGCTAAACATATTTGTCAGCTTCTCAGCGAAACCTTATCGATACGGCACCTGCTGACTACGATTAGCATGTAGATTTCAGCATTTAAGAAAACTATTCTAAATTTAGAAAGATTTTAAAATATGTTTTAAATGTTGCTTTTTTTTTCTGTAGTTTTATGCTGCACTTGTCAAATGAGTTTTATTTTTTCCATTTATTCGCCTTTCTGATTTTTCAAATGTATAAGCTGCTTCACTCGGTAATTATTGTATACCTTCTTTGGTTGATATTTTGGATAAATTTTCAAAAAAATCGGCCTGAATATATAATTTGAAATTTTGTGAAGCCCTGCGTTCGCTAACAAATACCGCTCGACGCTTGCTCATTCGTTTATCATCGTTTTTTTGCTGACTTGCATTATGTTTTTGTTGATTACTGCTTAATAAACCTCGATTTCATTACACCAAACTAAGTAGAATTGGAAAGCTTTATCGAGAATCGAACCCTTACGTATCACGAAAACCCAAATTGTGATCAGAGATGAGGAAGCGCCAATTTGCCAGTCGTTTCCACTTCTACTATGTAGTTCAACAACTTCGTGAGAAAGTTTTGAAGTAGAATTTTTTCTGAAAATTATTTTGGCAAGTATGTTTTGTTCAGTTTGATGGAATCGTCGAAATGGTTTACATTATCAGACATAAAAGAATCGAATTGCGTTATTGAATTTGTCATCGCAGAGATTTAAAGTTTTTGCGTAGACAGAACTAGGAATGTGGATTGGAATGATTCAAACGTTTAATTGCATGATAACTTATACGTTATAATCACAAGGAGTAATCACTTCGGGCGCTGTGTCAAGGACAGAACACCCGGGTGACCCGGCACTCTGAGAGTTTTGAAAAGAGTTGCAACGGGAAGGTATTGCATGGCCGTTAACAATCTAAGTGAACTAAATAAAGCCGTTACAAAGAGTTTGGAAATGCTGATCTGACAAACAATCTACTGTAGTTGTTGTTCAAGAGGAAGCGGTTCCCTTTTAAAACCATGGTTAAAAGCTTTCCAACACCATGTGCTTCGCCCCTATTTGCAGTTCTGCTAATGAGTGCATAGTTACAGAAAAGCAATCATAATTTACTCAGAGCGTAACATCCTCCTGCAGCATCTGTACACGGAGCGAAGATACTGCAATAGAGTATTTGTGTTGATTTAGCTTACTTTTAATTGGTTTCGCAATCGCAACTTTCTAGCAACACACGAAGGTTATTTAATACATAAGATTCTTACGAAATAAAAACATCTATCAACCAATCACGCTTTATTCCTAAATTAAAAAGTGCTCAACGACTTGAAAAAACTTCAGATATGCAAGAAAAAACAAAAAAAAGCTAACTACTGTAGACCTTATTAAAAAACGTTTGAATAAAATCTAAATGCATCGCCATACGTACAGGGGTCCAATTGTCTATAAAGATCATTGCTTGGTTGATATTGAAATTCGGCAATCTCTTATCAACCAAAGCACCACCACAAACATGTTGGAGGTTAGCTGAACAAAATATCGTAACCCTACAGTTGCTACAAGCCATACACTGATACGATATAAATTAAGCTTTAACTCTCCTTCAATATATAGTACTCTAATTTCAGATTTGTGCAATGGGTTGGCAGATGCTCGAGCTAAAACTTTTTTAGAAGCGTGAACTTTAGTTTTTTCGACAGAAAATTCATATACAAAATCAGATCCAGCACACTCGCATTCTTTTAGAAATGTTTCATTACTTAAACCTACACCTGTTACCAGCAATTGTACACTAGCCATTAAGCTCATGCAACTGTGGAATAATAATGGAGTGAATTTTCGTATTTAAGGGCTTTTGCACCAGACTAAATTGCCAGACAAACAAGTTTGTTTGAAGATTTACTACTTGAAATCGGTTTTATTGAGAACTGAGAACTACTGGAGGTAATAAAGAGGTGCCCCAAACCTTGTTTCACTACTTCTTTTTTATCCCCCAAAATAAATTTAATCCATTTGACTCCGTACCTTTAGCAACCCTGTGTATCGAAATTTTGTGATATAATAAATGGATAACTAAAAAACTCTTATAAGAACGCAATGTTTACAATAATAATCATACATCACGTTGCCTATTCTGCAAGAAATTTTGCTAAGTCATCCTGCTCTGATGTCACGAAATTTCAAAATGCAGAGTTGTTAATGGTGCGTAGATAAACGGATTAAATCTACTGTTGCGGATAAAGAAAATAGTGGAAAAATCTAGCAGGATCTCTTCATTATCTCAAGCGATTTTCATTTCCTCAATGAAACCGATCTCGAGCAGTATCTTTTTAAACGAATTTAGATTAAAAGCGAGTTAATATTGTCAGCAGCAAACGCGTTAATTAAGCTCGAAAACACAACCTGTCGTTTGTTTGGTTTGGCAGTCAGATCATAGATAGACTCTTTATTTAGTAGACTAGAAACAAATGCACGAAGAAAAAGAGAAGATTGAACAAAAAAAAGGTTGCTCTTGTTGCGAAGATTTTTTGCAGTCACGTGTATTCGACTGATTTGATTCGACATATTCGAAGAACAAAAGAATTGTGAAGAAAAAAAAAAAAAAAACTGTCAGTTTCCAACTACTACTAAAAAGTCCTATGGTCACACGTATCACAGACAAACTCGCTAACCGAAAAAGTAGTACAGGTAACTAAAATAAAAAAAATGCAAGCTGTCAAGCGGCCAAGCAACAAAAAAATGATGGCGCTTTTGAAAAACGAAAAAGAACTTTGTAACAGATACGAATGAAAAAAATGAGTGACAAGTTAAGATATTCTAACAAAAACAAGAGTCATTTAGTAGTATTTTTTTCAAAAATCATCTTCTAGGCAATGGTGAATTACATACACAAAAGTTGCTTACAATTTTGATAGCACAACTCAATTTAAATGAATTAAGAACAGCACGTACATACACAAAATGCTCAAAGCAAATAAATGTAATAGCAGTAAAACTAAAATGCTGAAAAATTAGGGTGGTACAAAAATCATTCTTCACTCTTTTTGTTTTACACTCGGAACCAGTTTATACATCGCCATTGGCATTATTTCTACTGCAGTTCTGTTGTTGCTCATTTCTTGGAAGTCCACGATTTATTCATAATATTCCATAGGCTGTGTTCCCTCTAATTTATGGCTAATCGGCGAGTGCCCGAATTTTCTTTAAACAATTGTGCCTAAAGCCCTAAAAAGACGTTTATGTACCCTAAATTTCATACCAATTCAGTATCAAAGTATACCAAATGTCATATTTCCACAAATTTGTCGAGTTTTCTAAAGCTATGTTTACTGTATTGCCAAAAATATTCGCCTTGCACCGACAAATCGCCGCTTCGCTGAAAAAAAAAATCGGCTTAGTGGCAACACTGTCCATAAGTACATTTCAAGATTTTGGTGATTTTTTGTGAAGATCAAAATGCTGCATGCACACTTGCAGAGTCGAAAATATTGTCAATGCAGAGACACGAAAACAGTTGATTCGACGTTGGGAAGTAGTGGGTGCTTTCTGTGGCTGAAATCCATGGTCCAAGACTTCTAAAGAGATACGATCTGTGAAACTCTGTTCTTTGATTAATTGCATTTGCAATTAATGCAAATGCACGCAGTGACACAAATAGACTAATAGAGTATAAAAGACTGAAAAATGAACAAATCTACAGTCTAACTGGAATGACTAAAGACTGATAAATATCACCAGATAAACTACAACATTATTTGTGTACCAAATTTTGTCACAAAGTACCTCTCTTTAAAAAAACAAAACACAACTAAGATTAACTGTCTTGTGTGCATGACCCATAATTAGTTAAATAAATGATCACGAAAGAACAATATATAATACAAAACCGTGAAATTTAAAAGGGCATTTAGAATGGACACAGAGCAATGTAAAACAACTTTGCATGTTGCCTTATATTAATAACTAAGATCAGCATAATGCTGCATCGCTTCTGGTCTCAGCCATATCAGTATAAAACACATTCTACATTTTCAATTGTACCTTTCTGAATACTGCCGTCGATAGTTAATGAAATTTTACTATTCAAAAAGCAATCGGTGAAATTCCACTTTCATAGTTTGCGATATTCTGGTAGTGGCCTGAGTGGTCGCAGCAGAGCAGGTGATCTTTCTAAGGCAGTGAATTATAATCCTTGAAGAACCAGCAACTTTTTCCTAAACGAATGAAAGCAATTAGCAATAAAGGCTAATAAAAAATATTCTTGCCCGAGCAACTATGTCCCGCTTGCAATAATCAGACTCACGACATGGCTTGACAACATTATAAGTTTTGCTAGATGCAAAAAATAATCAGCAAAATAAAGAGCTTCTGAGCATAATGTTTGGAACATCGAAATATCTTTAACACAAAACACAAAGCCAAAATAACTGGAAACATATCTTGACGTTTCGTGAAACTACTTCTCACATTGTCAAAAGTAATGAATGGCGAAAAACACAAAGCACAAGCATATAAAGCATCAAAAAAAAGCAGCAGCAGGGGAGAGAATTATTCATATTACTCATGTGTTAAACAATCCAAACATTTGACAGAAAACCCCGATCATAAAATTGATTTTGACAAAACAGAAATAATGGCCCAAACCAATCACTGGGGAAAATTATTGATCACCGAAACATTACTAATTCAAAAACACAATCCCAACTTAAATGTTGACAGGACCTCTATACCGCTGTATTTGTTTAACACATGAGTAATATGAATAATTCTCTCCCTTGCTGCTGCTTTTTTTGATGCTTTATATGCTTGTGCTTTGTGTTTTTCGCCATTCATTACTTTTGACAATGTGAGAAGTAGTTTCACGAAACGTCAAGATATGTTTCCAGTTATTTTGGCTTTGTGTTTTGTGTTAAAGAGCTTCTGTTGCCAAGTTATTTGTTGTGAGGTTCTGACTACATCAAATCTTTCACGATACTCATTGTATTATGCCGGAGTAACACATAGGCAATATCCTCACATTTGTGAAGAGCAACACAGCTCCTTTTGAAGAAATGTTGCAGTAGTGCAAGCTGTTGGCAACACTGTGTCTGATTTGACTGGCCAAAAATATGAACCTCCCAATCCAGGACAAATGTGTTACTGCTCGAACAACTGGCCAGTTTTAATTTGGTTAAATCTTGATGCAAGTGAGACTGCAGTCAGCACCAAAACTTGTATCTCATATAAATACCGTAACAAGTTTGAAATATCATTGCAAACAAAACTAAGCTACAAATCATTATTTGAAGAACATACCCAAACACTTGGTAAATCTTGCTACTGTATGTTTTTTCATCCAAAAAATCTTTTAAAACTTCTTGCATTGTAGCCAGATAATTGTGGATTGCCCATCAATCTTCCTGGGTAACACAATGTCTTAAAAGTTGGCATCAATCAGTCAATGCTGCATAGTTTATACGATAAATCACTACATCATAAACCATTTGTTTACGCAAACTTATCTAAATACTACATTTCTTTCAAACTAGCTTTAGTAGGCTATTTTTTCTGCCTGAAATGCAATTTTGTATTTTAAACAATTATAGAATATGTAGCTACAATTTGAAAACATCAGTTAGGTCTACACAAATACTCTACATGTTTGCGTAGTACATCGTACATGTAGTGTAAATACATGTGTTAAAGATTTGGGTGTCCTGATTGATCGTTCACTAAATTGGAAACCCTAAATTCAGAAAGTTAGTTCAAAATTAGCCAGTGGTTGTTGGGCATTGTATCATTTACCGAAGTATGGTGATTGTAAAACTTTAATGTTGATTTATTACAGCTTTATCCATTCTCATCCAAATTACTGTATTAGCAGCTGGGGTGGTGCTTCAGTATCAGCCCTTTCACCTTTAATTACAGGATTAAGTTCCAAAAAAAGCAGTAAGAATAATAATAACTCACAACTACATCAGGACACATACCTGATACTAAACCGTTACTCTCAAGCTTACATCTGTTGCAGTTAAATGACATGTATAAAATGGAAACAGCAAAATTGATGTATTATACAAAATAAGCACTAAGTCATCTCACACTTCCAGGTCTAACTTACGGCTTTTCATAATAATGGATGAAATACATTCTTACAACACTCGAAAAAAAAGCAAAACCAACTACTTTCTGCCCAGAGTTAACGCAGCACAAACTAAAAAATTGCTGGTCTATAATGGAACTAAAATATGGAATCAAATTCTAAAGGAAATCAGAGAGATGAAATTCTTGCAGTGTAATAAAGAACTACAGAATTTATATATATATCATAGTACTCAATTTAAAGAACACAAAATATTGAATCAGGGAGTCCAGGAAATCAAGTTTTTGAGCATATGCCATACATTGATACAAAGCAAAATTGTTAAGTTTGATGTTGTGAGTTTTTGTTATGAGTTGTGACAGTAGTAGATTTTAGCTTACTGTTCTGTTTCTTACTGATACATGTTACTGTACCAAGTTTCTTTTTTTTTGTGACAGTAGACGTTGATGACTTACACAGTCTTTTCATTGTCCAAATAAATCAAAGTGAATACCAGGATAATGTAACAGTCAGATTTTTAGATATATTGTATCTGATGCAGTACTGCGTGAAGCTGGTAAAGTTAGCAGCCTATGTAAATTTTTTTTGCAAGTTTTCCTTCAAACTGATTCAACCATCTATTAGTTTAATAATACTGTACCAAGTAAACTTTGTCCTAATTCCATCCACTATGACAGTACTGAGAGAGGAGTATGAGCAGATGAGTGACTGAGTGATGAAGTCAGTAGGCTAAGTGAATCTGTCTAGTTAATTCTGACTCTAAATTTGAAAGCAATCACAACATTGGTGAAATTACAGTAGTAAAATAATTTTGACATTTCACTTTTCCAGATTCAGGGCCTACACAATTTAGGCTAGTCATTTACGGTACCTAGCCAACTGCATTATCTAACTAGGCTATCCATCCAGCATCTCGGTACAGAGATATCTCAGATCTGTTGTTTATTTTTGCAATACACATACAATAACTTTAATTATGCATTAATTAATAAAATATGTTTTAGGCTTCCCTCTGATATTCTGTCTATAATGCAATAATCGCTTCAGACTCAGCAGCCCAACCCTTTAAAAGCTTAAAAAAGATTACTAGGCAAGGCTATTTTGATTTGCTTGTATCACAAATTTTGTCTTAATATTTTAACTTGAATGTAGAGCGTAAGTCTAGGCTTATTGACTAACTGCTATAATTGCTTTTTGCTATTCTTTCAAGCCTATTCTACCACTGCCTGCGGTAGGACTTTATTACAAACTAAAGTCTAGCCTAACTGCCCAGTACCCTCGTACCAAATAGCCTGTAAATATAGCGGATCAAGCGAAAAGCGAGAGCGGAGTATGAATCACAAGGTTGGGACAACGGATGTGACGTAATAAATCTGCAAAACCATGGTAGAAAAAAAATTTCGCGTCCGGGAACACGTGAAAAATATTGCAAACAGGAGTGACAGCATTGGAAAAGCTCTTATAAGTAATACTTAGATAGTTCAATTTCTTTAAACAAAAACAGGATGATTTTTTAGCGTGCTTCATATGTCAGAAAGCAGTACTTAAATTGTACGGGATTCTATTTGAATAAGGGATGATATACCGGTATCGGTAAAAAGTTTACCTTAGGCCTAAATTTGGTTTAAATTAAGTTTTACTGTTCTTGACACAAATTCAATCAAATTTGGATACAAACATGGAAGAATTGGCTAAAGTTATGAAAAAGTTGGATGAAATTAGCACTCGACAAGATGGTTTTCAAGCCCAGTTCCTAAACAGTCGAGTTGACAACACAGTAGTTACAAATTCGGTTGCTGATGAAATTAGCCTACAAGCCAAACAGCTGGATCAATTACGTGGGATGATTGCTGATGTCAGAGCATATGTAACCGAAATTGCTGACCGATTATATGAACAGGAACTAATTACTGATGATCTGGCCCAATATAGTAGAGCCAACTGCTTGATTTTACATGGTTGTAATGATTTGCCTGCCCAAAAAGCAACTGAACAAGATTTTGAAAATTATGTGCTGGATAAGCTTAACTCGAAGATCAAATTGCCTAAAGCTTTGGAGAGCAATGACATTGACATTTGTCATGTCTTACCATCAACAAAAGGGAAAAACCCAATCATCATTGAATTCGTTCGTCGATCCATTCGGAATCAAATTTTTGCACGTAAATCCAATTTGAAAGCTGATGAGAATAATACCGAAAAACTATCGATCACTGAAGCACTAACAAAAAGACGTTTACGCCTAGTGGAAGAGGCCAAACGTGTATTTGGTTTTGAAAACGTGTGGACATTCAAAGGGAGAGTGTACTGCAAGTTCCAAGGGCGAAGAAATGCTTTAAAGGATTTCATTGATATCAGAGGTGGAGTCGAGGACACAAGGCTCGAGGCCAAGGCCAAGGCCAAGGACACAAAAAAAATCCGAGGCCAAGGCCAAGGCCAAGGACAGCCTTTCCGAGGACAGACACTCTCGAGGCCAAGGACAGGAATGCTCGAGGCCAAGGCCAAGGACCAAGGACACAAGCGCAAAGTGCTCTCCAAAAAAAAAAAAAAAAAAGGTCTTCACAAAAATTTTTCAGGCGATCTCCCAAAAAAAAAAAAGGTCTTCACAAAAATTTTTTGAGCGATCTCCACGAAAACACGTTTTCCAAAAAATTTTTCAAGCGCTCCACAAAATTTTAACAATTCAAAAAATAGGGCTGTCCTCGAGCCGAGGACAGGCCAATTTTCGAGGACTTGAGGCCTCGAGGCCAAGGCCAAGGACTTGACCTTCGAGGCCAAGGCCAAGGCCAAGGACTTCAAAATGTGTCCTCGAGGACGTCCTCGAGGCCAAGGACGTCCTCGAGGACTCCACCTCTGATTGATATTCAAAAAATTCGATTTCCCGGCAAAGCTGCTGCTGGCAACTTTTACAAATACTCATATTAAACTCGATGTCACAGGTACAACTAGCTCTAAACCAATTTGGTCAATATGGTGAGTCTTCTGTCAGTAGCCTAGTTTGTTTAATCATATTTTGACTGACTGTCAAACAGATTGATTTTGTGCTATTTTTTACTGTATGTGTATATACTTCTGTGTTTCTCATTTCACCGTGTTTACCGTTCATTATTTTAATGTCCCTTCCTCAAAGTAACCATACTGCCTGTCTTAATCCTACCAAAATAAACCCTGAAACATCCTCTTATGATAAACGCAAGTTAACTGTTAGTCATGACAAAAACCCCCTACTGAAGGCATGCTTAAACCCCCAAAATAGTAGTTATGGTTCTGCTCACCCTCTTCAAGGTGCTAGCCAACCTAAACCACGCGGCATTGCTGGCCATTCAAATATGACTGCGAGTTATTTGAATACTCTTTTCACAGAAAACCTTCATTTAAACGATAATATTGAAAATGACATTGAAGAAAACAATCTTCCTAATCTAATGGATCAATACTTAGAAACAGCTCAAATCAACCAATTATCTTTCAATGGAAGTTTTAGAAATACCTTCTCTGCATTATCTCTTAATATTAGGTCTATTGTGAAAACTGAAAATTTTAACAAATTAGAAGCGTTTTTAGCAAATATGGAATTCAAACCTGATATAATATCTCTATCACTGAAACTTGGATCAAGCAATCAAGTACTGGACCTTTTAAAAATCTAGAGGGCTATCAATTTGTATCTAACTGTAGGAAAGATTGTAATGGTGGGGGAGTGGCATTTTATGTTAAAAACGGTATATATTTTTATGTGTGCGATGACCTCACCATCATGAATGAAAGAGAATTTGAGTCATTATTTATTAAAATTACTCTATCAAAAGACACTATATGTGGAGCAATATATAGGGCTTCACAAAATGATAATGACTCGCATCAGCGATTTCTTAACACTTTAAATGACTGCCTAAAAAAGATTGATTTGACAACCAGATGTTTTCTCTATGGAGACTATAATTACGATTTAGCAAAAATTGCAGAAAAAAGCAATGTCAATGATTTTGTGGAATTGATGGCAGATCACTCGTTTTTTTCAATTATCAGCAAGCCCACCAGAATTACAGATACTTGTGCTACCGTACTTGAGCATATCTGGACAAACTCTTTCTCTACTATCACCAAATGTGCTGTAATCACGCATCCATTATCAGATCATATGCCAGTGGTAATGTGCGCAAGTACTGAACGAGACAATGCCAAAGCATGCACTTTTGAAAGACGTTTTACAAACAAAGCTAAGGAAAGTTTTTTTAATAACTTAGAAAATATCCAAGTTGATGAATTTACAAATGAGACTAGAGCACCTGACTGTGTCTACGAAAAATTTATAGATAAGTATATGTGTGTTTTCAACGAAAGTTTTCCATTAATGAAGAAAAAATTACACCACCCGAAAAACATTTGGTTTGATAGAGAATTAAAAGAATTACTGATTAAAAAAGAAAAACTTTTCAAAAAATTCTGTGCACAGAAAAATATCTTCACTAAGACAAGGTTCAACAAAGCGTGAAATGAATATTTTCGGGCAATCAAAATTAAAAAACAAGCATACTATGCTTCCTTATTTAAAAAACAGAACAGTAATTTGAAACAAACTTGGCGAGCCATTAATGATCTGCTTGTTAAGCTAAACCCAAATCTTGTTCTTCGTTAAAAATTAACAACCAAATTGTTAATGATGTTAAACAAATAACTAATCATTTTAATCAGTACTTTTCAAATGTCGGTTATGCGCCAAAGGAAAAGCTGCCTCAGTCTTGCTGTGACTTCAAAACATATTTACCAAAATCTTCTTCCAAATCTCTTTATCTTAATCCTGTAACTCCAATGGAAGTAAAAAGAGTCATAACAGAACTAAAATCTAAACATAGCTGCGGTTTAGATGGCATATCAACAAGAATATTGAAGTTATGCCCTGACAACATTTCTTTAATTTTAGCGCATATTTTTAATCTATCCTTATCTGAGGGCGTATTCTTAAAAGCATTTAAACAGGCTAAGGTCATCCCGGTATTCAAAAAGGGGTCAACTTATGACGTTAATAATTACAGACCAATAAGCTTATCTCCAGTTATGTCCAAAGTATTAGAAAAATTAGTGTACACACGCCTTGTCAGTTTCTTAAATAGGAAAGGATTTTTTCATGAAATGCAATTTGGATTTCGTCCAAACCATTCTACAAGCCATGCCACTACATTACTAATTGAAAATATAACTGAAGCATTTGAAGCAAAACAAGCCATGGTTGGTGTGTTTTTAGATTTTTCGAAAGCATTTGACACAATTGATCATGATATTTTACTATCAAAACTCTTCCATTATGGAATAAGAGGCATACCTTATGACTGGTTTAAAAGTTATTTAACAAACAGGCAACAACAAGTCATGTGCCAAAATGTACTCTCCAATGTAAAATACATCAATATTGGTGTTCCTCAAGGTTCCATTTTGGGACCACTCCTCTTTTTAATTTACGTTAATGACTTTCCTCAATGTATTACAAAAGGAAAAACTATAATGTTTGCAGATGATACAAACTTATTTTTCACCGAAAAGTGCCACAATAGTGTCTTTAAAGAAGCAAATCAAGAACTAAAACTTGTTGACAATTGGCTTCTCTCTAACAAACTATCACTAAATATTAACAAAACTAGCTATATCGTATTTCGCACTCCTAACACCCCACTACCAGTGAGCAATAACTTGTATCTACGTGGCAAAGCATTGAATAGGGTGGAATCTCTACGTTTTCTGGGAATCATAGTTCATGAGCATCTGTCTTGGAAGCCACATATGGAATTGTTATTGCAAAAGATTAGAATCAATACCGCAGTAGTCAGAAGAATACAACACTATCTCAATCAAGAAATTTTGCTACTACTCTACAACTCCATGGTTAAGAGCCACTTGCAGTACTGTATTCTGACCTGGTGCAATGGCAATAAGACTTTGTTACAAACTCTTCAACGAGCAGCAAACAAGTTCATTAGACTCATTTTTAAATTAAATTATCGCGAAAGTGTAAAAAATACGATGCAACAAAATCACATATTAACAATCAACCAGCTTTTTGGAATTGAATTAGCTTGCTTCATGCATCAATATGATCATGGCAAACTGCCATTGGCTTGCCGGGTCTTACTAAAAAATAATTCCAAATCCTCCAAAACTAAATTGCGTCAAACCAGAAGCAATTCTGAATACTTTCCTGCATATTGTCGAATCAATTTAACAATGCAATCAATTAAGTATAAAGGACCAGTGCAATGGAATAAAATCCCTTCATCAATTAGAGAAGTAAAATCCTTAACCACATTCAAATTGCTACTGCAAGATTTCTTAAAAAAAAATGATTAGTTATATAACGTTAAGCATGCCTCATGTCCTCAACACTCTATCACTATCAGTCCATTTCTATACCCTACCACAAAGTCCTTACCCTCTTCATTTAGAATCATTTCCTTGAACATGTTTTGTACTGTACATAGCTCATCGCAAATTTGCTTGTTTTTTATTATTTTTAACTATTGTGTGATTGCTACGAAAGGTTCAGCGACCATGCATTGTCATTGCTTTTTGCGTGTGATTAATGAAGCTTGAAATTGTGCATGTTTCAACGTATATCGTTTTGTCGCTGTTTTCCTTTTTCTGGTTTGGTGGTGTGCTTTCTTTGTCTTGAACGTTGCTCTGGTGAGCCAGAAATAAATTTTCACTATCACTATCACTATCACTACGGAACCAACTATCGAGAGTCAGCGTCTTCCCAACGAGATTGCAGCGCCGGATAATCAGACAAAAAAGTGAATGTTAGCACAAATAAATCCCACCAGTTCCGGTCAAATATAGTGCCAAATTGCGGTAAAGACCTTTCTCTCTTTTTCTTTTTGTTTGGTCTTCACCCGATTTAGGGGAAAGAAGTACAACTTGAATCGTAATTTCCACTAAATTTCATTCAAATTCCGAATGCGTTTGGTCAAGGCTTCAAAAGCGTCCCCCCATGCAAAATTTTACAGTTTAAGTACTGTCAGAGAGAGATGCCGATTGCTCCAGAAGCACAAAATACCTATCGAAGCTTGTAAAGGATTTCCTTAAAGAGCCATTAGAAAAAAACAGTGACTCCGAAGTCGTTCGCTTACCACCACATGCAGACTTTATTAGTGGAATCTTTTAACACGCGATTTGTTGAGTGCGAGTGTTGAGAGTAAATTTTTTCATTTGGTACAAAAATGATCTTCGCCCAAAGAGATTAAGCAATGCGGATTTTCAAATGCTCGTATTTTTTACAGGAAATCAATATTTTTTTTGTTTTCTTATTTGGTGGCGTACATAATTTGCTTTGAACATTGGTTTCATTAAAGCCCAGTGGCAACATTTGTTGCCAGTTGTTCGATTGTTGCATTTATTCTAGTTTCTTGTTTTATAAACAATAAAACTATAATTAGGGGTTATGATTATATAGTGTGTGCATGCATTTACCTCGTGTACAAGTTTTATATCAACTGAATTAGTCTATTGATTTTTTTTTTGAGGTGAAAGTTTAGGAAGCAGTCAAATTAGATTTTGAGAGGGATTGCAGAGATGTCAAGGTAAGTTTAATGTATTTCTAATGGTTTTAATTCGATTAAAATTAGTTTCTAGTATATCTCAGAACATCTATTTTGACATGTATCATTATTGAATCAGGGTCACAAAAAATGATTGAGTTATTTCAATATCTGCCGCAGCGGCAACAAATGTTGCCACTGGGCTTTAATGAGGTCAAAATACGGTAATGTTAATGAACTTGATTTAGTGTTATCGAAAGGCATCTAGTTTCAAGATTACTCTTTTGCTGTATTGTAAATGTGATGCGAGGGTAAAGTGAGTGGTTGGATGGGTAGGCAGATGGTTGGAAATCGGTAGGAGTAAAAGAGGATGCATAGGGAGGAGTTAGGAGTAGAGAGCTTCTGTGACCTTTCATAGGATCTTTGTATTGTAAAACAAAAAAAAAAGTTATTGAAACCCTTATTACAAGTTTATTTTTTAAATACTTGACAGTATTTGATGTTATAGCGGATGCAATAAACGATATTGTATTTTTTAGATATACTTTGAACGAAGTTTTATCTGCGCTTGAGGAAAATGATCGAGAGTTTTCTAATCATTCTGAAGTAGCAGCGGAAATTACGATCTCGATTTTGCCACCAGAAGAAGAGGGAATAACGGACGAGGACTCGGATGGTTCAGATGATGAAATTACTGGTGATTTTACTCATTTACCTAGGAGAATTTTAAACTCAACTGCACATACATCTTCCGAAGTAGATATTGAATCCGAAAAACGGCCTCCGCTCCCTAAGCGAAAGAAAAAACGACAATGGAAAACAACTCCCTCCAAAACCCAGAAAGATCTTGATCTGCAACCAAAATTTGGTGCGAAAATTGAAGAGTTTTTAAACATGTCCATCAGTAGCCCAATGGATGCATTTTTGTATTTATTCAGTAGCGAATAGTGGATCAAATTATTTTTCAGTCTAAGCTGTATGCAGAACAACGGGGACGATCTCAACCCTTTACTTTAAGTAAGGAAGAGTTTTTGACCTTTGTTGGAATACTTGTTTTGTCCGGCTATGCTCCAGTTCCATATCGGCGACTTTTCTGGTCCAATTCTCCTGATGTTCACAACGACTTGGTTGCTCAATCAATGCGGAGAAACAAATTTGAAGCAATTCTCCAAAATCTTCATTTTGCTGACAATACCAAAATTGATTCAGACCGCTATTACAAAATCAGACCCCTATTTACAGAATTGAACAAAAGTTTTAAACTGTTAGCTCCAACCCCAAGTTTCAGCATTGACGAATCCATGATCAAGTATTATGGAAAGCATAGTACCAAGCAATTTATA